>CM053765.1:23156410-23181899 GCA_028658305.1 Pachyuromys duprasi
CAAAAAACCCAGAATCTCCAAAACAATCCTCTACAACAACAGATCATCTGGAGGTATCTCCATCCCTGATCTCAAGCTGTACTACAGAGCAATAGTAATAAAAACTGCATGGTATTGGCATAGAAACAGAATAGTGGATCAATTGACAAAGATTTTAAATGTCACGAAGTACTCAGAGTTTATTCATTAACTGATGAGTTTCTTCACCCGGTTTCCATCTGTCTATTTTCAGGATGCCAGGCTATCGGGCAGAAAGCGAGTTGCCTATATTTTTAGTCCCACTGGTTTTTGTTTTGTAAGTCAAAACCTGCTTATATTTACCTACACATTTACCCCCTCTGCTACTGTTCATTCCCTTCTGTACAGAACGCACGGCTGGATGGGGGTCATCTTTCTTTTTCTTAGTCATTCCCTTTAGCAGTTCTTTCACCTTGAGTCTAATACTGACAAATTCTCAAAGATGTTCTTTGTGGGTTAAGATGGCTCAGCCTTGAACAGCACTTGCTGTTCTGATGACTTGAGTTCATTCGCCAGACCTACCTGGTGGAAGGAAACACCTGACTTCCGAAAGTTGCCTTCTGACGTACAAATACATATTTTGTACACTCCACACCACACACACACACACACACACACAAAATACATGTAACGATATCTTAAAAGGTGACTGTTGTTTGGGTCTATTCTGTACCTTCCCTTGTACTTACATGTGAGTCATTTTACTCAAATTGTAGAAAGAATGTGGTTCCAGCCGCTGCAGAGTTGCGTCTATTGACAAATAGCTGAACATTGAAAAAAAAAAAGACATAGTAGATTAACAAAGAATTCCAAATTTCTTATTTTATTCACCATGCTGGTTTACACACAGCCATTCCTCTGCTTTCTCTTCTCTTGCTTCCCACTTCCCCATTAGTCCTCTCTGTTCCCCTTGACAGTATCGCTTCTACTGTCAAATCATCTATGTACACACAACTTTAAGCATCTATAAAGTCTAGAACCCAAAAATGAGATAACACTTGCAATATGTATCTTTCTGAGACTGGCTTCATTCTTCTTTATGGGAAAAAAATTCCTTTGTGCTTGTAGACCATATTTTCTTATCCATTCCTATTGAGGGACACCTAGGTTGGTTCCATAATTTCACTAGTATGAAAAGTACCACAATAAATATTGACATGCAAGTGTCTGTGATATATGCATAATATTTTATGTACATATATGTGTATGTTCATGTGTATGCCGATGAGTGGGGGGGGTGGCTAGAGGAGACTTGGGTTGTCATAACTCAGATATCGTCCATATTGTTTTTACAGACAAGGCCTCTCATTAGCTTGGGACATCTAAGTAGACTAGACTGGATGGCCAGCTCTCCGCAGATATCCATCTGCTTCTACCTCCATAGTTCTGGTTTTCAAACATACTTTTTGTTGTATAGCTTCTTTGTTAGGGCTTTTCCAAATCACAGACCCTACACAAACTAGTCCTTAACTAAATTTTTTCTTTTTTGATCCCAGTAGGCCTAAAAATTCCCAATACTTTATGAGCCTCTTTGGGGCTCAAATATCATGTTCTTCAGAAACTTTCTACCAGCTTCCAGAAAAGGTTAAAAGTCAAATGGTACATCTTCAAAGCACTTTGAATGTTTCTTTCATGCATACTCACAGTGCACTTTTCTAATTATTTGTGTAGCATTTGATTTATGCCATGTCAATAGACTCTAAGTTTTCTAATGTGGAGGGTTGTGTCTGCTTTTGACCATTGAATTATGAGTGCCTTTAAAGTTCTTAGCATTAAGCAGACTCACAAAATGCATGGTCAGTGAATGCTTAAATGAATAGATGAATAGGTGCATTACTTAAAATAGCAAAACCAGAAAGCATAAGAAAAGAACATTAGGATGAATAAGAAACATTTTAAATAGAGGGCCTGGTAGCATGTGAATAGAAATGTAATTTCAAAAAAGTTGAAGAGAAAGATTGCATTTCTCTAGTGGAGTACTCCAGAGGGTCTTGACTGCTGGGATGATGAAATATTCTGAACACTCCTCTTACATCCTAAAAGACTGGGCCTTTTGCTGGACTCACAGCCAAACTTAACAATACACCTTGAAGTCACTTAAGACTGCTAGCCTACTGAGTACTCAGCCTGTTTGTTTAACCTGCTTTTAAAAGAACAATGTAACAACCAACTTTACTTGCCTTGGATTTCCCATGTAATCAGCTTTTACAACCAGAGCTAATGTTCAGGTTGAACCTTAAATTACATATTCTTCTATACCCCTGTCCCATAACAATGCACATGTATCATTTGTTGAAAGCAGCAAATGCAGCAGTTGAAAGCAACTTTCTAAAACCATGAAGGCTGAAAGCATCCATTTATGGATATGGTTTGTTATTTGAATCAATTGGGAGCCCATGTCTTAATTCCTTGTAAAACTCTGCTAACAAATTTTGTAAAGTCTCCCATTCTTTCCCCCATGCGATACTTTCTGTGCTGTTCAATAAAAATAGTGAAGCCTTTTGTGAAGGACAGACATGCAATAGACAAACACACACTCACACACAGAGAGAAACAGAGATGAGACGAGACAGACAGACAGACATGGGGACAGAGACAGGGACAGATTCACCAGGGCTCAGGGAGGCACAGATTAAGATTCCCACAACATACAGAGAACAAAAGACACAGAGAGCAGGAAGTAAAGAATCCAAATCTGGGCCTGCTCTCGATTAAGGGGCTCTGGGGTGTGTGTGTGTGTGTGTGTGTGTGTGCTGTTTTTCTTTCCCCAATGGGACACAACGGTAACTCAGAGTTAATCATGAATGCATTTAATCCATGCAGACTACATTCTCTCTTAAGACCAGTCTTCTTGATTTTTTGAATGAAATGGAAAAGTCAGGATTTGTCTTGAAATTGTTAAGTAAAATATCATGCAAATAAAAGTTTTAGGTACCAACAGAGGGAAAAAGATGCCCCTTTAAATGAGCAGCTGTGAACCTGAATAGAAGTGGCAGTTTCAGGTGGTTTTGTCAAAGTCTCTCTTACATTGAGCATAATACTCACAGATTCAATGACCATCTTCTGCTGAGAGGCACTTCTGTGACACTTGGAGAAATGAAGGATTAATGTAGCTCCTAACAGAGATTCTCAGCCCTGAACATAGAACTGAACAGCGTGGACACACAGATGTTGAAGGCCGTTGGCTCGTGGTTGTGAGGGCTGAGCCAAGTGCTTACATTTTTCAAGAGCTTCCTTGGTAATTATAATTGAATGACATTCTTCACCAGAGGAACAGTAATTGTTAGATTCTGGGTATCCTTTTTAGCAAGGCTGTTTGTTACTATTCCTGTGTCTCTGTGCTGTTTGTTTGGAGGTATTTATAAACAAACAGCCTTTGATTTATCAGGTTTCCCAGCCCTTTGTCCTTTGTGGCTAAGCAACAATATGTAAATTATTTTGATACAAACACTATCTCAGGACACATTTCACAGGATCAATTTACTGTTAAGGGATTTTAAAGAATTTTTCATGGGTGAGAGGAGAATGAGATTCCTTCTGAAGGTGACAACTTACTTTCCAATGTTTGCCTCATGGCTTTTGCCCCACATTTCCTATTGAATTCTCAGAGAGGACCTTCATTCTGCCCACCTCACCAAACCTCATGGCTGTTATAGCTTAAATATAGGAACCATTTATTTACTGGGATTGAAGTAATGACTGTTTATTTCATCCCACTTTTATTTAAAAATATGACATCATCTCTTCTATTCTATTCTACAAACCAGGGTACTTTTCTTCTTTGAGACATTTTCCAGAATAACTGGTGGGGATTTTTATTTTAGCCGACAATCCTAGAAGCTCCCCCTGGGATATACTATATCTTTAACTCTTATCGATGGATGCGTATGCATCCCGCAGGTATCAATTGAACATTTACTTCTTGTCAGGCTTCTTTCTGGACATTGATAACAGCCTTGTTCCTTAGCCTCAGGAAACTCGCAAAACCAGAAGGTGCAGACTATCAAGTGGGTAGTATTAAGTATAGAAGCACCAAGCATTATGTCCACTGAACGGTGCAGGGGATATCTAGACTGGCAAAACCAGCGCTGCTTTCCGGGTGAAAGCCTCAGTGAAATCTTCACATCTTCCTGAGTGTTTCTCTGTCAAGCCTCCTCTTATTGCCTATACTTTATCATATAATATTTCTGATTCTGACTGCTCAGTGCCAGTCCTAGAAGACAAACTTTTTATATCATGTAGAAAAGGCTGAAACGGCCTTGCATTGCCCAATAACTTTCTTGTGACGGTGGAGAAAGTGACTGTTTTCTTATATCATGTTGTTGGGCCAGGACGCAATCCTCTTCTACCTCTTTGGGACTACGCGCTTGCAAGGTCACTTTTGCTTCACCCTTTAGCATCTCCCTCTCTACAGCCTTCCTCTTGTACTTGAGATGGTTTCTACGACTCCCCCCCAAAATCTCAGTCCCTGCTCAACTTATTCCACTGAGCCTGCACATGCTGAGAACATCCAATATTTCTTATTATACTTTAAAATTTCCCCTTTTCATATGTGTTCTTTTTACCTGAATAAATATATAATTTAATTATGTTTTGGCTCAGCATCTATTTCCTTCCACTTGAAAATAATATTAGAACATAGCCAAAGTGGAATAAATATTTGTTGGCTGAATGAAAAATTATGTCTCTGGCATGTATCTACAGAACATCACACACCTCAAATACCACATGCCCCAAATGAAATTCCTAACTTACCATTTACCCTTCACTGAAGATAACATTTTTCTTTTCTATCTCAATGAATATGCTCATTAAGCACACAGATCTCCCATTCAGAAATCAGATACACACCTTCCTTATTTCCCTTACTTCTAAATCAATCTCTTTTATGTTTATAAACTCTCCCTTATTTATTTATCAAATCTTTGTAACTTAAAAAAATTCCAATCAATCACTGTTACTCAGTTTTTCTCCCCCTTTCCCCAGGATACACATCAGTCTCTTCAGTAGCTTCCTGTTTGCATCTTGTCCCTTGTTCACAGCATGACTGTGAGATTTTGGAAGTAAACATTTGAGCATTTTGCTTGCCTGCTTAAAATCATCCAATGGCTTAGTTCTATAGAACACTTGATGCCTTCATACAACTTGTAGCATCCTATTCTTGCCCGTTTCTGGTTTTCTTTCTTTCTTTCTTTCTTTCTTTCTTTCTTTCTTTCTTTCTTTCTTTCTTTCTTTCTTTCTTTCTTTCTTTTTTACTATTTCTAATTTTTAATTTATTTATTTGATCTCCTCACAGTCTAAATTCCAGCTCTAATAAACTTATTTTAATTCCTCAAAAGGCTCAGGCTTTCCCCTGTTTCATAATGACTCTCCCTATTTCATAATGACTGTTGGTTAGCTAGTATGGCTTATAGGTGAGACACTATGCTTCTAGCTTTCCTCAGTCCTTTCTGCCTCCTACTCAGTAACATGTCTCTTGTGTGAGTTCTTACAGTTCTCAGTAACTGGCCCCATCATGGTTCTTACCACTTTAATGGGAACGAAAGCAAAGATTCTGTGAATATTGTCCACTACCATTTCAGAGCATTCTGTACTGTATGAGGCAAGAGTGGGGCTCCATAAACATGTGTGAAGGCATGAACAGGACACCAGACAATACACAGCTGTTTTAGGAACATTAGGGCAAATGAAAACTAAAGGTGAATTTGAGGTTTGTGGCTCATGAGATGCTGAATGGCAGTGTTACTAAAGGGTGAAGAAATGGATAAAGGCAGTGTGCTTAGTTTGCATAGAATGAGTTTGAGGTACTGTGGGACATCAGAGTAGCAATATTTGGAACGATGTTCTAATTGTAGGCTTGGATTGTAGAAGGGTGTCAAGACCTTCAAAGGATGAGAAAAGAAGAGGGATTAAGAAAGGGTTATCATCAGAAAGACGCACACAGTATGTACTCACTTATAAGCCAATTTTAGCCATATAGTACAGGATAGACATACTACAATTCACAGACCCAAAGAAGATAAGTAACAAGGTGGACCCAAGGGAGGATGTTCAAATCTAACTCAGAAGGGGAAATAGAGTAGACATTGGAAGTGGTTGAAGAGGGAGAACAAGACAGGAGTCTAGCAAAACTGTCCTCTGAGAGGCTCCATCCAGCAGCAAATTGAAACAGATGCTGAGACTCACAGCTGAACACTGGGGGAAGTGAAGGGAGTCTTGCAGAAAAGTGTTGGGGGAGGTGCCAGGAACGCCACAAGAAAATCAACAGAGCCAACCAACCAGGCCCAGAGGGACTTGTGGAGACTGAAGCACTAGTCAAGGACCATGCATAGACTGTAGGGGGACCTAGGCCCCCTACACAGATGTAGCAGATGGGTAGTTCAGGCTTTATGTGGGTTACCTTACTAAAGGGAGCAAGGGCTGTCTATGACATGGACTCTCTTGCCTGGTTTCTGAACATCCCTGTTGGGGTGGCCTCCCCAGGCCACAGGGGAAGAAAACAAGCTCAGTCCTGATGCAACTTAATGGGGTGCTGGGGTGGGTGAGTTGGGTTGGCTCCCCTTATCTGAAGAATGGGAGAGAGGAAGGCAGAAAGGGAGGGAAGGGGGACTGGAAGGAGAGGAGGGAGAGGGCTACCATCAGGATGTAAAGTGATGAAAGAAAGAAGGAAGGAAAGAAGGAAGGAAGGAAGGAAGAAAAAAAGAAAGGGTTATCATATTGTTTTGGTTTAAAAACCATTTTAAAATGTTTATTTTTACCTTGTGTCTATGATGTTTGCTCATATACGTGTAGGTGCCATTCACCTGCAGAGGCCAGAAGAGCTTATCCAATACCACAGAGCTGTACAGACAGTTGCAAAATGCTATGCGAGTGCTCCCTCATCCTTCACCTCCACCCTCTAGAGGTCAGTAGCATTCTCCTCTGCAGTTTTGGCAAACAATCAAATGTCAGAGCTGATTCTTGTTGAGAATCATTGAAATGATGCAACAGATGTTCAACACATGGCCATGAATTGAATAAATTTAACCAGGAGCTATACAGGTTGCTTCTGGTATTATTCGCTGTGCTTGAGTTAACCTGAACTGCCACTATATGGAACAAACACCTCATTCATTTCATGTGTGGACAATGGCAATGCAAAATTCCCAAAACACCTCTTACATTCTAAGACACTAAAGTTTTTGCTGGGCTTCACAGTCAAAGATGATAATATTCCTTGAGGTCACTTGAAACTTACGACTGCTACCCTTACTGTGTACTCAGCCTGTTTAACCTGCTTTTAAGAGAACAAAGTAACAATCAACATTACCTTGCCTTGGATTTCCCATGTGGTCAGCTTTTGCAATCCAAGCTAACACATAAGAGTAATCTTAAATTATGCCCCAACCCAGAATAACACGTGTGTCATTTGCTGAAAGCAGCAAATAGAAGTTGAAAGCAACTTCCTAAAACCTACCATAAAAGTTAAAAAGCATCCATTTATGGATATTGGTTGATAAACAATGATTTTGGTAGAATTCTTTTTTGTTTGGGTCAGCTGGGATCAGTTGGAACAGGTGATTCAATCCTTGTGAAACTCAAAGATTTCTGTAAAGTGTCTCATTCCTTACCCATGTGATGATCGCTATGCTGTTCAATATATACAGAGAAAAACTCTGAGGGAGGAGAGAGATACACACAGCTACAGAGAGATCCAACCACACAACAGAACATACACACCCAACAGAACACACACACACAAACACAGATGGAAGACAAAGACTCAAGACAACCTTCAAGCAGTCACAGATTCACACTCAGACAACAGATAGAGGATGGAAGACACAGGAAGTGTAAAGTAGAAAACTCAAATCTGGACTTGCTCTTGGTGAAATGATCCTAAGGAGGAAGCGTTTTCATTTATTTCCTTGGAAGGACACAGCTGCATTATTGGTGATTAATTGGAGTTAATCACTAATGGGTATAAAGGACAGCCAATGACTGTCAGCCTAATGCGCAAGTTCTTATTTTCATCTGTCTGCATACCGCATCTGTGTTTTAAGGCTTAAAATTGTTTTTTTTAATTAATTTTTAAGAGAGAGAAATCTGAAATGACTGGTTGCATTTGTGACAAAATGAAGATGTTTGCACTGTATTACTGGTGAAAGTGACTCAGAAATCTAGAGTGGATAGGTAAGAGAGGGAACATAAGTGTCTGGGTATTCTCAGCTAAGGTTTTTCTCACATCCTAAAATATGCTAAAAACTATAAAAAAGGTGAACTTGACATGATGAATGAAATTAATTTTGCATTAGATTTAAAAGGTCCTATAGGGATCAGAAAGTAGAGCTGTAACTAAGCAAGTAAGTACTATATAAACAAAAATTTCAATACATTAAAAATGCAGATGTCGTTGGCTTATGCAAGTACAGTGGCAACTGCTTTTCTTGACAGAACACATTTAGAGAACAGTATGTCACAACTGCAAAGCTCTCTGTAGGTTAAAATAATTACTTACATCCTGGAAATATTGGGCAGATTTGAAAATGCAAGGCTTGGAATGGTCTTCAGGTGAGTCTCAATGAGCTTCCTAAGGAAATGACAGTGAGACAAGAGTTCCCGTCATTGGTCTTTTCTAATTACTCAACTTAATTACAAAAAAATAACACCTTTTCAGAAGCATGGTGACCTCTTACAACACAACAGAATAATCAAAACCATTGTGATTTCCCCTCCAGTGACGTAAGAACCGGGAATGTTATTCAGATACAGAAACTGAGTCCTCATACTTCATTGTCGGGTTGGCAGTAGACTTCATCCAACATCACACTGCATTTGCTCACTGAAAAGGAACATAGTGTGTCCCTGTAGTTTATTGATGAGGATGCCAGCTCTCCTGCAGTATGGTGGTAACAGATAATTAGCTAATGCTTTCTCAGAACTCAGAAGTCATCTTTGTTGGACCTGAAAATTCCTCAGCTTTTCTTTCTGAGACTCCTCATAAATAAGGAAGCATCTTCAAGTATTCCCGTATGATTCTTGATTAGGTGTTCCATTATTTTTTTTTACTTCCTCTCTCTATTTAGTGGTTACTTTAACAGAATTCTGTATAGAAGAGGTATGTCCGGTATCCTGACCCACTTTGCAAAAAGACAGAGATGTGCCTATTATTCATCTTCCCTCATGTCTGGCTTTGCCACTTGAATGTTGGCAATACATATCAGTCATTTACTACTTTATATATAGCTAATAGACTAACATAGCGCGGCTTTCTTTCTATATTGCTAGGGTACTTCTCTACAATCTTTATTTCTTCTTCCTCCTTTTTTCTCTGTTCTCTTTCCCCATTTTCATCTGTGCTTTCTTTGGACTGTTTTCTTTGGCATTACTTGAAAAATATCTGTAACAGCCTTAATCAGAACACTAGCAGGCCAACTTAGTTTGTAATAGGACTAGGAACTTTTGTGAAATAGAGGGTAGGTGAGTGAGAAAGGTAGATTTTACCCCTTCTCAACCACTTGAGTATTTGACCATGATGTTCAATGTTGCCTTAGTATTAGGAAGTTCAGTGTTTGGGTGGCTGCCCTAATCTAGCTGTGTGGTATTTTTATTTGTGTGTTCATTACAAGAATGTAATTTTTATTATTAAAGAAGAAAATAAAATAAATTCAGATCCCATAAATTACTTTTAGTTGAAGTTACATCCTCTTAAAGACTGATTAGAAGCTTATTGATGCAGATCCCAGATTCTGGAGTTAAAATGATAGGAGAACAGCTCATTCTATCAAAATCTCTGTGTAAAAATGAGGCCACGCAGAAGGAAAACAAAGGATAAAATGCACACCTGTTGGGTATTATGAAAAGAGATTGAGTTTCTTGAATCTAAAGGTGGTCTTATAGAGTTGTCCTGTGGCAACCATTTTGAGGACATACTTTTTATAAGATTGCACATTGCTTGCAGGCAATGTGGACCACTGCACCTTTCATTGACTATAAATTAGGGCGCTTGCCTTATCCAAAGGAGAGAAACAGGTCAGGTTTGGTGGTGTACTTTTATAATTCTGGTATTCAGGAAGTGGGGCAGGAAAATTGTGAGTTTCATCCAAGCCTGGAGTACATAGTGAGCTCTATCTCAAAATAATAATAATACAAAATAAGATTTTTTAAAGTAAATAATATATGTCAAATTAAATAGGAAGTTGGAATAAAGTTGAAATGGTTTCTAGCAATTTTAGGAGGAACAGAAATAGCATATAAATAAAATTTAATATCTTTTTAAATTAAAACTCAAATAGTATTTATATACTTTCCTGGAGGGTGGGAGGAAGGGAAAGAGAGAATATTATGTGTATATGATTGAGCTTATCTGCACCATGTGCATGCAGGAGCTGTCGAGGCCAGAAGATTGTATTTTATTCCCTGGAACTAGAGTTATAGATGGTTATGAGCTTCCATGTGGTTGCTGGGAACTGAACCTGGGTCCTCTGCAAGGACCAGTGTTTTTAACCACTGATCCATCTCTCCAGCCTGATAATACCTGTTTCTTAAAGTTTTTTTCCCCTCAAACACAAAACCGTATATACACCTGAAATTGGAACAAGTTGTTCTTTCTTTGTATGTTCATCTGTCTTCTTCCATCTGTCTCTGCCTGTCTCTGTCTTCTACTCACACCCATCACGTACACACAGACCAATACAAATTATAGACTTAAGAGCAGCGGTCTTAGTAACAATAAAATGTGTCCAATAAATCTTCAAGGAGAATGAAGAGAGTGGTGTCAGCCATCTTAACATAAGATGAAAATAAATAGCTTACTTGTTGGGGGAATTTAATGTAGGAATAATCATAACACAGACTAATTTCTATAACAATAAGAGAAGTGTCAGAATGAAAAGCAGTCACATGAATTGAAATGCAACCACAATCTAACTTACAAGTTCTTTTGCTGTGTATATTCATAGTACTGTGTAGCTGAAATACAAAGAAAACCACCTTGTCAGCTGAGGTTTGAATTCATTTCTTTTTACCTCCAGTATAAATGGTCTTGGTTACCTCTCTAAAATTCACCTCATATTTACATACACTTTGCTCTCTTTTTTGGTTTGAAAACATATGGCTAGTCTGATGAACTCCGACAAACTTTTTGGAGGGACTGCTTCCCAGTGTTTATGCATGCATTTGTGTTTATTCAGATAAAGATAAAGAAGATAGGTGAAACCGTGGCGTTTAATTAATGAAAAAATGAAGACATGATGTCTACATATAGACTTCCGATTCCGGTTTTTCTCTTTATGAGACAAGCCCTGAGACCAAGCCTTGCCCTGTTCTGAGTAAGTGTACTGCCTAAGCTGTTCCTTAGTGTGGGACAGTGGCTTTGGGCTGTACCTTGCCTTAGGTTCACTTTGAAGGCAAATACAGAGGTAAGGTGACTGTGCATCCTGATTGTGCAAATCACCACCATTCAGAATGAATCATGAGGCACAAGCTGTTAATTTATTCATACAAGTAAAAAAAATTACCGTCTGTGTACATGTGATTGCACACTGGGAACCCATGAGCACATACTGGAAAAGCCAGGCCCATGACCTTAATGAACATACCAGATACCATCTCTCACTTATGACTATAAAAGGAGTGCCCAAAGACTGATTGCTAGGGGATACTGACTTGTCACCTAGTCACTGGACACCTATCCAGAACAGTAGCCACCATAATTGATGGGTAGTAGCCACCATGATGGATTGCTGTCTCTATCCTCCAGTTTCAGCTTGAGGGCAGTTTGTCCTGCCCTGACAAGATATCCTAGTTCAGGGCAAGGGTTGAAAATGACCAGTCTTTGCTATCATCACAAAGCAAATTACCCTCATAAAGAAGGGTAGTTAATCACCATAGTGAGGCTTGCACTGCTGAGCTGGACTAATCACCCTGTGGGAACCCCACCAATCCCCCCTAAGAATAAGGAGTTTCTCATCTTATCTTGCAGAACCAAAAGGAGACCATGAGCTAGACCACATTTGATCAAAAATGCTTACTTATGCATATTGTTCCTCCCTTCCTGTCCAACCATTTGTCCATAAGGCTCATGTTAGTACTTCCAAGATGTGTTTGGGATGTGCTGAACCCTTTTATAGGTTCCTTTTTACAATGTAGCCACATCGACTAAATCTCCCTTCTTCATTACTATTCTTGACTTGGTGTGTTGGGGACAGCTGGCCAAGCCTAGCTTATTGGAACTCCTAGAGGCAAGCCTTTTGATAAATTGCTATATTGACGCCTGGAGTTTGAACTTTGGTCACAAATGTTTGGAGTGCCAAGAACTACAAATACGTTGTACCTAGAGGTTCAAAACTTATACCAAGAGCTTTTGGGTCTCTTGTCTTATGGAGACAAGAGTCAGGTTATCTTCCCTGCCTTCTTGGGAACACTAATTCAGAGCCATATGAACCTGTGGGTTTGGAGTTAAAATTTCTAAGAGCCACAAATGCCCCTTTTATTTTTGTGTTTCTGGGTTTAAACTGATGGGCATGAGGTAGGGGGTAAGGTTTGCATTTCTCAACTATTTTATACATCTGTATAAAAAAATACAGAGAGAAATAAATAGAAAATGTCATGACTTGACCTGTAGATTTTGGAGAATAGGATACAGTTTTATTTTATTTTTATTTTTTAAATTTTATTTTTTTAATATTAATTACAGTTTATTAACTTTGTATCCCAGCTGTATCCCGCTCCCTCATTTCCTCCCCATCCCACCCTCCCTCCCTCATCTTTTCCCTACCCCTTTCCAAGTCCACTATTAGGAGAGGACCTCCTCCCCTTTCATCTGACCCTAGCTTATCAGGTATCTTCAGGACTGGCTGCAAAGTCCTCCTCTGTGGCCTAGCAGGGCTGTTCCTCCCTCGGGTGTGTATGGGGGGGGGGGGGAAGAGGTCAAAGAGCCAGCCATTGAGTTCATGTCAGAAATAGTCCCTGTTCTCCTTACTAGGGAACCCACTTGGATATTGAGCTACCATGGGCTACATCTGAGCAGGAGTTCTAGGGTATATCCATACATGGTAATTGGTTGGAGATACAGTCTCACAAAAGACCCCTGTGCACAGATGTATTTGGTCCTTGTGGAGCTCCTGTCCTCTCCAGGTCATACTAACTCCCCCTTCTTTCATATGATTCCCTGTACTCTGCCAAAGGGCTGGTTAGGAGTCTCAGTATCTGCTTTGATACACTGCTAGGTAGAGTCTTTCAGAGGCCCTCTGTGGTAGGCTCCTGTCCTGTTACTTGTTTTCTCCTACATCCAATGTCCATCCCATTTGTCTTTCTAAGTGAGGGTTGATCATCTTACCCAGGTCCTCTTTCTTATTTATCTTCTTTAGATGTAGGGATTTCAGTATGTTTATCCTATTTTATAGGTCTAGTAGGTACTTTTACACAATGGAATACTATTCAGCGATTAAATACAAGGAAATGAAATTTGCAGGTAAATTGTGGGATCTAGAAAAGATCATTCTGAGTGAGGTATCCCAGAAGGAGAAAGACACACATGGTATATACTCACTTATAAGAAGATACAGTTTAAAATGGTCTTTTTTTGTTTTTACAGCAGCAATAGGAAAATCTGGGAAATGGTAATAGAGGCAGCTGACTTCTCTCTATGTTTCAAATAAGGAAGGTCTCTGCAATTAGACTGTTCATAGTAATCTGTCACATAGGCTTATTTCGCTGAAATTTCATTAGCATATGATCACAACCTTGTTTTTAACATCTTGTTTCTTATGGAGAATAGGTGTTTAAAAGTAAGTTTTTGGTCACAGGAAAAGAGACCATTGCTCCAACTGAAGTGCCTCCACAGGGCAGAACTTCACTCGTGATCAAGAGGGAGCGCTGCTCGCAAAGGGGCAAGCACACAGGAGGTGAACCTGGACTTTATTCTGATGAAGGTGGTGACTGTGTCATTTCTCCACTTGGCTGGAATCTGACCTCCATTATTTTGAGAGTGGCCATTTTTAAAAGAATTAAAAGGAAAAGGGAAAAGAATTAAAGGGGAAAGGGGTCGATCACTTTAATCCTTAAACATACCTGAGCCTTCATATAAACAAAGGTTTTTACAGGGGTAGGGAGCTGGGGAAGCATGAAACATCTGTAGAGAAGTCTTATAAATGGGGGAAGATTAAAAAAAAGATTTGAATTCCTTGTTGTGATGGATTGAATGATAGTGGTGTCATAGTCCATGTGTTCCAATAATTGGTCCCCAGTGGATGTTACTCTTTCTGATGGATTACGAAGGGTGACCATGTTGGAGGAGGTGTGTCACTGGGGGTGGCTTTGAGGTTTCAAATGATGTGTGCCTTTCCCAGTTAGCTCTCTCTCTGCCTGGTGGTTGGGCTTCAAGATGCGAGCCCTCAGCTACGACTCCATCCCGATGCCTGAATGGCCAGTGCCATGCTCCTGGCTGTGGACCCTACTCCTCCGAAACTTTAAGCCCCAAATAAAGCTTTCTTTTATAGACTGCCTTGGACATGGTGCCTCATCACAGTAGTATTGGATCTTAACCAAGACACTTGTCTTGAGCACAAGTTCTGTAGCATTTGATAGAAAAGATTCATACTTATTGTTCCTTACATAGAGGAGCTGTGAAGTTTGTGTGTTCTTTCTGAAGATGTAGAAGTTCTCATCTGTGAATTAAATTGGCAGGAGGAAGACGGACAGGGGGGAAGTAAACAAATTCACCAACATGCAAAAATGCGGAAGCCACAGATGAAGTACAGGACTCAAAGGAGGGCTAGACGGAAGGGTCCATGGAGAGACAATGACAGGTGTTATGGGAGGGTAAGAGAAGGTGTCTTTTAACATAAATGGCGTCTCAAGTAGCAGCTCACAGAGCACCTGGTAGTGGGTCGTGATCTCTGTTTTGATCAGGTGTGAGCACTAATAATCTTCCTGTGAGTTGCTAGGAAGATGGGGGGTGTCTCATGAGTAAGTCTCTACTTGAATCCGCTGTTGCTCCACTAACTTAAGTAGAAGCAAATTTCTTTTACACATGAACAGCTTGGGTGTATGTGTGTGTGAACCACAGGGCCTCTCAATAGTCGGGAACTGGCTAGTAGGTTAGGCTAAATGGCCAGTGAGTCCGAGTGACCCACTTTTCTCCACCTCGCCAGAGTTGGAATTACAAGTATGTGCCACCGCACATTGATTTTTTTTTCTTTAATGTGGTTTCTAGGAATCAAGCTCAGGTATTCGTGTTTCCATATAAAATTGCCAACTGAGCTGTTTCACTAGTTTAAAGACAGCTTTTCAAAAGTAACCTCATGTCTGCAGTTCTCAGAATAGCTAAACAAAGACAAATAAATACATCCTAAGTTGTCATACTCTTGAATCATACAAAAATGTCTACAGTTTCAAATACATAGTGTTTGTGTGTGTGCTCGAACGCCCCTGTGGGAGATGCAATAATAAAGAATGTGAAGGACAAGGGGATGCGCGTGACTGAGCCTAAAGATGGTCTTTGGCATGGCTAAGCCTATGTAGTCAGTCACAACAAATTTCTCATTCACATGGCTTGTCTTTATCTCTTGGCAAAGAAGCTGAGAATATTCTGCAATTCTACATCAGATTTATTTGTTTAATAGCAAGTTCTGCATCCCAAAGGCCTGTCTGTGTATTCAGGGCTGTCGCAATCTATCAGCCAGTATTAAATTAGTCCATATGGACACAGAAAGTATTGGCAGTCGAGAGAGAGAGGGGGAATTGGTATAAATAATTTATATAGATAGTACGAAGTTGTGGCTGGGACAATGTCAGTGTAATGTCAATGTGACGCTTCTCACTTGTTTGCTGTTTATTTTGTGAGCTGCAATTCTTAAAGATGGATATGTTTTAATGTGCAGTTTCAGTGTGCTGTGGGAAGCTGTGTGCCAGACATGGGATTTCAGATCAGGACTACAAACAGATGGATCATACCTGCTAAAACCTGGGATAATTTGCATATAGACCACTTTTACATAAGAACAAATTTCAAATCTGTAGTTTGCTAAAAAAAAAAAAAATCTGTTTGTGCTACAGGGAGGAGAGTGGGATTTCCATGCTGTGGTTGAATCGCTTGCCGATAATATAAAAACTGCAGACACAAGGAGAGCAACAGACCCCAAAATTCTGGGCACAGGGGTCTTTTCTGTGACTGATACTCCAACCAAAGACCATGCATAGAGATAACCTAGAATCCCTGCACAGATGTAGCCTGTGGCAGCTCAGTCTCCAAGTGGGTACCCTAGAAAGGAGAACAGTGACTGTCTCTGACATGAACTCAGTGGCTGGCTCTTTGATCACTCCCCCTAAGGGGGAGCAGCCTTACCAGGCCACAGAGGAAGACAGTGCAGCCAGTCCTGATGAGACCTGATAAACTAGGGTCAGATGGAAGGGGAGGAGGATCTCCCCTATCAGTGGACTTAGAGAAGGGAATGGGAGGAGATGAGGAAGGGAATGAGGGAGGGGGCTACAGCTGGTATACAAAGTGAATAAACTGTAATTAATAAAAATATGAAGAAAAAAAGAAAAGACTGCAGGCAATAACTACAGTGTAAAGAATAACACTAAAAAAAAAAAAAAAGAATAACATTTTGACAAGCTACCATGACCAAGGTTACTTACAAAAAGAAAGCATTTAATTTGGTGCTTGGGGCTTATTTACAGTTTCCGAGAGTCAATCCACTATGGTGGGAAGCATGGCAGCAAGCAGGCAGGCTTGGTGGTGGAACAGTAGCTGAGAGCTTCCACGTGATCCACAAGAGGAAGACAGAGAGAGAGAGAGAGAGAGAGAGAGAGAGAGAGAGAGAGAGAGAGAGAGAGAGAGAGAGAGAGACTGGAGATTGGGCTTGGCTTGGGTTCTTGAAATCCCAAAGTTCACTCACAGTGACACACCTCCTTCAATAAGGCCACACCTCCTAATCCTTCCTAAATAGTTCATCAACTGGGAACCAAACACTCAAATATATGATCCTATGGGGGTCATTCTCATTCAAAGCATCCCACGGTGGGGTGAGGGATATACCAAATCCTAAGATCTTATCTTATGATAACCTAGGCTTATTTCAGATAGAAGATTACTCTTGTCCTAACCTGTCAGTACTCCATATTTCTAATCCAAGTTGTGGAGGGTTCAAATGGTCTTGCTGTCAGGCTTTAATCAGTAATTCTTCCAGTCAATTTCACCCGCAATCCCACATCTTTCTATCTCTGTTTCTTTGGTCTCATGCACCTTGGGGTGTGTTCCTACATAAACTAGGAATGGGGTCTTTTAGAACATTCATCAACTAAATTTTAAAGAAATAAAAATTTAAGAAAGGAATGTGTATAGTTACTAATACATTTTCATAGCTATATGGTGATCATTGTGTTACTGGTTTGAATAAGAGCACAAATCTGTGTGGTATAAATGTTCTCCAAGGAAGAAGTTGCAATGGCACCTACCGAGAAGCTCCACTCCTACAGGTTACCTTTCATGATACTGGATGGTATTCCCCATACTACTGGAAGAAAAAGGTTAATCATTAATATCACTTTGCTACAAATTCTGCAGCCTACAACAGTGACATGTCTTGCAAGATGCTCTGGCACAATAGTGTCACAATGTGATAAGAGTAGCCAGCTGCATTAAAAATGGATCGAAGGACCATTCCATGAGATAGGACCCATTCCTGACATTGTTAAAGTGTTCAGGAACTTGAGATGAGATAGATCATGGCCTAGGGGAAAACTTAGTATTATTATTCTGCTAAGGGAATAGAGTAACAAAATGACTCATATGTAAAAACATACTGTCAATATCCATAAATCTGTGCCTTGCTCAATCCCCAGAAGAGAATCTTCTTCTAGTGGTAGGTGGGAATTAACACAGAGACCCACACTGGACAATGTGCAGAGAGTGAGAGACTTCGGAGCACTTAGTCCTACATAGGCTATCTTCATCAAACCCCTCCCATCAAGACTCAGGGATCTACAAGAAACAGGAGGCTGAAAGACTGTAAAGGACAGAGGTAATGGATGACTCCACGGAAACAGTATCTTCCAGACAACAGGACTGATTCTTTTCCCTGCTCAGTTATAGATATTCTGAGATGCCAAAGTAGACAAGAAGGACAGTTAAACCATGGAAAATCTTGAGTGGTTATCAGTAATTACAATGCATGGGATCCTATCTGAAATGACATCCATCTTGGCATACTGGCACATGCCTGTAATCTCAGACTCAAAGTGGAGGCGGGAAGATCGCACATCCTCATCTACATAGACTAGCCTGAACTAAATAACAACTTCCTTTCTCAAAAGAATATGGAAGGCCGAAGATGTGGTTTAGGGGCAGAGCACTGGTCCAGCCCTCACAGGATCCTGGATTTGATCTTCATAGAAGCGGCTGGCATTCAGTTTTCTCTTAGACGAATGGCAGTGTCGGCTTTGGCACAGGCTTCTTTTCACCCGTTTCTCATGTGCCTTGTGGAAATTTGAAAGTTTACGTCCTCTTGTTAAAATTTCAAAGTATTACATGCTAGCTGTATCCAGGGAGAAAAAGGGTTGACTTAGGGACCTTTCAAACCATCAGCACAGTGGGTTAGACGTTCAAGAGAAAAGACCGCATGCATTTATTACCTATATGTGTCACTCAGCGGCAAGCAGTTGAAGAAGTGGGTAGGAGCATGCTTGTGTGGTTGTATGCACGCATGCATGTGTGTGTGTATGCATGAGTTTTGTCGGTTGTTGCCACTGTTGTTATTTGGGAAAAGGAATATTATTTCATTTGAAAATGGCAAAAAAAGAAAGTTCTTGTTCTTAGTTTGTATTTCAAGAATTAAAAGTTCTGCATAAATTATTTTTTCATGTCTGTGCTTGTGTTTCAGTTCCTTGGCATTAATCTCAAACCACATGTTCATCCTACCCACTTTTCCTATTGCTCTTCCGTCATGCATGCAAATTCAGGTCTCTGTTTTTGTTCTGGCAGAAGAATTGCCTTTAATGTGGTTTGATTCACTCCCCACTCCCTTCCTTCCTCCCTTCCCCCTTTTCCTTTTAAACACAAGTCTGCTGGCAATGACTTTGCTAAGTTTTTGCTCATTTGAAAGAGTCTGTCTTCAGCTTCATTATGGAAAGATATCATTGTACATCTAACAGTCTAGCAAGGCGGGCTTATTTTCTTTAAATTCTTTTAAAGTGCTTTAAATTCTATTACATTTTAGTTCCTGTAGTGTATAAGTTCTTAATCTAGGTAGATGATGGGAACACAATATTTTTTCTGGCTATTATTGAGATCACTTTATACCGACTTATAGTAAACCAATTACATATTCTCTATCATAGTGTTCTTCACATTTATTCTTTTCCAATTTTATAGAATTTTTAAATTGTGAATTTAAAATTTCTAGATTTTGAAATTTTTGATTTATGATTGGTCTAAGATTTTTCTTTTCTTTTCTTTTTCTTCTAATCTTCTTAAGCTCTAGTTATGTGGAGCCAGGCAGTGGTGGTGCATGTCTTTAATGCTAGCACTTGGGCGGTATAGGTAGGCAGATCTCTGAGTTCAAGTCCAGCCTGGTCTACAGTGTGAGTTCTAGAACAGCCATGATTACACAGAGAAACCCTGTTCTGAAAACAAACAAACAAACAACAAAGCCAAAAACAAACAAAAAGTTCTACTTATGTGTAAGTTAGGTCACTAGATAGATATGATCACCCAGATCAGTGTCGCAACTTCAGTTTTTTCAAGTAAAATATTTTTGTTAATTCTTTGAAAATTTCAAACAGTGTGTTTTGATCATCTATACCCTCCACTTCTCCAACTCCTCCTAGATTCATCCTCATTTCTCCACCATCCCACATAAACCCCCAAATTCATGTGCTTTTTAAAAACCCAAAGAGTCCAACTTGTGCTACCCACATACTCAGGAGTGTGGGACTTCCGCTGGAGCATGGTCCACCTACCAGTAGCCAAACTCTTAGAAAAAACCAGAGGTTCCCTCACCGGATGCCATCAACGGTCCATAATTCCTCAGTTAGAGGTTGGAACTTGGGAGCTCCTCCCCCTTGATGCTACAGCATAGACAGGGTCATTAAAAATGCTTTTAATTACATTTATTTATGCATGTGTATGCATAAATAACAAAGCATTTGCATACATGCCACAGTGTGCATGTGGAAGTCACAGGATAACCTATAGGAGTTGCTTCTCTTTTTCCTCCTGTGTATCCTAGGGATAGAACTCACATGGAGAAGCATGCCCACAAGTGCTTTTAGCTGCTGTGCAGTCTTGTAGGTGTCTCTTATATTTGCTTCAAGCCTGTTCCTCTTTATGTTTAGTTTGAGATGACCTTCCATTCCTAAGGAATCCATCTTTGGATTAATTTTTATTTTCTGTAGTGTTTAATTCTCTTAATCCTGTCCATGTTTTCATATTACTAACTGTAGCCATTTCACTGGAGTCTTCCTTGGAGTCCATTTTTTTCTCTTTATTATAGTTGCTATTTTGTTATGATTTAAAAGACCTAACAGATGGTTTGATGCCATGGCTTGTGAAATCATCACCATTGTCGGGACCTGTTGAGATCTAATGGCATTTTTCTCTTACTTATGGATCAGATTTTTGTCTTTTTGTTTTTCACTCCTATTATATTGAGAAGGAAGACAGTATGACAAATGCCATTGGGAGGGGGCTCTTTATGTTAGATGCACACAAATTCCTCTCTCTGTGAATCGGGATTGCTTTTAATTTCATTGGCCACAGAATGTTGTAGATGTCAAGGTCTGGGCTCTTGATGTTTGATAAGAAGCCTTGTTGCTTTTGTGAGAGTGACGTGGGGAATTTCTTCTGAGTGCTTGGTTCTGCTTTGTTAGTGTAACTACCCAGAGACTGCCATGCAGAGAAACCACAAAGGAACTGCCAAGTGCCACCCAAGACTGGCATTCAGGTGAGTGTCACCAAGGCTGCAAACTTGTAACTGGAGCCATCTTGGGCTCTCTAGCCCAGGCTGCTTGTCACATGAATACCACTAAGAGATTTCTATTGCTATCATGAGAACAATCCAGCTCTCCTTCATCATACATATGCAAATGTAATGAAGTGTTTCCTATTTTAAATCTCTTCACTTGGGACAAGTTTTTATGTGGTAATAAAAAACAAAAATGTTCTTCATCCAACATTATTTACGTAGACAATTTGAATTCATGAGATTACTCATTAGACTTTGAGCTTTCTGAACTATTCAGAAAACATGAAATTCACTGAGTTTTTGTTTTTGTTGTAGTTCTGTAGATGACAGAGCGAAGAATGACTTGATATGCTTGCTTTTAGACTATCTATCTGGAAGAAAGGAAGAAACTTAATTAGTATTGTTTTTCTTTCATAACATTGATGAGTTACGATGCTACCATTTTATACAGAAAGGCAGCAAATGGGCGTGTCCCCCTGGAAATACCCCATAACAACAACAAAACACAGCAGTAAAAGCACATTTCTTCCAACAGACCTCTCATTTAAAAATAATAAAGATGAAACCATAGGATTACATCTTGAATGGAGTAGTCTAAATGAGAGGGAGGGAATGTTTAGATTCAGCTTTGCCTGGAAGGCCGTTGTTGGTTTCAGTCAAAAGCACTTTTACATCTCAGAAAGTCCTTTTCTGAGTGATAGTGTTAGGCTTAGAAAATCTGGTTTGACAAAATGGGAAAAAATCCTTAATCGAGTAAATTTAGTTCACATTTATCTCTGCTAGATTTTTCAGTGGCACTTACATTTGCCCCAATTAACTGAGAAGGGCAGAAGAGAAGATAACAACATACTTCATATTGTATCACAATTCAAGTAGAACTCGCTTTCAGTATCAAGACCTAAAGCAAAAACCTCAGCTTCTAAAACAATGTTTTAATGTGGCAGCTTTGAGCTCAATCTTTGAAGCAAACTATTAGATATACCGATAAGGTTAATGAATTGCTTTTTTTTCTTTTTTAATTAAGCAAAGGTTCAATGGACTATGGTCTCTTGCTCAAGAAACTAGGGGAACATCGAGCATGCTCTATTCTGTATGGGCATCAGACAGCAGGCAGCGGAACAGTCCCTTTGAAAGCTATTTCTCTTTTCTTTTTCTCTGCAAGGGCTCTTGAGAGCTCACGTTGGAACGTCAGTGCCTTGGATTTTTTATTTGTTAGTTTGTTTTTCACCCAGGAGTTTGTATCCACCCAAACATGCCCCTTCATGGAAGACACTAAGTTTCTGTCAGCAAGGTCTGTACTCATGATGACATCAGCTTTCTGCCCGACTTCTGCCAATACCATTCAGTTCCTAGCACATCCACCTTCTCCTTTGGACTGCAATAAAAACAAATTTGGAGGCAGTTCTTTTTTTATAAGTAATTTATTTATTTTTATATTAATCACAGGTTATATATTTTATATCCCGGCCATAGCCTCCTCCCTCATTCCCTCCCACTCTCCCCATCCCTCCCTCATCTTCTCCCTTGGAGGCAGTTCTAATGAATTATTTTTATATGTCCAAGGCTTGGAAATCCCAGACAGTGTTGAGAAGTCTCAATAAACTACCTAACAGACAATTGGCGGGAATGCAGAGTCCCTGAGTGTGTTTTTGAAAGAAAGGCCAACTTAATATTTCATCCTTTTTTCTTTAGAAAAGTGTCAAATATCTTGATCAACTCACAAGTGACTAGGTACTCCAATTTAAGAACAGTGTCCCAATTTAAGAATGGGTCATCCTCATTTTTATCAAACTCAGAGCTTTGCGTGTGCCAGATAAGTATTCTTCCACTGAGCTATACATCCGCCCCTTAGAGATAGTTTATGTTCATAAAATATACATAAAGAAACTTAGAATAATCTAAAGGTTTCTTTTTCCTCACCAACATATTTTGAAACAAAGTTGTACATGGATTGATTTTTCTCTCCACTATAATCCTAAGTAATAGTTAATATTCACTGGAAGTTTTTATGACCTGGATTCCAGGAGGTCCCATTCTCACCTCTCTATACTGTAATTCTTCGACTGTATTGTCTGTTCCTTATGCATCCCAGGCTTTTGCATATGCCTCGGCAGAGAATATGCCAACTATCTTACTGTCCTCCAACAGAACCACTTCACGGGTGAATGGCACACCTGGAGAGCCCCTCATTGCACCTCTGCTCACTATCTTCTCTCCTTCATATGCTTCCGTAAAGAGACTTTTAGTTGGATTAAATCTCGTTGCTGTGTGCATCAACAGTGGCTGGTACCCCCTTCTGTAGCACTCACAGTATAGTCTGGTACGTCTCTCTACTACATTGTAATCTTCACTAAGACCAAAAAACCAGGCTGGACTGATACCAACCATCTCCTAGTCTCACTGTCACGTCTGGCACATAGTAGTAACACACTGAGCCATTTATCCATTCAAAAGTACCTATCAAGTACTTCTTATATGACTGCCCAGCATAGCACACACACTTAATAATGTTAATGGAGCTTGGATTAACATTGTTGACTGCCATGCCCAAATCATTCACATTTTCTCAATTGTCCAGTCTTGCAAAACTGGAGCAATCCTTTTTCCATAATGTCTTACAGTACTGGGTTTTTTTTGTTTTTTTGTTTGTTTGTTTGTTTTTTACAGTGGGTAAACTTGTTTGTGGTCTGATATATAAAAACATGTGTCTGCTACAGGGCTCAGAAAATGTCATTATTTAGTAGTTTTAAACATGTCTACGTGGTGGGCTTTTTTTTTTTCTTTTCAATTTTCCTGTCCTTCAGACCACCTTTTATACAATGATTTCCAGTGTTTCTAGCATCTTGACGTCATCACAAATACAATCTACTTACAATTCTAAATTGGTCTGCAAAACAAATCTAATATTGGCTACACTCAATGTCTGAGTTGCTTAGAGTCAAAAAAAAATTGTGTGGAATTTCGGGTGTATTTTTCCATGTGGTAGCTGAGTACTCAGGGGAGCCTCCTAAGGCCATCTCACCTACTTATACAGAGAGCAAAGGCCAGTTTGAATTGCTTCTAAGGCAGTTCCAGCCTTTGTGAGACGAGGAACATTTTCTTCTCAGGTCCCCCAGTAAAGACTTATTTCTAGGTAAAAACCCTTAAGAATGCAGTGTACGTACTCTCTCCTTCCCTACCACCGAGCACCTTTGTACATTTCTCTGTGGCTGTCTTTTCAGTTTCCCGATGCCCTGGATCCTCATGCAGCCCTCATTCTATTCCTTCATTCACAATTTGATCCTGAACATCAGTGCTTTCCTCCCCTATCATTGGACTGGAGGAGGGGCGTAGGAGAAGAAGAGGGAGGGAGGGTAGGATTGGGAGGGTGGGGGAGGGGCCTACAGCTGGGATACAAAGTGAATAAACTGTAATTAATTTTTAAAAAGTCCCCATTAAAAAAAATTCCCGTTATGTCACCCCTGTTCTCTGCATGCGTGTCCTTTCTCATCTGTGCAAACCAAAGGTGAAGATTGTTCACAATATAAGGTGATTTTGCATTTTATTTTAATTAATTAATTGCTTGTTTCCAGTACTGGGATTGAATAAGGTCCTTAGGCATACTAGACAAGCACTTTGTCATAGAGTGGGGACACAGGGCTAGGGCCCCTGGTTTCATTTTCTTAGTTATTGATTAATTTGGTGTGTGTGTGTGTGTCTGTGTGTGTGCATGCGCATTTAGGTATCTGAATATGAGTACATGCTTGCCAGAACACATGTATGTAAGCCAGAGCACAACCACAGATGTTGGTCCTCACCCCCAACCTTGCCTGAGACAGGATGTTGTGTTTCCGCTGTGTACACCAGTTATCTGGCCCACAAGCTTCTGGGAATTTCCCTGTTTCTGCTTCTATCTCGCTACAGAAGTGCTGTGGTTGCAGATACTTGCTCTACGTGACTGGCTTTCTGAGGACTCATGCTAGGCCCTCATGTTTGCACAGCAAGCACTTTTACCTGCTGGGCTATCTCTCTAGCCTGACTTAATATTTTAACTAAAAAATTAATTACACAAAGTAGAATCTTCATTGAGGTGAAGTTAAATTATTTAATAATTAATTAAAAGTCTGGAAAGATGGCTCAGTAGTTAAGAGAGCCTAGAGGTGCCAGTCTCAGCACCCGTCTGAAAGGTGGGTCAGTAGTTAGGAGCAGCTGCAGATTCAGTTCACAAACCTTTTTAACTCAATTCCAGAAGACCCAGTACCCTCTTCTGGCCTCTGAACACACCAGACATGCATGTAGTGCACATACTCACACATACATGAAATTAAAAAAAATTAAAAATATCTTTTAAAAAAGAAATATATTTTGGATGAGAATTAAATTAAATTAAGGAATGTTTAACAGTTATTATAAACAAAAACTCTGTGTTAATCAGTGAGATAGACAGTTAAAGGGGAGACACAGCCCAAATCCAGTTCTTTTTCTATGGTACCTATCTAATGTTTCATCTCTTATCAACTGTTAAATCTTTTTAAAATTTTTTT
>CM053765.1:23182399-23223075 GCA_028658305.1 Pachyuromys duprasi
ATATACTCACTTATATAGTCCTATAGGATAGGAAGGTCATGCTGAAATATACACACCTAAGGAAGATAAACAAGAAGGAGGACCCAGGTTGGGATGATCAATGCTCGCTTAGATGGACAAATGGGATGGACATTGAATGTAGGAGAAAACAAGCAACAGGATAGGAGCCTACCAAAGAGGGCCTCTGAAAGACTCTGTATAGCAATGTATCAAAGCAGATATTAAGACTCACAACCAAGCCTTCGGCAGAGGGCAGGGAATAATATGAAAATAGGGGGAGTTAGTAAGACTTGGGGAGAACAAGAGCTCCATAAAGACCAAATAGATCAGGGCACAGGAGTCTTTTATGAAACTTTTTCTCCAACCAAGGACCATGTATGGATATAACCTAGAATCCCTGCTCGAATGTGGCTCAGGGTAGCTCAGTATCCAACTGGAGACCCTAGTAAGGGGAACAGGGACTATTTCTGTCATGAACTCAATGGCTGGCTCTTCGACCCTCCCCCCCACACACACCTGGGAGGAACAGCCTAGCTAGAGCTCAGAAGAGGACATTGCAGCCAGCCCTGAAGAGACCTGATAAGCTAGGGTCAGATGGAAGGGGAGGAGGTCCTCCCCCATCAGTGGACTTGGAGGGGGGCAGGGAGGAGATGAGGGAGGGATGGGGAGAGTGGGAGGGATTGAGGGAGGGGGCTACGACTGGGATACAAAGTACATAACTTGTGATTAATATAAAAATAAGTAAATTACACTTAAAATTTTTAATTAATTATACTTTATTCACTTTGTATACCCCCTGTAGTGCTCTTCCTCCTCCCCTCCCAACCCCTTTCTTCTTCCCCCTCCTCCACACATGCTCCTCCCCAAGTCCACTGATAGGGGAGGTCTTCTTTTCCTTCCTTCTGATCCTAGTCTATCAGGTCTCATCAGGAGTGGCTGCATTGTCTTCCTCTGTGGCCTGGTAAGGCTGCTCCCCCCTCAGGGGAAGGTGATCAAAGAGCAGGCCAATCAGTTCATGTCAGAGACAGTCCCTGTTCCCATTACTATGGAACCCACTTAGACACTGAACTGCCATGGGCTACATCTGTGCAGGGGTTCTAGGTTATCTCCATGCGTGCTACTTGGTTGCAGTATCAGTCTCAGGAAAGACCCCTGTGCTCAGATTTTTTGGTTTTGTTGCTCTCCTTGTGGAGCTTCTGTCCTTTCCAGATCTTACTATTTCCTCCTTCTTTCATAAGATTCCCTGCATTCTGCCCAAAGGTTGGTCATAAGTCTCAGCATCTGCAGAGCCTTTCAGAGGCACTCTTTATCCCCTGTTTATTTCCTCAACCCTTTGCTATTCCTTTCTCCTCAGTTATTTAAATTTGAGGATATCCACACAGATTTCTGACATACATCTCATGTTGTTATCATTTCTTCAGAAGACAGAGACAAACTTTATCTCAGTACACAGACAGTATTTTCAAGTATTTTTGGGAAAACTAACTCTGCATTCAAAAAGAATAAAATGTCCTTCTCTTATATCAAATGCAAAATCCAGCTCAAAATGGATAAAAATCTCTGGCAAAGACTTTAAACACAACCCCAGGAAGAAAACATCATGGAAAGCTTCTTGATAGTGGTCTTAGCAATGAGTTTTTGGATATAACCTCAGAAGGACAGACAAGAAGAGAAAACAAAGTGGGGGAGATTAGAACTAGATCAAATTGAAAAGCTTCTGCATAACAAAAGAATTAATTAACAGAATAGCAAATCCGCTCATAAGCTGGAAGATGTTATTTGCTAACCCTCTATGTGGAAAGTTAGTATCCAAAGTGTATAAGGAAACCAAGAACTCAATAGCAAGGAGTCCCTACTAAGACTGGGCAAAAAACAAAACCAAACTTTTCTCAAGACCAGATGTGTAAAAAGACTAAGAGGTATGTGACGAAATGCTCAACACCATTAACTGTCAAAGATATAAGAGTCAAAGCCATGCTTGCCAGCACGCCTGTTAGCAAAAAGACAGAGCTGACAAGTGTGGAGAAAGAAAGGGGGGAAAGATATATTTACAGTCTTCTAAATTGTGGATGTAAATACGATGTGGAACTGCCATTACAAAAGTACAGGTGTGAATAAAAGAGAGATAAGTAGAAATAGAGAGATCATATGGCCTATCAATCCCACATCTGGAATAAAACCAAATAAATGAGATTAGCATTTTGTAGAGATGGCTGTACTCCCGTATTCAATGCAGTGAAATTCATAATGGCCAAGATATGGGAAAAAAAAACCTAATAGCTATTGAAAGATGAATAGAGAAAGTAGACATGCTTTAACTACAGAAGGGAACAATATTCAGCTTTTTTTGCATATATTTTTTTCACATTTTTATTTTATATCAATCACAGGTTATGTTCTTTGTATCCCAGCCGTAGCCCCCTCCTGCATTCCTTCCCTATCCCCCCCATCCCTCCCTCATCTCTTCCCTGCCCTTTTCCAAGTCCGCTGATAGGGGAGGACCTCCTTCCCTTCCATCTAACTCTAGCTTATCAGGTCTCTTCAGGACTGGCTGCAATGTCCTCTTCTGTGGCCTAGCAAGGCTGCTCCTCCCTCGGGGGGGGGGGCAGGGGGATCAAAGAACCAGCCATTGAGTTCATGACAGAAATAGTCCCTGTTCCCCTGACTAGGGTACCCACTTGAATATTGAGCTACCATTTGCTACATTCAAGCAGGGGTTCTGGGTTATATCTATACATGGTCCTTGGTTGGAGAAACAGTCTCATAAAAGACCCCTGTACCCTGATATATTTGGTCCTTGCAGAGCTCCTGTCCTCTCCAGGTCATACTAACTCCCCCTTCTTTCATATGATTCCCTGTACTCTGCCAAAGGGTTGGTTATGTGTCTTAATGTTTGCTTTGATACCCTGCTAGGTATAGTCTTTCTGCGGCCCTCTGTGGTAGGCTCTTGTCCTGCTACTGTTTTCTCCTACATCCAATGTCTATCCCATTTGTCTTTCTAAATGAGGATTGATCATCTTACCCCAGGTCCTCTTTCTTGTTTATCTTCTTTAGGTGTATAGATTTCAGTATGGAGCTAAACAGAACTCTCTGTAGAAGAATATAGAATGGCAGAGAAACACTTAAAGAGATGCTCAACGTCCTTAGCCATCAGAGAGATGCAAATCACAATGACCCTGAGATTTCACCTCACACCCATTAGAATGGATAAGATCAAAACCTCAAGTGACAACACATGCTGGAGAGGTTGTGGAGAAAGAGGAACCCTCCTCCATTGCTGGTGGGAATGCAAACTTGTACAACCACTCTGGAAATCAATTTGGCGCTTTCTTAGACAATTAGGAATAGTGATTCCTCAAGATCCAGCTATACCACTCCTAGGTATATATCCAAAATATGCTCAAGTACACAACAAGAGTATTTGTTCAACCATGTTCATAGCAGCTTTATTTATAGTAGCCAGAACCTGGAAGCAACCCAGATGTCCCTCAATTGAGAAATGGATACAGAAATTGTGGTACTTTTACACAATGGAATACTACTCAGCAATTAAAAACAAGGAAATCATGAAATTTGCAGGCAAATGGTGGGACCTGGAAACGATCATCCTGAGTGAGGTATCCCAAAAGCAGAAAGACACACATAGTATATACTCGCTTATATAGACCTTTAAGATAGGATAAATATTCAGCTTTTTAAAAACAGCGTAAGGGCTGGAGAGATGGCTCAGTTGTTAAGAGCACTGTCTGCTCTTCCAGAGGGCCTGAGTTCAATTCCTAGAAACCACACAGTGGCTCACAACCATCTATACTGTGGTCTGATGCTCTCTTCTGTCATGCAGGTGTACATGCAGTCAGAGTACTTATATACATTAAATAAATAAATCTTTAAAAACAGCGTAAAACTCTACCAGTGTGATAACACAGTTGAACCTGAATGATGTTTTATTAAGTGAAATAACATAGGCAGTGAAAGACCTAAAATGATAAATGGACTCTTGGAAACAGGGAATGAAGTGGTGTTTGCAAGCATTTAGGGGAAGAGCTGGGGAAGGGAGCATACAGAATTTCAGTTTAATAAGAGTTCTGAAGATCTAGTATACAAAATGATAACTACAGTTAATAACAATATATTAAGCACTTAGAAGATTACTGGGAGGAAATTTTTTAAGTGTACTTATCAGAAAACATGATAAACATGTAGATATGAGGCATATATTAACTTGATTTGGCCATACCAAATGTATAAATACTTTGAAACATCATGTTTTAGTTCATAAATATAAACAATCTTATTTGTCAGTTAAGATAATTAAAAATTTACATGCTAGATTTTGAACGCACACCTAACACTGCTGTAACTGTATTTGCATGAAAAAAAGCCTCTTGGTGGTCTTGACAACTACGTACTAGAAGTTTAATACAAAATTTTAAGTTGACAACAATTCTTCATTTCTCCCCTGTTTCATCCCTCTTACCACAAAACATAGCTCTCTTCTTCAAATAGCCAACTTCTTTGGCAGCCTTGGGTTTTCAGAACTAGTTTTCAAAGACACTTTCTTGACACAGCCCAGAACTTCATAACAGAAGACTGAGTTATTTAAACCTTGTCTAATAATCTGGCACTGCTCATATTTACCTGGCCTGCTTTAGGGTATCATTTAACACTCGTTCCCTGATGAGAAGATCTTCATGAATTAATCCTATGGAAATATTTCCACCTTTGAATGCCATGTGGAAAAAAATGCATTCTAATTCTTAATTTAGCTTTAAAACAGGTAGAATATGAATTTACAAAGTTAATCATAATTGGATAAATAAAACAAATGCTTTTATAATATCTTGATGACTCAATTATTTTATTCCCAAAGCCAAATTGAGGTCCATTCTTTGTCAGAGGTTCTGGGACCTCTTAGGAGAAGGAATTTTGTTTCATTTGCTTGCAGTCTAGAAAAAGCAGTGGAAATAGTGTCAGCGATGTCAGGCAGAAGGATTTAGGTTGCTTGAAAAGTTCAACTTTTATGCTTCAAAAACTTACATATGACGCAACGAAGTTTTAAAGTTTATATCAAAACTGTGAACATGACCTGAATATGCAAACCCAGACTCCGCTCACATAAACAGAGTCTGAGGACTCCATTCCCAACACTCAGATTCCCAGAGTATGATGGGACTGAAATAAACATAAGGATCCGATTGAAGGTTTATTTTCCAGGAAGGATCAATCCAAAACAAAATTGAACTCCAGGAGAAGTTCTATTCTTTTGGATTCTCTTTGGTTCCTTACTGTAATTACAGTTGGCTAAAACTGTGAGAAGAGCCAAGTATTTGAAAAGCTTTTAGGCAATGGTGTTCCGCCACTGTGTTCTACCAAACCACCATGACTGATAATGACAGGAAATATGACTCAGTCTCTAAGTCATTCTATACCTCCTGGTTGGTATGGGGACTCGAAGGCAGTCACTTCAGCTTGAATGCCTTCTTGCTCCCACCCAATGAAATGGTGATGGCAGAGGGATACTGAGAGATCTTACAGCATTGAGTGTAGGATCCCACTGTTGAGTGAGACCCCGAGCTTTCACAGACAAGAGCAGGAGGATGCCAAAGGGGAGGAGAAAACAGAGAAGGAATCTACTGAGGGCTATGTTTTCAGGTATTCTATCTGGCCTTTCATACAAATCACACCATTTATTCGCCTTTATATCTGCTTGGTACAACATTCCAGCATTCTAGATTTGATCATTTACGGAAATTTTGTTGTTTGGCATCCTGTCATCCAGTGGGGACACCTTTAAGTATGCTTCGGTTGCTGATTTCTAGCCACTCTATTCAACCCTAAGGTCAGCCCATTTGATATATACTAGGATGACATGCATTACCTTACACGTAGACCCTTCCAGGCTCCATAGAGACCATCCCTGACACTATTTCCACTGCTTTTTCTAGACTGCAAGCAAATGAAACAAAATTCCTTCTCCTAAGAGGTCCCAGAACCACTGACAAAGAATGGACCTCAATTTGGCTTTGGAAATAAAATAATTGAGTCATCAAGATATTATAAAAGCATTTGTTTTATTTATCCAATTATGATTAACTTTGTAAATTCATATTCTACCTGTTTTAAAGCTAAATTAAGAATTAGAATACATTTTTTCCACATGGCACTCAATGGTGGAAATATTTCCATAGGATTAATTCATGAAGATCTTTTCTTCAGGGAACTAGTGTTAAGTGATACCCTAAATCAGGCCAGGTAAATATGAGCAGTGCCAGATGATTAGACAAGGTTTTCTTGGACTCACTCTTAAAAAGCAGAGTACATTCCCTCCTCTTGGACATGTGTATGGTGTAGAATGAAGAGGACCTTTGGATTTAGAATACAAGTTCCCGTGCTTGCTAGCTGTGGATCCAAGCTAGTTGCTGGCTCTCTCAGTGCCCGGAGAACCTCCCTTAAAAAGCCATAACTCACAGCAGAGGTTAGTGCTCAGTTAGGCATGAGCGCACAGTTCTATCGGTTTGAAAACTCCTAGAGAACAAACAAGTATGTTTTTCTTTATAGTAACACTGCTTATCACAAGGGTACCTATTTAATAAATTCTATATGAACTTATAGAATTTGTTTGTTTGTTAAGGGGAACATACCTATATCTGTTTACAAACATGTATATCTTTTAAGATTTTTTTAGTAAGAAATATACAGGATATACATAGTTTCCAGTGTGGCCAATACTCTTTTTAGGATGAAGAGAAAGAAAAAAAGAAGGCAGGGGATAGGGGAATGGAAATTATTATTTTCATTAAGTTTTTCTATAACTATTTGTAGATACTCCAATTAAAAAATTTTGAAATTATAATATTATTACATAATTTTTTCCTTCCCTTCTTGCTCATTCTCAAATTTATGGCTTCGTTTCATTAATTATTATTATATATATCTTTATATATATGCATATCTATAAATGTATATATACTACTAAATACGTCTATACATAATACACATATATTCTTAAATATATAAGTACAACTTTCTCATTCTGTATAACATTACCTAGATATATGTTTTCACAGATGGCATTTTGGTATTGGATAACCAATCGTTGTATTCTTTCCCAGAAGCCTATTTCTTCCACTCTTAGTGTTTATTAGTTACCTTCAGTCCTTCATACACCGTTGATGCTTCTTGGGCTCCCCTGTTACTAACTTGCTCATGTAATCATGTCTATTGGTTTTGTCCTTGCTCAGCTCATGTTTGGGCAGCCATGTTGGTGAGACTTTAGAGTGTAGCTTCTGACATTCCTAAGACACACAATCTCACAGCAAAGTCCTGATCCTCTGGCTCTATAGTATTTTTACCCTCTCTACTGTAATAATCCCAAGCTTTAGGTTCAGGAGTTGAATTGCAGGTGTATCCATTTTGCTTGGGGTTCACTCCTCTGTATTTTGAATGACTGTGCTTTTCTGTAATGGTCTCCATGAGAGTGAGAACTACACTTATGCACCAATTTTTAACTTTTTACAGTTTATGAGGATTGAGCTATTCACTGTATCTTAAATTGTTACTATATTTGTACACAAAGTTTCTTTTTATTACCAACATAGGAATATATTGTGTTTTTCTAATTTTACCAATCAGTTTTGCTGCATGTATGCCTATTTTATTAGTTGTATTATACTTTTCCCTTTTTACCAATTTTTACTAGAGATCTATTTTATTAGTTGTTCGAATGTATCACTTTTTGTAGCAGTTTGTCAAGTGTTGGGTTTTCTGTTTTGTTTTTAATTTTCCAGAGAGGGTCTCACTCTGATTGTCCTGGAATTTACTATGTAGACCAGGCTGCCCTCAAACTCATAGAGATCTGCCTGCCTCTGCTTCCTAAGTGCTAGGATTAAAGGTGTGCACCATGACATTTTATAACATAAAATGGTCACTGGATAAAAAAAAATGTAGGAATCTAAGTACAGGCTAGTAACAGTAATATTGTGTCAGCATGGGTTAGTGATTATAACAAATGTACAATACTGACATAAACAGTACTGCTGAGGTATTCTAGGGTCCAACTGCCAAAATGTCTCTCTGCTTTGGCCAGGTTCCAGGGTAGGATCTGGGATGGGATGCAGAATCCAGGGTCCACTTTAACTCTTAGGTGTCCAAGCTGATAGCTCAGGCAACTGATCAGCAACCGATCATGAAAGATGATTGAAAGAAAAAGAAATAGAGGAGGGAACCGAGGATTCTTTCTCTATGTCTAGGAACTGGCTTCACTACTACTAAGGAGGAAAACTTTAACTGGTCACCTTTTTTCCTGCAGCCAGGACTGTAAAAGGACTTCTAGCCAAAACTGGTGTTTTGGGGGTTGTGAAAAGGGGCCCTTTGATCTGAGATGAGTTCCTGCGCGGGGGCAGGCTGCAGAGGCTTCCACAGGCTGAAGTAAACGTTTCCCTGCTTGTCCTTGGCTGATAGTTAGATCCTGAATCGCTGTCAACTTGTTTGTAAATCGGTAAGAAAAAGAAAAAAGGGAGAGAAAGTAAGCAAAGACCATTCACGCACACATGCTCAAGGTGGATGAAAAGGTGGGTGAAGTTAAGAACTTTAACTTCAGCGAATTCCCACAAGCTTACATGTGACAATGGTGTTGATTTCTGCTAGCATCCCCTCTGCAGAAACTGCAGCAAGTTTAGGCTTCAGACAAACAATCAGACATATAGACCTGCACATATTCATACACACATTCAATGGACAATACAAAAGGAGCTTCTTACCTACAGACAGACAATTGACATACATTCATGTAACATATGTACAGAAAACAGACAGGCGGACATATTTACATGTAAGCACATATCTATATACCTATTTACAACTCATGGATGAAGCAAATTCCAGCCAGCTTTCCTTCAATGGGCTTCCACCACTGGGCTTCTGCCAACGGGGCGTGTGTGTATTTTGCTACTGCTTATTGTTTATACCTCTGAGACAAAGCTCCCAGAAAAGGAATTATCTCATAGTCAAAAAGGCAATTAATCACAGAAACAGATGAATTCTAAAATACAACAGGTTACCTGTTTTAAAACTAAACATTTCTTATCTTATGTATCTGTTACATTAGTCCATAGTGAGTCCAGAGTGACAAAGGTTGGCAAGGCCTAAAGGTTAACAGGGTCTAAAAGTTATAAGAATATAGTCTTTTCAATTAGGACTGACCTGGTTACACATTTTTCAGGTATCCCTAAGTTTATAGTGAGTCCAGAACACTAATTTTATCTGTCTTTCATTCTAAGAAACAAAGTAAATTTAAAATGACAGTGTGTAATACCATAAGGTGACAAGGTATAAGGCATCACAACATAACAGTTTGTATATAATGACATCAAGGTTTGTACTTAATTAGACACTCCCATTATAATTTGGGTTCATGGAGAGTTTAAACCAACCTGCTTGTATTTATGGTGTATACAGGATTTGTAACGCAGGCTCATCTTGAAGACACAAGTCTGTCTCAAACTTGTCTCCTATGGAGTCATCTGGAGCTCCACAAAGGTCTTTATTGCAGCTGTAGACTTTCTAAAGTTGTTTTAGAAGTTCTAAAACAATTTACTTTTTAAAATTGTTTGAATCAAATCAGGAATTTCATAACCAGGAATTAATTCATTTGAACAGCAGTATATCTTCATTAAGATCCCATAGGAAGTTTGTTCAGAGTGTGTAAATACCCAGAAAGTGACAATTCATACCATACCAGAGCATAGAGACATATAGCAGTGCACAAAGAATGAGTGTCAGAGACTGGAAACAATTCTGGGGTGTATCATGGTACAGACCTTGCAAAATACCGATCACATCTCCCAGAAGGTCTACTTGCCTAATGAGGGCTCATTTTGGCTCCTGACACAGTACAAGTCCAAAATAAAAAAATAAAAAGGAAGTGTCAGAAAAAAAAATCCCTATATATACACCTTGTTCTTGGAATTTTAGCCTCTAGCACAGTGAGAAAATAATGTCTATTGCTTAACACTCCTAATCTATGGTAATTTGTTATTACAATCTAGAATGTGAGAAATGTGAAAACTACCTTTGCTAACTTCCCAATTTCTCTGTTAAGTCAAAGTAATCCTAAACTCAAAATCTTTATTTTAGAGAAGTAAAATCTAAGTGAGGTTAAACAAGACAGTGTACGAGTCAATAGCGCCGTAGAAAAACCTAGGCCCCTGATTATCTGGCCATTTGTCCTCTTTAAACTTCTGCTCATTTGTAAAATGAACATGGCCTACTTACTTCTCAGGGTTAGTATGGTATCAGTGACACTAATACAGACAAGAGCAATTTAATCAAAGTATCTGTTACCATTATTTTGTGCAAGGCCCATAGTTTTTTCAGAGAGAGGTCAAATTATTTAGAACTAGCCCCTCCTCAGTGGAGTGCCATATCCTTTATCACCCATGCCAAGGCTCAGGAAGCATTACAGCAGAGGAGACAGAAAAAAATTCAAGAGCCAGTGGATAAGGAGGCATGCTGAAAACAAAAGACATCTTCTAGACATGACATGGCAATTGAACTCATGACCTCACTTAGGCTGTGGTTACCTATAAAGACCTACACAGGACTGAGCTCATCAACACCAATTTCATCATGGGAAGGCCTCCCTTCAGTGACGGACTGTTGACCATTAATGGTTGCTAAGAGAGTGGGTATCATTTTCTTCAGTGGTATACGCATTAATAAATTGCCCATAATCCAATAAACAGTTTCTCAACCACACCTTTGCAAGCAACCTTAGTCACACACAAAGAAGACACGAAAACTTGTTGGGGAGAAGAAAGAGTTCAACCAGGGAGGGAAGAGGATGGGGGAGGGTAATGGGGGTTATACATGATTAAACTCACTACGTACATCTATGAGACTGTCAAAGAACCAAGATTTTAATGACTTTTTTGATTTATTTAATTTTTTATGTGCCTTTAGTGTGAAGGTGTCAGATCCCTTGAAATTGGCGTTACAGACAGTTGTGAACTGCCATGTGGGTACTGGGAATTGAACCCGGGTCCTTTGGAAGAGCAGACAGCGCTCTTAACCACTGAGCCATCCCTTCAGCCCCAAGCCAAGATTGTAAAGGGAACCCTTTGTCATCTCTTGGTTCAGTCCTAGCACTAATTACTAGCCACATAACTAAAGACTTCTTTAACCTGCTGGTTCCAAGGCCACAGGAGTCATATTCTATATACGGGGTCAGCATGATTTTCCTAACCAGACTAGGCCATTAGAAACTAAAAGCACTTGCCTTCAGTGGTGTCCTGTGGGATGCGCTGTGCAAACAACACAGTATTGATGGTGGATCAGTGTTACTGCTATGTAAGAAGAAAACAGGTTTTTTTCCCTGTTAAATATAATACTTCCCAGTTATCCTTCAGGGTACAGTGACTAAAGCAATAGCCTGAGATATAGAAAATATTAGACTATACTGATAATTTGGAAAACTTATACTCTCTGAACTTATTTTTATGTATTTATAACTTATATATGTTGTATCATTTATAGTAATATTTGCCTGTAAGACATGTATATATAGATTTACAGTTTAAATTTCAAATGTCTCTTAGAGTGGAAACAACCCTTAAAAGGTTTGGGGACACAGCAAAGGAAACAATCACAACAATGAAGAGAGCCTACGGAAGAAAATAACTTTTTTTTTTGCCAACTACACATCAGATAGAAGATTAATAAGTAAAATACGTAAAGAACCACAAACAAAACTGAAATAAATCAACCGATCAATAAATGTGCTAATGAATTGAAAAAAAAAACAGTTTTCAAAGGATGAAATATAAATGGTCAATAAATACTTGCAGAGGAATTTGACATCTTTAGGCATCAGGGAACTGCTTTAAGATTCCATCTTACCACCTTACACTGGCCATCATCAAGAGAGCAAATGACAACACGTTCTGAACAGGATGTAGAGAAAGAAGAGACTTTATTTGCTATATTAGGAACGTGAATTGGTACAGCTCCTATAAAATCAGTATGGAGGCTCCTCAAAAGCCAGAAAACAGGGAGCTACCCCTCTGACCCAGCTCTACCAGCCTTTGGGTATACACTCAAAATGAAACCAGCCAAGATTTACATTGAAGGTGGTAAATTCACAATTGAATTTTCTTCAGCTCTAAAGAAAAGTAGAATCATGACACTTGCAGGAAAACTGATGCAGCTGAAAATCATGATGTTATGCGAAATAAGCCAAGCTCAAAAGACAAACACCGTATTTGTCTTATATGAACCTAGATTTAAAACTATATATACATGTGCATATATATATATATACATACGTGTGTGTGTATGTGTGAGTACACATAAAACTAGAAAGGGAATCATGAGAAGAGAGGAAGAGGAAGAGATATTAATGGAGGTGGGAAATAGAGAGGGCATGGAATATATGTAATATGAAAGCAGAAGGGAAGACTATCTGATAAAAGGAACCAGCTGAAGGAAGGTAAAAGGTATGAGGAAGGGGCAGGGGAAAGAATAAAAATAAAGCAAAAAAAAAAAGCTAATATGTACGACTCTGCCAAATGAAATTCATTTCTCTGTATGAGGACCTAAATATTTATACACACACACACACACACAATTTAGAGATAACTTCTGTAAAATGTTTAAAATTACATAAAATAAAAATACAAAATTAACGAGAACTGAGACTAGCAGTTGGGCAAATGTTAAATTTGATTCTTACTCTTTTTTTCCTTTAACATAATGGCAGAGACATTTGAATTTCAAGGCCCATGGATGAGACTCAGTACCACGACTCCACTACAGCCTCATGAAAACACAGACCTTCTTTCTCTTTTTAAAGACAAGATCTGCCCATGTAGTGCTGGCTGTCCTGGAATTTGCTTTGTAGAGCAGGCTAGCCTTGAACACACAGAGATCCACCTGCCTTTCCCTCCCTACTGCTGGGGTTAAATGCATGCACCACCACCCCTGAAGAAAACATAGATTTTCTTTTAAGTAAATGTGGAATGTAAATATTTGCCTAATGAACGGAAGGAGAACTGATATGTGTAAAGGTACAGAGGTGTTAAAAAACACCTGAGGGTTAGGTCCTGAGAGGACAGTGAGTAATTGCTAATGTAAATACCAAATCAGCAAACCACACTTACTGGATTATGAATGTCAGATGCCAACTAAATATTCATAATTGTTTTGATGACTGGATAAAACATATACAATGTGGCAGGACCTTCTCATGAGGAGCATTCCTTAGTCAAATTGAAGCTAGTACCCTTGGAAATTCCTACAGTGGACGAGAGTCCTCAGCTTCTGCTCCAAACACTCCACTTGTAGCCTGCTGTACACACTCACCGTTATGAACTATAGTCACCTGCAATCATAAGCCCAAATACAGCCTTTCTTCGATAAGTTTCCTTAGTCGTGGTGTTTCATCACGGCAACAGAAAGGTAAGTAAGACAACAACACCCAGTTAGATCTATGGCTTCACTTCAAAACAATCACTTAGTTAAGTGACATTTTTGTGGTAAATATGTGAATGAAAAAAAAAAAAGAAAAGACTGCAGATAATCTTATGTCAATCTGGGCCAAACTCTACAGCACTGTGGCTTGCCAAAAATTTAAAAAAAAATTAAAAAATTAAAAATCCAATATTCAGAGCTTTAACACTGTCCTTTTACACTGTGGATAAGGATCCGTGTTCTTGCAATAATCAAGCCTTTCTCAGATAAGGAGGAAGGAGGTTGGATGATGTATTGGCCTTTGTAATTACTGTTCCTTCTTGAACAGAGAAGTCTGCTCAAGAGTGAACAGCAAGACTGAACACTCCAGACAAGAGCCCCTCACTCCCAATCCCACAAGGGGCCCTGTTCTTCCTTATAAAAATTCAGGTTCTACACTGACCTCAGCTTTCCCCTGAGATCCAGAACCAGCCTGTTCTTGCTTTTCCTTCAAAAACCAGTGCATTTTATTTGACACATAGTGGCTCCTGTCTGTGAGGTTTAAGTTCCCCCAAGGATGGTGAGAAGATGGAGGCGCAGAGGTCCTACTGGATAGACTCTAGGGCTCGATTTGTTTCTGTGTCTTGCAGTTTTCTCTTTTAAGTTATTTGTTATTGTGGCTTTGTCATCTGGGAATCATTTTAGAAGCCTTTTAAAGCTTTGGACACTGCTTAGAGGACAACTGATGGGAAACTGAAGTATGTGATTGGGACTTCAGGAAAACAGGATGAAATCTGTGACGTGGGCTAATGTGGAAGGAAGGGACAGACATGGTAGCTTGTGCCTTTAATCCCAGGGCTTAAGAGGCAGAGAGGTGGATCTCTGTGAGTTAGAGGTCAGCACGGTTGATTTAGCAAGTTCCAGGCCAAACAGGGCTACATAATAAGACCCTGTTTAAGAAAACATAGAAAGAAAGAAAGACATCCCAAAGCTGCTATGAAAGGAAAATTATAACTCTGAGAGGAGCCAGTGAAGACCTAGACAAACAGCTATTGATATACTTTTCTAAAATTTACATTTGTTTATGTAGTGTGTTTTGGGGGGGATTAAGGGGAGACATGTGCACATCTTTTGAACCCCTGTGGAATCATTTCTCTTTGTCCAACATTTGGGGCCCAGGAATTAAACACATGTTCAGGCTTTGTCAGGCTTAGGAGCAAGCACCTTTGCTCACTGAGCCATCTTATCTACCCCTTCGTACTTTTGTATACAAAACCTAGAGCATCTGCTATAGCGCTCATTGTCCTGCCCTCGCCGGGCTCAGGTTGCAAGGATTTTAGGATTCTTCTTCAGAGAACACAGCCAGGGCATCTTTAATCCAGCTGAATAGAAAAAGGAGAGCAGCTAGAATCCTCTAGAGAGGCGCTTGGCCATATTAATTCAGAGAGGGACATTGTTACCCAGAGTGCTGGATGCTAGAATATTCCTAGATATGTGTAAGGTACAGGTTAGACAAAACTATAACACAACAGAAACCTGAGATTATGTTTTGCTTGTGGCTGATTTCTGTCACGATCAGGCATTCCAGGAGTTAAAAGATTTTGGTAAGCTGGTCTGAATATGTAATATTTGTGTAAAACGTATTCTAAGTAACCAGCATCTAGAACACAACCCAGGAAATTGGGGATTGTTTTTCTATTGCTTTTGCCAGCATTGCTAAAATGATGATATATAAGAAATGAAAACAATAATTTATCTCAGTGACTCAACATCATGGCAGCGTTTTCAAAACCAGGTTTAATTTTAGAACTAACATAATGTTATAATTTCCTCGACCCCAAAACAATGACTTGTTGAGCTACCTCATGTGACAACATTCATGAGGGGATCAGACAGTGTGCTGATCAAATCTGACAATGTCACAAGACTGAGAGAAGGAACAGATACATTCCATAACAGAACCAAACATTTTGACCTCCTTCCACCTCTTCCATCTCTAACACCCACACTGGGTGTAGCCTAGAGAGTCATGTTACAAAAAAATTATGGGGGAAATTGGAATGAGTAGCCTAGAGAGGGGGAACTTGTTAATGGTAGAGAGGAGCAAAATCATTAGAAGTGAAATTCTATTTGATTTGGACTATGGGGTTCACACATATCCATCAAAGACCAATAATTATACATTTTCTCTAAAATGTATAATTTTAGAGAAAGCATAAAAGGATCTGGGAGATGACTCAATGGGTAAAGTGATTATCATTGTAAGCATGACGTCTTGAGTTTGAATCCCCAGAATCCATATAAATCTGGGCACAGTAGCACGGGTCTATAATCTCAATGCTTATATACAAGGAGATGGGAAGAAGGGAATACTCAGAAGCTCAAAGACCAGCGATCCTGTCTTTCAGAGCAGTAAAGAAGAGAACTTGTCTTAGTAAAAAAGGAAGGCAGGGACAACACTGGAGGTCGCCTGCTGCCATTCACGTATGTACCATTTCACATGCGTGGCTCTACCCTCGCAGAATGTGTTTTTCTTCACTACAAACATTCAAAGGAAGACTTTGGGGTTCAGAGATTCTTATGTTGAGGAGGAGTTTGAAGTTGATAAGTTCTTCTTCTAGTATTCCGAGAGTCCATTAGAATTATTGTAGCCCGGCGTGGTGGCACAAGCCTTTAATCCTAGCACTCGGGAGACAGAGGCAGGTGGATCTCTGTGAGTTCGAGGCCAGTTTGGTCTACAAAGTGAATCCATGACAGCCAAGACAGAGAAACCCTGTCTCAAACAAACAAACAAAAACTATTCTATACTCTTTTCTTCCCCAAGTCATGTGTGGTGCCAAAAAGAAAGTTCTTGTTGGTTATACAATTATGCAGCCAATGTATAAGCACTTTGATGAAGCTAGCCAACCTGAGACTGCCTATTTACTTAGTCATAGATGTGTACTTTTGGAAACCAAAATCTATAGTAGGCATAAATCAGTCCAAGCCACAAGGCTTTCCAATGGGGTATGATTACAAAAGACACAAAAAATTCTGATAGCCAAGAAGAAGAAAAGTCAGCAGAATTCATTATCCTTGTAGAACACACCCTTAGGTTCTCCTCTGATGCTATTAGGTTTTGTTTTGTTTTTTGGTTGTTTAGTGATCTCTGAGGTTAGAACAATGACTCTCTTATTTCTTACATTTTTTTTTCAAAAGCAATTTGTGCTTTCTTATTTGAAACAAAAATTGTTTCATTATACTCATTTGTTAGGGCTGGTGTGTGTTACAGTGTGCATATGGAGGCCAGAAGACACCTTGTGGGAACTGACTCTCTCCATGTGGATCCTGAGATTTGAACTTACGTCGTCAGGCTTGGCAGCAAGCACCTTTCCCTGCTGAGTCATCGTATCAGCCCTCATTTTCTTTTTCTTAGTTTTGGAGAGATGGAGCCAAGATTAGACATTCTTGGCTATTTTATAATAGTCACTATTTAAGAAATTCAATAGTCTTTGAGGTTGTAAATCATCTGGAGTTCACACAGTAGCTTTTACCTGGTCTTTTAAAATATTAATCTTGAGTCACAGGAAGCTCATTTTTTCACCTTTCTAATACCCACCAAACTTGTAATTACTGCGTCAATATCGGCCACCTAGATTGTCATTTTTCACCTTCAAAACATTCACCAACTTGTAATTATTTCATCAATACCTGCTGTCTGAAATGCGTATTTAAGGAACACATGGGGAACAGTGCATTTGTCTTGTTTAACACCTACCCCTACTGCCTTGAGCAGCGTTATCGCTCAAACAGCACTGAAACGAACAATCTGGTCTAGCAAGTCCAGGGCATCTGCTCCCACAGAGCTTCTCATCCCGTGCCTTTTGCACCTCCACATCATACTGCACATGCGTATATGTGTGGGGACAGACTCCCAGGAGAAGAAGAGCAGCCTACTGTTTGTGCTCGATTAACAGAAAGCATTGCTGTCTCGTGCCTTTGTACAGAGGTCAATGCAAAGATTCTCTCTCTTCATTTTAAGCTGTTCTACAATTACTTAGTTTTTAAAAAGACTTATTTATTTGCTTATTTATTTAAAGTGTGTTGGTGTTTTTGCATACATATATGTGTATGGGTATGTGTGTGTGTGCGTATGTGTGAGGGTGTCAGGTCCCCTGGAACTGGAGTTACAAACAGTTGGTAGTTGTCATGTGGACGCTGGGAATTGAACCCGGGTCCTCTGGAAGAGCAGCCAGTGCTTTTAATCACTGAGTCATCTGCTCACGCCACCCCCCATAACTCCTTAGTTTTAAGCATAAAAAATGAGCAACAGTGCAGTTCATAATGATGTGCAAGTTGTCTTTGACTTACTGATGTTTGGACCTATTGTTTTGATATTATGATGGTGTGGAAGCAATATTTACTCAATAGAAACTGTACTTTTTATCTTTTTCCAGGCTAATGAACACTGATTTTTTTTTTTTTCATGATTCTGAGTAGCAAGACAATAGCTCTCAGCCAGCCATGACAGGGCAACAGCCGGTAACCAGCACAGTGTCCCTGGGCTGTGATGTTTGGTAGGAGGTGCATGAAGGTCATTTTTCGTGGTTTTTGCTTTTGACTTGCAGTGGCTGGATTGCTGCAGCCGCAATAGAAGATGAGTACTGTCAATGATCACAACTCACGCGTTTTTATGCTGTTGTTGTTTTTCTGTTTTTTTTTGTTCTTTTTTTGTGCTCACTCCAAAGTACATGAAGACTGATGCCAAGTCTCATCAGGGGCAGAACGAGGAACGGATGGCTTCCCATATAAATGAATAGCAACTCATAGGACAGCCTGGACAAGCAGATGCATCAGAAATTAAGTAGGATAAATACGCCTTTTAAATACCTTCCAGTGTTTCTTCAAGCAGCATTCCTCTCTGAGAGACAGGACAACAAGAGCAAGAAAGGTGATTCAGATAGTAGAAGAGGAGTAACACTGAACACTAACCCAAAGAAGCAAATAAAAGACACGAATCTCTTCTGTCTTGTCACTTTGCCAGAAGATACGCATAACCTGGTTCCTGCCTCTAACCTAAGATCATCTTAATAATGGGATTGTACGGCTTTGTACACTGTTTCCTTATCTGATAATTGTCTTCATACATTATTTCACTTGATCTTTGTAAATAACTTAACACTCTTCTCATTTCTATAAACAAAAACGTAAGGTTTAAACGGCCGTGTTGGGATTAAGGTGTTGGGGGCAAAGCTGCCCCCTCAGCTGTAGGAGGCAAAGCAGAGTGGTGTTTCAACCTCACAGCACCTACACACTCCCAGATCTACCTTTGACGTAAAGATTTTTAAAAACCTCTTTTTGACTTTGTGAGCTTTAGTTTCCCTAATTTTTTATTTTATTATTTTTATTATTAATTACATTTTATTAACTCTGTATCCCAGGTGTATCCCACTCCCTCATTCCCTCCCAATCCCACCCTCCCTCCCTTGTCTACTCCCTGCCCCTTTCCAAGTCCACTGATAGGGGAGGACCTCCTCCCCTTTCATCTGGCCCTGGTTTATCAGGTCTCTTCAGGACTGGCTGCAAAGTACTCTGTGGCCTAGGAGGGCTGCTCTTCCCTTGCTGGGTGGGGAGGTCAAAGAGTCCACCATTGAGTTCATGTCAGGAATAGTCCCTATTTCCCTTACTAGGGTAACCACTTGAATACTGAGCTACCATGGGCCACAGGCAAGCAGAGGTTCTAGCTTATATCCACCCATGGTCCTTGGTTGGAGAAACAGTCTCATATAGGCCCCTGTGACCAGATAAATTTGATCCTTGTGGAGCTCCTATCCTCTCCAGATCATATTAACTGCCGCTTCTTTCATATGATTCCCTGCCATGTGCCGACGGTTTGGTTATGAGTCTCAGTTTCTGCTTTGATACACTGCTAGGTAGAGTCTTTCAGGGGCCCTCTGTGGTAGGACCCTGTCTGTGTATGAGTGTTTGCCTGCATGCACGTCTGTGTCCTGTGTGTGTGCCCTGTGATGGCAGAGCTGAGAAGAAGGTATCAGTTCTAGATGGTTGTAAACCACTGTGTGGGTTCTAGGAACTGCACCTAGATCCTCAGCAAGGACAGCAAAGGCCCTTAACTACTGAGCGATCTCTTCAGTCCCAACCTAATTTTTAAAATTAGGAGCTCAGGAGGTGAAGAGGAGTTGGGAGAAGCGGTTGTTACTCTTTGTGTTTACCTCACAGGACCATTTAGATGTGGAGGGAATAGTGTCTAAAATGATCTGTGCAGTGGAAAATACCTATGAGAGGATGTTATTTTTCTTAACATGGGTGAGAACATTGGGCTTTGGAGTTGGAAAGACCTTTCTAGGTTGAGTCCTTGATTGAATTCTTCACTAAACCATTATTTCTTCCTTTGTAGATGGGAATAATAAGACCTACTTCTAAGGGCTGATGTGACACACACACAGATTAACAAGTGCCTGGCAATGGTGGCAGGGGACAGTATTACTATCATGAATTATTACATGTTCTTTACAGTGGAAGAAACAGACACGCTAATTTAATAACCTGAGATCCCACAAACCATTGTTGTCTTAAACAGTTTTTGTGGGAGCTTATTTTCCTTTCCTCTTCATCTCATTAACCATCCACAGAATCAATTTATTTAGGGTCGAAACACACACACACACACACACACACACACACGCCACTGACTTGTAAAGGAAAACTTGTGCAAAGCACACTTCCCCTCCTCTAAAGATCTCAGGCAAGAGAATGGGTCCCTAACAGTGCCACAGACAGAATCCCAGCCTCTCTCGGGCAGTTTCTGTGGGAATCTTTCCGGTTAAGCACTCTGACACCAGTGAGAGTGGAAGAGAGGAGATGTCATCAGTGGATTGGAGCCAGGACAACTCCCGAAACACTCTGATGCCAGGTCCAGTTTGTATTCCCATTTTACAAACCACCAAGTGGGGGCAGGCAAGCAAGCAAGATTTTACAGATACAGTCAGCAGACTGTTGAGGGCAAGGACTATTGTCTCAGCCATTTCGCCAGGTCATTCTGTTCCAGGTGTCGAATGAAGTCATGCTTGGTGAGCAGGCAGTACAAGCGGGGCTTTGAGTAAATCACTAATTAGATCAATAAACCTGTATCTAATAATTGGCCTTTTCTACCTTATTCTACTTCAACATGAACAGTACTTCTTCCTGCAGAGAGCAGGCCTGACTGCACGGAGGCTTCCGGGTTGTACCCTGGCTCTGGAAGATGCCAGGATATTGAGGCACCTTCTGGCGCTCCCTCTGCTGGTTGGTTAAAAGCTTAATTTGGCAGAGCAAAGCTCTTCAGAATGTTTTGCAAATTAATAAGTCATGACCACTCTACGGGTCACAAAGAGGTAGAAAGTTAACAGTGATAAAGAATACTGGGAGTCTGTGTCATCATATAGCCCAATAATTCATTTAAAAGTGATTTGAATCTGAAACAAAGGAGGTAACTTTACTGGTGAAGCAAAAACATCAGAATACTCAAAAAAGGCATCTGGGTTTGTGCTGAAGCCTTGGGATTTAATGGATTTAATTGAAATTTCACAGAAAGGAGCAAGAATTGTTGATTCAATTCCAGCTGATGTCTTCATTTAACTTTATCCTTTTAACAGAACACGGCAACTGCTGTGTAGAGCGTAGGGTATTTATCAGGGTACAACATATAGTTTGTTTTTTTTAATAGAAGATATGGAAGTTAGATCAAATCAAGAAGAATCAACAAGAAGCTGGCATTTGGAAGAGCTTTCTTTAAGACTTGTAAAAAGCATACAGAAATCCCAGGAAATCATGTTACGTTCTTTGTGAAACATAGCATATAGGGAAATGGAAATAGAAAATGTATGATTTCTATATAGACTCTTTAGCCCAGTAAGGATCCAAAATATTTGGCTGTGTGATATGGATGCGATAAAATCCTTTGGTGAGCAGAAAGAAAACAGCCGCAGTTCTTGTGAATGGAAGACTGAAGCTGCACCTTCAGGCTGAAAACTTTTACACGGTGGATGAACTGCTTAGAACCCCAATGGTTGAGAGTTCTGAATAGCGTAGCTCTCAGAGCCCAGTTTCAGTTTATCCAGGGATACCCTTAGACCCTACAAAATAGTTACTTTTCTGTTACTGTGATAAGATGCCGTAATCAAGGCAACCTGAAGAAGGAAAGGTTTGTTCGGGATTATGGTTCCAGAGCGGTAAGAGTCCATCACGATTACAGGGAGGGGGCTGTGGGAGCAAGCAGGGATGGCTGCTAGAGCGGTACAGCTGGGCCAGAAGCAGGGAGCAGGGAAAGAGAACTGGGAATGGCTCATGGCTTTGAAACCTCAAAGCCTGCCCCCAGTGATGGACTTCTTCCAGCAAGGCCATGCTTCCTACCCCTCCTCAGTGTTCACAACTAGGGACCAAATATTCAAATATCTGAGCCTACAGGGGACATTCTCTTTTAAATGACCATGCCCACTTTTAAATAGCCATATCCTTGCCCGCCTCTGTGCAGACCTAGCATGCTGTGCCTAATAGATACAAACCTTTTGGGATGTGTTAACAAAATCATAGGTTCTTCTAACCAAAGAGGTAAGGTGGGCCAGCACCTGAGGCCCACAGTTGGGATTTCTTCACTTTGCTGTAACCACCTACTTAATGTGTCTACAAGTGTGTTTGAAAGGAGCTTTGTCCCAGAATTCCACATAGTAGTGCCCTTATCAACTGTGACTTGAGTCACTTTAGAGAGCTGTGGGATATAACCCATATAGTATTTGGTGAGGGTTTATTTAGAGCAAGTTCCATACCATGTGCCATCTGTAAGACTGGTCTATGGTACTTCTGTGGGTTTGCAGTCTGTCAAAAGAACCTCTCTTGGAGGGGGATGCCAACCTACCCATAAATCCCTGCAACCCAAAATTTGTCCTGCCTACAGGAAGCGTTGGGCTGAAGATGGAGCAGAGATTGAGGGAATGGGAAACCCATGACTGACCCAACTTGAGACCAACTCCATGGGACAGAGCCAACCCCTGACAACATTAAGGACACTCTGCTGTGTTTGCAGACAGGAGCCTAGAATAACTCTTCTGAGAGGCTTCATCCAGCAGCTGATGGAAGCAGATACAGAGACCCACAGCCAAACAATAGGCAGAGCTCACGGGAGTTTTATGGAAGAGTGGGAGGAAGGATTGAGGGATTCGGAGGGGTAGGGATACTGTACGAAGACTTAGAGTAAACTACCCTGGGACCCTGGGGGCTCACAGAGATGGAACCACCTACCAAAGAGCATGCATAGGATCTAGGACCCCGACACATAAGTAAAAGATGTCATCATGGTCATCATGTGGGTCCCCTAACAACGGGAACAGGGGCTGCCTCTGACTGTGTTGCCTACCTTTGGATCCCTTTACCCAAACTAGGCTGCCTGGTATGGCCTTGGTGGGAGAGGATGCAATTAGTCTTGCTGTGATTTCAGGGGCCAGGGTGGGTTGGTTTCCCTAAGAGGACCCCTCTTCTCTGAGAAAGAGCAGGGGAGTAGGGGGAGGGGAAATGAGGAAGGGACTCAGAAGAGATGGAGGAGGGAGCTGGGATCAGGCTATAAAGTGATTTCCTTTCTAAGTCTTGAGTTAGTCAGCTGTAATTGTTGGCTAACGTGTCCTCTGGCAGTCATATTACCCTTTAATTGACATTACTCTGCTCTAAACTTGGCTTTCTAATGCCTCCTTCACGTTGAATTTTATCCTTAATTCCCACACTTCTTTTCCCCTCTCCTCTCCAGTATCTGACAATAAAATCCAGGAAGAGTGACAGTGTTAACAGTAAAATGAAGTGTAATCTTTTGATCTGTCACTATTAATTATTTTCAAATTTTGTTCTCCATCTACAAAATTTTTTCTCTTTCTACATGGACCCAGACCTGGTTATTGGACATCTGGACTGTGATTTTTTTTTTTTTGGCTGAGGGAAAATATTCAGGGTGCCCTGAAGTGTATGAGAGTTCTCAAGTCTTCTTTCTGAGTAGGTAAAACTACTTGTCTGGGAAAAGGGAATGTTTTGCCGCTCTTAAGTGTGCACTGGTGAATAACTTTCACTAAGAGTGTGAGTTAGATATGGGGTAGAGAGTTACAGGATGGGTAAAGAGGCAGGAGAGAGATGTAGGGGTTATCACAAGCAATGTGTGCTATAAGCATAATGAAATTATCAAAAATCAAGTTCAATAAAATTATTTTTAAGAAGATTGGAGAGAGAAAAGGATGGATTTCTTTGCATTTTATTGAGGAATGAGAGAATTTATTTATGTATCTATTTACTATTGTTTTCATGTAGAACAGTGTTTCTCAACCTGTGGGTCATGATCCCTTTGGGTCAAGTGGCCCTTTCACAGTGTTAACTAAGGCCAGCACATAACACAGATATTTATGTTGTAATTTATAATAGTGACAAAATTACAGTTATAAAGTGGCAATGAAATAATTTTACGGTTGGGGGGGTTACCATATAAGGAACTTTACTACAGGGCCTTAGAGTTAGGAAGGTTGGAAACCACTGATGTAGAATCATGACATAATATGAATACGAAGCACTAGAATTTGGTGATTTTTGAACATCATATGTGGACCTGAAAATTATTCAAGAGAGAAAACATTAGAACTTCTTCAGTCTGTAGTTTAGTATGATTCATAAATTTCACTATTTACTTGTGTAGCACCTTGAAAAAAGTATCTATGTTTTTAAGAGATTTATTTATTTTGTTTTTATATGTATGGATGTTTTTGCCTACATGTATGTCTGTGCACCATGTGAGTGTGGTGCCTACAGTCCAATAGAATATTGTAACCAGTTCTGTAAGAGAGGCACTGTTCAAATCTTATGGGAACCCAGAGCCTTGGGGATTTAGGAAGAGGTCATTGTGAAGAATGAGACACTGGATCCAAGCCTAGAAGGACTTGTAGGAACATGAGAAGAAAGCCCTGGATCCCCTGGAACTAGAGCTACAGACAGTTGGGAGCTGTTGTGTAGGTCCTAGGGGAAAACCCAGGTCCTCTGCAAGAGCCACCACGTGTTTCTAACCGCTGAGCCATCTTCAGGCATGCCTCCTTACAATTCAGGGGTTCAGTTCATTATCGCCATTACAGGAAGCATGGCAGCACACAGTGCTGGAGAAGTAGCCAAGAGTTCTACATCCAGATCTGAAGGCAGCCGAAGAGAGAGACACTGCAGCTGGCTTAAGCATCTGAAAGCTCAAAGCCTACCTACCGTGACACACCTCCTAATCCCTGTCAAGTGGGGCACTCCCTAATGACCAAGCATTTGAATCTATAAGTCTGTGGGGGACATTCTTATTCAAAACCACCACAAGTTTCTTGGATCTACCTTATGAACTGGATATTGTAAAGGCAGCAGAGCTGAGTAAAACTGAACCCTTGTCCTTATATTCTACAAGAGAAGTAAAGCAATTGCATAGAGAGTATTGCTCCCGGGAAGTAATTTGAGAGAATTGAGATCTAAGCCTGACTTTAGCTGTTAAGTACAGAGTTGTCTCAGATAAACTCTAAATCCCTTCTACAACCAACCCTACTATTAATAAATTTAGTCCAACAGAATATTGTAACCAGTTCTGTAAGAGTGGTCCAATTCAAAGTCTATGGGAACCCAGAACCTTGGGGATTTAGGAAGAGGTCTTTGTGAAGAATGAGACACTGGATCCAAGCCTAGAAGGACTTTTCGAAGCATGGTGGACAGCGATAGGGCTAATGGTCATTTCAATCAGGAAGAGAAACAATCCAAAAGGAAAATTGAGGTGCACACTCAAAAGAGTCATGACTATTTCAGTTTGGCTCAAGCAAGAAGTAGATGAAGGTGCTTAAATAAGAGGTTGGCAAAGCAGAAAGTAGAAACGGAAGACATTGACCACCTTGTTTTAAAAAAAAAATCTAACCCTCAATCTGTTTCACCGATTCAGAACTCATTTAGAGTTCTTACTGTTTATCAGAGAGGGTGTGTGGTACTGAGAACATAGCACAGTGTTACAGTCTCTGCCTTCAAGAGACCCTCATAGGGCTTATGAGCAATGAGCAGGGAGTGGGAATCCAGAATGATACGGGTGTGAGAAACTCTGCTGAATAAAACCAAGATGAAATAAGGTGGGATCCTTCAGGGGTAGACTTAAAAATGGCAGGAAAGAGACAAGGATAAGTAGAAATACTTTATATTGATAGATACAATGAATTTGTTTTGGGCAGTGGGCTCCAAGTGCTCCTATCCAACCGGGCAAAAATGCTTAACAAACAGAAAAATGCTGTGGCTAGACTGAAATATTGCAAGAGCTTGAGAATATTGTTTGAGCAGCTTGTAGGTCTGGGAGAATTGCCAAGGAAGAAAATATAGACAGAAAAGTCAGGGGGAATGCCTCCGGTGATACCCATGTTGGTAGAGGCATGAGGTAACAAGAGAGCATCAAGAGTAGCAGAGATGCTGGACAGTGAGCATAAGCTATGTCAAGAGAAGAAAGAACCTTAAGAAAAATGGGAAAGAGGTACCACATGCTTGATAGATCAGACATGTGAGGTCAGTGGAAAGATTTACAAATGCATTGACTTCTTGTCTGTATAGGACCTCATAAATCTGAATACAGGATGCTTTGTGGGAGGCAGTTTAGGGAACCCAAGAGGAAAAGAAAGCATGCCTTACTCTTTATTGATGCAGGACAGAAGGTGGAAAATTATGGGCACAGGAGACAGGAAAGGAACACCTCACCCTGAGTCTGGTGGAAGCCTCTCACCAGCAGAAAGGTAAGTATTCTAGCACAGTTTACTTTGTGCATGCTGCCTTCCTCGCTTCCCAGTTATCAACCTGCAATTTTCTGGGAATCTCACCGGAAACCCCTTTATAGAGAAAGGGCTCATACTAAATCCTTATATAACCCTAATGGCTACTGGGTTCACCCTGTGAGATGATTATTCCATCTAAGGCATCTCTGGAACCACATTATAATCTCATTTGACCAAACAGAGAGAAAAGGAAAAAAAAGTTTCTTAGCAAGCTTTTGAGATGTAACTTGAGATTCATCAAAATGGCGGACACTGCTAAAGCTACGGCAGTGAACTGGCTGCTCTGGAGAAGCCCCCTTGCTCTTGAGAAGTACCCAGGAACATCTGAGTGTCTCTTTCTTTCTGAACACCTCTTTCTCTTCAACCCTGTGCTTAAAAGTCTATTTAAATGATTTTTAAGAAAACCTTCAGCTCTACTTCAGACTAACTAGACCTGAAATTCTTTTCAATGTGAAGAATCTGGGCTCTTCCCCAGGCATGCTGCTAAAGGATTAAGGAACCACATCAGGCTGTTAATGGTGACTTTGCAGAGAGTGCTAGCTCTGCTCTCCTGCTGACATTTAGCATCTGCCTATTAGTATTATTTAAATGCATGTTTTGCATAACCTGACTGCATAAATATGTTAAAATGCAGCTTTATAGCTTCTTTTTAAAGTACTTAATTTTTGATCATGTGTGTTGGGACATGTGGTATGTGCAACAAGAGATGTTGGATTCCTTGACAGTTGTTATCTCCTAGCATGGGTGCTGGGAATTCAACTTTTATCCTCTGTAAGAGCAGTATCCACAGAGAACTCTGGGCTGGCTCTCCAGCCTCCAGATTTATAGTGTATCTCTTATATACAAAATAGAAATGGCATCATTTCAAGGAAATTCTCTAGGAAAATCTTAATATGAAGACACATTAGAAAGCTTTAGAGAAAATAGTTTCTGAAATTATTTCTAGTCTTTATAATAAATGAATAAAAAGAGCAGTATTTTCAAATAACAGGAATAACCCAGAACACACACACATACACAACAAACAAACAAACCACCATCACACACACATACACAGACACACAAAATCCTATTATCTATGGAATCTACTTTTGGTAGAAGTGTGGGATCTTCAGAAGTGATTCTAAACACAGGTGGTGAGTGAATATAAGATGAAGAAACAGTAGCAATAAGGAGTGAGTGAGAGTAGAGGGGAGAATTTGAAGGGTAATTACATCAAGTAATAGTATTTCCCCAGTAATAATCCAAGCGCTAGTCTGCCACTTTCCAGCAGGGGGCAGTAAAGAGCTCCCAGACCTGGTGGAGGAACCCCAAGCAAACTGTTCTGTCAAATTAAAGCGTCGGATGCAATCATATTCTATGTTATTATTTGTATTTTGAAAAGATGTGGGATGCCTCACAAGACTTGATCTCGAGTTAATACATAATGAATAGAAGGAAACAGCCAATTTTCAAGTGCCTGCATAGGAAAAAAAAAAAAAGCAAGATTCAAGGTTCACTGGGGGAAAAAAACAGGACAACCAACAATCATCAATCATAAACACAGACAGCAAGCAAGAGCCAAAGCGCTACAACAAATTGCTTTATGTGCAACCGGCATTGTTTTAGAAGTGGCACCGGGGAAGGTTAGGATTACTGTGCCTGATTTAAAGGAAACTTAGAGTTGAAAAAATTGTGAACTGCCAACTACTTGACTGAAGAAGAGACAGAACATTATTGTTAGAAGGACTAAGGTACGTACCATCGAGTGCAGGATAGAGGTCACTTGAGAAAACAGACAGAGAAGAAGGAATATATAACAAGGAGAAGCTGGTACCACATGAGTGATGGGGGCACGAAAGACCGATGAGGAAGCTTCCACGAAGTGGCCGAAATGATTGCTTACATTCTGAAGCAACGCGTTCAACAACTACACTCTGCAATTTTATGGTTTGATCTACAGGTTTTGACTTGACAAGGGTGTGAAAAATTACATTCAATGAAAACTGTACTTTGAGGTTTGTTTGTTGTTGTTCTTGTTTTGTTTTTGTCTGTGTGTCTGTGTGAGTATATGTTGTGTGTTTAGGTATCCTCAGAGGCCAGAAAAGGGGGTCAGATTCTCTGGAGCTAGGGTTCCATGTGCTATTGAACCTGTGTTAGGCGCTAAACTCAGGTCTTCTGGAAGAGCAGCAGCTCTGTGTTATTGGTTCTCTTCTTCTACCTTTAAGCAGGTACTGAGAGAGTTGTATCAGCTATGGGGTTTTGAACTTGGGTCCTCTAGAAGAGCAGCCAGTGTTCTTCATCACCGAGCCATCTCTCCAACCCCTTTGTTATCATATTTTAGCTAACATCCAAAAGCATCCATTTTAGAAAAAGCATAGAACAACCAATGACGGGTGACTCAGCAAGATGGCATTTGCTCACGGGCAGAGTTAATCCAACCAATACACTGACACAGTGACAGACAGAGTCAACAAGTGTGCTAACAGCATGTTCGCTCACGTAAAGGTGGTCAAGCTACGCCAATCACTGACAGCAACAGAAGTCAGTATGGCATTTCCTCCAAGTGGATCCCAGTCTTTTCTTAGAAGAGACAGTGTTTTGCCATCATGGTGTAAACACTTATTCTGGGTAACTGTTTGTTTCTCTTCCCCACAGACATGGGACATCTGTATCTGGAGAGATTTCTGAATCTGATCCATGGTCATGGGATACCCAAGGCACAGCAGCCAACTGTCAGACACAGTTACAGAAGATAAAGGAGCAAGCTTGCAGCCATGAAACTTCTCTGCTTCCAGCAAGTATCACACAATGTAGAAGATCAGAGGTAAAACTGAAATGACAATAGTGTCCCATGTTGGGGTACCATTGTGTGGACTACCCATTGAATCACAGTCTCTCCTGTAGATGTTGTTTTCCCACTAGAAAGAATATGAAACTAGGAATCAAAGGATTGAAGTAGAAATGCTCCCACTGGCTATTATAGCTAACAATGAACTGGAGGACTCTGATCTTTCTATTCCCATCATTTCATGCTCTGCATGGAATTACAAATTATACTATGATCTAAACATTCAAGGTGTCTTGTATACAGAGACCAGAAGATTACAGTAGTTAACTTCTTGTGGGGAATAACAGACTCTAAGGAAGAAGCAACAGGCTGCTGTTACACTATTAAAGCAGAGAGGAACGTATTGGAGCTCAGAAGAGCCACTTGGCACATCGCTATACCTGGCTACAAACAGACAAATGCAATGGTCCCAGCTTAAATAACGTATGTTAATTGTGGCTGCAGAGCCCTTGGCAATGCTCTTTTCATAGCTAAGAAAGGTAGGAAGTGAGGGAGATTTAGAGTGAGCTTTGGGAAAGGGGTTAAAACTACTAACTCTGGTCTTAAGGCTAATTGCAGCAGCAGGTTATAGTTGTGTTTCTCTTATCCCCCCCCCCCACTCTTTTGTAAGCTTCCCCAGGGGAAGGGAAGCCCATTGGTGTCCTGGGGAACCTTTCTCAAATGTATACAAAGAGTTAGATGTCTACAGCAAGGGGTGGAGTGTGGCGCTCCTGAGGTTGGACACCCCACTCGTGGACGCTTAACGGATCGCTGCAACAGTGCAGTTGGCACGAAAGCAGCTCAGCAAGTTCCTCACTGTACATCGACAGCTCTGCCTGTGGGGCTGGCCAGATGTCCCCACTGAGGTCCCAGGGAGTCAAGAGGTATGATGTGGATGGAACCAAGGGAAGCCGTCAGCAGGGCAAAGCCACCAAACATTCAAACTGGGAAAGAAGTCTAAAAAACGGCCTTTGGGTTTTGCAACAAATGTTGCAGTGACTTTAGCAAGAACTTTTTCAGTTGAGTAAAGGGGACAAGAGCCAGATCACACTATGTTAGGGGTGAATGAGAAATAAAAGCACCAAGAAAGCAGCTTGCAAAACATTCCTTATGAGCATGTGAAGGGAGAGAGGAAAGGAGGGTGAAAATGGTAGGTGTTTGTTACAAAGGTAGAGAAGGAAGAGATGAACTTGGGTGCTTTTAAGTTAAATATTCAGTTTTTTGTTGCTTTTTTTTTCATTTTTTTTCATAGTCTATCTCCCTCAAAGTCCATGTTTAACAGAGCTGAGTGTTTCAGTAACTATTTTGGTCATCCAGGAGACAACCAAATATTTGTCAAATCAGAACTTCCCATCTTTGCTGAATAAGAGGCATGTCGAATATTGAAGACATTTACCTAACAGTTCTTTGAAGGCCTGAACCAGTTTACAGTTTTCATTTAACAGATACCAAAAATAAGCCGTGGTTAGATGCTTTGGTGAAAAGTTTGTGACTTATTAAAGCTCTCTTGATTTATACTCTCCATTGCTATTAAAGACTGTATAAAAATAACCTTTTGTGATAGATTGCAGGGGCCACCCAGTATTCCCTGGGGCAATGAAGCAAGAGTTAAACATTGTTAGAGCACTGTTAAATATAGACACATCACTGTTAATAATAAGCCTTTCTCGTTAGGACCTTCTCCAATGTGTATTTTCCTTCAAATAAGTTATGATGTTGGAGGCTGGAATGATTGACAGCTGTTAGACCATTCCCTCTCTGGTGTCCCTGCTGGCTTGAGTGGAAGGTTATGGCTACACAGCCAGGAGGACTGCCCTCTCTCAGACTGAGCCGGTTGCTTTGAAAACACACTACTTCACTTATATCAGGGACTGTGACTGATACAGACACAGTCCTCCATGAAGATGTAGATCTCCACACTCTCTCCTGTTGAGTTTAATGCCGAGTCAGCTGGCGGCTACACCCTCCTGCACTGCCCCCTGGTATTGCAACATCAGGCACGGCTTTCTCAGAGCAGTTTTCTTGCTCTTGTTCCTTAGCATTGGTAAAGCTGGATGGCATAGGAAGTCAGAGGACTGAAGTGGCAGTGTAAGCAAGCTGGCAGCAATGAAAACTTCAGAGACACTCATGCCCCTCCCTCTGGCAATCAGACTATTGAGACAGTGGTCCCTAAGGAATTCAAATTTTTCCAGGAATCTCATGCTGGGAGAAGGAAGAGGCTGAAACCCCATGCCAGCAAGAGGGTGAACATTTGCCAAGAACATACACAGCTCTAGCAACATGTCGGAGGGCCTTGCAGGGGAGTGCAGAGCTGATAACGATGAGCCAGTGATGGGCGGGACCACATCTTGGGCAGGGCTGCTCTACCAGTTAGGCATACGCCTTCCTTCTTTCCTTCTTCCCTCCCTCCCTCCCTTCCTCCCTCTAAGTATTTAGTTTTTTATGTGTGTATTAGTTGTTTTGCCTGTATGCATGTGTAGTGCCTACGCAGGCTCAAAGAGGGCATCAGATCCTTTGGCACTGGGGTTACAGACTTTTGTGAGCCTCCACATGGGTGCTGGGACTTGAACCCTTGTCCTTGGAAGAACAGCCAGTGCTCTTAACTACAGAGCCATCTCTCAAATCCACCCCTTGCTTTCTAGTTAAGTCTAAATCTCATCATAGGATATCAAAGGTGGACTTGGGAGGTCACCAGACGGAGGTCTTTTATTTCTTCCAATGTGGATTCACTGAGTAAGTCTCCTTTCTTTGTTCTTTGCTATCAGTTGCCTGTTTTAATTGGCATAGTTTGAGTGGGTAGGTGAGCCTAGCTTCTTAGGATTGCCAAGGCCCAGGCTGTGACCCTAAGAACACAGTAACAACATTACTAAGAGAGAGCAGCTGATGTTCAGAGAGCAGTCAAGAGATAAACAACAGCCAGAGAGACAAAGAAGTAGAAAAAAAAAAAAAAACAAAGGAAGAAGAAAGTTGACTTTACAGGGAAAAGACAGAAGGCTATGAAAAGCTAGAACAGAGACACTGTGGGCCGTGGTCCCTGAAAGAAATTCAGTGAGCTACAAACCCTGAAGGACCAAGAGTCTCAGGCACCCTTACCCGAGAACCATAATACTAACTTGTCTCGAGTGCTAGCACTCTAGAGCTGAGGGCCCTAGTGCCCGAAGCCTGTTTAAAACTGGAACACAAGCAAGGAGTACCTGATTCTGCTAGCTGCTGTCTGTCGCTCTGTGCTCCTGGAAAGCAAGAATTACACCAGCTGCTAAGTGTGGCTGTGGTAGTGGTGGTGAGTGGGGTGGGGGGAATGCTGTTAGTTAAGGTCCAGGGCAATAAAGCTTCAACCTGAGTTTCTACATGTCCTAAAGCCTGCAGCTGTCAGCTCTCTGGGTGTGTTGCCTGCCAGTCCAGCCACTAGGTCATGAGTACTCAAGGGCTCCTAACCGCCAGGCCTTGGAAGAACATCTCATGTGTCCATAGCTTCTATTTGGGAAGAGCAAACTGGCCCTAGCCACTTCACTGGTGATACTTTCACATATTCATAGAATAAAATTTGCTGTTAGGGTGGGAAATGTCTGGTCGCCACTAAGACTTCTGGATGACAAAGATTTATGTGTGATATTTTTCCTTCCCCATTTTGCTGCTGCTAATAATTAAGACATCAGGAATAATACAAAAGGAAAACTTTGCCACGGCCTGCCCTGTTTGCGCTGGTCGTGAGACACAGACTCTGTGCAAGGCGCTGAGGGAATCCTCCTAAGAACATCAGATCTGTGTTACACAGAACCAAATCAGACAGAGCCTTAATGAGTTCTTTCATGCTTCATGGAACACATTTCAGAGCTTCTGGCTGTGCTGTTTTAGATTGCAGTGGCCGAGGGTGGTTGTGAAATGCCTATTTGGTTATGCTACATAAGAAGGCCAGCCAAGCATTAAATATCGGCATCTGGAGGCTCTGAAAATACTAACAGGCTTGTTAACCAAACTCTGACACAGAGCAGATAAATTTGTACGGATTTATGGTCTCTATTAGGACTGACACCTGCAAATTAGAATTTCAGTTACTATCCCTTTCGGATGGCAACTCTTTAGCATGATTATCTTTGAAAGGGGAAACTCATTCTTGTAGTTCTCTATAAAGCTGCTTTTGCGAGGTGGACAAATGCTTTCTTAATAAAGTGGCACAGTCCTGATGCCAGGCAGATACTGACTGGTCTCTGCATAGAAGACCTACAAACTGAAGGTTCCATGAGGCTGGAACTGAAGGTTCCATGAGGCTGGATAGTGCTATCTCTCAGACCTGCCACTGTTCATAATAACAGTTAACCTGTAACGAAGGCGGGTCCCAGGTCACCTGGTTTCTTTTCCCAGTGGTATAACAAAATAGCTGATGGAGAGTATCTAATGGAAAAAGGACATAGTTTGGTTCACAGGTTCAGAGATTTCAGCCCATGGCCGTTGACTCTGCTGATTTTGGGTTTGTGGTGAGGCAGAATCTTATGGCAGCAGCAGCCTGTGGAAAAGGAGACTGTTCTCCTGGCAGAAAGGAAGCAGAGGGAAAGAAGTAGACCAGGGACTACTATCACCTTCAGGAGCATGCATGCCTCCAGTGCGGGGGTTCTCAACCTATGAGTTGTGACCCCTTGGGGTGTCAAATAACCCTTTAATAGGGGTTCACCAAAAGCATCAGAAAACACAGATATTTACATTATAATCCACAACAGTAGCAAAATTACAGTCATGAAGTAGCAAAAAAAGAACTTTATGGTTGGGGGGGGGTCATCACAACATGAAGAACTGTATTAAAGGGTCCCAGCATTAGGAAGGTTGAGGACCACTGATCCAGCGCCTTCCTCCAGGTAGGCCCCACCCTCTAAAGATTCAAGAACTTTCTAGTCTAGTACCACTAGCTGGGAACCAAGTTGCTTTTCCCATTCCTATGACAAAATGCCCGAGAAAAGATTTGAGGGGAAAGATTTATTTCAGCTTATGATTATGGAGGGTCCAATCCGTGATTGCTTGGTCCCACCCACTTGGGCAGAAAGAACAGCATGGCAGGATGAGTATATAATGTGGAGGAGCATTTTTAGTTCCTGGTGAACAGAGAGTAGAAAAATAGAACATAGGAAGGGAATATAGCAAGACACTGTCCCCAAGAACAAACCTCCAATGACTTACTTGCGCCAGTAGGACCTACTTTCTAATGTTTCCCAAAGTGCCAAAATAGAACCACAGTCTAGGAGCAGGAATTCAATTCATGAACATGTGTGATATTTCCTATTTAAAAAGTAATGTGAAGGATACTTGCTCCTCCTGGGGTTGTACTCGCTCGATGGACGGGTACGGCAGATCTCAAAGGTCTTCCTACTTAGCAACCAAATAACCTGTGGGAGTTGAAAATTTGATCCTATGTTTTCTGACTCTAAGATCAGAGGAGTTTGTAGAAAAACAGCTGAGATGAAAGCACTGATAAAGGCCAGGTGTGGTGTCACACCCCTTTGGTCCCAGAGAGGCAGAAGCAGGCAGAGCTCTGTGAGTTCAAGACTTGAATGGTGAGTCTGGCCAAGGTAATGTAGTGAGATCTTATCTCAATCACTAAAAAAAAAAAAAAATAAAACAAACAAATAAAAAAAAATAAGAGTCAGAGCAACACATTTCTCTTGTTTAAATTTTTAAAAATTCTTAATGAGAGGGTTGGAGAAATGAGTCAGTGGTTGAGAGTACTTGTTGCTCTTCCAGAGGACCCGGGTTCAATTCCCAGCAACTGCAAGTTAGTTCACAACCATCCATCCAGTTCCAGGGGACGCAATGCCCTCTTCTGACCTCTGTGGGCACCAAGCATACTTTTTGTGTGTGTGCATATTTTGCTTGTACTATGCGTGTACTGAGACATAGATTGGGGGTGCTCTCTATGCTGGTGTGTTAAAAAGCAAAAAGGCCTGAAAAGTCTTGTAGTCTTTAGATTGGCCTATTTACATTGACTTCTCCATCGGGCCACTGGTCTAATCACCGCCCCCCACCCCCATCTTTATGGTGTGATAATAACCTCAGTCAAAGAAGCAAGGTACTGGAGAGCACATATCCTTAACATCTGTTTATTGAAAAGGTCTTGAAGGGGGAAAACCATAGAGAAGATGGCTGCTTAGCAGTTGCCAAGGGCTGAGAAAGACATGGTATGTTGAATGACAAACTAATTAGCATAGGATCTCGTTTTGTGATGCTGAGAAAAATATTTGCAATTAAATAGAGCTAATGATCATGCAATATTGTGAATATAACAAGTGCTGTTAAGTAGGAAACTGCAAAGTGGATTGTGGATATGAATTTTTATAGGTGGGAGCAAGAGGAGGACAGAGCTGGTGAGGAAGAGAATGGGGAAAGCGAGAGAAGTGAGTGAGAGAATATTTAGAAAGATGGAGCTAGAATAGAGATAGCCTTGGGTTCATACTAGGAGGTCTGTACTTGAATTATGACATACAAGGGTGATGGCATATAAGAGAAGAAAGATATTTCCAAGTCTGTTTGAGTCTAGCTTAGAGTCAAACACAGCCTTATATAACCACTGGGTAAAAGTAAGGTGTATGTGTATATGAAAACACAGTATGAGTCTGGGCACAGAGTTGACACAGCACACATAATTGAGCAAATGAAACAGGCTGGTGGTGGGTTTTAAAGAGAGTAAAGAAGAGGACGTTTAGTTCTTGCTGTAGGTAAAAATTATTAAAATGGGGGTTGGAGTGATGGTTTAGTTAATAAAGGGCTTGTGCTTCAAACATGACACGTGCCTAGCATTGATACAAAAAGCTGAGCATGGAGAATACAGCTGAAATCCCACGGCTGGGGAGGTGGAGACCAGGGTTATGGGAGCTTGCTGACCAGTCATCTAGCTGAATTGAATTTGTGAGCCACAGCTTCAGTAAGATACTCTGTCTCAAAAAAAAAAAAAGAGCAACTGAAGAAGACACCCAAAGTTGACCTCTTGCCTTCTCCATGTGCATGCGTGTGTGTGTGTGTGTGTGTGTGTGTGTGTGTGTGCGCGCACACACGTGCTGTTGCTGGGCAGTGGTGGCGCACGCCTTTAATCTCAGCACAAAAGGCAGGTGGGTCTGTGTGAACTGGAGACTAGCCTGGTTTACAGAGCAAGTTCCAGAACAGCCAGGGCTACACGTAGAAACCCTGTCTCAAAAACCAAAACTAAAACCAACAACAAAAACCCCCAAACCAAACACTGTTAAAATGAATGAGTCAATTTGAATTAATAATTAATTCAGTAATTAATGATTAATAATTTATCCCAGATAAGCATTGTGACATTTTTTAATGATAATACATATTTTAAAAAATGTTTTTACATTGTTTTCATTTATTACAATTTATTCAATTTTTATCCCGGCTGTGTCACCCTCCCTTGTCTCCTCCCAATCCTGCCCTTAGCTCCCTCCTCTCCCCCTATACCTCTCCCCTAGTCCACTGATAGGAGAGGTCCTCCTTCATTTCCATCTGACCCTAGCCTATCAGGTCTCATCATGACTAGCTGCATTGTCTTCCTCTGTGGCCTGGAAGGCTGCATCCCCCAGGGGAAAGGTGATCAGACAGCCTGTCACTGAGTTCATGCCAGAGACAGCTCCTGCTCCCCTTACTAGGGAACCCACTTGGAGACTGAGTCTACAGGCTACATCTGAGTGGGGGTTTTAGGTGTTCTCCATGCCTTGTCCATGGTTGTAGTATCAGTCTCTGCAGGGCCCCCAGGGCTCAGTTTTTTGGTTGTTGTTGTTTGTTTTGATTCTCTTGGTCTCCTTGTGGAGCTCCTGTCCTCTCCAGGTCTTTCTATCTCCCCTTCTTTCATAAGATTCCCTGCACTCTGCCCAAAGTTTGGCTATGAGACTCAGCATCTGCTTCCTTACCTAATCAGTAGAGTCTTTCAGAGGCCGTCTGTGGTAGACTCTTGTCCTGTTCCCTGTCTTCCCCCAGCAGAAAGATACATATGTCTTGTTGAGGGACATCTAGGTTGCATCATGACAATTTTAAAGAATGTAAACACAGAAGAACTGGACAGCCCATCAGATAGCTCACTACCTGTGACCAAGAAACCTGGAAGGTTGGCAGAGTCAGTCCCTGCCAGGGATGATAACCTGGGTACATGTGTCCTTACCCCTTTTCCTATAGCCATCGTACTGAGATATTTACCACCTGAGTTCTCTGTGACCTTCTGGGATACAGCAACCACTTGGTCATGCCAGCTGCAAACGCCCCCGCTCTTGACACCCTCATCTCTGCATTCTACTCTCCTGTGGAAGCAATCTGCTCAGTCGGAATTCTTGTGCATATCTGCTTTCACGAGAACACCGGCTAAGACATCACCGGCTGCTGCTTTTGCTAAGACTGCCTAGTCTTAGGAAATCCTGTTGGATTTACCTTCAAAATAAACCTTGGATTCCATCGTTTTTCCAAATTACTTCTCCTGCTATTCAACTGGTACAAACCTTCAGTGTCTCTTACCTGACTGACAAGCTCATCGGTCAAGGCAGTCCTAGCAAGAGTGTAAGTCAGATTTTGCATTTTAGGGGGTGAGGTGAGGTGGAGGTGGTTCTTCAAATAAAGAACATGCATGTATGTGTTAGTATGTATGTGTGTGAGTATACATACATCATACCATATCTACTCTATAGATTATATATAATGACCTACAAAGCACAACAGGATTTTTTTTCCTAAGACTATTTCCTCGTACTCTCTCTACGTCAGCCACATTGCTTATTTTGTTTCTCAATATGAACTGTGCGTTTTTCTCCATTGTCACTCTCACTTCTGTATCTTTGCATCTCTTCACAATTTCATTCCCTTGGATATGAGCCTTGCTTACTCTTTCCCCCATTTAATTCATTTAGGAGTTCATTCGAATGTCACCTTTTTCAATGAGACGGTCTGTTTTGGATTGAATGTCTGAGCCTCTCTGATAAAGTCACTGGACTGAAACTGGAATCTCCAATGTGACAGTTTTAGAAAATGAGACCTTCGGGTTGTAATTAGGTCATGTAGGTGAATTTTTTGCTTTTGTGACCAACTCAGTTCCCTTAAAATGAGAACTAGGACCAATGAGCTCAGCTTTCTACCATGTGCAGGTACAAGACAATGCCAGATAGCTGGCTGGCGTTGGGTCTGACCATTTGAAGGCAGCGTCCAGCATTCTCGTTGCCTCTCCCTGTCTTTATATTTTCCCTCTGAAGGTGTACTTTCCTCTACCTGCTGTTGTTTGTATTTGACTCTGCCCTATCCTGCCCATTTTAGCTGTTTCCCCCTCTTTTAATGTAAGGTCCAGGATGTCATTTAGTCTATATCACTAATGTTAAACTAGTATTAGCATAAATATTTACTGAAAAACCAAGAGGAAGGGAAGGAGGGAGGAAAAGAGGAGTGCAGGGAGAGGAGAGGAAGAGAGGGAAGGAGTCAGATACAATAAAATACTGTATATTTAGCCAGGGTGGTGGTGGTGCACACCTTTAACCCCAGCACCCAGGAAGCATAGGCAGGAGATATGTCCATGAGACCAGCCTGGTCTACGGAGCAAGTTCCAGGACAGCCAAGGCTATACAGAGAAACCCTGCGTCGGAAAACCAAACCAAACCAACCAACCAACCAACCAACCAAACCAAAACCCAAAAGCCAAAAACTGTTTATTTAAAGGTAGGATTTGTGGTTTTCTCACCTCTATAGACCATGTTAGTGAACTCAGAAGTACTCAGAAGTTGGCATGAAAGTAACACAGCTAAAGGGTTCCTCAAAGCCTCCCTCCCAGGAGACTCCATCATTTATCTGTTCCTTAGATCCTATGTGCAAACACTTCCCCCAAAACTGGCCTTCTAGTTTCTCAGCTTATAAAATGATTGAAATAACAAGATACAAAGTGACAACACCAGGAAATAAGAAAAGACTATTTCAATCCTCTCTTTGGAGTTGATTATTTGTTTTTGGGATTCAGACCTGGGACAAGTGGCTGAGATGCCCATTTAAGCAAAGTGGACTTGCCCCCCCCCACCCCGCGGTTCTCCCAGAATCCCTCAGTCCCCTACCTGTTACAGGGCATGGCAAGCATAGCTCTCCCCAGCCTTCTGCCCTGAGCTTTCAAACCCAGGGGCGGGTATTCTCCTCCCCCAGAAGCTCTCTTCCCTGTGTAATCCAGACATTTTGGTTCTCTCTCTCTCTCTCTGTCTCTGTCTCTCTCTGTCTCTCTGTCTCTGTCTCTCTCTCTGTCTCTCTCTCTGTCTCTCTCTCTCTCTCTCTCTGCATTTCCTCTCTTCTCTCTCTGGCCCCCCTTCTGTCTCCATCTGCATGGTGAGTTCACTGACACCTTCCTGTGAGGTTGGTGAACCCACCAGAGAGCTGCCCCCAACAAACTTGCATTTATATACTCTAACTTGGCTTGACTTGACTCATTTCCTTGGCAGCGATAACCTATCATTTGTAACACCAGGAATGGATAAAACTAAGGTAATGCATGAAAATATAAGCCCAAATCTTAATGCACTGTATAATTGGAGAGATCATATCTACTGAAAGACAAAGCTGGATCCTAGGGAAAGTTTTTCAGGTGCAAAAAAGCAATATGGGATGTTTAAGATAATGAAGAAATATTTGATTCTGATATATTCTGGATGGGAAAGTATTTTCATTAAGTCTGTATCAGAAAATCCAGGATGGTTGTACACCTATAATAGAATAACATTTACAAGAAGCCCTAAAATCACAAGAGCCTGCTTTGCATCTTAACAAGACGTTTGTTTTGAAAATTTTCTGGCGCTCTTAAGGATGCACACAGTTGAGTCTGCCATTTCTTGAATGACATACTTCAAAATCCAACCTATAGCTTTGAACAGCTGGGCGACTTTGAGCCACCCCAGTATAAAGGTGAAATGGTTTGGCCTCTACTGGCTTGGCTTGGAGGGCCTCCCTCCTTCGTCCCCACCATGACGGTGACATGGTTCAGCCTCCCAAGGATGTAGGGGAGGAGCTGGAGATTTCCTTTATAGAGCTCTCTCTTTCTTTCTGGGCTTGGAAGAGCCCTCATGGAAGGAGCGCTGGGTAAGAGATAGGGATTCTCACTCTGGGCTTACAAGAACAAAACAGAAGCACCTGGCAAGACACAAGTAAAACATTATTCTAGGAAAGAGAGCTAAGGAGCCCACTTGGGTTTAGAGAAGCTCAAGAGAAAGGTAGATTAGTTCGGCAGAATGACACAGATAAAAAGATATCTAAAGAGCCAGCAGGTTAGTTGTAGAATCAGGCTTGTAAATAGATATTTTGCATATAGTTTAGAAAAGACAGTTACCTCTCTGAGCTAGCAGGTTTGTTTGTTTTGTTTTTTTTTTACCTCAGTTTATGCCTCCTGTATCTTTATTGGTATAAACAGTAGATTATTTAAATGGCCAAATATGACAGTTAAGAATATGGTTTCCACTCTGGAAATCAATTTGGCGCTTTCTTAGACAATTAGGAATAGTGATTCCTCAAGACCCAGCTATACCACTCTTAGGCATATATCCAAAAGATGTCCAAGTACACAACAAGGACATTTGCTCAACATGTTCGTGGCTGCTTTATTTGTAATAGCC
>CM053765.1:23223575-23258566 GCA_028658305.1 Pachyuromys duprasi
TCCTTTGGATTTGTAGAAGTTGCAGACAATTTGCTGGGGTTGCTGGATCTGTGTGGATTCCAGGGATGGAACTCAGCCTACCAGTTTGGGTGGCACATGCCTTAGCCTGATGAGCCATCTAGACAGTTCGGTGTTAAGAATTTAATATGAGATACGATGTACCAGCCATATACAAAATAAGTTGTTACACCATTGACTTAAAAGACTGAAGGCTTTTGATGAACTTCTGTGTAAAGTGTTTTCGAGGGATGGGTAATGCAATCATCCTCACAATGTGTATAGAAGAGAAAGCATTCTATTCTGGGGTCAGGCATAACTTCCTTTAGTTCTAAGACACATGCTCTGCATTCTTTGTAATAAAACAGATCGAGTCATAGTAGATATGACAGAGTATTCCAACTCGTAGTTTCTCAGCTTTTCGGCAGGTCAAAGCTATCTTCAAAAAAATATAAGAAATCGGCAGACTTATGTACATATAAAATTTCACACAGTCCCTAGCAGAATGGTAGATCTCTAGAACACTTCTGAATCTCTTGAGTAGTAAGCTTGGATGTGAAGTGTAAATGGCACACCCATACAATGTGAAAACAACAATCAAGTAGATTGATTCATGGAAGCAATTTCTCAACTTTGACGGGAAGACAAAGTGTCTTGGTGATAACTTGTCCAGTAACACTCACACAAGAGTAATTTTTTTAACAATGTATTTTGAGTCTTGTCAATTAGCTTTCTTTGTGCTTACTGTTTGGTCAGAAGTAATAAAAGAAAATAGCCAGCACTTCTTCACAGAGACGGAAATAACTGAAATCTGTAAATTCAGACTTCTTATCAGGATTCCTGACATATTCTGCTAGCTTCTCAAGCACATACAAGGACACACACATCCATGTACATACACCTGCATGCAAACACACAAATACATATACACATACGCTTGCACGCTCACACACACACACACACACACACACACACACACACACAAAGAACCCAGCTACAATGGACAGCTCAAGTGAAGCATGCCACTCATCATCTCAGGATCCAGTTTCTGGTGAGTGTGCATACGTGTGTGCGGGTCCAAGCACACATTCACATGTGTATAAAAGCCAGAAGAGGATGCCAGGTATCCTGTGCTATGATGCTACTGAATTGTTAAATGAACCTAGCCCTGCCTTTCTAACTACCTCACAGTATTCCTACAGTGCCTGCCATTCTAGACATCCAAGTTACCTCTTTGAGTCAAGTTCTGGAATAAATTAAGTAAAGATGTAATAACATACAGGTTCAAGGACATTGCTCCTGAAAACTATATGACACTATGTAATACTTGTGTGGTGGGAAAAGGGTAAGAGCATTAAAAAGAGAAAAACCAGAGTTGACAGAGGAATGTCCCACTTGCTTTGGCTGCTTTTAGAGCCTCCGTATATTGGGTGGCTACTTTTCCCTTTCTCAGAGGAGTACTATCTCAGACATTTGTGAATCACTGTGTGGAATTAAGCCTGGGTCCCTTGGAAGAACAGCCAGTGCTCTTAACCACTGTGTCATCTCACCAGCTGGATTATTGTATCAGAAGAGTTCAGGAAGAACTAGTGAAGTCAGTAGTTGTAGAAGATGGATATTCCAAGTATCTTGAACATGGTTTTACTAAAGGTCAAATGATGGCAAGCAGTGAATGTGTGGAAACCCATCACATGTCACTTCAGTATCTGAAAATAAACAGCTATTGCCCTCAACAGCCAGAGAAGCAGCCTTCGGTTGGGGACATTTATAGACAGTGGTCCATGTAGAGGAATTTTAATCCAGGAACATAGCTTCTCTGATCACATCCAAACACCTTCTATGTCTGTGTAATCTGGGTGGAATAACACACCTTTAATCCCTCTGGCTGGAATATAGACAGACATTTATTACATACCTTTACTCCCAAATAATGAAGGTAAAGTTAGTTTGTAGAAGAAAGCACCCACGTTTGAAAGTGATATATAATTGAGGGGCAGAAAAAGTGACAAATCAGAGAAAGAGTTGACAGAATAGGTTATGTTCAACTCTCATGAGAGCAAAGAGGAAAGTGAGGCAGTTTAGGAGAATGGTGCAGAGAAAGCAGAGAGAGAGAGAAGGGGCAGTTTTACCAGGAGAGTTTTACAGAGACAGGTTGAAGAGAGAACAAGCTAGACACAGGTGAAGACACAATGAGCCAGAGGATATGAGGAAGTCAGAAGATTAGAACAGATTTCTAGAGTTAGTTTGAGGCCAAGCAGAGCAATTCAGTCAGAAGCTGGAAGAAGCCAGTTTGAATCAGTCAGTTTGGAGAGGCGTTTGAGTCAGAACAGCTAAGTTAAACCAGCTAGCCACAGTTTAGAAAGAACTAGAAAGGGCATCTTTATTCAATAGCAACTCTCAGAAGTTCAACATTCTAGGGCTAGATTGGATTGTACGAAGGCTAGAATCTTTTCTAAATAAATTCACTTCAGTTAAAGAAATATACCTACTTAAACACACCAAGTAGCAAATACCATAAATGGAAGCTAAGACCCAACTCCTGAAGGTATACAGTCGTTTAGTTAAGAAAACATTGAGACAGACACCAATTAAACCTTTAGGTGCAGCATGCAAACAGTTAAAACCAGAAGCGCCCCCCCCCCCAATCTCAGCAGCATTTCTGAAAACATGCCCACATAGTCGACAAACCCTTTACTACACTGAGCACAAGATCTGAGACAATTAGGAAGTCCCAGTGGGTGCAGGTGGTCATTGCTGCCATTATAAAACCAGTTTCCTGTCCTATCATTCTACTGGGTTAAAAGGACAAGGCAAGGTGAGTCAGCATAAAAACACAGAAAGTCACTCTAGAATGGCATTCTCTTATGCAGAGAGGCCACACTCAGAAACCTTTTGAGTAGAGGAGACTGATGGCCCAGCTTGGTATGTTTGGTTTGGAAATAATATTATCTATAATTATGTGCCAAATATTATTGTTTTGCTTTTCACTTTTTTCAAAATCTTTCATAGATATACATTTTCATTCACTTATTTAGTGTGTGTGTGTGTGCGCGTGTGCATGCTATGGTGTTTATGTGGCGGTCAGAGCAAAACTTGTGAGAGTCAGTTCTCTCTTTCTACCATATGGATTCCAGGGATCAAACCCAGGTTGCTGTGCTGTGGGCAAGCCCTTTCACCACTGTGTCATCTTTCTGGCACTATGTGCACAAATCTTTTGCTTTATCTAAGTTTCCTTGTGTAATTCTCAAGTGAGAGGAGTAATTTTTTTCACACTTCCTGCATATCAAAGATGTTTGAATGTTTCAAATAGGACTAGAGATAGTAGTCCCTTTGCTATAATGAGGGCACATTGTACCTCTCTGGAGAATCAAGTAAGAAAAAGATCCAGGGTCAGATTGTCACTGTCTTCTTCTCATTTGTAAGACCACAGAGCAGGTGCGTGGCAGTGTAGAAAGAGAGGTGCTTCACTCTCTCCACCATAGCACAGGGGTAGATCAGGCTAAGGAAGAAACACCCTTAGCAACCTTAGTACCTTAGCAACATATAAAATAGCCAACCCCAGCTTGTATGGCATCCTGGCGAACACAGCAAAGTCAGGCAAACAGCCCCACAAGAGCACAAGGCTTTGTGTTATAAACCAGAGGGCTCTTCAAAAAATTCTAAACAAGGATGGGGTTGAGTATTACAGAACACCATCTGGACATGCCATGGCTGGGGCACTCTTGAACTAATAGAAGCTATGAATACTTGTACATGACTTAAACAAGACTGAGCCCTTCAGTGTCCTACCGTGAAGTGGGTAGGGGCTTATGAGCCCCCACCCCTACTTGAGGATTTATAGAAGGTCAATGGTTACTTCTGGAGGGAAAGACATTTTCTTTAGTTGTTTTATCACAGGAAGATGTTCATGCTTCTATAATCCCTCATTCATGCTCCTGTAAGCAACCTAGTTAAACTCATTGGGAAACACACACATACACACACACAGGTAGGAGATTAGTTTAGAAGAAAAGGAAGATCAGATGAAATGGGAGAGGAACAAGAGAGGGCAGTGGGGGTGAATATGATCAAATACATTATATATACATTATGTACATATGAAACCCTTTATTATGTATAACCAGTACATGCTAACAAAAGCACTAGGAAAGTTTAAAGAAGGGGTATACTCCAACAATATAAATCTTGTGAGAGAACATCTCTCAAGTCATCATATGAGTGAACACACCATACCATTCACCTATACTTAAAAAGTAAAGCACTCTGTCTTCCCCATCCCTTATTCTTTAAGACCTAACATCTGGTTCCACTACTCTCAAGGTCAAATCCTCACCCCCCCCCATCTCTCTGCAGTCACTCTCTGTGGTTCGCTGATTTTCTTCATTCACATCACAGCATCAGAAGCCTCTTTTACACAGAAGAAAAATGGAGTCCTTCTGAATAAATGATCCCACTTTCGGCATTCCCTTTTCTCAACATTGCTGGGTAACTGTGAGTTCCTTTGTACTCACAGAACCTCATTTCTCTTTCATAACTTAAAACCCTGTAACTTATAACTCTCTGAAGAAGCCTTTGGGCTTCTGGCAATTTAAGACAAGAATATGTTTATGCCTTCATTCACTTAAGCTTTTTTGGGTGAGCATCTCAATAGTTCCAGCTGAGCTGGCTGGTTTGCAATTCGAAATTACATGACAGGGCCCCTGTGTTGGAAGTACTCAGCCTGCTTGGATAAGCACACAAACAGGTAAACTAAGATCGGTGGGGTTGTCCTTTGAAGTTTGTACATGAGTTCTATTTTGGGGACTATCTGTACCCAGTATAAGGTTTTTAATCACGATGGTAAAGTGGGTTTTATTCTGTGAAGACAGCATAGAGAATGAAGTGCTTCTTAGAGGTTATTGCAATAACAAAACCATGGGAAATAAGAAACAAGGGTGGGTGGCTGAGTTTTAACTAATGGACCAAAGAAAACACCAGAAATTTGTATCCATGAAGGTGATCACCTTCTGTTGACTGTTCCTCTAAGATAAGTTCTTAAGAGAACCATGAAGCACAATTGCTTTCATTTATCTCCACTTCCTCTGGGTTTAGGTAACCCTTTTGTCTTACTGTTCTTTCTGTTGTATTTTTAGTCAATCTCTTTTAGTGATCGGTTAACATACTAACATTTAGCACAAAGATGAAAATGTGCTATGTGAAATTTCATCTCTTTACCTTTTTCCCCATGTATATTCAAAAGAAATTCTGGATATGTTAAGTGGCGGTGTGGGTTGCACAGTTCACAGGATCTACACATACTAGATGAGGGGCATACTGCACTTTTATTTTAAAATAATTTTAATTTATTTTTGGATAATTTCATATATAGCTTTAAGTCATATTCACAGCCTCCCCTATCCCCTTTTTTGATTGCTCCCCCATTTCCTCTGGAACCTTTCTTTGCTCTGACAAGTCCAAGGGTGCATTTCTAAATGGGCTCCTGGTTACATTTTTGGGTATTTTGAGAAAGAGCTTCTGGAACTCACAGAGATCCCCCTGCCTCTGCCTCTCGCCTGGAATTAAAGGCGAGAGCCACTATGCCCATCTCTGATTAAGTTTTTAACAATTATTTGATAAGTCAAATAGGTAATTTCTCACCTCAGGAGACTTAAAGGGGAGTTGGGGGAGAATAGCAATTTTGTTTTCTAAGATAACTTCTAAAAGTTAGTTTTTTAATGTCTTTTTAAAATTTTTTTATTAATTACACTTTTTTCACTTTGTATTCCCCCTGTAGCTCCCTCCCTTCTCTCCTCCCAACCTCTCCCTCCCTCCCCCTTCTCCACGCATGCCCCTCCCCAAGTCCACTGATAGGGGAGGTCTTCCTTTCCTTCCTTCTGATCCTAGTCTATCAGGTCTCATCAGGAGTGGCTGCATTGACTTCCTCTGTGGCCTGGTAAGGCTGAAAGTAAAATCCGATGGGCGCAGGGAGTTGGCCAAATGTAGACAGAATAAACTCTTCAGAAAGCACAACTCCCATCTGCACCAAAGTTTTGTTAGGGGTTCTGTTTCCCCGTGTCAGTAGCGCAGACGACCTTCTCAAGTATGGGCGATTAAGTTTGTACAGGGACTGCCCAGACATCAGCGCATCCCACCGTACACCATAATTCTGGAGGGCAAAGGGGGTTGGCCTTGGGTACTCACAGAGTCTGGGTGCTGGGCGGCAGCACGGGGATTCGGTGGAGTTCCTTGCAGGTGACTCTGAAGTGGTCCTCCTGGTGGCACTGGCAGGGCGAAGACGCACACCCTCTGCCCCGCAGACTCCGAGGCAGGGCGAGCAGCAGCGTGAGCTGCAGCAGGGACCCCGGCCTCATTTTCCAAGAGACCTCCTGCGCTACTTCATCGTTGCGCGCTCTGTCGCCTCATTCCCGCTGCCCTGCGCCTGACGCTGGAAGAGACCTGGGTGCGGGCGGGAACTGGAGGGAGGAGGAGGGCTCCAAGGGGCTGTGACCTCATCGCTGGAGAGCACTCTGGAGAGGGAGAAGGAGAGGCTCTCAAGTGCTCCGCTTGCCTAGGCAACTCTCCATCCAAACAAGCCTGCTCGATCAGCCTGGCAGCTCCTTCTGTTCCGAGACACCCAACCTCGGTCCCCGCGCGTTCCCCTCGGTGCCACCTATTAGTTCTTTCTAAACCTTAGACACGCCTTCCTCTCCCCCCTGTCTTCGAACTTGCGAAGCCACCTTCCCCGGCTGAGCACCCTTTCAGGGAGGTGCAGACCGGGAGCCCACCCAAATGGGCTCCGTCTAATGTCACCACGGAGGGGACTGTTGTGGGACACTCTAATGTCCCGCAGAACTTCGGCTTTTCCAGGTTAAAGTTGCCGGAGCGAACAGCACTTCCGGGGTCAGCTTAGAATGTAGCTGAAGGGAGATGTGGCACTCGGAGCGGACCCTCGATGCTGTCCAGCTGGAGCAGCTAGGGACCGCCGCGCGCCTCGACGGCTCGCGAGCTGAAGCCTCTGAACAAGCCTCTGTCTTAGAGAAGCCAGTCTCTCGGAACTGCAGCAACTCCAAGAAGTCAGGCGTTGGGCTCTGGGGCCATCTGCTGTGGAGAACTGGGAACTGCGCAGGCAGGTGCCATCGCCCGCTGCTAACGATCTGGTTTTACCATAGGGAGGGAACCTACATAGAAATCTAGAAACTGTTTTCATTCCCCTCCATACCTTCAAAAAGAACATTTAAGTGGCCCATTGTTTTTTTCTCACATTAACCAAAAGTATTACTTACAAATGTAAACTAGATTGTGTCAATTTTCTTCTTTAAAGTGCAATTGCTTGTTAAATCTTCTAGGAGCAAAAGGAAAATTAACTCCCGTGTAGGGTTCTTTTGCATGTAACTCTAGAACAGGAGGAAAGGGGCAGGGTGTTGGGAATAGAAAGAAATATTAGGAGAGAAGACTCTAAAAATAAAAGAGTATTAGGGCAGGTAAATATTAAGATTCGTCGAACTGTACGTCTAATATAGGTGCAGCGCAGTGTTTATAGAAACTATTTGTAGTCATCCCAAGTGTAAACAACCCTACACGTCCTTCAAGAGAATAGTGAATGCACAGACACTGTTCCACAGTAAAATGGCCAAGCGTTAGTTTACACACACATACAAATCTAGAATGCAAGTGATAAGCACAAGAAGCTAAATTTAAACCATTTAATGTGTGACCATTCATCTATATGACATTATATGGCATCATCAGTAAAGGTAAAACTAGGGCTGCAGATATAATTCAGTTGATAGAGTGCTTGCCTAGCATATCCAAGGTTCCAAACCCAGTAGAACATAAACTTGGTGCCAGTGGTATACCTCTGTAATCCCAGAATGTGGGAGTCAGAGGCACGAGGGTCAAGGTCCTTGGCTGCATGGCAAGTTATGGGCACCGTGGGCTCTATGAGAGCCCAAAGCACTGAATTCTTGAAAGAGAAGCTGATTATAAATAGACACCAAGAGATCTTTCTGGGGAATGAAATTGTTCCTGGTATTCACTGTGGTAGTCCCATAGCAATTTGTAAATGTGGAGGGTTACAGTGCTTGCATTTTGAATGTTAAACCCATCCTATATCCAGGGAAAATGCCCTTTGACTTTTCTGAAGGTATTCTTGCAGCTTTACTGAAATTCTATTTGAGAGTTTTGGGTAGATGTTCCTAAGGAAAGGTGGTCTGTTACTCTATTCTTTCGGTTCTTTTGTATAAAATTATTCTCAGTAATTGATTCTTTCATTTCCTCCTCTCTACATATGGAATTTAGTATGTTGTTCTTTCTCTGCTATAATTTACCAGTGAAACTATTTGAACACTGATCTTTTTCCCACTACAAATTCAACTTCTAAAAATAAATGTAATGTTCAGGTTCTTTCATTCTCTTTGAGGAAGTTTGGAGAGCTGGTATTTTATAAAAGATTTATTACCTATTCCTGAATCCACGGCTATATAGTTGATTATAAACACACATAATCTGTTCTGTTGTCAACTCTTTCATACCCAAATTGCCATTTTAGTGTCTTCATTCTGCTTTTTCATTGGCATATTTAGATGCTTGTTAATTGCATTAAAGTTCTCAAAGCAGTGTATTTTTGGTTCATATCACTACTGAATCTATGAGTTCCTATATTCTAGCTCATCTACATTGGCATGTCAACTGATTTTGCTGTTGTCTTGTTTAGGAAACCATATTGTTGAGATTTCAAGGGTGTGGCTTCCCTGCCATATATATAAAAATGACACTATGCCTCAGAAGACATCCTCTCTGGTGCTTACAATCTTTCCACCTCCCTCTCTCACAGTGTCCTCTAAGCTTTAGGTGTTTGTATTGCTACCAACTGTAAATGCTACATCCATGTGAATACTCTTGATATTTATTATCAAACATGATTAAATGTGAGGGTCCCTGTGAGGGTCTCAGCAGGCAGTGAAATGATCCACAGAGAGGCAAGTCAATGATCTCTGAGACAGTAAATGTTTCATTCTGGTTGTTAGGAATCAATGCGATTCTTGGTCTTGCGTAAGTGACCAGTGTTTCCTCCTCTGACCTTGGGAGACATCCCTTTCCAGCTTTATTTTCTTCACTGTGTGTAACAGTGAGCAGCCTTCTGAATAGTTTATGGAGACATGCTGTGGTTCTCAGAAAATTTTCTCCACATAACTTTTTTCTTGCTTGGTAGTTTGTCATAAAAACTTCACATACCTCTGCTTCGCCAGGCTTTCAAGTCCCTTTCTCAATTTACAGCATCTAGTGGGTACTCACTCCCTGTGTTCTTTCTCCTGACACCACAGCCAAGATACTTCCTTGAGTGTGGCGGTCATGAGGCTTTCCTGTCTCTCAGAAATCACTTTCTTTGCCTGATGTCCACTATCTTCCAGGTACTTTGTAATTTTGTTTAATTCTGAGGCAAAGGTATATTTGGTTGCTAAGACACTGTCTTTACTGAGAACAGCAGCAACATGCTGAAATCTATAACATTTTAAACAAAGATTCAGACAGCATAAAATTGGTTTAGTAGAGATGATAATATGAGTAAAATCTTTCACACCTAACAATTTCAACTCAGCAAATTGTAACAAGCCTTCAGGATGACATGTCCTAATAGCCTGTTCAACAAGTGACTATGATAATCACTAAGGCAATTTTCTTTTCTTAACACAAATTTTGAGCCAGGAAAAAGAAGCACATGAGATGATGATTCAGTTGAAAAATGCATTAAGAGAAAAGTGTAGCCATCAAACGCACACCAAAAAATTCCTTTTAAATGTAACAAATAGTAGAGAATAGCTATAGAATACAGTGTTTTCCTTTTTCATAGAAGAACCATTAACACTGTCCACAATTCAGAAGGTTGCATTTTGCATTTCTTTTGTGTTTTATCCTTTTCAAAAGGTATAGCAGAAGCTGAATTGCTTGTCTACCATAATAATCCTCTATAATGGTTTAGTATATTATTAGTTGCTCATTTTGACCCAAGTGTACTTGTATTGCAATGTTAGCAATGTTATAAAATTGTCACGATGTAATAACTACCCAAAATTATAAGTGAGAGATGGAAGAGTATTATGGGATAAGTTATGCTTCTAAACAACAAATGACTGAGGATTGCAGTTTTATGGGTGGGCAGTATTATGTCCCTTAATTCTTCTTAGAGATGTGTAGCTTGTTTGGAAATGTGAAGATATTGTCAACAGTACTTAAGATTGCTTCTTGATGGGTAGAAAGTGGGTTCATCCCTCTTCCATCCAGTCCCAACCAAATAAAAATGATATTTCTACTTTTATTTCTTATGACGTAATTCGTATGTGAATATTGCAAAGAAGCTTGGCCATCTGTGGTAGCCAAATGTAACCAAATAAAGTCTAATGCTATAGGAAGTCATCACTGTAGGAAGTCTGGGTAAACTACAGGCTGGTTTGAAGGGGGCATATTTTCCCCTGGTGCCAATGTGGAGACTAGATACCTTCTGGACTTAGATGTTTCTCCTATGCCTTCAGGTTTGTTCTTTTATTGCCATCCTTAATTCCAGGACTCTCTTGTTCTCTGTGTTTTATCTCCCTAGTCTTAATTTTATTTACTTGTTAATTTTTTTTGAGGACGGCTTTTGGATTATGTCACTTTCTTCCACACCACTCGGTTATATCATGATTTCTTTGTTCTCACAATTTACCTTTCCAAGGGTTTAGGGGCTGACCTCAGGTTGCCAGGCTAGCCTATCAAACACCTCTATCCACTGAGCATCTGATTCATACCACAGGCAGTCTTGAACAAGGGTCTCACATTTTAATTTTGCGTTGGGTTTTACAAATCCTACAGCTGGTCTTCTTTGAGAGTCTTTGTATTGAATGCTTAGAGGAAAGGAAGTGATCCCTTTTATTCCTTTCCACTCTCAACTCCCCTCTGTTCCCTGGATGCAGAGCAACTTAATTTGCCTAAACAGAATCTGGGGAGAGAGAACAGTGAAAAGAAATATTTGGGAATATTTAGATACATAATTTCCGGCAACCTGGACATGATTAATCCACTGTTGCTATTTGTTTCCCAGTGGTTTTCCAGGGTATCAGTGAAACATTTCTGTGCCTTCTGCTTGAAACAGCATTGTCCCTTTCTATCTGTAGTGATTTGAATGAAAATGGCCCCCATAGGCCCACAGGGAGTGACACTATTTTGAGGTGTGGCCTTGTTGGAGTAGTTGTGGCTTTATTGGAGAAAGTGTGTCACTGGGCGTGGGCTTTGAGGTCTCAGATGCTCAAGCCCCACTCAGTGCGGCATTCTCTTCTTGCAGCTGTGGTCCCGGAAGTAAAACTCTCAGTTCCTCTCCAGCACAATATTCGCCTGCCTGTCACAGCGTTTCCTGTCATACTGATAAACTAAACCTCTGAACTATAAGCCAGCCCCAATTAAATGTTTTCTTTTACAAGAGTTGCTGTGGTCATGGTGTCTCTTTGCAGCAATAGAAACCCTAAGACACAATTTGTCTGCTACCCAACAGCTGCTTATATGAAATCTGTCCTTCCTTTCCTATATACATACCCATTCAGGATGAGCTGAGCTGGGATGGGCATATCAATGCTTTCAGGCCACTCCTCTTCCAGACCCTCTACATTGATTAGCCCATTAATGTGTTTGCTATGGCTCAAAAGCTACATATTGGTAAGCCAAAATTGCTTATTTGATCTGACTGTTCAAGAAACTGGATATAGAATTAGTGCCCTAGATCTCATAGCCCATACATTTAGGCTTCACCAATGCAATCTTAGTTTGAGGCTCTGGTTTTAATCATCAGAACTCATAAAAACCTTCAAAGGAAAACCATCATAAGGAAGCAACAACAACAGTGAAAACAAACAAGCAAACAAAGCTAAACATCAAGAACAAAATAAAGTCTCACAAATGTTTCAGGGTGAATTTAGTTGCAATCAATTAACATATATTTAGGGCTTCATATGATAAATAAACAATGAGTGGATGCTTCTTATTTATCACACATGAGATATTACTCTTTCCCATCATTGATAGAAGACATTAAGCTCAGAGGAAGTTGTTGCAGGATATTTGATCCCACTGTGACTCCCAAAACTGTGAACTGTAAAAACCTGTTTATTGTTTGTTTTGGTTGATCCCCATCACACTCCTTTAATCCAAGAACTTTCTGTTTATTGTAAACAGGTGATTATGGTGTGGTTCACCCAGCCTTAGCACACCTTAAATCTAAGAGCTCTCTGTATATACCATCTAATAAAGTTAATCCTAGGTTAAGGGGCAGAGCAAGAAACCAGCTGACAGTGATTAAAGATTAGGAGGGATTTTGAGTGGAGGGGTCTTTTAAGACAGCTGTAGAAGAAGCAGAGCCTTTAGCTCAAGCTCTGGCTTTAGGCTTTGAACACATATTTCCAATGGTCTTAGGGACCCTCAGTCACAAATTTATTTTCATTGCTACTTCATAATTAATTTAGCTATGGTGCAATGTCTGTTTTGAAATACCTGTTTTCTGATGGTCGCAACCCACAGGTTGAGAACCACTGATAGCTGTTTTTTAGGTTTCAGGAAAACTTCCATAGACCAGGTAAAATTAGAAATCAAACACCAACAAACCAAATAATACAATTAAAATGGGAGAAATTTTTAATTGAGGTAACAGAGCTAAATAGAGAATTCACAACAGAGGAAGCTCAAATGGCTGAGAAGCACTTAAATGCTCAACATCCTTAGTCATCAGGGAAATGCAAATAAAAAAGACTGAGATTCCTTCCATTTTACACCTGTCAGAATGGCTAAAATAAAAAACTCAAATGACAACACTTGCTGAAGAAGATGTGGAGAAAGGGGAATTATCCTCTAATGCTGGTGGGAATGTAAACATGTACAACCCCTCTGGAAATCAGTCTGGCGCTTTCTCAGGAAACTGGGAATAGCCCTATCTCAAGACATAGCTATTCCACTCCTGGGCATATACCCAAAAGATGCCCTACGATACAGCAAAGACATTTGCTCAACTATGTTCGTAGCAGCTTTATTCATAATAGCCAGAAACTGGAAACAACCTAGATGTAATCAACTGAATAATGGATAAAGAAACATTTGTGCTATATTTACACACGGAATGCCACTCAGCTATTAAAAACAAGGAAATCATGAAATTTGCAGGCAAAGGGATAGAAAAGATCATACTGGCCAGGCAAGGTGTTACACACCTGTAATCCCAGCACTTTAGGGGACAGAGGCAGGTGGATCTCTGTGAGTACAAGGCCAGCCTGGTGTACAAAGTGAGTCCAGGACAGCCAAGGCTATACAGAGAAACCCTGTCTCAAAAAATAAAAATAGAAATAAAAATAAAAAAAAGAAAAGAAAAGAGATCATCCTGAGTGAGATAACACAGACCCAGAAAGATACACATGGCACATACTCACTTATAAGCAGACTTTAGTCGTATAATACAAGATAGACATACTACAATTCACAGACCCAAAGAAGATATGTAACAAGCAGGACCCAAAGAGAATGCTTAAATCTCATTAAGAAGGGGAAATAGAATAGACAGCAGAAGTGCCTGAAGAGAGGGAACAGGACAGGAGCCTAGCATAGCTGTCCTCACCCAGTAGTAGATGAAAACAGATGCTGAGATTCACAGCTAAACATTGGGCCAAGTGCAGAAAGTTTTCTGGAAAAGTGGGAGGAAGGATAGAGGACCCGGAGGTGGCAGGAGCTCCACAAGAAGACCATCAGAACCAGTCAACAGGGCCCAGAGAGGCCTGTGAAGGTCTTCTACATATAAGTAGCCAATGGGTGGGCAGCTTGGGCTTCATGTGGGCTCACTAGTTAAGGGAGCCGGAGATATCTCTGACATGGACTATATTAACTGCTTTTTGATCACTTCTTCCTGATGGGACAGGGAGGAAGAAGAACTCAGAACTCAATCCTTTTGCGAGTAATTGAGCTGGGGTGTGTGGGTAGGTGTCTCCCCTATACTGAGGGATAGAGGAGGGGGGGATGTGGGAGGGCGGGTGGGACTTGGGAGGGGAGGAGGGAATGGGACATGACCGAGAAGTAAATTGAATCAATTAAAAAAAGAAAAGAAAAGAACAGAAAAGAAAAAAGGTGATTCTAGCTTAGAAGAGGGTCAGGTCAGTGTCTTTTCTTTTCTTTCTTTCTTTCTTTCTTTTTTTTTTTTTTTTGGCCAGGGTAGAAGGAAAAGACTAGCGACATGCTTAATGGATTTGCACTTCTTAGTTTTTTCAAAGCTCCTCCCTTCGTCTAGATTTTAATTTTTTTTTCATTATGGTTGAAAATGACTTCTTTCTCTGAGCAGAAAATATATCTTTCATGTTCTAGTGAGGACGTAACATAACAGTAATGAGCAGAACGCCTCATATTGCTTTTGTAGTTTGCCATTGAAGAAATGTCTTAGTTGAGTAATTCCAGGAGGAAAGTGTTTCACTTGATATACTTCTTCAATCCCCTCCAGTCCCAAGCCTTTAGAACAAGACATTAGAGCAATTTTTACATCTCACTGATGGCTATTACTTATCCTTTGATATTTCTTAATAAGGAAAATTACACTCAGTGTCAAGGTAGCATTTGAATTCACTTTCTACCAGGACTTTGTATTTTCACAGGCTACTGGCCCTTTAAAAAAAACAAAATTAGAGCAGGGCGAAAAGGCAGGGCTCTGGATCCCTAAATACTGCTTATCCAGTTTCTTCCGGGAAAGCAACCAGAGGCCTTGCGCAGAGCATGCTGGGATTTGCAGTTTATCTCCTGTCATTTCCTCTGTACAGCTCCTTGCTCTAGAGCGTGGGATGGACTACAGTTCCCAGAGGGCCAAGCGTCGGCGGCTCGTCCTGAGCTCTAGCAGCGCCTGGGCGGCTAGTTCAAGTTGCCATAGCGGCGAGTCGGGGGTGAGCTGAGTCGGTTGCTCCGCCGCGTTAGGTCAGTTGCACCTTCGGGGTCGCTGGTAGCCGCGGGAGCCGGGTGGGGCCTCGGCGATGATCCGGCGTTAAGAACCTGGAGTCACCTTGCGTCTAAGGTACCTGCCCTGCTCTGTACCCTTGTTCTTTCTCTCACTTCCCTTGCAGAGACATTTGAGTCGTTCTTCCCTTTGCCCCAGGGTGGAGATACTAGAGCTGCAAGGCTATGCAGTGTTTGGTGAGGTGGGGTCGATGGTGTGTTTGCAGCCGTCCGGAGGTCGTCCGCGGTTAGGTTCTGGCCATCTCACTCTGAACGTGCGTGTCCTGGCTTTGGAGCAGCTTGCTGTGGGCTAGCCTACTAGATGTTTTAGCGATTTTACCTTGATTGACTGCCCCAGGTGTGTAAGTTGGTGTTTATCTCTGTCTTCTAGTCGTTAGTCACTTGATTTTCCTATGCTAACTTAGGAGATGCTCCGGTCATAGCGGTTAGCAGCCCTCTTTTGGAATTAGTAGAAATACCAAACTTTGAATCCCAGCTGCATCCTGTATTTGTTTAATGGACTGAGTCTATTAGGTAAAGGTCAGGTAAAGCTAGGTGTTGTAGTGTCCTTGTCAGGATTATACAAAGTATTTGGCGCAGTGCCTAACACACAGCAAGTTCTCAGTACTTCTTCATAAAACTGATTGTAGCTAACAGAAATATCGTGCGAACTGTACAGGTGGTTTTTAATTATATAGTACCAGCATTAAAAGTAAAAGAAAACTTCTGATATTAATCTTAATTTATTTGACACAGCATATACAATATAGATCCAACATGGTAAATATCAAACTTTATATGTATATATACATACACACACACATAGAGAGACAGACAGACAGACAAACAGGGACAGGGTCCCACTGTGTGGCTCAACCAGTCCTGGAACTCACTATGTAGACCAGACAGGTCTCCAAGTCACAGAGCTCCACCTGCCTCTGCCTCCACAGTGCTGGGATCAAAGGCTTGTGGTACCACCCGGGCTATATTTTGTTTTTTGTAAATGGTACTGGATGTTCAGAATCTGGCATGTAATAATATTTTATATTTATGGTGTGTATCAATTTGAACTAGTCAGGTTTCTAGAGTCATAGCCATATGACTGTTTCATTGGACAGCCCTGAGGGAAGATGACCTTTGACAGCTGTACACTGGCATAGAACAATGGTTCTCAACCAGTGAGTCACGATCCTCTTGGGGGTCAAACAACCCTTTCATAAGACACCTAAGATCATCAAAAAACATAGATATTTGCATTATGATTCATAACCGTGGCAAAAATTAGTTATGAAGTAGGAATGAAAATAATTTTAAGGTTGGAGGTCACCATGACATGAACTGTATTGAAGGGTTGCAGCATTAGGAAGGTTGGGAACCACTGACAGAGAGAAATTTCACTATTCCTAGGACTCAACATGTGGTAAAGCTTGCTACTGTGCTAAAAAAGTGTGTATTAAACCGTTGCTTAACTGGCCACCCTGAAAATCTCTCAGTCTCGCAGTGACTTGTTGAAAGGGATTATTGATGGACACTGACAGCAATTTTCTTAGATGGTCTTTCTGTGGATTCTTACAGTTTTAAAAATCATCATAAAGTGTTAAGAACATTTCTATCCATCTCATTTTCCTACAACCAAATATGCAATACTTTTATTTATTTGTTTACTACTGTGAAAACTGATCAACCATATATAATATGTCTTTAAAGAGGGGGAGGCTGGCCCTGACTTACAAGTGAGCTAGCAAATTCAGAAAAAACATGTTAATCTTCTTAGTTTAGTCTCCTAGCTGGTAGATATAGTTAGTTAGTACTTTTGCTGAGACTTGGGGTACAACTTATCCGCTAGCATGAGCTAGCAAGCTCAGTGATGCCTTGGCATGGGCAGAAGATGCCACTTACTAGGAATTTGCAGGCCCGGCATCTGGATACCATTTGGGTATTTTCATTCTTCTGTGATATTCTCTCATCTCTAATTAGGGAAAGATGAAAAATTTTCATTAAAAAATTCAATTTATAGCTCTGTTTCATTGGTTTGTAGGTGTTTTGGGGGAGTGTAGGAAAAAAGATCATCTACTTGACTAGACCTTTTGCCCTGAACCCCATGAAGAAATGATAAGAGGCAGGCATCCGTGCCTAAGGAGAGCGCTGAGCTCAAAGGACAGCAACACAGAGTCCTGGGAGTGTACTGTGTAAGTATGCTTTGTTTTTTTGAGTTTAGCATCCGAGGAAATATTTTACATTTGGTGTATACTCAAAGTGGAAAACGGTGTGCCAACAGGAAGAATGGGTAGAGGACAAGAAGCTCTATTTTGATATTAGTATAAAACTAAAACAGAGTGGCTGTGTATGACACAGTAAAAAAATTCAGAAGAACCTATCAGTGGAGATATGCTTTCACCTTTACCAAAAACAACAGTGTAGTTGTTTTTATTAGACAAATGTTTGGTAACCCGTTTTCTCCCAGACACAGCTTGAGGCCCTTTCCCCAGGTGCTACTCTACATTTGTCCAAGAGGTGTCTGAGGTGCAAGTAGCCTCTTTGCTTGGAAATTCTTGAGTCAAAAGAGTGATCTTTATTGCTATGTTCTCCAACTTCAGATTCCCAGGCCTGTCCCTTGTATAGGGCCTCATGGCTATTTATAATTATTCTTTTGTAGATTTGACTTACTTGCAACTTACTTGCTCTCTTTAAATATTTAAAGGATCCTACTCTTTCAAACACAGTGAATGGTCTATTGAGGTAAATAGTTGTAAGTTGTGATTTTCATAAATTGAGCATGTTTAACACAAATTGTCATCGGTTCCAAAGATTTAGTGTTAAAGCTTAATGTTTTTGAAAATTCAAAATTCTGGACTTTGAAAAATTCTTTCTGTTGTATTTTGATGGTGAAAAGTTGCTGACACATAGGCATTCTGAGGCCTTGCAGTGAATTTCTACTCAAGACTTAATATACAAAATTCTTAAAATTAAAGGATTTTAGAGTTAGAAAGACGAAGTCTAGTAGGGAATTCTAACCTACACAAATTGACACATTTGGAACTTTTTAAGTTACATTTAAAAAAAAATTAAAAAATGTTTTAGAGTGGATTCACTGTTACATCTTTAATAATGTTAGGGGGCTCATGAGACTGGTTTGAATATAGTCATACTCTTTATAGTCTGTTCCATATGTAACAATGCATTGTTAAATGGTCATACAAATAGTATCTATTGTCTTCTTTTGAGACAAAGATTGGAATACAGCCCAGGCTGATCTGGAACTCAGGATCTGTGCCTCAGTGCTAGGTTTTTAGGTATGTTTCACTAATCTGGGCCTCTGCCTTACCTGTTTTAACGGCTACCTTTGTGGTGTAGTGATTAGGCAATTTTAATGTATCCTCATTAGTGGTCTTAATTCATTCTTATAATTCTTAAATGAAATTCTTATATATATACCCTACACATAAGTTGCGTGTACACACACACACACACACACACACACACCCATGCACATACATGCACATACTTTTGTTTTCTTGACAGTGATCATAGAAGCGTAATTTCTGAGTCAGAGCAGGCATATTTAATTTACTTGTTTTGCCAAATTATTTTCTAGAAAAGCTGCTCTCAGTTTTATAGACAATATACTTGTATTTATTTGTTTTTGTGTGCTACATGTGTGTAGAATTCAGAGGACAATGTGAATTATCCAGTTGGTTCTCTTCTTCCATCCTGTGCTCCAGGGATTGAACTAAACTGAAGAGGTTGGTTTTGCATAGACAAGTGCTTTTATCTGTTGAGCCATACTGTCATCTTTTAAAACTCATACTCATACACCATGGACTGCCCATCTGTCCAAAACAGATAAACAAGGACATCATTTAATTGTTTTAATTTGCAATTCTTCAGTGAGCTGAAGTATGTTTATATATTTGTTAGGGACATTTGTTTTCTGTGAATTGTCTGTTTATGTGTCCTTTGTTGCCTTTTACTACAGAGTGTTATTATTTTTGTGTGCTTTTTAAAGAGCTAACTATTCCCCCAGTTCCAATATAATGCAAATATTCTAAGTTTTTCCTTTTCTTCTGGTGTCTTGTTCTGATATTTAGGAATAACCTTAAGAGTTTTGGTGTCTTTTTATGATATTTAGAAATGACTTTAAGAGACTTAGCAAGCCTTTGTCAGATATTCATCTTTCTATGATTAATGTAATAACTAAACCTAAATCTGTATACTGCTAAGTGACTGGAGGATTTTGGAGAAGGCAGCTTTTTGATTACATGAATCTGTTTAGCTGATGGACACTTAGAATCTGCTGTGTGTACAGGGTTTATCATGAAACAGGTATTCCTGAGTGAATGAGTGAGTGCTTGTGAATGAGCAAGCTTACACTTGAATGGTTTGTGAATGAAAGCTGAGCTGGCGCTAGACTCGAATGAAGAGCGACGTTGCGGAAGAAGTGGACTATGACTGTTATTTTAAGTCATAACAGGATGACTTAAAGGATGGATAGTCAATTTTATAGATTGAGGACAAACGGAAAAGCTTGGTGGTGGGCAGGTGAAGGCTTTGAAATGCTAAAACTGGGTTTGTTCATGAGCAACAATTGGTATGCTGAAACTCTGGAGGAAGAGTTCAGAGGAAGAAGATATTATGGAATTTGGAGTTCAGAGGTTGGTACAGGTAGTTTAAGAATGTATGCCTCTGCAAGTGACCATTTTGAGTTCAAATGATTTCACAAATAACTGAGTGAACCTAGGTTTGAGCCAGTCACCCGTTAGTTTTAGTATATGCTACATAAATTTGAAATGCTGCCTTGTTTACCATATAACAGATATTAGCATTAATAGTATTCATATTAATAGTACATGGCTCAATCAATATTGATTTAAGACTCCAAATAATTAACTTAGATCCTTTGTTAATGAAAGTCTCCATTTAATAATTGCTTAAGTAGCACTTGTTCTCTGTAAAGTTCCAGACTTTGAACTTTACTTCTGGATTAATTAAGACTGAATAATTTAAAGAAATCTAGTTGCAAATTAATTTGGTAATGGCCCAGTGCTGTGGGGCTCTGCTGGATAAGTTTGAAGTCAGTCGCCTCTGGATAGCCATTTATTTGCACTTGGTCTATGATGATAGACTCTCTTTTCTTAGCGTGGTTGATCAAGGGCTTCCTTGATCTGGGTGATACCAGGTCTTGTAAGGAAGTCACATGGTCCTCAGGGCAGATTCCAGGTCATACCATTCCCCTGATAAGGAAACTGCTCTAGCAAGCATCTAGGAATACCTAGAAATGCCCCACTGAGTTAAGGATTTTAGACTTTGAATAGTCCAGCACTGACTTTCAATTGTAGTTGGAGACCCTGACACTCCAGGATAATTAAGTACTGCATTTTCCTTCTTGTGATAGGACTATTTAAATAGCCCTGACTCCCTGACCCCAGTGAATCAAACACATTAACACTTGAAATCCCTCCCTCTGCCTAAGGTTTATATTGCCCTTGATTCCACCTGAATAAAGGCACGCTGGTTCGAGAGTTCAAGACAGTCTGAGATTTGTCATTTATCCGCTGGGTCACGTCTCACTGGGCCTGCCCTCTGTCCCACTGGGCCTGGGCCTCACCGGGCCTGTGTCTTGGCTATAAGCCGACCAGGCATGGGCCTTGGCCTGCACCTTTGCTGTTCTCAACACAGCAGCTTGACCAAGAGCTCTAACAGTCTGGTATCGTAGGCTTTGGAATGCCCGAGCTTCCATTGCCACTGTTCAATCTCATGCTAAAAGAGCCAAACTGTTAACACTCTGTGGAAAACCTTTTCCACATCCCGGCAGTTGGGCCTCACCCTAAGGCCCGCTGGCTGACCCTGAGAGAAAAATCTCCAGTTCTTTGTCCGGAAGTCGAGTTCCTGGACCCCAGCCGGAATCCAGACATCTGACAACAGAGAATGACAAGCGCATGACAGATACTATGCTGAGTGCCGGGCTCCAACCTTATCTGATCCAGTGTGTGTTTCTTTAAGAGGATATTTGAAACTGAGTGCTTTATAAAAGAAATAGGTTTATGTGGTTCACAATTGTCATTGTCACTGAGTCCTAACAGCATTCTGAGCCACATTCCTGAGCCAGTTGATGGTAGTCACATGATGGCAGGTCATGTGAGAGAGGCAGCTGGAGAGCTACTGGCAGCCAAGCTTCATAAAGATCTACTTTTCCATTGTGTAGTCCAGTTGCACCGGATCTAACCTACTCATGGGTACTGGAGATGAACCCATTTTTGAGGGTGCCTTTTGTGTCTTAGTGTCCTCCACTCAAGGCACAGCATGTAGAGCATTGGTTCTCAGCCTGTGGGTCATGACCCTGTTGGAGGGGGCCACATATCCGATTCATAACAGTAGCAAAATTACAGTTACTGGGAAGCAACGAAATAATGTTATGGTTGATAGTCACCGTAACACAAGGAACTGTATGAAAGGGTCGAGGCATTAGGAAGGTTGAGAGAACCACTGACGTGGATCACCAATCTTAGTGACTAAGCTTCCAGCAAATAAACTTTTGTGGGATAACATGCATATAAGCATAGCAAACCATGAATCAAGCAGTCTTTGTTGAGATTTAGAGGGTTCCTAGATGGCTAGTAAAAGGCCTGTCAGAACTGCATAGGCTGGGTTGAGGCAGTATCCACCATGGGAGGACAGTGGAATGTGCCACGGCCAGAGCTTGGCAGAGAGAGAAGGCTTTCCAATGGGTGTTTCTTCTCATTTGAATCTTGACCAGGAAGTAGGAGTCAAGCATGGATGCTTAGGAATGTCCTTGAGAAAGATTCTGAGAGTGAAGAGAATGTTCTAGGAAATCAAGTAGTTTATTTCTTTGTAAAATTAAGAAGAAAAGCATGCTTTGTAATGTAAAGAAATAGCTGGTTTTTTGCTTTTAGTTATTTACAAACCTCTTAAGATTATATTTTTATAGTTGCTTCCCACCAAAAAAAAAAAAAAGCAACTCTCATGTGCTACACTGCCTGCTTTAGTGTGTGTATTCTGACTTGAATGCATCCTGTTTCCTTCCATCATTGGAAGGCTGTCACATATATCCACAGTCTGAGATCATCCTAGTTCTCTAGGAAAGTTGGGTTGAGGGGAAGTTCAGGAAATAACTCCTTTCAGAAGCAGATCAAGTCAATTGTTATGTTGGTAAAGTACAGTTACGTAACAGTTAGCCTTTGCTGTATAACAAACAAAACCTTGGAGACTACAACAACAACGTCCCGTCCTCCACAGAGGCTTAGCTACGCTGTGTGCTTAGCGTGGCTAGACTTGCTCAGTTGACTGGGCAGCTGGCTTTCTGCTGCTCTAGGCCAGAAGACAGGGGCATCTATGTCCTCTGTCTTCCACTGTCTGGTCTGCGAAGACTTTCCGGAGAGTAAGGTAGAAAAGATAGGAGAGTGGGGAGAGCAGGAGCCAGGGCACAATCCCGTTTCTCTTTAGGCTGCTAGAGTTAAGATCCTGCTGATGGCAAGCTGAGTCTGTAACCAGCAGTTAAGTATTTAAAGTAGGAGGGAAAGAGATATATAGATGTGAAGATTTTATGTGAAATTTAATGTATTACCATCCTGATTTAGTTTCTCCATCTTAGTGCAAAGGCTTTCCTTGTAGCCTGCTTAATGTTAAGTAGCAGTGTTTTATTTCAGTTTTCAAGTTTGCAGACGTGGGTAGTTTAGATGTTTGCCAGAGTGTCACTGTTACTGTTCTGCCCACCATGGAGACTAGAAAGAAGGCATGTCTGCTTGTTACATTTTCACAGTTGAGCTCATAAGCTTTGTCTTATTTTATTTTAATCCTTAGTAGGATTACAGATTCAGCTAATGGAGCCAGCTGTCATACTGTGTGAGGCAGGTGTAGAGGAGATAGGAGTGAACAGGCAGGTGTGAGTCTGCCTAGGGTGTGTTGTGCTGTGCGCATCCACATTTCTGTGGAAAATCCATCCCCAGCACTGACAGAACCTTTGACTGATTTTTTTTTCCCCCCAGAAAACTGGGAATTGGACTTTTCAAGTGAAGTCTGTTTTCAGATTCATGTTTTAAAGTAACCCAGATAGTCTCAAGTAGACATTGGTTGCTGGGTCTTTTCAATAGTCCTCCCAAGTTACATTGTCCGAATTAAACAAAACGAGGTCAGAAACTCAGGGATCCAGTTGCTTTCTGACAGTCTCTTACTCAATCAATCTCGTCATTTGGGACACATAATAGTTGCTGTCTGTTCTCTCAGATGATTTAATTTTGGTTTGTTATTTGGGGAATAGTTTTGCTATTTATCTCTATCTGGTAGTAAATACAAGACTATAATTCTGGCCTTGACACAAGCAATAAACACATTCATTTCAGGTTTGGCAGTAGCCATTGCCATTTCTCTGGACCTTTTCTATCTTATGGTTTCAGGACATCAAGGAGGAAGGGTATGGCAAACAGAGCTGTTCGACTCATGGATGTGAGGAAGCAGGGGTGGAGCTGGGACAGACATCATTCAAGGCCATTCTGTTGGTGACCTTTTCCTCTAGTTGGGCTCTGCCTTGTAAAGGTTCTCAAACTACCCCCAGTAGCACCTCCAGCTGGGACCAGCCCTTCAATGTATGAGACTTTCTCTGTGTAGCCTTGGCCATCCGGGACTCACTTTGTACACTAGGCTGGCCTCAAAAAACTCACAGAGATCTGTCTGTCTCTGCCTCTTACTGTATTCTTTAAATTTTGTGATCTCAGCTCCTTTCATACTGAGCACTCAAACTTTTCCATGTACCATGTTTTCATTGGCCCATTAGGCATCTTTACTCTGTTACTTCTTTCCAGGATACACAATGATTCTTCCTACCGGAAGAACTTACAACATATTCTTGTAAAGTCTATTTCTCTTCAGTAAATCTTTTGCTGTCTATAGCATCCATTATTCTGCTAGCTGTCAGAACTAAAAATTCGAAATTCAGCTTTGACTGTGTTTTGCGGCTCATGTGTAGTTCATTTCCTCTGCCATTGGTTGCCATTGGTGCTTACCTGAGAGACTGTTGTCTCCTGTCTGGAAATCTCTCTGTAGATATGCTTGTTATGTCACTCCTCAAGATTCTTTCTCCCTCTTCCAGTACAGGCATTCACATGCTTTTAATTTGACAGTATTAGAATTCTTTTAAAAATTCTTTTATTATTTAATTATGTGTGTGTATGCACATAATGTGTGTGCCATGTGTGGTGTGCCTGCTGAGTCCAGAAGTATCCACCTTCATGGAGCTGGAGTTACAGGAGGTCACGATAGACCACTGGTTCTCAGCCTTCCTAACGCTGCAACCCTTTAATACAGTGCTCATGTTGTGCTGACTCCAACCATGACATTATTTTGTTGCTACTTCATGGCTGTAATTTTGATGGTGTTATGAATCATAATGCTACACAGAGAAACCTTATCTTGAAAAGACAAAAGAAGGGGCCGAGGAGATGGCTCAGAGGTTAAGAGCACTGGCTGCTCTTCCGGAGGTCCTGAGTTCAATTCCTAGCAACCACATGGTGACTCATAATCATCTATAGTGAGATCTTGTGCCCTCTTCTGGCATGCAGGCGTACATGCAGGCAATGTACACACAATTAATACATACATCATAAAAAAAGAACCACTGATACAAATCTGCAAGAGCAGCAAGTGACTTTAACAGTTGAACCATTTCTCCAACTTCAATATTAGATTTCTTAAGAGAAATCCATCTGTAGCATATGAAGCCACAACATGTGAATCAGATGACAGCAGAGCTGTCCTGGTGCAAGGGTGGGAGCTCTGTGGGGGTTGGACCCTCTCTCGTTTCTCTGGGACAGCTTCTGACTTCACTGCCTTTCCTTATATAAGCTCTATGTCAGCCTTGTACTCACCCTCCATGTTGAGTGCTGGGTTCTGATCTGACTGGTAGGATTTTTGTTTTATTGCTTACCTCACCAAGGACTGTGACCTACTTACTTTGATCTTTGATCTCTGTCTGTCTGTCTCTCTAGGGCTTTGCATGTCTTAGGCAAGTGCTCTACCACTGAGCCCCAGCCCCAGCTCTCAATGTTTTGAGACAGAGACTTGCTAAGGTGCTCAGACAGGCTTTGACCTTTTGAGCCTCTGTCTTGGCCTCCTGCATGCTGTGATGATATGTGTTGACTATCTTTGGGTTCTCTTTTCTTTGTAATGTAGTAAAGATTCAGAACGGACCTGTTTTGAGTATCTGGTTCAGAGTCCTGTGAAGTACCTTGTTTTCCTACACATACAGGAACTGGCTGATGGACTGTTAATTTTGATCTTGTGTAAATTTACTGAAGGGTTTGAGGTGAGAAGTTACAGAAGAGCACTGGTGTAAAGAAAAACGGAACTAACTGACAGCTGTTTGTACATGGCAACCTTTGCTAACTTGGTGACTTTTTCACCTGAAGGGTGGTCTGCACCCTGGAGCTCTATGGCTGTTGAGACATTCTGAAAATTGAATTTGGTTGATGATAAAACACATTCCCTCTCTCAATATCAATGTCATTACCTTGAACATCTTCTTTGAGGACAGTTGCCTTGGATAGGGACAGCTGAGACACATGGAGGCTATAGAAGCAATCATCCACTTAACATGCACTAGTCAGTCTTTGTGAAATATCACCCCTGATGCTGGGTGCTTATCTTTTATGGAACAGCTTGCAAATCCTAATTGTTTTAAACTGACTCTGAGGAAAAGAGATTTGAGAATCAATAAATCACAGCTCTCATACATACAAATGTGCTTCATTACAATGAAGACAGTCTGATGGCTCTTTAGGTCAAATAACAAAAGGGGTGGACTTGAGTTTATAAAGGCTCACTTCAGCCCTCTCATTACAAAATGCTGTTTTCTCCCTCTGGTCCCAGTGTCCACGGCTGAATATGAGCATTTGTGTAGATGGCATGAATGGATGAGGGTTCATTGCTTGCTCTGGTGGCTTTATGTCTTCTTTATAAGGTTCATTAAGGCAGAAGCAACAATATACCTTTAAGTATTGATGTGTTAGGAGCAGCTAAACAAACTGTTCTAAAAATTGTGCCGTCTACTATTCAGACATGCCTTCTCTATGATTTTAGAGGCCTTTACCCAAGGTCACCCAACTTAGCATCTCTTGAGCCTTGGGCATGCTCAGATCTGAAAAGCAAATAGTATTTTCTTGTCAGTTTTTTTGCACAAGGAGGTGATGGTGGGGTGTAGGAGAGTAATTACTGTTCTTTCTCCAGCTGAAGGAAATACGCTTTTTATCCTCAGACAGAATTTGAAATCAGTTTTCATAAGTCCTTCTTCAGACTTGACAGTTCGTGTGTCTTAGTGACATTTTTTATGATGATGAGGATGGATTTCTCATCCAATTGATTGTTTTTCCTTGGGCCTACATAGATTTTTTTACTTGTCTTTTTTTTTTAAAGATTTATTTATTTATTATGTATACATTATTCTGCCTGCATGTACACCTGCACACCAGAAGAGAACACCAGATGCCATTATAGATGGTTGTGAGCCACCATGTGGTTTCTGGGAATTGAACTCAGGACCTTCAGAAGAGCAGCCAGTGCTCTAACCTCTGAGCTATCTTTCCAGCCCTTTGTCTTAATGTTTCTCTTCCTTTCTCCTTTTTTTTTTTTTTTTGCTTTTTCCATTTTATTATTTTATTTTTATTTATTTTTTTCTTATAGAATATATTCCAACAGACCACAGTTTCCTCTCCCTCTACTCCTTCTATCTCCCTTCCTACCTCCCCCAGATCTGCTTCTTCCCCATTTCCCCTCAGAAAAGAACAGGCCTCCCAGTGATATCAACGGAACGTGGAAACATGACATAACAAGTACAACTAGGTACAAACTCTCATATCAAGGCTGGATGAGGCTACCCAGCAGGAGGAAAAGGTCCCCAAGGGCAGTCTAGAGAGTCAGAGACTCCCCATTCCCCCTGTCAGGAGTCCCCCAAGAATATGGCTACACAACCATAACACAAATACGGAGGACCTGGTGAAGACCCTTGTAGCCTCTATAATTGCCGGTTCAGTCCCTGTGAGCTCCTATGAGCCCTGCTTAGTTGATCCTGTGGCTTGTGTTCTTATAGTGTCCTTGACCCCTCTGATTCCTATAATCCTTCTTTTTCTTTGGGGTTTCCCAAGCTCTGTCTAATGTTTTGGCTATGGGTCTCTGTATGTGTTCCCATCATTTGCTCAATGAAGCCTCTCTGACAGTAGTTGGGCAAGGCAGTAGTCTATGAATATAGCAGAATATCTTTAGGAATTATTTATTTGACTCCTATTTTTATTTTTGGCCAGTTGTGTTTGGGTTTATCCTAGGTCTCTGGTTTATTGGCAGTGTTGGGCATAGACTCCCTCTCATGGAATAGGCCTCAAGTTAGACCAATCATTGGTTGGCCACTCCCACAAAATATGTGCTACCATTACCCCAGCACATCTTACAGGCAGGACAAATTGTAGGTCAAAGTTGGTGTTCCAGACCCACCACTGGAAGCTTTGCCTGGTTGTAGAAGATGGCCAATTCAGGCTCCATACCCCCATTACTAGGAGTATTCATTAGGGTTACCCTTATAGATTATAGGGAGGTTTTGCTATACTAGGTTTCCATATCATCCCCAAAGTGCCTCCCAATTCCACTTGTACTGCCTCCCTGTACTGTCTCCCTCCAGCCCTAAGCCTGTTCCCATCTCCATGTCCCCCTCTCCCCTTGATCCTTCCTAGTTACTTAGCCTCTCTGGGTCTATGGATTGTAGTGTGGTTATCCGTTACAGCTAATACCCGCTTAAAAATAAGTACAAATCATTTCTGTCTTTCTAGGTCCAGGTTACCTCACTCAGGATTATTTCTTTCTAGTTCTATGCATTTGCCTGAAAATTTCATGTTGTCGCTTTTTTTTTTTAACAGCTGAATAATACTTATGTGTAAATGTACCACATTTTCTTTATTCATTCTTCAGTTGAGGGACATCTAGGTCTTAATGCTTCTCTGAGCCTCAGATTGCAATATTGACTATGTGTCACTCATGAACCATTCTTAATTTGTTCCCCAAAGCAGCATTTGATTGCAATAAGCAATGTCTGTATATATTCAGGTTTCAAACAGTACTTTGATATGTGTGTTCATTATGGCATTTGGATTGTATTTTTTAGTAAGCCGGTTTTTAAAATAACTATTCTTCAGCATAACTAACAGAGAGAATATACAGCACAAAAAAAATTTCTTTTGGCTCCCAACTCATGGTAGTGGTTCTGTGGCTGAAGTGAAATATGGAGACAACTCCTGGGAACTTGTTTGTTCAGCTCGTCGCTGGGTGAGAACTAGTGAAATGGTGTCACCTAGGTGGTGGTCAGGAACTAGGAAGTGGGGTTAGGCAGGAAATGGAAACGTACCAATGAAGAGAGAGCTCTGAGAATGCAGCATGTGGATTTCATTTTCTAGGTTGTCAGCTTGTTACTTTGTTGTGCTTGAAGGTGATCTTTATATTTCTGAAGTATATATTTGTATTTTCTTGTGATTATATATTGATATAAACTCATTACTGAAAATTCCTAACAGATAGAATAGAAGTTTAGAGGAATACAGATTGGAGGTGTATTTCGGAGGGTAAATGTTCTTTGGGGGAATACTTTATTACCCTACTGCCCTTGCATTTCCTGTGCCTCAGAATTCAATGCTGGCGATTTAGATACATGCCCAGAAAACAACCTTTATTATAAAACTGGAAGTCATATTTTAGCTGTGCTTTGTCATTTCGCAAACTGTTCTTTAAGGCCGTAAGTTTTAGTGGCTATTTACTGTCTCATTGTTGACTTCCATTGTATAGGAATAGCTGTCCCACTGGGGGTTCTTTGTTTTAGCCATTCTTTGTTATTTTGAATTCACATAGTTTTCATTTTCTCTTTAGTACAACTTCATAGTAAATATCTTTATATACAGATTTTTAGTTGAGTTTTGTTTAGGGGTCAGTTTTGGATGTGTAATTCTTAGGTCAAAGGTATGAACAGTTTTTGGCAGATAGTCGAGTGCTGATAGCCAGGCAGGTTGGGTCAATTTGTGTATACCCATTGGAGAGTTTACGTGTGCTCTTTTCCTGAAACCCAGCTCTCCACAGGCATTATTACTTAATGGAAGCAGCAGGACAGGAAAACATCCTTATTGTTTAGTTTACATGTCTCAGAGTATTTTTGGTGAATTTTCTTTTGTGATCACCCAGCATATGTGTCAACATAAAATTACTCTGACACATACTAGCTAGTTTCACTCGGGAGAGAAGTTTTTGGAATCAGTTTTCTTTAATGCTAGTGATCTTAGGGTATAGCACAATTAAAACTACTTTTAAACTGTAGTGTAAAGTGATCTATTGTTAATAAAGGACACATAATTGCCACTACTTTGTGCTTTTTGTGCTTTTGGTGGGGGGTGCTCAAAACTTATTCCTGGTCTCCATACATCTACCCTAGCTTTATAATTTACCCATTTTCTTTCTTTATTCCAGCTCCCCCATGGCCTGCTCACCTCACTTCCATTTCCTCTCAAATTCATGGTGTTCTTTGCTATTGCTATGCATGTGTGTGCGCACATGTGTGTGTGCGTGGGTATTTAGACCCCCCCCCCCCAAACACACCAACACACCAACTACCTTTTGAGTCCAGTATTGCATGTACATGATTTCAGGGCTGACCACTTGGGATTGAATAACTAATTAGGGAGCTTCTCCCTAGTGGAAGACTACTTTCTGCAGTCTCAGCATCCCTTAGGTGGCTGTAGTTTTTTGTCTGTGTTGGGGCTCATGAGAAACCGTTTGTCCACATTAGCATGCCTGTTGTCTACCCTTGCTTTTGACATGTATGCACACCTCTTGCCAACTCCAGTGACCAAGGTTTCTTGTTTTCTTCCTTTCTCACCAGCGTCAAGAGTTCCTTGGCCCATGATAGATCAGTGTCTTTTGCTAGGAAAGTATCAATGGCACAATAGCTGCTTTCTGTGTTGTGGCACTTAGGCTTCCATTCAAGTTTGCTATGGGAATCATTCTTAACCTTTTAATTGTTAGTAATAGTGGAGAGACGTGCCAACTTTTTATTAGCATTGAAAATTATTTATATGATCACATTCTTTCTTTAGTTTACTAGTTGTGAAATTTATGTTATAAAAATTACATCAGATAGTTGCCAAATGTTCATATGGTTAAAAATACATGCAATTTCTCAGGTGCTTATCTTCTTAAATGTTGATACCTTTGCAGGAGTTCCACCAGATGCAGGAGTCTGAACAACTCTCATTGATCAAAGTTATTGAAATTAATAGCAGAATACTTAGAGCACACCTGTGAAACTCATGCTGAAAAGTGATCGTATCTTATTGAAAGTATGTAATCCTAGCTGTGGTAAGTGCCAGGACTTGCTCCTTCTGTGTTATGTCATGGTAAGAAGTAATTTAATGTTTTTGAATTTATCTAGTTCCACTATGATTTTCTTTACAGATTGCTTATAACATAATTTAGTCATAATGCGTGTTCTATAAAAGAATTTGAGAAACCTCTGCGTTGGTAAAGGATCAATGCATGGTATATGGTGTTCCACATGAAATCAGGTTGTCTGTCCTCCTTGGAGGGATGCGTTGGAAATTATATGGAGTGGGGATGACTTAAGAGAGTCTTGGGATTGTGTTTACAATATAACATTCTAAATGTTGTATTTCAAACCGTCCAAGCACATTATGGTGATACTTATCACTAGTTATCAGTTCTAGATGGTGTGCATATGCATATTAGACTCTGTACTAAGTGTTTTAGTCATTTTCCCAAGTGGTGAAAAAGAGCCAAGGCATTTTGACCTTTAGGTACTCTTAGTCAAGTTGAAGTTCAAATGTCTATTTACCTGAAGAGTATGATGTGCACTGTATCCAAGAAAATTAACTGTAGACGATGATGAATGTTGTTGGCACTCTTACAAGAATCAAGTTGTCCTAAAAAACTGTTATTTTGTTTTCTGTTCCCATCAACCACTGTAATAGCAAGCACACTTCTTTCATTGTCACCTTATTTTCCATGATGATTTTTTAACTGACAACACAATTTTGATAAGAGATCCCAGACATAATTATTCTTTTCCTCATTTGTCAATGACAGGAAAAATTAATAAACAAAAGCCCCTTTACTTGGGGACCAGTGGTTTGAGTTGTTTTCAAGATTCTTCATGAAATGTAGGAAAGAGGGCACTTAGTTTTCTCCTGTATCTGTTTAAGGTTGTCATCCTGACAAATGATAAGAGAGGGAGTTGAAACTATAGATACATATATAGAACACAGTGTATTCTGCTACTTTGCTTATCAGTTCTTAGTAACCCTAAGATTACTAATACAAACTACGTAACAGACATTGGGTATAGTGAAAGGAACACAGCTGAAGATGGAGAAGGCTAGTGAATCGGCCTCTGCCACCAGCACTCACTGTATGGAGCTGGACTCATTCCTGATCTTTTAGCCTCAGTGTTCTCTGTAAGTTAGGGAGTGGTTGTAGTTAATACTATTTATTATCAATGTTATTATTCATTATTATTATCTATAACTGGTTTGTGTGGTCTGGCTCTACTACAAACCTAGATCTCCAGGCCCAGCAGTGCTCATTTTATGCTATGTGAATCAAATCAGGTTGTCTGTATAAGCATAGAAGTACCTCTCGTTGTAGCTGGCACTTGGAAAATACAGATTCTTTTTACATCTACTGCTAGAAGATGACGGAAAGTACTTGAAAGAGAGTAAAAGGGCATACTGAAGAGAGTCATGAGAGAGAGATGCAGATGTGGATTTCCAAAGTCTTAAAAGCACTTAGGGTCTTGCATTGGTTTCTGCTGTTGTTGCTGTGACAGAAGCAACTTAAGAGAGGAAGATGTTTTCCTCTTGGCTTGCAGTTCCACAGACTTCAGTCCGTGTGTGCTGGTCCAGAACATCCCAGCGATGGGCGCTGGTGGGCAGTCTCCTTCAGTTCTCAGTGGACAGGGAGCAGGGAAAGAGGGAGTACAGTGGGCTGATTCCTCTGTGTCCTACTTCTTACCCTTTACCACACCCAACAATGCCATTATAGTATAAGCCTATGAAGGAAGTAATCCACTAATTATTAGGTCATAATCTTATTGTTTCTGGAAATACTGTCACAGACACAACCAGAGCTTCTCTAATGCCCCAGGTAAATCACATTTATTAATCTAATCACATTCGCACTTAGGAATAACTATTAGGGATATCATTGTGTGAACTTTTTTTTTTTCCCAGAGGGTTGGGGAGGGGCACTTAAGCAGTTGTGACCTGGCAAAGGCAAGGCCAAACAGTTGCTTCAGCAACTGGTATAGGAGGAAGCTGAGGGCATGGGTATGTGAGATGCATGGTGTTTGCAGGGTGTTCAGCTGCTCTTGGTCTCAGTTGGTGTGAAGTGCTTGGATTTCTCATGAATTCTTTTTCTGAAGTGGTGAAAATAGTCTGTAATTTAATTTTTTAAGAAAGAATCTAAATTCATAGCAAGAGTCCTTTATCATCTCTATAGCACTTTTAAGCTGCAATGAAAATAAAGGTCCCAGAGACTCAGAATATTCTGTCATGAACGAAATTTCATCACACTGTATATAATAAGCCCAAAAAATGTCCATATAGAATTTAGGAATATTATAACAGTTTATATTAAAGACTGAGTTAAACATTTATTAAACAGAAGATGAAATTATTGGACTTCTACTCAATAAGCTTTTGCTTTGCTCAACCTAGATTTCTCTAGTACTGTTTTGTTCTAGATGTATTTTGTTTTTCTAACTTCTGTTGTACAAATAATTTTTCATATGAGTCAAATAGACAGTTGAGGTAAAGGTGGGAGAAAAGCAAGTTTAGAGAATTTCTCACTGCTGAAAGTATATTCTGGTAGATAGGCTTTCTTATTTTGCTGGAGATATTGAAGCCATCATTTTCTTATAAATGCATTATTATAAAATTTGTTTCTGCATCACATCATTTGTTTAAATCTACAATTTTTTGTATCTTTTTTCACTTTTTTATTATCATTTATTACAATTTATTCAATTTGTATTCTGGCTGTGGCCTACTCCCTTGTTTCCTCCCTCCCCTTTCCCTATGCCCCTCCCCTAATTCTGCAATTTTTAATAGACTGTAGGAAAGTTTTTATTCTGCCACATGCTGGAATTTTGGTTCCTGCAGGCCATCATATTTTTATGTTTAGATGTACATTCTTACAGCTTAGAATAGGTATAGGACTAATATTATGAACTGGAGTCTTTTTTTTTTTTAGCATGTATGTGTGGTATATGCATGTTCACATGTGTGTGAGTGCATATGAACATCTACTTGTGCCCACAGAGGGCAGAGGTCGATGTCCCATGGTCCCATGCCTTCCTTAGTTGCTCTCCACCTTATATATTGAGTTGGGGTTTCTCCAACCCAGAGCTTGCTGATTTGGCCATAGTAGCTAGCTAGCTTGCTCTGGGGATCCCCTGTTTCCTCCTACCCAGCATTTATTTTGGTGCCGGAAGTCAAAACTGAGTCCCCTAGGCTCCCAAAGTGTAGGTCTTCAGAGAATGCTTTTGTTTTGTTGTGGGCAGAGCTGTTGACAAGAGTTGTCAGACGTTGTATGTAAAGGTACTTTTAACCCTGGCGGCAGAGCACAAATCTTAGGAGGCGTACTTCTGGTTGGTAACCCACTGCAACCATCTGGGAGCAAACCGCGGGAACAGTTACATGGGCAACGAATTTCTGTGTTTTCTTGTGTGTCTATTTGCTGAAAGACTATTGTAATAAATACTTTAAGATATCAGAAAGTAAGTTGTGGGTTCCTTCCTTCTGTGCTGTTTACTTGCTTGACATTGACTTGGATTTATTTTGAAGGATTTGTATACATCAATGGCAGAATCACCTAGCAATTCAGACCACCTCCTCTGTAATGACCCATTGAGTCGATTGACAACCAGGTCAATTCACAGGAGAGCTGGAAGTCATGCTACAATAGATGTCACTGCAAAGGTCAACACTATAACCAGTACTTTAAAGGTTGGTTTGAGAGATTTTTTTTTTTTAATAGTCTGAGCTTAGCAATGTTTACAAGTCAGAATATTGTTCTTTCACTTTTTTAGTACTGTAATAAATGACCAATCACGTTTACTAACTCACGGTTCTGTAGGTCAGAAAAATGAGAAAACTCTGTTCCTTTGCCTTTGTAACTGCTCATGTACCTTGTCTTGGGCTTCTCTTCCTTTATCTTCAAAGCCAGCTATCACGGTGGTTCCATCTGTTGCATCGCTTTGGCTGGCTATGTCCTCCGTTCTTTCTTTTCCTTTTTCCCTTTTTCTTCTTTTTTTTTTTTTTGTTTTAGTTTTTTTGAGACAGGGTTTTTCTGTGTAGCCTTGGCTGTCCTGGACTCACTTTGTAGACTGGGTCTGACTTCAAACTCACAGAGATCCCCTGGGATTACAGGCATGCGCCACTGTCCCTGCCTTCTTTTCCTTTTTTGTTGCTGATTGTTTCTCTGGTATACTGGGGATCCAACGCAAGGCTTTGCAAATGCTGTGCAAGTGCTCTACCAGTGAGCCACATTGCCAGCCACCCTGTCTCTTTTGAGGACACATGTGATTTCATCTTGTTCTTTCAGTAATCCAGGAGAAATTCCACTCGAGGTATTTAGTCACATCTACAGAATCCCTCTTGCCATATAAGTCACATAGGTATAGTTCTAGAGACCATTAGTCTGGTTACCATAGTGATGATACCTGAACCATCCATTAGGTTTGTTGAGAATGTTTTGTGATGAAACTGTATTTGCAAGTAAAATATTGTGGCAGTGAAGCGGTGGCATGCAGCATGGTCTAGCCTGTGCACTTGTGCCTCTTAGAGAAGTCTGTGGGAAGCAGATTATCAGTGGATGTCTAATACATATAGAAATGCCATTTTGGTGAAAAACACTTAAAGAAATGCTCAACGTCCTTAGCCATCAGAGAGATGCAAATCAAAACGACTCTGAGATTTCACCTTACACCC
>CM053765.1:23259066-23279486 GCA_028658305.1 Pachyuromys duprasi
GCAGTTTTCGCCCTCAGTGTGCAGTCTGGTCAAGATGGTCCCAGGATCCTCTCAGCCGTAGGTTGAGGCCGAACTCGGGTTCCTCCCAGACTTGCCTGCGGACTCACACTGACTGAGTTTTTGCTGTTGGAAGTGTTCGGTGCGCGTCCCCACAGTGTGCGGACTGGTCAAAACGGTCCCCCAATCCACTCAGTCTGTGGTGGTTCCAGCGATCGGTTCGCGCCCGCCGCACACCCGCGGGTTGAAGCAGAACCCGGGTGCAGTGTGAGCTCGCAGGATGCAGTTCAGTGAAAATGGTACCCGGTTCCTCCTGAGACTGCCCGTGAGACTGTGTGATTCAGTCTATAATGGCGGGTCCGGGCACCCAGCGCGGCTGCTCTTTCAGATCAGAGCTGTGTGCTGCTGGTCACCGGGAAATTTTTCCAGGCAATAACTGGGTGTCCCTAGGGTTTTCCCACTTGATTTTCTCACCGTAGGAGTTCTGCTCACCTGGCACTCACAATGCTGGCGTTTTAGGTCCCAGAGTTCAGTCTCCTGGTCACTGCGTTGTTTCTGCTCTCCTACTCCTCAGACACAGTGTTCTCTCGTGGCAGCCATCTTGGATCCTCCCCTTCAATATCGGTTATGTACTTTGTATCTCAGCCATAGCCCCCTCCTTCATTCCCTCCCAATCCCACCATCTTTCCCTCATCTCCTCCCTGTCCCTTTCCAAGTCCACTGATAGAGGAGGACCTCCTCCCCTTCCATCTGACCCTAGGTTATCAGGTCTTTTCAGGGCTGGCTGCAGTGTTCTCTTCTGTGGCCTAGCAAGGCTACTCCTCTCTCAGAGGGAGGTGGAGGGTCAAAGAGCCAGCCATTGAGGTCATGTCAGAAATAGTCCCTGTTCCCCTTGCTAGGGTACCCAGACAAGTATTTATTGATTATTGATGATGATATAGAATTTGGTTATTTTTTGGGAGTTCTTACTCTGATTGGTTCATTATGGGAGAACTAGCAGAAACCTAAGATGGTGAATGTGCTTTGCTTTTGTAGCTCCATGCTTTTCACCAGTCCCTCCGAGACCTCAGCAGTGAACAAGCTCGGCTTGGAGATGATTTCAACAGGGAGCTTTCCAGAAGAAACCGGTAAAAGGGGGACACAATAGATTGTTATCAAGAGAATACATTTACTTATGTAGTTGACATGTTTACATAGATTAAGAAAATAATGTTGGGCTTTTATATGAGTATTTTAAAATTTATTTTTGTGTGTGTTTATATGCACCTGTACTGTGTGTTCCTGTATGTTCAGATACATATGTGTGTGAAAATGGAGGCTGTAGGTCAAACCTGGGTGTTCTTAGGAGCCATCAGCATTATTATTATTATTATTATTATTTTTTACGGTTCAGACTTTATTGGTTCAACCCTGAGTGCTTGGATTACAGGCGTGCATGACTGCACTCAACTTCAGAGTCCTTTGAAGCTCACTGATTTGTGCTGTGGTGAGTTCAAACTCTAGCTTCAAATATATCCAGCATAGTCTATGAAACTTACCTGACTTTAGAAGAGGAAAGCAGGAAAGTTGGTTGTAAGAAAGAAGTAAATTTCAGATTTATGTAAATATTTTTACTTAATCAAATGCTATTATTATAATGAGATACATTATGAGTGACATCAGCAAAGAAGATGTCCTTTAATATTTGAGGGAGAGAGAGGAGACAGACACACAGACAGACATAAAGACTACCTAATTTGTTTACTGTCTCTTACAGTTCAAGAAAAAAAAAATAGGACATGAAACTTGTCTGTGCATAGAAACAAGCCATTTGGAATCTCATACCTTAGATTGCTTACAATCTTTGAAAGCCTGTAGTTAAACAGCCCCTGCCTTTGTATTTTGCCAATTTTAGGCAGTTCCCAAAGGCCATGACGGAATACAAGAATCCCTCACTCTTTCAATTTTTGTCATTCAAACTAACAATTGCTTTACTGTGAAGGTCATTTTTTTAAAAAGAAGTTATGGTTTTTGTATTTTCTTAAGAGTTAGATTCTAGGGCAGATGAGATGGTTCAGTACAGTGCGTAAAGGCCTGAGTCCTGTCCCCAAATGGCAAAAAGTGAGAACCAACTCCTTCAAGTTGTGATCTTCATGATGCATGTGCTTTTAAAATAAACAATCAAGAAGAAGTAAAGTGTATAGACATTAAAGATTAGGGAGTGAGAAAAGGCCGTTGAAATTTGTTTTCCATGTTCATTTGCTGATTCCAGCTAAATTCTATCACATACCAGTTCTGCACTGTGTCAGTGAGTTTAAACTCTAGCTATAAGGTATGTCAAGTACTGTCTCTGCAACCTCCCTGATTATAGAAGAGGAGGGCAGGGAGACTGGTAATAAAAACAAGACTCTGCCATTGTTAGTATCTATCCTAAGCTGACACAGGTTTTTGTTGTTGTTGTTTTTTTTGTTTTTACAACAACTATGACATAGTCATGATTGTCTCCATTTAATGGCCTAGGAAATGGGCATGTTGAGATCAAATCACTGTTTGCTGGAGATGGAAAATGAGAAATGCAATCAGGTCAAAATTCAAATCTAGGCAGTAGGGCCCCAGAGCCTTTGCCCTTTACTACATGCAATATACTGCGGTTCAAGACCATTTACACATGGAGCTGATGTGCATGAAACATTTATGTTACTGAATTGTGAGCGTGATTACTGGTAAGACAGAGAACCAAATGCTTGTATTTCTTTTGGCAAGGTGATAAAATGAACAAAAAGTATTGTTCTTAATCTGGAATGATTTTACTATATAGAATTTATGCATTTGGAGCAAGGATGTAATCTATGTACTGGGTACATGAGTTTGAGGAAATGTTGTTTTGGAAGTAGATCCTGGAGAAGTCGCAGAGATGGGATATGTGGTTATGTGATCACTAGTAAGTGCAGTTTTGTCCTGTGTCTCTCCTGACCTATGGACTGTACCATTTGGGAAGTGTCTGTCATTTGGAGGCACAGGTGAGGCAGAGAAACTTTATTTAATCTCCAGTAGGAGTCAGACTTACTTATTTATTTATATTTATTTATTTGTGAAATGAGATGACATTGCATTGTGGAAGGGTAACACTGAATAATTGCTTGTATCACAAGTTATATTCATGTTTCTAAACATACTAGATAGGAAAGAATTTGATTCAGAAGTGTTGGGATTCTCATTTAACTTAATTAAATTAATTTAATTTTAGAGGCAGGGTCTCATGATGTAACTCTAGCTGTCCTGCAGTTCTCTATGTAGACCAGACGGGCCTTGAACTCAGAGATCCATTTGCCTCTCTGCCTCATGAGTGTTGGAGTTAAAGGTGTGTGCCACCACACTTGCTTAATTTTTTGCTTTTTGACATTTCAAAAATATATTGAGTTATGAAAACACAGGGGAGTGAGCTTTTAGAAAGGACTAAATTGGATACCATATGGAGAACTGACTTGAGGAATGTGAATTGGAAGTCTGTTCCATTAGTGTCTGGGAACTGGTGATGGCTTGACCAGGTACATGACAAGAGAGGGAGAGACAGAAGTTTCAGAATGTGTTTTTGGAAACCAGAGTCAGGATTTGGTAATGGAGTGCATGTGAAGGATGTATATCAAGGGTGACTCCTGGATTTCTATTTGAGAAACTAAGTAGACAACAGTTCTCTTTTCTGATGTATGAGAGATGGGTTGAGGGAGCTGAGAAATCAAGAAGCTTTCATGGATATGATAGATTTGAAACACCTGTGAGACCTTCCTTCAAGTGGAAATGTAAAAAAAAAAGGTCCATGTTAGATTTTTGAGTTTCAAGAGTGCTTCAGGAGTGGGTGGTGTGTACAGGTGCTGTGGTGATGGGTGACGTAAAGAGAAAAGCTATAGAAAGAGCATCAAGGACTGAGCTGAATACTGAAGAGGTCAGGTATGTAGGAATCTTGTCTGTGATGTGGACCTCACTTTAGGGAGGTCAGATGGTAAGATTTGGGGATCCCAGGAGAGTGTGGAGATCTAAAAGTCAAGAGGGAGAAAAAAAGAACACATTCGCTTTCAGAGATCCACAGCCCAGAAGGTACCACTCTCTGGGAAATTTTCTAAATATAATTTATATAAATACAGTAATATTATAACTAAGAGGAAGATAACAATTAGAAGAAGCAGCAGATACATTGAAATGCAGCAGTTTAAAAGGTGTCTTCTTAGATTAGAAAGTTATTGCAGCAATATTGGATACGCTGGGTTAGTATTCCAGAGACAGTTGCTTTCCTGTATGCCAGCAATAAGTAGTTGTAAAGTTAAAAAAAAAAACGAGGCAAAAGAAGAAATAGTAAATCTACCCTAAGAAGTCAGTGAAAACAAACCCAGAATGACAGCCACACAGCAAGCTTTGGATTCACTTGCCTAGAGGAAGAAAGTGTCCTTTGAGAAGAACGTTGCCAAGGGGAAGGGACTAGATTATGTGTGTGGATGATTTATGTAGAAAGGGGGTGGATATCAATGGATGTGATGAATACCTCCAACTACAATGAGAATTAGGAAATAAAAGCCCCAAAGTGACATCCAGCTGTGAGGCTGACTGAAATGTGCATGATAGGTGAGTCAAAGAGCCCCAATCTGTAAAGAAAGAAGGACACTTTGCATAACAGTAGTAGAGTTCATCTAGTAATCAATGTGACCAGTTAGTGAGGAGTTAGTGAGCTACATACTTCAAAACCAGGAGTAGACTGAAAATGATGAAGGTAATGAGCTAAAGAATTAGGAATGGAAAAGGTAGTTGGATCTAGCTGGGGGTTCATCCAAAGGGAGCAGCGTGATTGGAGGAAGACCTTTCCTTGCTAGTCTGTTTAGTCTACACGATTGCTGACATCACCAATTTGATGTACTGATAAGGATGGAGTTTGTGTATGTCAAACAGGTTATGAGATGAAGAGTTTCATTTTTTCCTTTGTCTTTTAGAATGCTTCTTTTGCTTCTTCATAATTCGAAACCAAGGGTTGCTGGAGGAACCCAGTGTCGGGTTGGTGGTGCGCAAAGTGGGAGCCCCAGGTTCACAGCTTCAGCCTTACATATGAATTTGCAGAAATACATGATCTTAGGTCCTATCCCTGATTTAGTGATTCAGAAACTCTCTGGTTAGGGCCCCTTTGGCATGTTTTAGCAAGCCCTCGAGGAGAACTCACCTGAGCATTATGGAATGTCAATTACTGTGAGGGGTGGGTAAAGCTTAGCTGAGTGGAGAAGCACTTGCTTTGGAAGTGCAAGGCCCACATTTCCTAGCTCAAAACCATGATGACATCAGCAAGAACCACTGTTCCTTAAAAAAAGAAAAACTTAATTACCTTGAAACCTGTTTCTTCCTTTGCTTAGGTCGGATGCTGAAACAAAAAGGGTTTTGGAAGACTTGGCTGAAAAGCTTAATGAAACTCAGAAACAAGATGTGGTGAGCATTCTTCCTTTATAAAGTTTTATTCATAAGCTGAGCGGTGGTTTAGACTTGTAATCCTAGCAGCTAGGAGGCTGGGGCAGAGGCTCACAGGTTTGAAGCCATCCTGGGTACTGTCGCTGGGTCTAGAATAGTCTGAATGCCTAGCATGATGCTGGTGCTCCCCTCAAAAAAAAAAAATCCTAAAACCAAAACCAAACTTCCAAACCCAACTTTATTTCTGCTTGTAGAGAAATGGGAACATGGCGGACAGACTGGCCGAATCTAATGATGCTTTTTTTTTTTTTTAATATTTGAAAAAGAATCTTTAATGAATTTTTAGTGGAAAAATGGAACAGGGGTTTTTGTGATGTCCCTGTCATTTTGCCATATTATTCTAACTAATGGCTTGTTTTATTTCATATTTAACAATGATAAAAATGAAAATTAAATTGTATGTTTTTATTGAACTAGAAACTGAAGCTAGGCCCCCTGCTGATGGGTGGCTTGCTCTTCATATGGGGCGCCTGGCGAGTGGAGGGGGCGGGACCTGTTTCTAACATGGACTCTATTGCCTGCTGGCCTGGTTTCAGGGGATGAAGATATGCTCAGGTCTGAGGTGACTTGATATGCTGGGGAAGGTTGGTATGGGGGTGGGGAAACTCTCCTTTTCTGGGGACTTGGAGAAGAGAATCTAATGATACTTAGCAGAATAACTTCTTGAGTACAGTATGTGATTTGGTCAAAGAATATATTCTTGTACCTTTTATGGAATGTTCTGGTATTTAATGAATTTAAGTTTGAAATCTCATAATAGTCGTAGATAGCAGAATTAACTTCTCCAATTGAAATGGTAGAATTGTTGCTGAGAGCTTGAGAGGAAGGTGCTGTGCGTGGCTCCCCCACAGCTTTGGTTTGGTAGTGGAGAAGTGCAGGTGCTTCCTGTAGTGCCGTGCGGCACTCGCTGGTACCTGTGCTCAGAGCGGCTCTGTGCTCTCGTCGCCACTGCCGTGAGACATCCTTCTTCACTGTGGCTGTTAGTCATCTTTGTCAGCGTGACTGGATTTAGATGCTCCTGAAGACCTGGGGCACACACCGCTGAGCTAGCAGGGCTGTTCATGGAGCATTAGCTGCAGGAAGAGCCCTTCCCTGAATGTTGGGGCTTAGCTGCAGTGAAAGGGGAGAAAGGAGGAAGACAGCCAAGCTCCAGGTCTCTACCCCTCTGTGTTTCTTGACAGCCATGATGGGAGCTGGTCCGCGGTGCCACCATCTTTCGTGATCTGCTGAACCTTCTGAAAGCGTGGCGAATCCTCCCTTAAACTGCTCTGTTAGACAAGAAATGTAATATGCTCTTTTGTTTGATATGGTGAGGTTTTTTTTTTTTTTCTAGACAATCTTTCTGTGTAGTTCTGGCTGTCTGGACTCAGTTTGTAGACCACGCTAGCCTTGTACCAGCTGAGATCCACCTGCCTCTGCCTCTCCAGTGCTGGGATTAAAGGTGTGCATCACCACACCCCGAGGTGTGCTGACATTTTAAAATTTCCTAATGATCAAGTTTTATTGTTCATGTGTTTTTAATCAAATCTTTATCTTTGAATCTAGTCTAGCTTGGGATACATATTTAGACCCAGTTTCAAAACATCAGACAAAACAAATCAGTTTATTAAATTATTTTTAAGATTTATGCATTTAATATTTATACAGCATTCTGCCTGCACACTGGAAGAGTTCGCCAGTCTCGCTATAGATTGTCATGAGCCACCATGTGGTTGCTGGGAATTGAACTCAGAACCTCTGGAAGAACAGCCAGTGTTCTTAACCTCTTAGCCTGGTACTAGGGAACAGAAGAAGATAGGAGGCTCATTGAGACTTACTAGCCAAAGAAACTGAATGTTCCATGCTCCATAAGAGACTCTGTCTCAAGGGGAAAGGCGGAGAAGCCATAAAGGGGGACATCTAACATTTTCTTCTGGCCGCCTCCTGTGCATGCACAGGGATATGCACACACCCTTATCATAGATACACAGTCATTCATACTGATCGATACATACACAGAGACAGAGAGATGCCATAAATTTGAAAATGTGCAGTTTCAAAAGCAAAGTATATTTTGAACGACTTTTAAAGCATTATTTTAAGGATATTAAAATTTAAAAGTTTAGGGTTGGGGATTTAGCTCAGTGGTAGAGCGCTTGCCTAGCAAGCGCAAGGCCCTGGGTTCCGTCCTCAGCTCTGGAAAAAAAAAAAAAAAAGACAAAATAACAAAAAAATTTAAAAGTTTGATAGTATTGCATTTAATTTTACCTTTTTCATTTTTAAAAACATCTTTCTTAATATGTAAAATCAGAGATGGAACTTATATTTATGAAATATATTTTACAAATATTGAATGACACTAATATATGTTTATTCATATGCAAGGGCTAATTATCATGCTCTATGCTAAAATTGTCTAAAATTCTATCATCCACATAAGTGATCTTTGCCTACTAAAACAAAAACAAACAAAACAAAACAAAAAAAGCCAAATCATTTTTCCTCCTGTTTCAGGTTTTTTGTTTTTTTTTTTTGAGAAAAATATTAATAGAAAATTTTACTAAAGTGTTAACAAACTTGTCAACTCCAGGAACAATTTTTTCACTTTCCACACTTTGTTTTTCTAAGATAAGAAAAGTTAATAGATCTTTTTTTCTCCTGGAATATTTTATTAAAATTTAGCTTTCTAGTTTAAGCACACTGTATTTCTTGGGTTGTGATTACAGTCCCCTGTAGGCAGGTCAAGTTCATCTTGGAGTCTGAATGCAGTCAGTAGGTGCACGTGTCAAGACATGGATGTCTTCTGTCTTCAAAGAGATGGCACAGTGATGGCTCTAGTGAAATGTGCCCGCTTCAGCTACAGAAGGCTTCGTGCCACCCACCTTTCTTCCGTGGTGTTAGTTTCTTTGTGAAGAGCCATGGGGAAATGAAGACTTGCTATCTGTCTTCTGTTGTGGTAAACAGACTCTTTGCTGTTAAGACTCAGGAGTGGGTATGTGACCTTGATAGGGGACACTTCTGTTGTAACATGAAGTCCTAGATGTCTTTTCCAGGTGTATCATGTCACCATGAATTCAAGTTGTACCAATTTAAAGTGTTTAAAATAGTAAGTACTTCAATTATTGGTAATTTTGGGGGCTGGTGAGATGGCCCAGTGGCTACAAGTATTTGCCACGCAAGCCTGAGTTCCATCCCGAACCCACCTAGGGCAGAGAACCAACTCTGGAAGGGTGACCTCTGACCTCCATGGTACACCAGGGTCTGCCCATGTATACACACACACACACACACAGTGAGAGACACACATGCACATTCGCACAGATGTATACACAATGACACAAATACAAATAAAAGTAAGTCTTAAAAAAAAAAGTAAGGCTGATGGCTTCTAAGAACACCCAAGTTTGACCTACAGCCTCCATTTGTATGTACAAGCACATAGTAATAATAATAACAAGTGAAACTCTTCTGGGGGGGGATATGCAGCAAGAAATTATAAGTCATTGTCTGGTTGACAGCAGCTAAGTGTGAGCTGAGTGTAGACATCTATAACGTGGCCCTCTTCAACTTACTAAGTGATCATCCAGCTCTTTGTATAAATTCTAGAATGCAACCTGTCATTTGATAAGACTTCTGAAGCTTTGCCATGTTCTTTAAGGTTTTAAGAATTATAGTTAACATCTAGAAAGGTTTATGTACCATTGTGTGTTTTGGTGAATTACCGCAGGTAAACATGTCCTTTTTCTACGTTCCACATCTGGACATGGCATATTTGCCATGTCCTTGGGAAGGTCCTCTTGTCTCTTCCCACCCCCAGCTCCTCAGTCCTCTCTGGGGTCACTGCTGTTTGCACTTTTCATGGTATAAGTTAACACTTCGTGTTATGCACTCTTATCTAAGCGGAATATACAGGCCATTCTTTTTTGTGTCTGATCCCTTTTGCTGTTCATTACATTTGTGCTGGTTCTGGGCATTGGTTCAGGCTCTTACACTGTTCACTTTTGTCTTCATTATTGCATGGATGCATTGCAGTATATTTTTTAACATTCCATGTGATGTACACTTGAGTTATTTCAGAGTTTAGGCTGTTATGGACAGATGTCACAGCTATTGTTACTTTCTTGCACATGTCCATGCGTTTTAAAGATTATTTATTTATTATGTGTACAGTGTTCTGCCTGCATGTGTCCAAGCAGGCCAGAAGAGGGCACCAGATCTCAATATAGATGGTCACGAGCCACCATGTGGTTGCTGGGAATTGAACTCAGGACCTTTGGAAGAACAGTCAGTGCTCTGAGCCGTCTCTCCAGCTCCATGTCCATGCATTTCTGTTGTTACATACGTAACATCGGGTGCGTTTACTAGGTACTTTAAAGTTTAGTAGATACCAGCAAATAGATTTCTGAGCTGGTGGCACCGACTCACCCTCCCCACCCCCATGGTCTGGAGATTTGCGTGGCCCTTAATGCTTCCCAGCACTTGCCAGCTACATCTTATAACTAGGAGTCATGTTGTCTTAGCATGGGTTGTGTTTCCATTTTCACAATTACTAATGATCTTCTCGATGTCCATGGGCTGTTGGGGACTTTTCTTTATGAAATACCAGATTGTATTTTTTTTCTGTGTTTTCTTGTCTTTGTTATTTTGCGGGTCTCTTACTGAACCCGGAGTTGAGCATTTTGGTTATTTTGGCAGCCCTCAGTGGTACTCTTGTCTGTTTTCTCTCAGGGCCACACCTGGCTTTTTGTTCGGGTTTTGGGAAATTAGAATGTAGATCCTTGTGCTTGCTTATTCCTTAAGTGCTTTTTCCCACTGACCCGTCTCCCCAGTCCCTAGACACAGGTTATTCTCTGCACTCAGACATCTCCAGTGTTCTCCTGAGGTTCTCATGCCTGAGTGAACCATGATTGTATGCACTTACACCACTGCACTGTTCTTTTTGAAATCATTTCATAGTTGTTGGGTTGAATTTAGAATTTGTTAATACCAACTTTGGTAGTGCACACTACTACTTTTTCTTACGTTTTACCTTTTTCTGTGTGATGAGATACCTAAAGTGAGCAGTTATCATTTCATCCACAAAGCGGGACATCCATCAAATATTTTCTTCCATGTATTCTAGTTCTTTATTCTATGCTTGAAGTGTAAGGGTCCAGTAACAAACTACAGTTGAGGTGCATGCAGAGAAGCCCGAATTCTCTCTTATCATCATTGTCATTCCTCATGGAGTTACTCCATGTCAGATAAAGCTACAGACCAGTTACCCAGTCACGCAGTGTGCCCCTTTGATAAGGAGGCGTCTTTCTATTAATCCGCAAAGTTTGAGATGTCTGATTGTGTATTTTGTTGAATTATACACCTGCCAGTTCGTATCAAGCTGTGTTACAGTTGTTTGCTTCTGCACTGTATGCCTTTCTGGCAAGTAAGGATAGAATAAGGGCTTCTCAAACCTCACTTGATACACAGTCCTGATGAAAATCAGCAGTCTTAACCAAAGCTTAACATAATATTGTTGAATTCTAGCAGGTCTTCTGAAGGCCACATGATGTTTGCACAGAGCTTAATTTAGATTTCGTGACTCACTGCAGTCACAGTCAGCGTTTACAGTTTAGGACCGTGCGACATATTGTGCTGTGTCTGTGGATTCAGGATGGCATGCTGTCAAAGATGCAGTTTTGTTATGGGAGTGTTAAGCCTCTCAGAAGCTGCAGCTGTTCTCCTCTCTAGAGTTAAGAAGACATAGAATTGCCAGCGCGATGCCGGTTCAGTGTGGGGAATTTAAATATTGAATACATATATAAAAGAAAATAAACGAGAGCTGCCAACTCTCACCAGTTTCACTTTCTGTTGGGGCTCGTGGTTAATCACACTTATTGCACATTATTATTCTGAGGGTGCAATTGTTTATCATGCACTTTCTCAGTAAATAAAATATATCTTGAAAGTTTATGGAGCACATTTTTCTCTGAGAGGCAAAAAGTGTTGGTTGTTGTCACGCATGCCAAAATACGACTTGTTACTTCTTTGTGAATCATAGCTTTATTGGTTTGATTCAAGCTATGTATTGGAAAGGAGTAGCTATTATTGATAGCATGATATTATTTTTTGTTAACACTTAATCCAAGTTGTTCAGCCCTCATAGGGAAATTTTAGTTCATTACTTGTTTATGTTTTACTTTGTTGAGTGTGATTGGAGTACATATTTTGTTTATTTATAGAGAAAACTTCAATTTGCTTTAGTTTTCTGTAGCTGAGTCCTTACTAAAACTGAAAAATGTAACCAGCGATCTAGCTGTTTCTGACAGCAGTGGTTGTTAATGAAATTCCAAGGATTTAGTTTATACTGCATGTAGTCTAACATGGGCATTGCACAGACTACAATAGGGCAAATAACAAATATTTATTTAAATGGCGTTCTGGTTTCATTCTGCTGCAATGACAAATACCTTGACCAAAGTAATTTAGGGAAAGAAAGGATTCATGTGGCTTATATTTCCAGGTCACAGTTTATCATTGAGGGCAGTCAGAGCAGGAACTCAAGGTTTCTTGTAGGAGTGCTTTTTTTTTTTTTTTTTTTTTTTTTTAAGTGCAGCTCAGAACTACCTGTGGAGGGAGTGGTAATGCTCACAGCGGACTGGACCCTCTGCATCATTTAACAACCAGTACAACCCCCACAGGCCAATCTGATCCAGAAAATGCCTCAGTGGAGGCTTTCATCTCAGAGGATGCCAGAACCTGTCAAAATGACAATAAAAATCCCTCCCTTCTCTTTTAGACTTTTGAGGCTCATGCTGGCCTCAAACTTTGGGGCTCAGGGTTGTCCCTGAACTCATGACTCTGCTAGAAATAAGCACTGGAATTATAGGCATGCACCACCAAACTTGGCTTTATATGTCTTTTTAAATGACAGGCTTACGGAGCTCTAATTTATCATCAAATTAATTTGTTCTAATATGTGATTTAATGTAATTTAATGCTTTGTAATAAATTCACTGAGCTGTTCAACTGTTCCACAGTTCAGTTTAGAACGTTCCTGTCACCTCAGAAAGGTTCCTCATGTGTTCTTAAGAAGATCCGCGCCTGTGTGTGTCTGTATCGAAGTGTGCATGTAAGGAAGTGGTTCTCAACCTTCCTAATGCTGGGACCACATAATGCACTTCCTCACATTGTGGTGAACCCCAACCATGAAATTATTTTCATTGCTACTTCATGGCTGTAATTTTGCTACTGTTTGAATTTTAACCTAATTATCTGTGTTTCTGATGGTCTTAGGCGACTCCTATGAAATGATTATTCCTACCTGCAAAGGTGCCATGACCCTCTGGTTGAGAGGGCAAGCTCAGCTGTCAATTGCTCCCTCCTACCTTGTTTGTTTACTGCTATGTCTGTCAGCTTGGCTGGCCCGAGAGCTTCCTGGGGTCTACCTCCACCTCACCTTGCTGGAGATCTAGGATCACACATGCCTGCCCCTCTGTTCTTCATGTTGGGTTTTGGGGATCTGAACACAGCTTGTCATGGTTGCGTGGCAAGCACCTTACCTGCTGAGCCATCTCTCTTGCCCCATGAGCAGACCATGCTTGACTTTCCATGAAACACAGAACTAGCAGGAAGATGTTTTAAATAATAGGGCTTTATTTATTCTTTTAAACGAATATGAAATGTCTTCTGTTTCCAGACATATACATTGCCAGTGTAAATTGTGTTATGGAGCTCTATAATGACACATATAAAATATGTTTGGATTTGCACAACATTTTTACTAAGGAAAACCTTGTGTCTAGAGAAGAATTCTTTCATGTTTGTTTTTGAGTCCTAATCAAACATTTTTCAGTTTGCCTTTAGTGTTTGATCTTTTCAACTTTTTACTTTTACTAAATCACAGTTGAAAACCTTGACAAGCTCATTTGAAGCACTTTGGGCGATGTACTGCACACTCACAGCAGATTCTTCCAGACTGTCAAGCTCATGGATAAAAAAGATAAAAAGAATGAAAGTGATAGGACAGTTTAGCATGAATTAGATAATAAAGGCCAATTGTTGGCAAGATGGTAATTTCACTTGGTATCACCAGAGGGCGCTCTTTTCTAGTTAGTGTATTTGAACGCTGAACAAGTACTGTGTTGCAGTTTGAGAAATGTGAGTCCTGTTGGTGAGATCTAGGTATGGATATTTTGAAAACTGACACTGCTTTGTTTTGTAATTTTCAATTAACTTCTGTGCCAGGTGTTCTAAATGGTGTCATTAGAAAGAGTTCTAAGTACCTAACCTGTGATTGAGATAAAAATAAATAAATTTAAAAAAATAAAAAAAAAAAGAAAGAAAATGTAACTAATAGGAGAACTACACAGTACTTAAAACAGTTGTTACCTATTACTACATAATACCCTACCAAAAACCTTTCCTGCAAAAACCAACATTTATTTTGGTCATCAATATCAAAGAAGTTTAGAGAGGAAGTTCTACTTCAGGGTCTCAGGTTATGTTATGGCAAATAGTTGGTCAGAACCACATTCACCTGAAGGCTTGAGGGGGTTCTTGAGAATTTACTTGTATAATAATGAAGTTATTTCACTTGTTTGTTTGTGTGTGGAAAAAAAAAAAGAAAGTTCTATAAACAAGTCAATGCTTTAAGCATAGTGTTTCTGGGACATCTTTGGCTCTGTTTCATCGGATAGCTCCCTAACACCACTTTCTCTATGTTCATATTGAGGTTTCAGATCGAGTGGAGCGGCGGCTTCAGGAAATAGAAAGAGAGATGCGCATAGAAAGAGAGCTGGTGGAAAGACGCCATGACCAGTTGGGACTTGTGTCCTTGAAGCTTCAGGAGGTTTGTGAGAAGTGCTTTCTTGGGATTTGGAATGTTAATTTAGTTATTGCTAATATAGTTATAATTCTGAGTTGAGATGTGGGTAGTTGGCAGAACACCACATACATTCGAGTACTTGGAAGGTGGGGCTCGGAGGATCAGAAGTAGTCACAGTTCTATAGGTCACACACGACATCATATGTGATTCATCGCGCAAGAGAAGTACAGCATCTAGTTACAGCTGAGAGCATCGTTTGTTTGCCCTTGGAAGCTTTTTTGTTTCTTTTAATTCTTCTTAGTTCCAGTTTCTGTCATAGAAAATGGGAATAATAATCTCTACCTAATGGCCTGGGTGAAAGGATAAATGAGTTAATGTTGGTGTCTGGAATGAGCTCAACAGTGTGTACGAAAAGCATAATTATTCTGATTATTCTGGGGTTATGGATACCAGGGAACACTGCTGTGGCTCATTTTGTAAATAAAGTTTTATTGGATTGTAACCATTCCTGCTTATTCAAATACTATCCTTGGATGCTTGTGTGACAAAGTGACAGATGTGAGTAGTTCTGATGGAAAATGTGGCAATCTGGACATCAAGCAAGTTTGCCTATCTATGAATTAGTTTGTCAGCAAAGCAGTTCTGAAGCTGCATGTAACTCTTTAGATGATCATTTCTTTTTGTATTGAAATTTTAGTTGTATGATGTGAAAAATTAGAACAAAGAACTTGTGTGAAGTTGGGTCTCCTCAGTATTCATGCTTTACCACCCTGACTTTATTATCTTTTCTAATATAGCCAGTGTGTGTAGTGTTTTATTCTGAAATAGTCTTGAGAAGGCGGCAGGTATAATGTTGTCTTCTGTTGCTGAGATAGAACACCATGACTATAAACAACCCGGGGAGGAAAGGGTTTCTTTTGGCTTTCACCTCTAAGTCACAGTCTATCACTGGGGGGGTGGGGGGGCAGGGCAGGAACCTGCAGGCAGGAGCTGATGGTGAGGCCATGGAAGAGTGTGGCTTACTGCCTTGTTCCTCATGATTTGCTTGGCTTGCATTCTTAATAGCACTGAGGACTGCAAGCCCAGGTATGGCGCCACTCACAATAAGCTGGGCCCTCTTACATCATCAATCAAGAAAATGCACTACAGACTTGCCAACAGGCCAATCTTATGGAGGCAGTTTTTCAACTGAAAGTCTTTCTTCCTCGGTAACTCTTAACTTATGTCAGGTTGACAAACACCAGCCGGGACAAATGTAAATATATTTACATTAAAGGGCCTTTATAAGTAATTTATATTATTTAGACCCAAGGAAGGCTGCAAATACAGTCTGAAGTAAAATGGGAAATGCCATCTTTCTAGAGATGGGGTTAGACACTGTAATGTGATAACTGAAGATCTTTCTTTTCCCAGCAGCAGGGATAATTCTTGCCTGGCTCCTAAGTCACCATTCACAGGTATAGCCAAAACAATAGGGTATAAACCACACAGAACAAAATGAACTAGTCTACCGAGTGTACGCTTCAGGCTCTGCAATTCAAATCACTTGCACTCAAAGGTAAACTTACAAACTTTAGTAAGACCACTCCCTGTCAGAAAGGAACGTTGCCATAGGTAAGTGGCAGCCATTTGCGACAACATTTTATATATGATGCTCTGTAAGAGATTGCTCTCAAGCCACCAAAGCCACCATTGAGCCGGTGTTTGTTAGTACGTGTTCAAGTAGCTTCCTTTCTGATCCTGGAAGTTGGCCGATTTTTCTGTCCATGATATTGAAGACTTAGTTCTCTTTGGTTAGAGCTCACTTATGACTGTCCAGCTTGAGTCGGATGCCCCTTCCCAGCAGCTGGCACTGCCTCCCGTTCTCCCAGGTCTGGGCTTAAGAGCCGCTCTTGCTCCTCTTGCCCATACTCCATCCTTAATAGAAACGTTCTGTACTAATTGATGCTGTGTGCTTTCTTCTGAACCACAGGCTGGTGATCACAGCGCACAGCACTATGGTGAACTGTAGGCTTCATGCTAGTCACTTTTTCTTTGGCCCAGAGTAAACCAACAGCAGGCCACACAGTGTTGATTTCTGCAAGTCTTTTCGTTTTCATCAGTGATGACTCTGTAGGATTCTAGTAGGATGCCTATGCGGGGACTGTGAGTTAGGGTTTTTTGGATTCTTGGCAGGGAACCCGGAAGACTTGTGTCCTTTTCGGGTACCATGTCACGGTCACGAGCTCGTGGCAGCAGAGCACGTGGGTGGGGGTTGCCAGAGCACCGGCTGCTCCACTGCGGTACGGCTATAATTCCTTTCAAATTGTTTGTTGTATGAGGAGACTCGAAAAGATCCTGTTTCAAATCATATTTTACCTGCTAATTTGGGTGGATGTTGTTCATTTTTCTGTGAAACAGTTATTAGTGTAAGTGGTGCCAATTAGTAATGAAAAGGAACAACTCTGCCACTGATTTCTTTTGTGGCAGGAGTCTTCCTTTCCTCTCATCGACTGACTGCCCTTCTGCCTTCTTGTCTCCCTGTCCGTCTGTCCGTCTGTCTATCTTACTGAAGAGTCTTATTTTATTACTTTGAATATATTTTCTCCCCATGATTGAGAATCATTTTGTTGAAATTCCTTTTCAGGAATTAATATATCTATGAAGTATAAAAATGAGAAAAATAAGAAAATCAAAGAATCAAAGCAAACTAGAATTTTAATTAGCTTTAAAATGTTTTTTTTCCTAAATTTTTCAAAATATATGCGGTTACATATTGCTCACCATTATCAATTGGCACCTTATTTTTTTTTTCAAATATTAGTAGACACTGTCAGTTCAACCAGGGTGTGTGTGGGGGTGGGCGAGGGGAGGGATTCTGCCCTGAAAGTGTAGTGTGAGCTGAAAGGAAACATATGCCTTACTTTAAAAAAAATTCCATTTTTTTCTCCATTTCACAAAAGGAAACCCCTGTTACTTGGTAATTACTTAGAGGGTACTTAGTTTGAATAATTAGGTAGAGTATGTGGGTAGCTTTTTTTTTTTTTTTTAATCGTGATTTTTATACATTTATTCTGAAAGCAAATTGCATCTGGTGAGCATAAGAATAGTACTGAAGTGACAATTGTTCTTTTTTGCAAAAGAAAATTAGAGAAATTTTCCACACTTATTTTCCTCTCTCGGCAGAATGCACAAAATTACAAAGGGGAGAGGAAGATTGCTTCCCACCCCGGTTCTCAAGGAGCCAAAGCCCGAGTGTGTGCCCTGTGTTTGTCAGTTGGCTCAAAGCTGGAGCTGATCTGTGATGTGGTTTGCGTCTCTTGACAGCACAATAGAGAGCGATCACTGTTGATAAGAAACCTTAACGTCATATTTTGTCACTTTAATGTAAGCAGTGTGACCTATACGTTCTAAGAGGTGCTTGTGGCTTATAAACAGTGGTGGGATCTGGAAAATATTAATTTGGACTTTTTCCTGTTCCCAACTTAAATGGCTTCAAGTGTTTTGGAAAGGTCATGTTTAAGGAGAAATCTTTGCTGATTTTTTTCTTCCCATATTTGAAAATGCTTATGGTAAATAGTCATTGGTTTGTGTGTGCTTTGGTAGGAGTTGAAGTCATGGGTGGGCAAGAGGGCCTGGAGTTTTTAGCCATTACACTCTTCTACATTTTTAAAATCTGTGTCGCAAAGAGTGAAAAATTATGACTTTTTTTTGTTTGCTTTTTTCTTTTTTGAGACTGGGTTTCTCTGTGTAGCCTTGGCTATCCTGGACTCACTTTGTAGACCAGATCTGCCTCACAGAGATCTGCCTGCCTCTGCCTCCCAGATTGCTGGGATTATAGGCTTGTGTCACTATGCCTGGCTTAAAATTATGACTCTTTAAAAGTTGTTGAGAAATTAGGAAGATTGACTAAGAACATCCTAGGAGTTGGTGGTTGAAAGTCATTATCAGCTAGAGTTCAAGGGGCAGTCCTAACATACCAGATGGTTTTGAGGGGCAGATGAAGTCCAGGGACTTTTGCTTCTTTCCATGTAATGAAAACCAGTGTTCACCACTGAAATCAGTGGAAGCAAAGTCAACCTCCTTTTCCTGTTTAGAGTTAGTTCCTAGGGAATTATTTACTGTTTTCCTGTTGCCACAAGCTCCAGGTTTCCATTTTGTGTTTCCACATAGCCGCTCTGACTGTTCCAGCACAGTAATGGCAGGCTTTCTCACTGGAGGAAGGAAGGTCACAGGCTCTGGGTCCTGTGCAAGTATCTCAGGAAAAGTCTCTGGGATGGCTTGATGGTTATAGTTTCTGAGGTCATCTCTCCATATATCCTTTCAAGGTTGGTGATTGTAATAGTCACTTTTGTTGCTGTGATTAAAACACCATGACACAGAGTGACTAATGAAAGAAAGAGTTTATTTGGGCAGTTTCAGAGGTAAAGTCTCTGATGGCAGGGAGGCATGGCAGAAGCTGCCTGGAGCAGGAAGCTGAGAGGTAACTTCTCCAGCAAACAGGAAACTGAGAAAGCAAACTGAAATGAGCAAGGCTTTGAGAACACCTATTCATCTTGAAGATGAAGGAGGCCTGGCTGTAAAGTGGTAAGCCGTTTCTGTATCATGGTGTTTTCTTTACTAGTTTGAGCAGGGTTTTGCATGTTTGTTGGCTGTGCATTTTTACTTTTGTAGACTCTTGTTTATTACTTTTATTCATGTAAAATTATTGGGTTATTTGAGTTCTGAGTTTTCTGAAAGGTTTGTTTTGCTTTTTAAAGTAGAGAAAGAACTTGTGACAGTTGCCTAAGCATAATGTTTGAGGACTTGGTTTTTCTACTCTAATTTGAATACTATGTCTGTTATATCAGTTTCCCATTACATCTGTCTGCTCCATATATGTCTCATTCTTGATTTGTTTGCCTAATGCAATTCTGGTATAATTCTGTCTTACTCATCATAGCTTTCATTATGATATGGTTAATGATAATGAAAACCTTTCATTATGCTCCATGAAAAGCCCTGTTGGCATTGTGATCATAGTTGTATTAAATATGTAGACTAATTTGAATGAAAGGTGTTTTTTAATGTTTTCAGTAATAATTTGAGGGTCCTATGCTCTTAAAATTATTCCTTGGTACCTTGGGATTTTTCTTCTTAGTGGGAACGAAATGCTTCCTTCCATTGCATCTGACTGGTTCTTAATAGTATGTAGAAGTTTTATATTCAACAGTCTTAGAGACACGATGGTTTTTAATTATCCTTTTATTCCACCCAATTCCCAGATTAGTCTCATCCCAAGGGTAGAAACTGAGTGGCAGTGTGGAATAGAATCATAGACAGTTTAGATGTGACCTTATTCTCCTGTTGATGTATTTCTGAGGTGCTCCTAGGTTTTTAAACAACCACTGATCATATAAACATTTATTTTGTTCCTTATTTGGCAACATGACTTTTTGTGTCTTTTGGCTTTTATTTTCATTTACAATCCTGATCAGTTATGAAGGATGTCAGAACCCTTAGCTACCTCCCTTCCTCTTGGGCATTTACATGTGATTGTTTTTAGTGTTGTTGGTAAGCAGCAGTTGTTGAGCTGGATTTATAAGTTGAGATTGATTTGCTAATGATATGTTGTTTTTATGCATTACTGAACTAATTTGCTAGTGTTTTCTTCAGCATTTTTATGTTAACACTGCAGCAATCAATTCATGGCATTTTTTATGCTGCCTTCCCTGATGTTAAGATGCAAGATTATCTATATTTATCACCCTGCACAAAGCTCAACTTGAAGTGGACCAAGGACCTCTTTGATAAGGCCAGGTATACTAACCTGAAAGAAGAGAAAGTGGAGAATAGTCTTGAGCTCACTATCACAGGAAAAGACTTTCTGAACAGAACATGGACAACACAGACACTGAGACCAACAATAATAAATGGGACTTCAAGTAACTGAAAAGCTTCTGTGTTGCAGAAGACACCATCATATGGACAAAGTGGAAGGTTACAGAGTAGGAAAAGTTTTTTTTTTTAAATTACACATCCTATAGGGGGATAATATTTAAAATATATACAGAACTCAAAAAAATGGATATCAAAAACAAACAACAGAAATGAAACATGGGATACATATCTAAACAGAATTTTCAAAAGAGGAAAAAATAATTGAGAAGCACTTAAAGATTAAAGAGGAATAAAGAAATA
>CM053765.1:23279586-23327285 GCA_028658305.1 Pachyuromys duprasi
AAAGAAAATGTTGTACATTTACACAGTAGAATACCCAACCATTAAAAAATGAAATCATAAAATTCTCAGGTAAATGGATGGATCTAGAAAAAAAATCCCGAGTGAGGTAACACTCTAAAAAGTCAAAAATAGTATGTGTTTGTATAAATAGAGGTAAATCCTTCAATAATATATATAACCACAGAAGTTAGGCATAGAATAAATGACTAGAGGAAGGTGTGGATCTCTCTAGAAAGAGGAAATAGAATAAATGAATGGACAAGGCAAGGGTAGGGGTGGTGTGGGTGACAAGGTTGGAATGGAGGATCAAATAGGGAGGGGGAGGGAAGAGGGAATGGAATAGCTAAAACTAAGGCTCATTTGAGGAGTCACATGGAAAACTAATACAATAGGAGCTTCTTAAAAAATATATATGTATGAAACAAATCCAAATGGGAGAGATGGAACCCCCAGCTAGGCATCTCTTACCATAGCTGGGAATGGGTTACATCTAATTGAGCTGTTGGCCAAAGGGGCCTCATGGGAACCCTCAAATAACACAGGCTATTGCCCTGTACAAACTGATGATAAGGATCTGTTGCTGAAGACAGCACCTACACAACTGAACACCAAGGAGTTGAGCTGGTGCCTACCTTGAACCTTCAGTCCTTCTAACTAGTGTTCACAGTAATGGGAGGTACACTGAACTCTGAAAAGAGAAAGGTAAACAGCAACCCAGCTTCAAAACCTTTCACTTAGAGAGGTGACCTGATTGTAAGATATGCTGGTGCAACAGTGGCACAAAGATTGTGGGAGTGACCAACCAAGGTCTGATTGGATTTAAGGCCCACTCCATGAGAAGGAACCCATACCCAACATTGCTCAGGAGGCCAAGAACCTGAGACTGGATACGCCAGGGACCTAGGGGAAAACCAAATACTTCTGTTCTGCTAAAGGAATATAGCAACAAAATGACTCCCAATGACATTCTGCTATACTCATTGATCAGTGTCTTGCTCAGCCATTATCAGAGAAGCCTCCTCTTGCAGTAGATGGGAACACATACAGAGACGCACAGCTGGACAGTGTGCAGAGAGTAGAGCAAAGTGTGCAGCCTTCATCAAATCCCTCCCCTCAGGGCTCTTGAGAGCTCTGCAGGAGAGGAGGTGGAAGGATTGTAAGAGCCCAAGGGGATGGAGGACACCAAGGAAACACGGCCTTCTACATACAACTGGATTGAGACAATATGAACTCACAGAGACTGTGGAAGCATGCACAGGGCCTGAACAGGTCTAAGCCAAATGGGGTCCCAGAACTGAGAGGGTTAGATGACATAAGCCCCATCCGTAATCTTGAAGCTGTCCTCAGTGGATAACCACTCTCACAGGAAAAAGTAGTCTTGTCCAATGGAGTCTTCCTGGGCACACAAACCACACGGCAGGGCCAGCTTCATGCCCAGCAGGCGAGCCAACACAAAGAAATGCAGTGGCAGTTTTTGGAGGTCCTTTGTCTCAGTCTGCTTTGCCAGGGCTGTTTCTTTTACCTTACAGGTCTTTGGTGTATGTATTATTTGTTTCCAGTTTTGAGTTTTTATAGATTCCTGTCTGAATCTATGTTTTTTTTTTTTTTTGCTCCTGTTCTCTGTTGTTTTTATTTCATTGTATTATTATTTATATGCATGTTTTTAATGAGAGCGGGGGGGAAAAGAGTAGATTTGGGTGGTTAGGACATATGGGGAGGATCTGGGAGGAATTAGGAGAGGTGAAACTGCCATCAGAATATATTCTGTGAAAAAAATGAATTTTCAGTACAAATTAGAAAAGAAAGCAAGGTTGCATTAACCTTAAAAAGTGGGTTTTGGTAAGCTTCAGCTTTACTTTTTTTCTGGTTCAGTTTGTTTGTTTAAGAGAGAGGTCTATTTCTTTAATGTTAGTTAAAACACGAGCATTAAGTCATTTGTTCCTGCCGTTGCTTTGACAGTTGCAGACTTTCTGTATAGGGCTTATTGATTTTTAGAGCAGTATAGTATTATTATTCGATATACCTTTCCCCTTTTCATGTGCTTTACTAGAAATATGAATACATTTACTATTTTTCCTTTTGAGCAGCTTTGTCTATTTCAGTATCTGCTCTATGACTTTTTCTCTTCTATTTTAAAAAGATTATTCCATTTTATTTTCTAGACTTATACATGAAATATGTTTCTTTTAAAAAAGTCCATACTTCAAATTTATCACTAAATTACCATTTGTTTTGATGTACTGTGATATTTTCTTTCTAAATCCATTACACGGTTTTCTACATGACTTTTAGAATTTTCAGCAACTCTATAATTTTTTTTTCTCAAGACAGGCTTTTCCTGTAGCCCTGGCTTTTCTTGAACTTGATATGTAGATCAGTCTGACCTTGAACTCACAGAGATAGGCTACCTTAGCCTCCTGAGTGCAGGCGTTAAAGGCGTGTACTCCACTGCCCAGCTACAGCTTTTAAACTCTGTTTGTTTGTTTTTTTTGAAATTTAGTGACACTTCCATTTTGACCTAGTTCTATGGCGTTTTGCTATCTTGGTTAAGGATTCACTAAAACTATTGCCCAATTTTCTGTCTTCCTTGTGTCCAGTATTTTATGTGTGAATCTGTAGGGGACGAGATGCAGATATTTATTTAAATTCTATAGGTCTCGTATGTCAGTTTTGCTCTGTTCTTCTGTATTCCCATTGAGCATTATCAGGCTCGATTTCTCTGGGATTTTTGTCAGTTTTGCTTTTTCTAATTGGTGTCTGTGGCTTCTTGACTATTTTAATCTCTTGGTTAGTTTTTAAAAACTTCCATAGGGGTAGGTTGTTTTTGTTTTTGTTTTTGTTTTTTTGTTTTTTTAATTGTTGTTGTTTTCAGAGTCTCACTGTATGGCCTTGGCTGGTCTGAAACTCACTTTGTAGACCAACCTGGCCTTTAACTCACAGAGATCTGCCTCCTTGTACTTATGCCTCTGGGGTAAGTACTGGTATTAAAGACAAGGCCCACTATGCCTGGCTCATTGTGCATTTCTTGATAATAGCACTATCAAGGTTTCTGTATTTGTGCATAATTTTTCCTCTTTATTTTAATTCTTCCTCTCATTTTATAAGCACCTTACCTGTAGACTTAAACAAAGCAACCTCATTAGGAAAGTTTAGCCTGATTGATATGTTGGATTTGTCTTTTCCTCCTGTTGCTCCTTTCTATAGGATTGTTTTATACTCTGTGCTGTCTTTGCAGTTTCACATTATGTTTCCATTTTTAATTGATAATCTACATTTTTTTTATGTGTGCACATGTGTGTGTGTATGTTGGGGGGCATGCACATACAAGTTTGCCTGCACATGTGTATGTGGAGGGCAGCTGTCAGTGTAAGGTGTCATCAGTCACTCTCCACCTAAGTTTTGAGACAGGTCTGTCTCTGTACTTAGAGATGACTTGTTCAGGAGACTGGTCAGCTAGCAAGTCCTGGGAATCCTTCTGTCTGCGTTGCCCCTGTCCAGGCATGTGCTGCTGAGCTCAGTTTTCTTCTGATTGTTGTAGGGGACTGGATTTATGTCTATATGGTTGTGTGAGCACTTAACTGACTGAGCCATCCCCTCGCCTTATTCTAAAAACTTAACCATATTTCTTTAAATATGCTACTCTATAAGCTGCCCTAACCAGCGTGCTTTCTTTATCTTATTGGGGCAATTTTATTTATTCAGCTTAACATAACTTTATTGACATCATTAGATAGGACTTTCTAGCCTTCCTCTCTTTCTAACATAGCCTTCCAGTGTCACACTGTTGAGTATCCTAACGTCTACACACTAACACAAACTGTAATTGCTGTTTCTTTACTGATGTGGCCGTATGTCTTTTTCCCTAGATGTAGTCTCCTTTGCCAGACACTAGATTACTCCTGTCCACCCTTGTCCTGGGACTCACAGTACCAGGTCAGTCACATGGTAGCTGTTATGCTGCCAGCAGATGCTGAGCAGATGAGCATTATTTTCAGATATAAATGATCCTTGCTGCAAGACACTTTGGGAGAGATGGTCTTCACATAAAGGCTTTTTCAGAGATGAAGGTGAACTCTACTTGATGGAACTTAGATATGAGATGCTTCAAATGACAGCACTAGGACCCTACAAACATAATCAAACACAGTTTAATACTGTATAAGTAACATTTCCACATAGCAGGCTGCTGGTCCTGACATTATGTTGAAAACTTAAAGACACCTGTCCCATGATATCACAATAATCATTTGTTATTTTAGTATGTAGCAGTGTTAGAAAGTTTAGAATGAAGCTACCCCACATCTATTCTAAAAGCAAGATCCCCCACTTTGACAAATTATTTCTTCAGATCTGAGGGTGGAGAGGAGATGATGTATGGAAGTCTCTCAGCAGCAGATCCCAGGTGGCTTCTGTGTGGAGCATTGTCCCAAGTGGACAGAAAACCGTCTCAAGACAGAAAGGCTGATCTGGAATTCCTGATCTTGCCTTACCTTCTGAGTGCTGGGATTGCAAATGTGTGCCCTCCATGCTGGGCTTCAGAATAAAAGTGTAAGGAATCTTGGATACAGTTCTTTTCCTTAGTGTTTTTCTGAACGCTTCAAATAAAAATTTTCATGTAGGTCATATTCAGTGTATCAGATTTGGTTGATTAAAAATGATAGGCTAAATGCTTGCTAAGGAATCATTGTATTTTGTTTGACCACTAGTCGTCAGTATTGAACCATCAATGATGAACCAGTAGGCATTGTTTCTCCACAAGTTCCAGGTCTATTTAAGATGGATTCCCTATAGAATATATATATATCCCAGCTCTTAGGGTTTCTGGGAATTGTTCTTGACATAAGCCTCCCAACTAAAAACAAAATAATTAACTTTTTGCCATTTTAAAATTTAAATTTGAAACTAGATTGCCACACATTCTTGAAAAATTAGGTGACACATAGAGTACTGCATATGGACACTTCCTATATGTAGCCTTCAGCTGGCTTGTTACTGCTGATTTTATATTCTGAATCCAGGTCCACATGCCTCCTTCCTCCTTCCTTTCTTTCTTCAGGAGGTAATCTGTTTAGATGCAGGAAAGCAGAGACCATCGTTATATAAGAGTTAATAATACATATTCCTTATTTCTTTCCACTTTTTATGTTTCTGAGCTTTAAGCAAGCAAATTAGAAACTCTTCTTTTCTAAACTTTAATTTCACACGAGCCTTTTCTTTTTCTCTTCTTTTTTTGAACCTTTTCCTATGTTATTTCTTTGTCTCAATCATGGCCCCCCTTTACACTTGTTGTCTGTTTTCCTATGGCTGAGTAAGTAGTGCTGGCTATTTCTCCTTCAGCTAACCTCGTGTTTTCTTGATAAACAGGTATGATTATTGCTTACCACACTTAATTAGTTTATATTATTCAGATTCCTGAATTCTTTTTTTTCAAACTGAAATGGGCGCTAATTATTGCTCCAGAAGGAGGAACAAATTATTTCTAACAATCAATTGTCCATTTGTGACGAAGCTTTCGAGCCGTGTTCAGAGCTGTAAGGTTCTTTACACACTCGATGGACCGAGGATGGTAGGAAGAACGCAGGCTTGGAGCTGGTGACCTGACAGTGAGGTTCCTGCAGCCTCACTGGCCACCCCACAGTTGGATGGGATCAAGTCATATTGCTGTTGCCTCTCACAGCGGCACTGTCTGTGAAGACGTGGGGTCTGCCGCTCTGCTTTTCCATTCTTGTCTCTTTGACCTACGGACTTCTTCAGAAGGTGCTAGGTCTTATTTTATTTTATTTTGTGCTTTTCATCCAAAGAAATAGTTCATGCATCTTCTAAAAAAGATGGATAATCATCTTGATGACAAATAGTTGTACTTTTAAGTGTTGAGAGCTCTGTGGGTTTCCGTTGTCTTTGTCATCTGCTTTTCTCATTTTTCACAGCTTGCCAACTCTGATTTAAAAATATTTGTGAAAATTGGCTTTTTATCTGTTTTGTAACTGCTAAAAACTGTTGTCTCTGCTGCTGTCCTCTGCTTATGCAAACAGAATAGGCCTCTGGCCTCAGCTCTCACCTGTGTCACCTGCCTGACATTCAGGTGACGTCACATTCTTCTTTTATCACAGTTAGAACAAATCTAAAAGCCTACTATTAAAAGCTCCTTGTATCTGGTCCCAGATTTCTTCTCACTGCAGTTTTCTGTAGTTCCCACTCTTGTTATCTGTATGCCAGTTACAGTGACCTTGGGATATCAAAATGGCTTAGTGGTACAGGCTCTTGGTGCAAAGTGGGATAACCTGCGTTTGATCTCCTGACCTCACACAGTGGATGGAGAGAATGGACTTTACAGGTTGTCCCCTGATGTCAAGCACATGCTGTGGCCCATGTACCCACAGGAAATTCAGAGGTGTCATTGTCAGTTACACTGGCCTTATTGCCATTCTGTGGGCACATTCTACATTTCTTGCCTTTGGGCTTTTGTATTTCCTGTTTTCAAATAAGTTGATTCTTGAAATAGTTTCATGGCTTATGCATGCCTGTCTTTTAGAACTTTACTTCAGAAAGCCTTTATTAGCTATCCAAGGAACATGCCCTTCTTCCCTTCTGAGTTTGTTACATTTATTCATTTTTATTTTTTATTTTTAGCAACATTTTTTAAAATTTATTATTATTATCACTTGTCTGTCCAGTGGGCCCTTCATGGCTTCTGCTCATGGCCTTGTCTCAGCTCCTGTAGCAGTGCCTGATAAATAAATAGGAAGACTATGCTAGGTGTTGTTGAAAGAAAGAAAGAATGAATGCTATCCGTATTCTGTATACTCAGAACACCACCTAGTAAGGTATTCATTTGGCAAACAGTCATGTGCTATGTGCTGGGCCCTCTGCTGGTAGTTTTGGGTTTAACATTATCTCAGATACTGCCTTGCCTTTGAGTCCTCCTCAAAATTTCTGTAAGGCAATATTTCCAGATATGCATGGACTCTTGAAGAAGGCATTGGAGGGGAAAAGTTTACCTTTTTAGGCCCTTTGTGGGAAACTTTGTTTTTGAAAGAGCATAATTTTGCTGAGACTTAGTGTTTTCAAATCAGTCTGGGAAATGTCTTCCCCGGGTTGATTTTTGCCTCTTTGCTTACTTGTTAACATGTGAGCACTTTTCCAGTCCACGGCTGAAATACTTAAATTCTGACTGACTTGGTTTTGATTCACACCACTGCTCTTTCTCTTACATTTTATGTCATGTTAATTGTTTTTCTTGCTCTTCTGTTTTTGTTACATATGGATTATTTTATTATTTTTCTTGGTAAGGCAGCAGCAAATGCTGTTCTTTGCAAAGAATGTGAAAGAGTCATCAATGTCAGCATGCTGATAAAAAAAGAAATGGATGGAAAATGACCATCACCTGTTATGGTTTTTGTCTGTAAAGATGTTGGAACACACTTAGGCACAGCTTGTGATGAGCAGGTGTCAGATATGTTTTGTAGTCTTCCTAATTTTTCATGGATTTTGATTAGGGTTAAGCCGTTCCCCTAGACCTTCTGGTAGCAAAGTTGGAAAAGATTTTGGAGACTTTGGAATTGACTTTGTAATGGGTTTTCATTTTCATTCAGGGAAGCTGGGTGGCTCACAAACATTGTGGACCCAGCCTTTGTAAGCTGTTCCAGCCCTGGGAAATGCTACCTGTATTCAAATGCTCCATTGATACAGACCTAGTACTGAGAAATGATTAAGACATAAGTTGAAAGTTTAGAACTGTGTTAGCAGCAGCTTGCTCATTGTTAGCTTTTGGAGTCCTCAGAAAGTGTGTTTGTGTGAGATGGTGTGTAGTGTGAACTGTCTCAAAACACCTATCTTTTCTTTTTTATGTAAGGAACACTTAGGTCCACTCTTCTTAGGCTTTCAGGTTTTTGTTTGTTTTTTTTCTTTTCCTTCCTTCCCTCCTTTTTTTTTTTCTTTTTGAGATAGGGTTTCTTTATGTAGTCCTGGCCATCCTGGAACTCACTTTGTTGATCAGGTGGTCTCAAACTCAGAGATCCACCTGCTTCTGCCTCTCAAGTTCTGGACTAAAGGTGTATGCCATCACCGTCAGGCTAGGTGTTTACTTTTTAAGAAAACATTTTTGAATCTATTAGTTATCAAATGCTTGCAGTATACTTTCTGCTCCCCTCTCTTTCTCATTTCTATTGCTTTTCTCTAAAATTCTATAATTTATAATAATTTATACTTTTCAAGTAGTTTAAAAGTTGTGTTTGAGTATATGTTGTGTATATATGTCTCTCTCTCTGTGTAATACATTTCTGTGGTTGATTATAGCTTCCTCCTTCCTACTGCATTAGGAATTACTCTTTATAGGATCTGATCACTCTTCTGATTATTCACATTTGGGATTTTGAAGCATATCAGTTCTCCTTGTGTCCTCACTCCAGCTTTAAGCAAATCTTTTCATCAGCATATGTATATCTGTTCTGGTAAAGTCCCTCAATTTTTTTTTTAAGAAGTGTTGGAAGTTTATGTTATGGATACTCATTTCTGCTGTAACTTGAGTTTAGGGCTGACACATACTTTGTGTTCATACTACATATTACAAGCTCTCAAGGTATTGTTTAAATCATGTGTACTTTGCTATGGGCTCTTATTCCATTCTGTGCACCTTCTCATTATACATTATAACAAATAAGGCTAACGGGAGCCTGTGTGTGCCCTCTGTAGAGTGATGTGCAGTTAAGTGTTTGTTCTCGCTGATTCTGTGGTGATGATAAAAACTGTCTTTTGCTCTTGTTGACTGACCATAGCCTGAGATTTTCTTTAAGTACGATTTGTGTAATCTCTTGTGTTATGCTTTTCTTAAAGAGGGGCAATGTTTCTGTCTACATCTTTCAGTGGGTTTTTACTAGGCTGTTTATAAAATCCTTTTCCATCATTATCAATTAATATTTATTGGGCAGCTACTGAGTGCATAATAATACAGTGCAAACAAAGAGCAGCCCGCTACAGATAGCTTTATTCAGCCAGTCCATCCCGTTTTATTTTTATTAGAAAATAACCAAAAATCTCCAAACCTAAAGGCATAAAATAACACTCTCTAGCTCTGAACAGTGAAAGATGTTGAATGTTTACAGGCTTTTCTGTGCAAAGACATATGAACCTTGAGAAGCTCTAAATTAAATTTCCGTAATTATCTATGATCTGTTTGTCAACAATTCTAACTCAGTGGTCCTACTTAGAGAGTCAAATGGAGTATCACATTGCTTTGATTTCCTAATAAAACCACAGCTCTCTTTTTTGAGAGGAAACTAACTCAGATGAAAACAGACCTTCTCTCTTCTTAGAGCATTTTGCCTTTTGATTTTGAAGGAAATCCTGGGAAGTACACTTGTTGGGCTCACATTTAACTTTACTTGCAAGTTTTTAGTAAGTAAAAGATTGCATAAAAATACAATCTGTTCCAGGAAAAGCAGTGGTCTTTCAGGGAATAATGCTATTACCACTGTTGTTTTTGAATTAAAGACATTAAAAGACTTGCATGGCACTTCAGCACACTAACTTCTTAAGCAGTAATGAAGCATTTGTTTTGCAGATCGGCAAATGTAAAAACATTGGAAGGCTGAAATCCTGAAGCTAGTCAGGAGGACTTTTAGTTTTGAATTATTTTCATAGTCATGGTAGTGGAGTTTTGCTGACTCATCACAGATCTCTGGCCTAGTCAGTCATCCATGTGGTCTTTGGCTAAGGTGTTAGGGGTAAAGAACATGGCTGTGAGGCACAGCAAGGGAAATTGGCATTCATGGCGTTTGAACCCATGACCTGGTTTGGCCTCATTGGATCCAGGTGCCCCAAGTAGTAACTTCACTAATATATTCTGACTGGAGCTGAGAATTTTCCCAAAGTTTCCTTAGGGAAAGTACGTCAGAGTAAGTTCTAATGTCTCCTACCACAATGTTCCCTGGAAAATCTCCTGGCTCCCCACCGTAATCAGCACCTTAGTCAGACAAGAAGAGGAGCTGAAAAGATGGCATGGAGGCCCATTCCCAAAGCAAAACTCTGGACTTCATGTTTGAAAACCTTAGATGTTGTTAAGGCTCATGGCTCAGGATTATAATTACCATCAGATAATGCTTTACTTCTGATAACTTCCACTTATAACCCCATGTAGTAGGGTCTATACCTGACCATTAAAAACCAGGTCTTTGTGGCCACTCATGTGCTTGCTGCTCACATCAGGAAAGCCAACAGCTTCACCTGCCAGGAGGTTTTGTTCTCTTTCCTCTTGAGACAGGGTCTCACTGTGTAGCTCAGTCTGTCTTAGAATTTATACCGTAGACCAGGCTGGCCTCGAACTCACAGAGATCTGCCTGTCTCTGCCTCCCAGATGTTGGGATTAAAAGAATGCACCGCTGTGTCCTAAAACTGTCAGGACTTTGAATACTTCTCTTTTACACTGATGCCTCACAGATGAGTGGGTATCACTGTGGCATATGTCATGGATCCCTTTGGGATTTCCATCATGATGTCCTACTTTCACTTACCAAACAGGGATTTTTGTTTTCGTTGTAGCTCTTAATGTAGAATTTTCTTTCCTTGGTTATAGCTTTAAAATAAATTGCTTTTTAACAATTTTTGTAAAATCCATGTAGCTAATTTTGAGTCAGAAACTTATTTGTTTAGAGATTTAGAGTATGAGTGTATTGTTTTTTGTCTTGAATGAAACTGTTTTTGGGGCATTGGTTTTTGTTGGCACAGATAATCTTCAACTGGATGGACTTAAAGGCTAAGATTTTCCATGACTTGAGCGAGTTCTCATGGGGAGCAATCTCTGACTTGATTTTAGGAAAAAACAGCATTTGGAAATGCGTGGAACTTGATGAACTAAAAATCTCCATTACTTTAAGCAAGTAACACTCATTCTGAGCAGCAGCATCTTGCTGTACCACAGAAAGCTTTCTTCTAGGATGTGTCAGTCTATTTGCTTGATGCTCTCGAGTTGAATTCAGGTTTTTACGGAGAATTTCGGAGCCAGACACCAGATTGCCTTCTTAAAAAAAAGTTTCTGTCATAATGTTTCATAAATCCTGTCTCCTTAAAAAAATTTTTTTTGACAGGGGTTAAACACATGTCCTCAAAGATGTTGTTGACATTTTTAACATACATTAAGCATCAACTTTTAACTTCATTTTGTATATTTTGTGATCTAATTTGGATTGTAATCACAGTATATTCTGGAAAGTTTAAGATATTTGTTCTCTGACTTTTATTTCTAATTTATGTGGAGAACTTAAATGTAAAAATAGAGGAAAAGCATCTATTTTCTATTTCTCAGTGACATATCTTTATTGTTATTGAAAACAAACGTTTGACCTGACAGATTGTACCTTCAAGGAGAATGATTCTGACTCATGTTTCAGATGAGTGCAGACTTGCTTTTTTCTTTTTTCTTCTTTTCATTTTGTGGGTTTATAAGTGAATCATTTCCATGTTCTTCCCTGTGACCAGAGGTATGCGTTGCAGCACTGCTGAGGATGAATCAGGACACGTGATGTTCATGGCTTCCTCTGGGAATTTCAGTGGGCCAGCCTCTGAGGAAGTTAGCATGTAATCTTTAACTAACGAGTGCAATTATTATAACTGAGTTTGCTGGTCTGTTTGGAGCAAACACAAGGAGCCTCTAATTTCTATTTGTTCCACATATTTGAATGTGTCATCTGTTAGTGCTGCTTGGTAAACAGGTTCATTGATGCAGGAGGTTTTACACACATTTTCCTTTTTTTTTCTTTCCCTCCACTCTGTAAAGGAAAGATTGTGTTCTTGGTAATCCATAACAGTAAGTGTTTAGAATCATCTGCCTCTAAAGAACTGTAATAGTTCAGTATTCAATGTGTTTGTCCTTTTAATGGAAATAGGCACACTCAAGAAATACAGAAAAATTGTTGTTATTAAAGATTTAAATGTGCCCCAGGGGCCCTCTATTAAGGCTCTATGCTATTCCTGTGATCTTAAAACTGTATAAGACAATGTGAATTCTGGAGCAGGGCATGCCATAGCTTTGTAGCTAAGCTGCACTAAGAAAACCAAGCTGAAAAATGCAGAGCAGCACAGTTACAGACATTCGTTGGCATGTGATGCCGGGGCTTTCTTTCTTTTATAACTGCTTTTACCAGGTCAGTTTAAATGTAATTTTGAGTTGCCTGGTCTAGTCAAATAGAAACAGATTGCAGTGTGGGTTTAGCTCCTTCAAGAGAGGGAGTAGATGAGTTAATCTTTATGGTTAGTGTGTAAAGAAATAGCTCAAATTTTTAATTTATCTTTGTAAAATGTTTCTTTTTCAGTGTTAATCTGTTTTTGGAAATTGAAGGTGTTTAATCCAGACTGAATGGTATAGACTTCCCTGTCTTTATTATGCCGAACTACGTAACATAGAAGAATTGCTTTAATATTCCAGCTAGAATATTGCACCTGGGCTGATGTGTCTGCCGCCTCGTGCTGCTGTGAAAGCTGAGATAATGTTTGAATGTGATGGCATTTCTTGATATTGCAGAAGTCGTTTGCTCTGATGGCTCCTCAGTGCCTCATATTTGCACTTTGCACTGAAACAATAGAATCTGGGGATCCCAATGACTACAATTTCTGAGACTTACAGATCCTTAGACTAGAGATATTGAAAAAGAAAATACCAAATAAAGTTTTAGGTAGTAAGTGGCCTATAGCAGAAAGCTGTATTGTTTTTGAAAATCATTATTGTAAAGAAGTGATCAGGTGCTGAATTGGAAAGTGGATACATAAGGAAGAGTACAGATTATTTTATGTTCCTGCATATTTGAGAGAAATGGAGGGTATTTTTTTATTAAACCTATGCATGTGGATATTTGAATTAAAGATAGTTTTAAGTTCATAACTTGTTTAAAGTTGAAATTATTGTTATCTAATACCAATAGGAATAATAAGTATTTACATTGATTATGAGACATGAAAAGTAAAGTAAATATCATTTGTGTGAGAATGAAGATGGATGTTTCCCATACTGCCTGTTAAGTGATAAATTCTTTCTTTATGAGATGGGGAAATCGAGGTGCTAGGAATGGTTATGTGTTTAGATGCTCAGAGTAGATAACAGGGGGAGGAGACAGGTTGCTCTGCATTATACAGGTGGGATTCAGAAGGCTGTGAAGTACAAAGGCCACAAAGAGACCAACATTCATGCTGGCAAGATATAATGGAAAGACAGGTGTGGGAATACCCTGGGAGAACTTAGAAAACAGGCATATGTGATGGAGAAGCGATGAGTGTATTCCATCCACTTTCTTATATAGTTTTACGTTAATTCTAGATCACTCATTAAAAACTTTGATATGAGTATGCCTTGTGGGGTTTATGTAATGATGTCCAGGATTTTATTAACTGGTGGGCACAACCTGTGAGTAAACTTTAGATATCTGGATGGCATTAGACTGTGTGTTCTGATGGGGAGATTTTGGGGTTGACAAAAAAAAAAAAAAGAAAGGCTTAAGTAACTGCTATAGTGAACTATGGACTTGGACTTGAGCTAAAATTCTTTCAAGTTTTATATTTGTGTAGCCTCAATATACCCTTCAGTACAACTGTAATGATGCTTTTAACTACATTGTTTGATATTTTCTAATTTTTCCTTTGAGGTGGGTGTGATTGGAGACTGTCTTTTAACAAATACAATGTGGAATGGAGAAAGGATTGAATTATTCTAAAAAAAAAAAAAAAACTTCATGGATATCACCTTACCTTACTCTAGCATCTCAGGGTAGTCTTACCATGAGTCATGTTATCCTGCAACATGATATAGTGAGAAGGTACTTCAGCTGTAGTATCTATTCCCTTCCCCACTCCCTGCCAAATTTATACCTGACCACTCTACTGCAGAAATGCTGAGATCTTAAGTGACAAGGGAAAACCAGAAACTAACCATTTTGACCAGTATGAGACTATGAAAAGAAGTCAGCTGAATACAGTATAGTATACATCAGTTGTTGGAACAAAAAGTATATTTAGTGGGGATAGAATCTTTAATATGTGATTATCTTAATTTTGGTAAATGTAACACAGTATGCTACATGTTAGTTTAGGAAAAAACTTTTTGAAGAATATGCAAAATCTCTGCGCTATCTTTGCGATTCTTCTGTAAAGTTAACAGTATTTTAAAGGGAAATAGTTTAAACCAATTAAAGGACTGACATGGTGGTTGAAGCCTTTAGTCCTAGCACTCTGGAGGCAAAGCTGAAAGATGTCTGAGTTCAATGCCAGCCTGATTGACATCAACATCTAGAGTTACAGGGCAGCCAAGGCTACATAGTTAGACTTCATCTCAAAAACAAGAGAAAAGAGAAAATTAAAACCAATTAATGAGTTCTTTCCTTTACTTAAATAAAAGATAAAAATGATTTCTTATACCTGGAAAAAGATATCACCTCTTTGACTTAAACACAAAAGTAAATGCTTATTTTACATCATCACTTGAGTGTTAAAAGTTTCTCGAGACGGAGAATATAGTGATTCAGAAAGGAGGAATAGGTGAGAATGGAGAGGGAGGGAGGAAGAGACAGGGAAGGAAGGAGGAATGGGGCTGTAACCAGGATATAAAGTGAATAAAAATAAATTAATTAAAAAAACCAAAGGTGGGAGGAAGGGCTGGAGAGATGGCTGATTGATTAAGACAGGTATTTGGTTCCTAGCGCTCATGTCACACAGTTCACACTTACCTGCAGCTCCAATTCTGTTGTGGTGGTGGTGTGTCTGCAAACACCATGACCAGTAGAATGTCTACTCATGAGAAGCAAGAAGGAAGTCCGGTTCTACATGACAGAGGCTGGTGTTGGTTCAAAATTTGAGAGTCTGACACTGGATAGTTTATTTTAAGCATGTTTAAGCACAACACAGTTTGGAAAAACGTCTTCGGTGATAACTCATTGCCATTTGCACAATTAATCATAAGACGTGATTACATTGAAACTCTTGTAAAGTACAAGTGGCATCCTCCATAAAGATAGGTTCTATAAATGAATTAAGGAAGCAGGCTCAAGGTAAATAGTGCATATGCTAAGGTCTGAGGGACAGATACCAAGGTAAATAGGCTCAGGATGATGGCATGCGGGAACCAGCGTGGCCTGGCCATATAGATACTGCAGAGGTCACCAGGCTGTTACCAGTCCATTTCCTGCCTTGTGGGTCCTGTTCTCTAACAGGTTTTACATCTCTCTCTTTGAAGTGATAGTCCTGTGTGTTTAGCATTCCTGGTTTCCCTGTCTTTGAGCACAAGTATCCACATGTCTCCTATACTCTATGGGATCTGATGTCATCCTCTCTGATCTCTGTTGGCACCTGCACATAACCATACATAGATACAAACAAACACACATAATTAAAAAAAAATAAGTCAATATGGGAGAAATTTGGAAAGGTTGCTGGTATGTAAAGGACCTAGCTGGCCAACTTCAAAGTATGTCAGTGATTATAAAGGAATATTTATTTATGCAGCCAATGGCATGCTTTACCACTTAAAATGTGCCAAGTACTGTGCTAAAAATACAGTGTGACTGACAGACAAGGTCTTTGTCTTCTGAAGAGTTCACTCTAATGACAGCTTTTCTGTTACTCTTTGGGAATGTAGCTTCTTGATAAATAAGACTTGTTTTGAAATATATAAAATCTTGAATGATCATTTTAAATGTCCTTAAATACATCTAAATAAACTTGTGTATATGTAAATATAAGTATTTTTAGTGTGTTTGATCAAACACTAAAGTAAGCAAATACTTGGGAAATGTTAACATCTTTCTTGTTTTTCTAGTCTTAAATGTTATACTTTTTTAAATTTGATTTTTGGAAATCATGGGAAAGGGAAGAAATGGATAAATTCCAGATGGTAAACTGGAAAATTTCTTCACTGAGGAATTTTGGGAGTTTATGTTTTTACGTAAATTAAACTCAGAGTTGAGGCATGAGGTTAGGTCAAGTTTGTAAGGCTCAGCAGTTGATGACTCCTCCTTCGATCTGTAAGCAGAGGCCAGGAGGTGAGCGGCAATGGAAGGTCACTTAATCCTACACTGCTCCCTAGAGTTCCAGTGTCTTCTCAGTTTGACTTTGAGTTTAATATTGGAAGGGAACGGTTCCCTGTGCCTGGGATGGCCTTGTCTGTTTGTGTATTCCCTTTGTTCTTTTCACCTTTCCTGGTCTGGACCAGCCCTCGCTGCAGGCTAACTTACTAGGAGTGGTTTCTACTCAGGAGTTTGAATCTAGAAGTGGAGGCTGTTTATAGTTGGATGAAAGCTATCAGTTGCCTGAAGAAGTCATTTCCCTAATCATTACCATGTGTAACATCCCATCAGGGTTTTTAATCCAGTGAAGAAGTATTAACAAAAAGATGAATGATTAATCCAAGTTGGAAAGAAGGTGTCATGGAATAAGACAATTTAAAATTTTGTAGGAGCAATGTTGAGAAAGAGGAGGAGTTGGGGAGAGATGTAATCAAAGGGAGGGATGTAAGTAAAATACATGGTGTGTAGAAATGGAATTACCTTTACTTTTAAATAAAAAGTATTTTAAAATGTTTCAACAACTTTGTCACTTTCCTTCATATTTTTATGTCTTTGTGTCTCATTGTCCCACAGGCTTATATAGAAACACAGACACAAACACACACAAGGAGAGAGAGGTAGAGAGAGAGAGAGACTGAGACTGGGGAAGAGTTTGAGGAATCATGAAAAAGATAAGGATGCCAATAACAATTTTCAAATTTTTAAGATTTTGTTCATGAAGCATTTATATTGTATTCAGCCAAAACTGAATACATTATATATGTGGAATTAAATATTGTTTCAAATTTCATTTGCCCTAGAATAAAGAGCAAATATTATACATTAAAATAATTTGATAGCTACCTGAAAAGCATTATGATTTAAATGCTTCATTGTTCTCAGTAATAAAAAAAAATGATTTCTAGATGTTATTGTATATTTGTTATATGCTGAGCATTGATTTATATGCTCATGAATATCAGCTAGTTTGCACCACAATCCTGTCAGATAGATACTGACATGATGGAGAAGGCAGTGCCATTCAGTGGTTAAATGGCAGGCTGTCTGAATCTCATTTTCTCTGTCATTAACTAGGAGAGTGTTCTTGAGCAAGCTGTTTAGTTTTTTTTTGTGTGTGTTTGTGTGTGTGTGTGTGTGTGTTTTCCTGAGACAGGGTTTCTTTGTGTAGCCTTGGCTGTCCTGGGCTCACTTTGTAGACCAGGCTGGCCTGGAACTCACAGAGATCTGCCTGCTTCAGCCTCCTCCAGTGCTGGGATCACAGACCTGGGCCACCGCACCCGGCTAGTTATTTAGTTCTTTATGTTTCAGTATTCTGATGATAAAATGAGCGTAATAACAGGATTATCATGGCCTTTAAATATATGTAAAGCATTGAATATATTTAAAAAGATTTCCTAAACACATTGATCACCAACAAAGTATTTATTATTACAGCAAACTGCTTCTTATTTTGATAAAGTTTCTCTGCCTTTTCCCTTCATGGTGTTTTGCTGCTTAGTAAGAGGAGAAGCCATGGTGAAGGGAGCTCACTTATTGGGTTGTGGGGCCATGTGTATTTTACACCTGTGTATTCTACTAGCTTCCAGAACAGTGCTTGACACACAGGAAGCATATTTAAGATGTGTTTGAATGTGTAGGTTAATGAAATGGATTATGGTAGCATATTTACATTGAAGTTGATTTTTACCATATTTACTTATTTTTTTGCTTCTTCATTGGAAAAGACCTTAGGTAGTTTGCATTTCCTCAATTTGTATGACCTTTACATATACCTTGCTAAATGTAAGTGCTAAGTGATCAAATAATTTTTTTCCTTATTTGAACAGAATGCCATTTAGGTATTAGGAAAGTCTGTTTTCAGTTCTTTCCCCTTGTTTACTTTTCTTTTTGATATAGAAACAAATCCAGGCACACATTTTTGTGGTTAGCTTTTGAAAGAATTTTCTTTAAGCTGCTTTTATCACTGAAGAGGGGAAACTAGATAAGAATGTATAAATTTATCTAGGTAGAGTAGAATTTTAATGGTCTGTCATGTTTTGGTCTGTTATGCCCATTTGCATAATGGTGATGCAATGGGCATCATGGATATCAAAGATGGTGTGCTTTTGGATTATGAAAAAACTATTTTATGATATTTTGTCCAAATCCAAAAGATCACATCACCCTTTATAGTGATTTGAATAAGAATGGCCCCCATAAGCTCATATATTTGAATGCTTAGTCACAGGGAGGGGAAGTATTAGTAAGGACTAGAAGGATTAGGAAGTGTGGCCTTGTTGGAGGAAATGTGTCACTGGAGGTGGGCTTTGAACTTTCAAAAGCTCAAGCCAGGTACAGTATCTGCCTTTCTTTCTGTCAGCTTGCATCAGCCACATCTCCAGCACCATGTGTACCACCGTGTTCCCTGTCATTATGGTAGTGGATTAAATCTTTGAAACTGTAAGCAAGTCGTACTTAAATGCTTTCTTTTGTAAGAGTTGCCTTGGTCGTGCTGACTCTTCACAGCAACAGAACACTAAAACAGCCTTCAAAAGGATTACTTTGAGATGCAGTAAAGTTTGTTACCAAATTTTTAGCAGGCTAGCTTCTCTAACTGTGTAGTAATTGTGTTCCCAAAGATAAAAATAAAGATGAAACCAGTGGGAATGATTTGAGAGATCAGGGCTTTATATGTGACCCTTACTGAAGTGTTGCTAGGGCTTCTATGAATGAACAGGCTGGAAGTTACTTACAGATTTTGTTCAATTCAGTGTTTTGTTGGGTCCTGCCTCAATGTAACCTAGTGGTAGCTTTGAGCTTTGTGTATATGCTAGGATAATATAGTATTTTCATTTACTGTCATTGTAGGCGCTGAAGAAACAAGAAACTAAATCAGATGAGAGTGAGAATGTACTAAAAGTCCGGCTTCGACAAACTGAAACTGAGAAGAGCCAAGTAAGAACTTGAAAGTTATCCTTTGATCAGCACGGTAGTTGGGAGTCATTGGTAGTTGTTGAACACCATGAACACAGTGATGCCTTCATGCTGTGAAGTAAGGTGGCTGATGACTCCAGCATCACTCTTGAAAGCACATGCAGGTCATTTGCTCTCATATTCATCTTGGGTTTCTCTCCTTTCTAAGAGGTGAATAACTTTTTCCTTTCTTTGCTGAGAAGACTGAAAAAACTTGACTGTTGCAGGTTAGTTAGGAAAGATCCACTGTATGAAGGCTAGACATTTTGTATATATTTATTTTCTTTGTAATAGATAAGGTATAGTTAGCAGCCCAGGTTTGAAATATCCTCTGAGTCAGTCATTATTTTATTGCTGTAAAGAGACACACTGACCAAGGCAACTCTTGTAAAAGAAAGTATTTTATTAGGGACTTGTTTATAGCTTTAGAGGGTCCATTATTAGCATGGTGACCTGCAGGTAAGCACTGTAGTTGTAGATGTGAGTTCTACATCTTTATCTGTAGAGACACTAGGCTTAGCAAGGGCTTTTGAAACCTTTAAGTCTACCCCGAGTGATGCACTTCTTCTAGCAAGGCCACAGCTGCTTCAACAGGACCACAACTCTTTTTTTTTTTTTTTTAATTTATTTATTTTCATCTCAATCACAGGTTAGGTATTTTGAATCCCAGGCATAGCCCCCTCCCTCATTCCCTCCTACCCTCCCACTCCCTCCCTCATCTCCCTCCTCCCCGCCCCCTCCAAGTCCACCAACAGGGGAGGACCTCCTCCCCTTCCATCCAACCCCAGCTTATCCTGTCTCCTCAGGGCTGGCTGCAATGTCCTCCCCTGGGAAATAGCCAGTCTGTCACTCCCCGGCTTGTATGGGGGGGGGGTGTGTGTCAAAGAGTCAGCCATCAAGATCATGACTGAAACAGTCCCTCTTTCCCTGAGTAGGGTCTTCAGTCCTACACCGAGCTATCAAGGACCACAACTCTTAATCCTTCTAATCCTTTCAAAGAGTTCCATTCCCTGTTGACTCTGCGTTCAAATATATGAACCTATAGGGACCATTCTTACTCGAACCCCCACAGCCTGTCTTCTCATTAGATGCTAAGGGCCTCTGTTAGATAGCACTCTGAATACACAGAGGTCAGAACAGCTCTACAGTGTGATTCAGAGGTAAATAACATCTTAGTTTTCAGATAAGTAGTTTTAGGGAAAAGCCTAAGAGAAGGACCTTTGGAGGAACATTTCCTCACCTCCTAAAAGATCTCACCTTTCTCTGTAGATGTTAATCTTGCTTCCAAACCACCTTTGCGTGAGGATGGCACTTTAGGCCATTGGGTTTGCTACTTGGGAATTGTAACTGTTGACATTAGAGTGAATGTCTGACCAGCTAGCTTGACTTCAAAGCCATGTCCACTGAGGGGTGATTGTCTTTCCTTTTTTATTTCATCATAAAATCAAGAGAACAATAATGTTTTTTTTATGGGCCTCGTGGTACTCTGTTTTTATACATTTATTTTACCATCTACATGAATAATTTTAAAGAATTATTACATACATGGATAAACTAGAAAGGTGGGGTCAGTAAAGTGTTTGCCACAGAAACACAAGGGCCCAGACTGGTAAGCTGTAGGACCCAAATAAAAGCCTGCCATCATTGGGCCCCCCAGTAATCCCAGTGCTGGAGAGGCGTGAGGGTGTCCTGGCCAGCCATTCTAGCAGAATGGAGAGCTCTAGGGTTCCTGAGAGACCTTGTCTCAAAAAACAAGGTGGCAAGTGATTAAGGTATTGACTTATACTTAATAATGATGCTGGCCTTTGATGTTAAGGTGCACGTTTACAAGGGTACAAACACATGTACACAAACATACATACTTGTATACACATACACATACACACACACTCATAAACCAGAGTCCATGGTGAAGTAATTATAGAATTTATAGGATGTTTCAAAACAGTGTATAGAGAAGTCTCTTGACCCTTTCACCTTGTTTCTGTCAAAGGAAATACTTTTAATGTAATTGCCGATGACTGTCAAACATGAAGTTGACAGCAGTCAGAGCTGCAGTGGTTCTACAGGCCTCACTTGCTTTGTGTGCAGCTGTCCGTGGGCTTGTGTTCAAGTGAATACTTTTAGTCATTTTGATCTTCTGTAAATGCCCACTGCCTGTGCCCCGAGGCTGCCTCAAGCTCCTTGTCATGCACACCTACTGTTCATAAAGCTGCTAAACATGGCAGTTTGTGTAGTGAGATGATTATTTAAAATAACTTATACATTTCAAGCGCTTAAATCTATCTTAATACAAATTTTTGATATTGCGTTATATTTTAAAATGTAAACAAGTATGGCACATATAAAATGGGATCCACTGGAATTTGAGTTACAGACCAGATAGTTGTGAGCTGCAATGTGGGTGCTGGGAATTGAACCAGGGTCCTCTGGATGAGCAGCTAATGTCCTTAACCACTGAGCCATCTCTCCAGTTCCCTGGCTTAGAGTTCTATTATTAAGAACTGGATGATGATCTCAAGAGGCTAGTAAAAATGAGTATTTTAGAGATGAATTGAGCTCGTGGTCAGGGTAGGAGGCTGAGATCATAACTGAGATAAAACTGATTAGGTCTCAGACCTCAAGGAGGCTTTACATAGCTCCCTTTTTGTTAGCTAATTAATATAATTTTAATGGAAGTTAAATGTGTGTTTATGGTGAAATGCCCATCTCACCCAATGGCCACAATTTAAGAAAACAGCACAATAGTTTCCAGTGGGCCCATTTTGTCTTTTGGGCATAGTTATTTTATGCCTTATTTTACATGTTTTTATATTGTTGAAACTCCAGCTGGAAAAGGAATTGGAGCTCTCGCGGAAGCTGCTGACTCAGTCTGAAGGCACCAGAGAAACACTTTTGCATCAGGTGAGTCTATCAAACTAAGGCAGTCTGCTGTTTTATTAAATCTGGATTGAGTCTCCTCTCTCAAATGTCTTCGTGAGAGGGAAAAAAGAGCTAGATCTAGAATTTTTTCTCCTAGGGCATGCATGTTAGCAGAGAATACAAATATGAAGATTCAGAGAGCTTGTAGAAAAGCCAGACCCGGTCTCTACTGTGACAATGTATTTTGCTGACTGCTGCTCTAAATTATTACTTATCTCTCTCTGCAGAACAGTGTACAAGTGCATGGATGTGTAAGATAAAACTTCCTAGGAGCTTAATTTTATTCAAGGAGGCACTGGAGAATAAGGAGGAAGGAGAAAATATATTGGACAGAGGAATTAGAAAATATATTGGACAGACCTTTGCATGTTTCAGTTACTTTGAATACATCACCGCCTTTGCTCTTATTGTCAAGATGCTTCCCGGCCCCTTTTAACCAGAGCTGCTGCTTACGCTTTAGGTGTAGTGTTTTATAGCCCAATAACGCTATAATAGCAGCTGGGGGCTTCTGATATGTAAAGCTGAGTAGCTTTAAATGGTCAACTTACATGTACCCAATAAGGGATGGTTGATAGGGATGTATTTGTTATATGGTGGAAAATTTGCAGGCTCTCTGTATACATATCAAGATGAATAAGGCAGCCATGGCTTCAGAAGCTTGCAGTACAGTGGTCTACTGCTCTTCTAAGGTCTAATTTGATATCATAATGTGTTAAGTCATAATCTTCTTATTTGAGGTCAATCACCAGCAGAGCATGTTGCCATGAAAGAAAACAAATGAAGATTACAAAATAGGTTAGAGTTGAAAAGTAGTAATGGTGTGACCTGAGGTCAAACACAGTTGTATTTAAGCCAAATATGATTGCACATGCCTATAATCTCAGAACTCAGAAGGCTGAGGCAGAGAAATGCGGCAAGAAGCTAACCTGGAATGTAAGAAAAGCCTGCCTGAAAAGAAAAATTCAAAAATTAAAATGTAATTACACTAGTGTCTTTGTCAGTGTTCTATTGCTGTGTAGAGACACCATCACCGTGGCAAGTCTGATAAAGGAGAGCATCTAATTGGGGCTTGCTTGTGTTTTTTTCAGAGGTTTAGTCCATTGTCATCATTTCAGTAAGCACAGGCAGACATGGTACTAGAGAAGTAGCTGAAAGTTCTATATCTAGACCAGAAGGCAATATGAAGAGAGAGAGAGAGAGAGAGAGAGAGAGAGAGAGAGAGAGAGAGAGAGAGAGAGAGAGAGAGAGAGAGAGAGAGAGAGAGAGAGAAACACTGGGCCTGACTTGAGCATTTTAAACCCCAAAGCTCACCCTTAGTGACATACTTCCTCCAAAAGCCCATACTACCCCAAGAAAGCCACTCCTCCTAATGTCACTCCTAAGCATTCAAATATATGAATGCCTGTGGGGCCATTCTTATGCAAAGTACTGCTCAGTAGTAGCACTCTTGTCTTCCTCAAAAAAGTTTTGGGTTAAATTCCCAGAACTAGAAAGGGAAAACTAAGAGATATTGAAGTTGTTTGTCATTATGGTCACAGGGAAGGAAAAGACATTCCTTTGAAAGTAATGGAGGCATGAAAAGCATGGGATGGAAGCCTGTTCCACTATGTGTGGGATAGCCCAGGCATTAAGTGGTCTGTAGCTTATACTACAATAGCCCACTAGAAGTGGAAGTTTTCCCCCAGGTCACAGTTTATAGCAATCTGTCAGTTTGTTTGTTTTCTGCTTTTGAAAGTTGATAACAGTTTGAATTTTGACTAAAATTGCTTTTAGGTGGAAGAACTGCGTACACAACTTGTCAAAGCAGAAGGTGACCGGAAGAGCTTACAGTATCAAGCATCTTATGTTTGTAAGCAACAGTCAAGCCACCAGGATGATCCCGGAGAAGATGACTGGAGGTTTAGAAGAGGTATAACTCTGGATGCTGGATGTGGCTTCCCCTTCCCAGAGGTGCACTCCGCATGTCATGCTTAATTCATCTTTTCAAATTTCTTAATCATCCACAAGGTTTTCCAACAAATTGGCCATATTTTCAAATCTGATTTGAATATCTCTTCTACTTGGTTTCTCAATCCATTTCCATTGTCAGCCCTGTTTATCTCATGGGTGTTGTCTGAGAAAGCACATCCAAAGGCTGTGCTGAACTTTGTGGTTTCTCTATTCTCTTCTTTATGTGTGTGTGTCTTTGTAATTAAGTTGTAAATGTGCCTTTATTTTATCCCTCTCCCCTTAATTTTAATATATGAACAATTAATATTAGGATCTTGTTATCTTGAGATTGGAGCCTGGAATTCAGTCTCAGCTTGGTTCTGTACTGATCGTAGTCCAATTCAGAGGAATCTTCCTTACTTACCTCATTTGTCCGTTTCTGGTTCTTAAAGCTCTTCCACTGTTTGTGCCTCTGAACCTTCCTAGTTCTTCTGTAGCTGTGTCTCTGTTCATGGTCAGCGTTCAGAGGCTGATTTTGCCTAGTGTTCTATTAATGGCTTTTCATACTTAGTATTTCTCCCGAGGAGCTATTTAATCCTAGGCTTTAGCCGTCACCTGCTGAGAACCACTTCTGAGTCTGCTCCTACTCATTCTCCTAACTTTAGTGGAGCAAGTGAAGTTGCTGGTTGGTTCTTTCCATGTGCAGATCCACAGAATGTGCAGTTGGAAGGCTTACAACTGAACCTTCCTCTCTTCAGAGCATGGTTTTCTAATGCCTTTGGAATCATGTCCCCCATTACTCTGGAGGTATATGAAACCACTTTTCACACCTCTGTGAATGTGAAGTGTGTCTTGTGACTTGGTACTGATCATGCCCTATCTAGTGCTGGTTTTAATTTACTCTAGAATCTCTAAATGATGATTGACAAGCTAATAAAGCAAAATGATGCCAGGGAACCACTAGAGTAAGAGAAGTTTGCTATTTTCTGGGGTTTTGCTTCCTTTCTTCCTTCCTTTTTTCCTCCCTTTCTTTCCTTCTTCTGGAATTCTCAATAATATTTTATCAATAGCTGAAAAAGCTGTTGCTGTTATTTGACACATAACATATTGCATTACTCATCTTCATATGTTCATGTAATTAAAGTATTTGATTTTTGGAAACTGTGTTGTCAGCTCTGGAAGGAAGTATCCTAGTTTACATTGTTGAATTGGCTTTGTGCAGAATTGAAAGCAAACATTAACATTTTCTTTATCTCTGCATGGTATTGTATAAAGAAGGTCTTGATGAAATGTAGTATTTTCTAAGTAAAATGCAAAAAGACCTTTCTTTTCCTCCTTCTTATCTTGATTGATGTTTTCACTCCTCATTCCAGATACTTTAGCCTAAAACACAAAGTAACATCTGAAATGAAATTATTTCTTTTCTCTACTCATTAGTCAGTCCCTATCTCCTGTCTGTTATGGTTCTGTCCTCATCTTTCTCATTTTCTGTCGTGTCTGGCTAGCCTTGCAGTTGGGATTATTTGCTATACTTTTTGGCTGTTGGGATTATAGGCATGTGTCACTACATGGCTTCTGATAACTCTCAAATCTGTCACTTTTTAATTTTTTTATTCCAACACCCCAGCTTTGGCATGTGTCAGCAACCTTATCCTCTCATTTTAACTTGCCTTCCAGTGCAAGTCTCCTTCCATAGTGCTCCTCTGCAGTCTCTCTTCCATAGTGCTGCTCAGTGCACCCTTCTAAGATGAGAGCTTTTTTAATTTTTCATTTTATTATCTTCATGAAAACCTTTCACTACAGTATATTGGATTCTTACCATATGTAAGGTATTATGTTACTCTCTGTACATTGTTGTTTTTAAGACAAACCAACCAACCAACCAACCAACCAAAAAACCAATCAATTTTACCAATAGAAACTCAGGGACCAGATGCTAGGGTGAAAATCTGCTATCTCAGAGAGGCAGACAAAACACCCAGTTGACTCAGCAGAAGGAAAAAGCCCCTTTTTACTCAGCTCATGTCCTGAGAGAAAAAAGCTCTTTCTCTTCTTACACGTTGTCTAAAATAATATTCAATAAATGTCCCTCCTTTCTACTTCCTGTGCATCTCTCTATCTGTCCTCTGGACTTCCTCCCACTCTCTATGTTTTTTTTTTTCCTCACAAGTTTACTTCCTGTCAGTCTGGTGGCTTGCTTCACCTCTTGACCTATGGTTAACTTTATTTAATCCTGTTTACAGAAAGCTCTTGGATTAAAGGTGTGTGCTAGGGTTGAGCTGCGTCATAAGTACTTGTTTACAGTAAATAGAAAACTGCAGGATCAAAAGCTGAGCCACTCCACAATTAGAAACAGGCTTTTACAGTTCAAGATCTCCTGGTTCACAATGTGATCATATATCCTGCCAACAGTTCATTCTCTCTCTTATTCATGGAACTGTTCTAGGGAGAAAAAGGTACGGTGGACTTATGTGATTAAAGAAAATGTATTTCTCACAGCTTTGGCGGCTGGGAGTTCAGCTGCAGGGGCTGCATGTGGTGGCAGCTGCAGTGGATGACTTATCCTGATGAGAGAAGCCTGTAGTGAATGAGGATGCAAGGGCAAGGCAACATGTCCCGTGGGGACGGGGGAGAAGAAGGGGAGAGAGGAGAGGGAGGATGAACAAGATGGAACATGAGCGTCAACACGAGAGTGTACATCGGAGTGGCAACTAGCAAAAGCACTTATGACAAAGCTGTACCCCTAATAACTAGCACACTCCCACAGCGGGGCACTAACCATCCAGAAGAGTGGAGCTCTTACGAGCTAGTCACTAACACTGTTGCAGGAGCAGGCTTCAGCACGAGTTTTCAACAAACTTGAACTTCTAATTAACTGCTCCAGAATGATGTAAGCATCCTTCCAGACTGCACATATGTAACAAGCCTCTGGGTGTGTGAGGAGAGCATTATTTTTCTTCTATTTTATTGTTCATGTTTTAAATATTCTAATTTTGTGAAACATTTTATTATATACGATACATGTGTATACATATGTATATTTATCCACATTGCTGTTTTATGCTTAAAAATGCTACAAAACATTCAGTATGTATGCATTCCAAATATATACATATTTCACTAAGTGTATATCTGTATACATTTGTACCTATATGCTTTATACAATATGTATTTAGTATTAAGTAACCACGTTAATGTTAAATGTATAAGGGAATGTGTATCATACAGTTATGTAATTGAGGCTTGTTGTACATATGTCTAGAAGTCTACATACATTTATTCATAACATATTCATAAAAATTGATGAAAAAAATCTATGTAGGCCAGGCTAGCCTTGCGCTTGTCATCCCTCTATGATAGCCCGTTAAGAACTGAAATACTGGTGAGTACGACCACCTGGCTCATTAAAGTACTTCTTATCTACCCTGTGAGAGAAAATCTTGCTATCCCTTGGGATAAATTTGAAGGTTCCAGTCCCCGCAGACCATGCATAACCTCCCTGGTGCCTCTACCTCTTCCTTTCCTTTTATTTGCCAGTTATTAGGTATGAAGCTACCTAAATATCAAATCTTGTTTTGTAGCCTGCACTTTCTGCTGTTTCTGCATGCAGGGCAACACTCCAATTCCATCTGTCCTATCTTAGTGAAATTTGTATCTATTGTGTAAGTATAGCTTAGTTCCCCATTCTCACTGTGTCCTTTTTATTGTCATCCATCAGGCTTTCCTTATGCTATTGAAGAGCCTGTATGTCTTCTCTTTGCAGTTTTGAGTCCTTTACTATTTCTCAAGTTGAAATGTATTTTTGTAAATTATTTATAAATCTGATTTGATCATATTTATTTCTTTTCTAGAAAGAATATTATTTGAAAAATGGTAGTATGAAATTATTAGTATATATTGTAATTACTAATCTTTCAGAGTAAAGAAAGCATTTTGTGTGTTTTTTTCATTCTTGTAATGCAAGCCCATTGATAGTGGATTTTTATGTTGCCCATCTTCATATGTGAAGGACATGATAAAATGTTCTGTGTCATTGACCAAGCATTTTATGTTGAATTAAATGATAAATGTATGTTATTCAGTGTTATAATTTCAGGTATAGCCTTCAGAATTATGGAGAATTAGTGAATAGGGAGAGTAGTCAGTCTTACAGAAACTGAGGAGAACTTTTTATATGTAAGAACAACATTTTACTGTATAAGCTTCTTTAGCATCAATATATAGCATCCTGCCATGGTCTACATCTGAGCAGGGGTTCTAGGTTATCTCCATGATTGGTCCTTGGTTAGAGCATGGGTCTCTGCAGGATGCAGCCAGTCCTGATGAGACCTGATAGGCTATGGTCAGATAGAAGGGGAGGAGGACCTCCCCTATCAATGGACTAGGAGAGGGGCATAGGGAGAAAGGAGGGAGGGTATAACTGGGAGGAGATAAGAGAGGGGGCTACAGCTGGGATACAAAGTGAATAAATTGTAATAAATAATAAATAAAAATTAAAAAAGAATTGGTTGCATTCAGTGTTTCTATTTAAAAGTTTGCAGGTAAAATAGACATGCAAGAAATGTAGTGAACAAAAAGTATAGAAAGTGTAGAAGTGTCCTGAAAAGTTGTAATAGAAATTAGAAAACACTGAAGATATTATGACACCAAGTAGGATGGCGTAGGAGCCTATGCAGTTTTGAAAACTATATACGACTTGATACTGTACTTGATTTAGCTGAAGGCTGAGGAGTGAAATGTGTGATGCTCATGGGTGCGTGGGAACCATGAGGCTCAAGATAACACGCTGGAGAGATCTGCAATGCTCGTTGAGTGGATTACGTTAGCTAGGATGTTAAGACACAAAGGTTTAATGGTAACTGTTGGAAAGTACATTTTCCTGTGACTAGAGAGTAACCACGAAGCTTTACCTTTACCTTTTAAGGAGTAGAGCGGGAAAAGCAGAACCTGGAGAATCAGATGGCAGAGCTGCGAGTGCAGCTGAACTTCAATGCCATGGTTTCTGAGCTAGAGGAAATGAAGCGCTGCCTGGAACGGAAGGACCAGGAGAAAGCAACTCTGGCAGCACAAATAGAGGTGATGTCCTACCTTTAATCTACATTTTAATTTTATTTACTAGAATCACTTAAACGATTTTTACTCAAAAGTCGTATTATTTTGAGAGCCAGTTTGGGAGGTGGATAATATAAATTAAACTAATTTTATAAAAAAAAAAGTTGATTTCAATATAGCACCTCCTTAGAGCTTGGATTTTCTCTTGGGACTCCAAAATGATGACTTTTGTTAGTTTCCTTCATTATTTTATAGTGAAAATCTTTGTTGTTCTTAAGCTTGAAGTTGCGTTTGGTCCTGCACACGTAAAGGGTTTTCTTCTCTGAGACAGCAGTGATTTTGGGGATTTTGGGGCGAACATGGCGGATGGCAGAATAAAAACAACCCAGTGATGTATCTTTGGAATGCTTCAGAGTTCCATAGCTGTAGCTGTTTGCCTGAGGTAGGTCTGTGATGGCTCCAGCAATCGGAGTTGTGGGGTGCTCATGAATATGTGGTAGCCATGGATGAAGCAAAAGCAGGCAGCTGCCGTTTCCTGTGTGTCTTTTAGCTAGCATAGATGAGGTAATTATCAGAATATATTAAAAATCAAAGAAAAGGACCTCATGAAAGGAAATAACTTAATTCTAATTCTAATTATGCAAATTAGATCAAACATAGATGGCACATTTGAAAATAGATATGTATCAGCTCCCCCCTGCATCTGTTTATTAGTGAAGTTGTCTTCTAATAAGTTGCCGCATTTGAAGAGTTTTCATAATTATAATGATAGGTAGAAAATTGATGCTCACAGCTCCTAACTTTATATAACCCAAAGGAAGTACTGCATGTTTCTTCATTCTGAGTTTCTCTTTTATCTTGTCAGCCTGTCACTAAAAATACCTTTTAGATTTGGTTCAAGATTTAGATCACAGAGATAGTAAAGATAAAGAAAATATTGGTGTACTCATTTCAAAGCTTTCTAGATATTTAATAAATACCAGAAATAGCCCCACTGCAACACGATGACTTCTCACATTTGCTCCATGGCATTAGTGTGGCTCCTGAGCCTGCTGGTGAACGTGCTAAAACAAAACAAATCACACATACCAAGGGTGTGAAACAGCAAAAACTGGGGCTAGTTTTTCCAAACCACACCGTAGTCTCAGTCCTCGTCCTCGCTTTTCTCATCCTTCTCCTGGTTTCTTCTTTTTTTTATTTTTGTTGTATAGATTGGATGGCGTGTGGGAAGTCCTGAGGTCCATGGCCACTTAAAAATGGTTTATAGAGCTTACTCATGGTCTCAAGGAGCCTGATTTCCACTGTTTCCAGCTCAGCAATCATTCATGATAATGATTTTCACATAGGTTAGGACTGGTTGCATAGGGTTTGATTTACAAAGTGGTTGGAAAGAGGCTTACACTCATATCCTCAGTTTGGCTCATTGTCAGTTGCCTTTCAGGGCACTCTTGAACATTGTTTTCCTCCCAGTTGCCTTAAGAAGATACTGCAAAGTGGTAGTATCCATCTTCAGGAAAATAGTTCTGCTTTCCAGCTCGCTCCTTCTCTGCAATTCCTCCACCTCCTAAGGGACATAGTCTGCCTTCCTACTCAGCCCAGGCTGCCTCAGAGTTCTTCTGTAGTCCGAGTGCTGGGATTAGATGTAACAAAACTTCTGGTTATGCCTTGTTGGTTTTTCATACCTAGTGAGTGATTCCATTCTCAAAGTGATATCTAGTATTGGTTCTATGAGAAATAGAGGTTATAGACTACTGAGATGTAGCTGCTGGCAGCTGAGAATATCTCTTCAGTGCAGTCAAATGCCATTTAGTTTCTCTTGCATTTTTAGAGTGTTAGATAATGTGGGGCTGTTGGGCTATTGTTGCTTTATGTGCCTTATAACCATGGAAAGTAATCTCCTTTAATTGCATATGTGTGCATGTGCGTGTGTGTGTGTGCATGTGTGTGTGTGTGTGTATGTGTGCAGGAGTGTGTGTAGTCATGCCAGAGGTTGACCTGGGGTGCTTCCTCTCCCCCCAATGGCTTCTCCATCAATTTTCTTTGGCACTTTTAAAAATTATGTATCCTGGAGCGGGACACTACAAAACTCACCCTGCCCACTACACATTGGCATGTCCGTTGATCTTTGCTGTCATGTGTATGCATTCATTTCGATGAGAGACAGCTTCACAGCAGATTTTCTGATAGTCTGGCTGTTAACATATGTCTTCCCTGTCTTCTGGGATGTTCCTTAAGCCATAGATGTAGGAACTGTGCTATAGATATATCTTTGGGGTTCCACCTGTAGTCAGCAGTTGTAGACAACCCAATAACTTTTGGGAGAAGAATTAGCCTCTCCCATGAATGAGTCTCCTTATTCGCTGTCTAATACAGAAGGTTAGCTGTGAAGCCACATTCACATAAATGGCAAAAATGGACTCAGCAAGTCTTTATATGTGTGTCTGTGATTGTGTATGTGTACATCACAACAAAAGGAAAACAGGCTACCAACTTGAGAGTATGGGGAGTGGGCAAGTTTGAGGGAGGTTGTTGGGAGGAGTGAGAAGAAGTAAAGGGAGGAGGGAAAGGGATGTAATTTTATTTCACTTAAGAACTTATTAAAAAAAAAGTCAAAAAAAGAACATATTAAAAACCAAAGTAATTTACTTATGTATTTATTTACTTATTGTTTGTGTGTCTACATGTACACATACCACAAAGCTGATGGAGGTCAGAGGACAACTTGGAAGAGTCAGTTGTTTCTGCTGTGTAGTCCTGGGGACGAACTCAAGTTGTTAGGCTTGGTGGCAAGCCCCCTTACACTGAGTCACCTTGCTGGCCCTCAACTGTATTGTTGAAACAGGGCCTCTCACTGTTTTTGAAGCTCCCTGACTTCGCTATGCTGCTGGCCAGTGAATTTTAGAGATCCACCTGTCCGCCCCCAAGTGCTGGGTTACAAACATGTAATTGAACTCAGGTCCTGACTCTTGCCAGCACTTCTTTTTTTTTTTTTTTTTTTTCCAAAAAAATTTATTTATGTTTTTGTGAATTTCACATCATGTACCCCTATCCCACTCATCTCCCCATTCCTTTGTTTCAACCCTTCCCCCTTGCAAACTCCCCCCCCCCACAAAAAAAAAACACAAAAAAGAAAAACAAAGAAATCACACTGTGGAGCTGCAGTGTGTCCCACAGTGTACACTTTTCTCCATAGTTCTTTACTTGCAAATGTTCATTGCAATGAGTCATTGGTCTGGTTCATGGCTTCTGGCTTTGCTACATTTTCTTTCTTTCTCTTTTTTTTTTAATTATTTTTTTAATTTTTTTTGTTATCAATCACAGGTTAGGTACTTTGCATCCCATGCGTAGTCCCCTCCCTCATTCCCTCCCACCCTCCCACTCCCTCCCTCATCTCCCTCCTCCCTGTCCCCTCCAAGTCCACCAACAGGGGAGGACCTCCTCCCCTTCCATCTAACCCCAGCTCATCCTGTCTCCTCAGGGCTGGCTGCAATGTCCTCCCCTGGGATCTAGCCAGTCTGTCACTCCCTGGCTTGTATGGGGGAGGGTCAAAGAGTCAGCCATCAAAATCATGACTGAAACAGTCCCTCTTTCCCTGAGTAGGGTCTTTAGTCCTACACCGAGCTATCCTGGGTCCCATCTGCACAGGGGTTCCAGGACACATCCACACGTGGTCCTTGGTTGTAGAAACCGTCTCATACAAGATCCCTGTGCCCTGCTCAGTTTAGTCATTGTGGAGCTCTTGTTCTCTCCAAGTTTCACCAACCTCCTCCATTTCTATCATCACGTCTTGCCCTCTGCCAAATTGCCAGCACTTTTTATAGTTCCTTTTTAAAGATCAAATATATTAAACCAAAAAATAAAAATAAAAAAAAGATGTAACAACATGAGATTATTGGCTAGGCCCAAGAATGTGTGTGATAGTGGGCCTTAGAATCTGTTTAATCAGTGATACCATTTCTTGTTAACCACGACTTTCCTATAGTTCTATAGATTCTCATGTAAAGTCTTGTTAAGTAACATTAAAAAAATTAAAGTTCCCAAATCTTTACGCTTTATTTTCCCTTGTTTCTGTATTCTGTATCTTTTTGGTGGAAATCCTAACCTAGTCCTTCCCAAAAGCCATTTTTGGAATATATCAGACATAACAGACAATCACTCCAGCTGTAAGTCTTTCACTAATATATTTTTATTTCTGTCTTTACATTGTCTTAAAATGATCTGGCGTATTCCTTTAAAAATTCAAAGTAGGTCACAATAAGGTATGAAGGACTACAGGATTAAGTCTGCAGCCTCGTCACCAAGAAAGAGTTGATGTTTTTACCTTGTAAGACATCTTATGAGAGCATCATTTCTCGCCTGCAAACGTGTGTTCTGTGCCCTGCAGGTAAAGCGACCCAGGTGGCAGGCTCCCATCTGCAGTGCAGGGTGGTAGAGAGAGGGTGCAAGGGTGCAGGGTCACTCTCTTACTCTGTGGGAGCCTGGGAAAATTTTAGTAAACTACTGTCAGCTCTAATTTTCAGTGCCTACGTTTTGGAATTTGAAACCAAAAAACTTGCCTGTAAAAGACAGAAAGAGAAAAGTGGTGTGAAGGGCTCTGTGTTCATGGCTCAGCTAGGTCTCCAGCTCTTTCACCCTCCCTCCCCAGCATGGAATCTTTGTTGCCTGAGACCCTGTTCAGCTACATTTCCTGTCTTTTTTCCCCAGAGTGTTTTACTGAGGTTGCTTGTCTTTTAACATTGTTTCCCTTGCTTTCACTGTGATGTTCATTATTTCATTGGCTTTTGTTCTGACATTTGCTGTGCACAGATTTTGCTGTGGGCTATTTACTAGTTTGCATTGATGTTATAATGCAAACTTGGGGTATACTGGGAGCTCCTGTGTGGGTGCGGGTTAAAAATCAGGTTTATTATTTGTGTCCCCCTGTGCTACCACACAGTGTATCATGTATCATGTACCTGTATCATGCGCTCAGCATTTGTCAGTGAAGGTTATTATAGAAAACTCTTAGTAATTTTGAAAACTTGTTGTTCAGCTTCTTTGTTTATTTGTTTTTTCCTTCTTTCTTGCTCTGGTGTGTGTGTGTTTGTGTGTGCGTGTGAGCGCATGTGTCAGTCTCACATGCACATGTGCATATGTTAGTTGTGTGTGCCTAGGCTAGCAGAGGACATCAGATGTCCTGTTCTGTAACTCTCCGTCTTATTCCCTTGAGGGAGGGTCACTGAACCTGGAGCTGGACTAGAAGTCAGCAAGCATCAGTGATCTTGTCTCCAGCTTTTTACGTGGGTGCTGGGGATTTGAACTAGGGTTCTCGTATCATACTTATGCAGCAAGAGCTCAGAACCACTTCTTAATTGCACATTGGTCTCTGTAAGAACTCCCAATCTTTGGGGAAATCCTTGTTTTGTCTATTTCATTAGCTTTTGTTGTTTCAAATACATATTCTCAACAGTATGTGTTGAAACTTTTTTTTTTTTTTTTTTTTGTATTGGTGAAGAGAGTGAAAGTATCTTAGAAAACACAAATAGAAGGAAGCCATGTTTGATTTTGGATAATCTCTGCTTCAAGTTCTACCTAAGAACTTAAATCTGTAAATGTGTGGAAAATACTAAGCGTATTTTCCTTTCTTCTAAACCCAGGTTGAACCTCATTAACCTTGATGGGTTATTTGTATTCATAAGAATTCCAAGCACCCTTGATCAGTGATTCTTCCTGATTTAATCTCTGCCTCCGTCTTCCATTAGCTTAACTCTTTATGAAAAAAATTTGACTTTTAAATTCAGTTAAGAACTTGAAAGAAAAAAAAAAACACAGCAGAAAAGCCAAATCAAACCAAGCTGGTAAACATAACTTAGATTAAATGTTGAAAGTAATAATGGAGTGACAACTGACAGGATTATTTATAAGGAAAACATTGGGATGGTAGTTCCAGAATGGACTTATAAAAAGAGAGGGTAGTGAAACAGAACAAAAGAAAACACCTAAATCCTTTTTAGTATACTAGAGATAGACAAGGCGGGTTCTCAGCATAAGATCTTTTGAGTCTTACATTTCCTGTGCAGATTTGGCGACTTGGTCCTGAAGTACTACTCTTAGTAGCAGGATGCTTGCAGACAGAGGCCTGAAACCCTTCATTATTTTAGATGTAATTCTCTGTTTAAAACCTTAATAGCCTTCATCTAACCCAAATATATGTTGTAAAGTAAGGCACTATTCCTAATTTTTCATGTTCAAGTTAGATTATTAAGGCCACATTTATTGAGGTTGGTGGAATATAGTTTACCTCTAACATTGTGGCACTTTGTTAAGCCCGTAAATGTTCAGTTGTCCTAATAGTTTACAAAAGGTGTCTCTTGACAGAGCTACTCTACAAGTGAAAACCCCAAACCCAAGCAGAACTTACAGCTCCTGGAAGGGTTTAGTTTAATTCCCACAGCCTTCCTTCAGTACGGAAACTCAGGAGTTTAAGAAGTTGGAAAATAAGAGAGCCTTTCTATTTTCTGTACTGTCTCAGTGGCATGAGGGATTCTGTAGGCTGCCATGTCAAAGTGGACTGAATGTTGTAAAAGTTTTTATTTTCTCCTATGAGGGGATAAGAGCTGTATCCAAGCTGTACAAAACACAGCTTGGGCTGAGCCCAGAGTTTTTCTATCTCTGTTCTTACTATCCCCAGGCCTACACCTGGAAGCTTCTAGCCTCTGTACCTGTTAACCTAGGCCTAGAATACAGTTTCTGAGACTTACTGCTGAATAAGCTCATCCTTGCTCATTCTTTCTGAACTCTTGCTGGGTGGTAAAACTCAGCTGTTCTAGCTCAAAACCCCTCTCCAAGCTTACTGATTCAAACTGGCTTCTCCTGAGTTTTTCTGCTTCTGAATTCCACAAACTGAACTGCACTGACCTACACATACTCAACTGTGCTTAACTGCATTCAACTGAACTGCTCCAAACTGCCTGCACTGTTCTGTTCTGTACTGAATTTTACTATCTTCTGTACTGTCTCTCTACTATACTCTACTGTACGGTTCCTAAAGTAACTTCTCTTTCCTGTCTGTTCTTGTGAGAGGTGGGCATATCCTATTCTGATATCTTTTTCTGATTTGTCACTTTGTCTGCCCCTCAGGTAGATGTCACTTTCAAATATGGATGATTCCTTCTACAAACTAACCCTACCTTCATTATTTGGGATTAAAGGTGTTATCTGTATTCCGTGCACGGGGATTAATGGTGTGTCATTTCAGCTGGATCACACAGACCTAGAAGATCTTTGGATGTCATCCTTTGTCAGAGCTGCCATGTTGCTGGATTAAAATTCCCTTGTAAAATGTCTTAATTGATTTTTCATTAAGGCATCATTGATATTTAAAAGTTTATCATTTAAAGGTATTTATTAAAGAAATAATTCAGGAATGAGAATATTTTCAAGTTTTCTTTTCTGAAATGATGGTAAGTCCTCATTTTGGAAGCAAACCAGACATATAAGGATAGGACTTGTGTCTGCATGTTGTATCTGTTGTGTGTTTTGTGAGTGACATGTGAAGGAAATGGGATAGTAAGTAGGGTGCATAAATTGAAGTATTAATAGATTCATGTTAGCTGTAGGCTGATATAATGTCTAAAGCAATTAAAAAGATAAAATACAGCTTTGGACATAATAACTTGCCTTGGAAAGATGAGTAATCTGAAGCAAATGAGATGCTGTCATGGTGGTATGTAAGTCCCTGACTACCGCAGATACCATTAAGAGGCGTATGCAGGCTTTATAACATGCAAATTTAGCTGCTCCTACATTACTCCTGCAGTCTTTATTGTTACCTTATCTTTAGAGTAATTTTAATTTGATAGCATATCATTTTAAGTGTCAAATTAAATTGTTTTTTATATGTTTGTTTTAGGGAGCTTTCTAAAAGGGAATAAAATGAGACTAGATTGTACTCAGCCTCACATAAGCCTCCATAACCCTTCTATACTTTTTAAAGTTTGCAAATTATCTCTGTGAAAAATAAAGTTAAATTTTTATATATTCTGAAATATCTATCTATCTATCTATCTATCTATCTATCTATCTATCTATCTATCTATCTATCTCTATCTGTATCAGTGTTAGTGATTTTCCTACCTAAATCCATTGCCTGCATTTAATTTTCTACATTTCAGTTAGGTAAAGACTGGGTTCATATCAAATGTTCCCAGCCTCTATTTTTCTCAAGGGACCTCTAATGATGGATTAGAGTTGGGCAAACTGTTGTCAGATAAGAGTTAAAGAATGGGGTAGTTACCACCTGAAAATGGTACACTAGGTTTTTGCAGAAGGGACGATAAGGCTTTGTATTAGTTACTTTTTAGTGAAAATGAAAACCTTTACCTGACTGAAACACCTTAAAGGAGGCAGGCACATTTGGATTACAGTTTAAAGGGACACAGTCTGTTATGACAAGGAAGGAAGGGCAGCAGGAAGCAGAGACAGCTTTCTCCTTTTTTATGCCCTCAGGGACCCCAGCAATAGGTTGTTATCACCTATACTCATCAGAGGTCTCCCCTCCGCCAGTTAAGCCTTTCTGGAAACAGCCTCATGGTTATATCCAGAAGCATTTCCCATTGTGATTCTGAATTCTGACAAATTAGCAGTTAACATTAATATTTAAAAAAAAATTGAAATAGAGATGTATTCACGAAGTAAGGAAAGGAGGCTTCAAGGATTTTGTTGAAAGTCTGAGTTGCTGCAGTGGTTCGACAGTCTTACAGCACTTTCTCCCTGCAGTGTGTCCTGATTCACAAGCTGGAAAGCGTATGGTGGACTTCTGGGCACCCTGAAGATAAAGAATCTTGGGAACCTCTCAGACTTTTAGCTGGGTTACCCTATGTGTTAACCCCTTGGAGCCTTGATGAACTGAAAAGAGACTAAATACTCAGAAGAGCTGCCACACTGCAGCACAGCTTTGCATCTGCTTTGATGTCATCTGTCCCCGTCCAGTGGTCACTTCCAACAATGGCAAGCATTTTGGGGAGGAAAATACCATCACTTAGAACATTTATATGATTTGTCATATAAGGTCTGGTGTTCAGTCATCACAATCCAAAAAACAAAACAAAAACCAACCCCCCCAAAACAACCAGGAAATAGATGTAGGCATATAGATTCTCCACATATTAGAGTTATCAGAAATCAATTTTAAAATAATAGTTATGAATATGTTAACAAATAAATAATTATACTATAATTGGAAATTATAAAAAGAATTATTCTGAAATCTTAAAAATCTACATATAATAGGTGAAACTAATAGCTGAATAGGAGGGGTTTATAGCTTCATGAAAAAAAAAATTTTATGCTGTTACCACGTTGACTGTATCCTTATTGACACTTGGTTGGGTTCATTCATCTAGTTATCTATTGTTCGGGATGGTTTTTATTGTTAAAGTCACACAAGCTTGAGTTACCTGAGAAGTTTCTCTCCTGATTGACAAGTGGTACCTCAATTAGGTTGGCTTGTGGGCACCTCTGTGGGGTGCTGTCATCCTGAGTGAGGTAACCTAGAAACAGAAAGACATGCATGGTATACACACACTTGTAAGTGGATATTAACTGTGTAACATAGGATAGCCACACTAAAATATAAAATCTATAGACCTAAAGAAGCTAAACACTAAGGAGGACCCTAGGGTGGATGTTTTTTTATTTATTTATTTTTTTATTTTTATATCAATCACAGGTTAGGTACTTTGCATTCCAGGCGTAGCCTCCTCCCTCATTCCCTCCCACCCTCCCACTCCCTCCCTCATCTCCCTCCTCCCTGCCCCCTCCAAGTCCACCAACAGGGGAGGACCTCCTCCCCTTCCATCCAACCCCAGCTCATCCTGTCTCCTCAGGGCTGGCTGCAATGTAGGGAGGATGTTTAAATCTCATTCAGAATGGAAAACATGGTAGACACCAGAAGTAGTGAAAGAGAGGAAACAGGATGGGAGCCTACTACGGAGGGTCCTTTGAAAGGCTCCACCCAACAGGGGATTGAAGCAGATGCTGAGGCTCACAGCCAAACTTTGGGCAGAGTGCAGAGAGTCTTATGGAAGAAGAGGAGGGTGGGATAGAAGGACATGGAGGGGACAAGGAGACCAACAAGGCTAAAAAGTCAGGGCCTAGGGGTCCCTGCAGAGACTGGTGAACCAACCAAGGACAGTGCATGGAGAAGAGCTAGACCCCCTTCTCAGATGTAGCTGATTGGTAGCTCAGTCTCCATGTGGGTAAGGGGCAGGGGCATGAACTCCGTTGCCTGCTCTTTAATCACTCGTCCTGAAATACCCAGATCGAGAGTCCCCAAATGACCAACAGGCTTTGAGTCCAATGTAAAACACGTGAGGGCCTTTATTACAAACTCGAGCTGGGTGGCTGCCTTTTGCAAGAACAAAGAGGCAAGCGACCACCAGCTCTGGGGAACAGGGTTTTTAAGGGAGCAAAAACAAAAGTAGGGAAGTGTAAGTCTTGGCACTATAGGATTGGGTGAAAGGGTCCCTAGGGGAGTTGACCTTAAAATGATTGGTTTGTTTTCAGGCACCAAAATTGCAAATGATCAGATCTGGCCATCTGGGGATACCTGCCCTGTTACATGCAGGTTAGGTTGTAGCAAGGGGGAGGGAGTTAACACATTCCATAGGCTTCCTTAGCGGCTATGTGACCCTAGTCACATCCCAAGGTTAATCTGGGTGGGGGATTGCTGGACCCTTGCTCTGAAAGAACTGTGCTATGGTGACTTTGCCCCGGTCCCAAGAATTAACTCTAAATTTTTGAACCTCTCAGTCCCTGGTGATGCGCCCTCAACAGGCCACAGAGTTAGAGGATCCAGGCAGTTCTGATGAGACTTGATAAGCTATGGGCAGATGACAAAGAAGGAGAACTTCCCCTTTCGGCGGACTAGGGGAAAGGAACAAGGGGGAGGAATTGAGGGAGGGGGCTTCAATCGGGATATATTATGTATGATATATTATGTATGTTTCTGATCCTCTTGCATGCTAGGATTACAGGTGTGTGCCAGCATGCCAAGTTAAATGATTAGAGATCAAAGCCAGCGCATTGTGTACTTGCGTTCTAGGAAAATAATCTATCAACTGAGATACACCCCAGTCCTCGATTATTTTTCATAAGTGGTGAGGTTATAATCTAACCGAATTCCCTTCTGTATTTAGTTACTTTTCTCTTTCTGTCATTAAGGTTTTTTTGAGGTCTTTGTCTTTTGTCATTTTGACTATAGTACACATGAATTTAAATCCTATACTTACTCCTCTTGCAATTCTTTGTACTTATAGACTAATAGTTTACTTCTGGAGATTTTTTTAAAAAGTGTTGGCTTTTTCCAGTGTTTTTCTGCAGTTTTCCTTTTTCCTTTCCGTTTGGTATTCGCATTATATGTTTTTGTTGTCTTAACTTTCTCTGAGGCTATGTTCTTTTTTCTTTAATTCTTTTTACTTCAGATTGTGTGATCTCCTTTGATTGAAGACCTTTGGCAATACAAATTAACTACTGAGACTTTAATGTGGATTTTTTATTTTAGTTTACAACCGTACATTTGAGTTCCAGATTTCCCAATAAAAATGCAGTCATAGTTTGAGTTTTTGTGTTCTTTCTGGGCTCAGTTATTGGGCCTCTTAGCCCCCTGGCTGGCTAAGAGGTTCTCTGGCAGTTGTGTGCAGAAGGCATGGTGGCACAGGTTGAGTCTTTAGGTCTGGCTGTGAGTGGTACAGTTCTTGGTCCAAGTTCTCTCTGTCTTGTCTGCTGCCAAGATGTTAGTAGATGTCAGTGGACACCTGCAAGCTGTTGTCAGCTAAGCCTGTCCTTGTGCCCTGATGTACTGTACCCTGTGAACTTTAGCCCAGATAAATCCTCCCCACCTTAATTCCTTCTTTTAGGTATGTGGTCACAGCCACTAGACTAGTAAGAATACAGGCGGCTTCTGCCTCTTTATGACTTTATTTGATGAGATATTATTATTATACCTTCATCCAAAAATAATTCCTTTTAGCTCTTTGATATAATAGCTGCTATGACGTCTTTGATAAGTGCAATATCTGGACTCCCTCAAAGGCTATTCCTATGTTCTTTTTTATTTATATGCCATACTTTTATGTTTTCCAGAATGTCAAAAATTTTGACAAAATGGGATATTTTAGATAATATTTGTATTATGTACTTCTGAGTCATTCTCCATCCTTTAAAAAATGATTCAGCAAATTGGATGGAAATGCCATTTAAGGCTATTTTTCTCTGCAGTATGCTGCGGTGACGTTACACGTACATCGTGTGTACAGTTCCTGCTATCTGAGATGACACAGCCTTTAGCTGGGATCTTTTCACACAGTGGTTTCCTGATCTCTATCAAACATCTGGCTCATCCGACTGTGTTGATATCTTTTCCACTATTTACTTCCAACAAATATAAACTGATTGGAGCTTCATGACAGCATATTGAAATATAAATGCATTGTTTTGTAATGATGCATTGTGATAACATTACATGTTATCTTTATCGAGTTTGTCATGTGTGTTGGCCATAATGTTCCTTAGTTGTTACCATGTGGTTTGTTCTAGACATCTTTGTTGACTACATCAATATTGGTGAGGCATGGGTACATGTTTTTTATTGATGCCTGTGTTGCCCTGCTACATGGCTCAGCATGTTGTAAGAAGTTTGTTCTGCCCCATTCAGACAGTAGAACCCCAAACCAACCTGCTTAAAGCAATATAGTTTTTATATAATATAAAAAAATCCCTACATTTTCTGTTCTTTAAAATTCTTTTAGATTTACCTTTACTATTTTACATATACTAGTGTTTTGCCTGCAAGTATGTATGTGGACCATGTGTATGTCTGGTGCCTACAGGCATCAGAAGATGGCATTGGATCTCTGATACTGGACTTAGAGATAGTTGCGGACTGCCATGTGGCTCAAACCTTTGCAAGTACAAAAAGCAAATCTTGACCACCAAGCCAGGTCTCCAGCCCTGAATTTTCTTTCTCTAAGTGTCAAGTTAAACATCAAGAATTGTGTAGCTGAAATTATCAGTCTAATGGAGTGTGAAAAAAGATTAAGAAAATACAAATATACTCTAAGAGATGCTTGCTAGGATTAGATTTCCCTTGTGTATCGCTGGGACCTAGAAATCAATTAATTGTATGCCCCCTCGTGTTCTAAGTTAAACATCCTGAAGACATATGTATTTAAAATCTGGGTAATGAGCATCACAGTTAATGGGACAAGTTAGTATTTCATGTCTTCACAGAGGTGAATGTATTGAATTAATTAAAGAACATGATTTTCTGTTCTTTGCCTAAGCTTGGTGTGGTGCTTCGTTAAAAAGTTCAAGTAGCTGTATGAAACATATTTGCTCATAGGATGTGTGGAGAAACAATCATTTTTAATCACCAAGACTTACAGGACCAAATATTTTGGATTAGTGCCAGGAGTGTCTCTTTACTTATTAGGGAGAAAATGATAACGGTGTATGGTTAAAATTAATAGGCTAGTACTGGAAAGTTACATAAAACTTTTTTTGACATAGCACTAAAGTGGCCTTTGATGTTTTATTTTCTCTATCACTTCTTAAAAGTTTGAATCAGTTTAATGTGTGTTTTGCTTGAAGTAAGAATTTACTCCCAGATTTTAAGTGTGTATTGTGCTTTGCTATTCCTGTACTTTGGAAGAAGCCTTATATACTATGGCTTCAGTAAGTAATGGCCTAATTTAGCTTCATGTAGGTATGTTTCAATGCTGAGGACTTGCTTCGATTGATTTGAGTTCTTTTGTTCAAAGAGACTTGTCTTGGTTCTCTTGACTAGACAGTTGATGATTCGTTCTTTCAGTACCTGTTCATAAAAACGCCGAAATTATCCTGAAATGAGTGAGCTCATCAGGACATGGGATAGCGTTTCAGGTTATTTTCTAACAGTGATAAGTGGATCTTGATCTAATTGAGAATCAGAGAATTTCTAATGAGATCCTGCTGAATTATTAGTTATTTTATCTGTTCAGTGATGCTTAGACTTTACAATACCCACACCTATGCTTAGTGTGGGAAGAACTTTTCTAGATACTTTTGTAACCCTAGGTGTTGTTAACATAATTAGCAGAACAGGTCCTGCCTGGGCTTCCAAGAAGCGCTGAAAACTGATGCTGCCTTGCCTCAGAGGCAGGGAGTGGGCATTCACCTTAGGACAGCCTGGTATCTCCTTGAGTGCCATTAGTAGCAAAGAGGGAGTAAGAACATAACCTTTGTCCAGAGGTCTCCTTTCCAGAGCTCTCTATATCTCTTTTATAGATCTGATTTGTACAGCAAAAAACCCTCTAAAACACAAACAAACAAACAAACAAACAAAACTAGCTCAGGATTTTGCTGGAGAGTCTTTGTTCACAGGGCCATTATTAAGGATAATTTGTTGAATTTATTTCAAATGGTAGTTTGTTTATGTAAAATCTTAGTTCCAGTTGCTTATTGACCATTGTTCATTTTAGGGCTATTGTTTCTATGTTTGTAAAGACAAAAATTTGCATGGCAATGCTTGAGATGCTATTTTGTGTTGATGTGTTGTTCTAGTATGTTTCCGTACGTGCTAATTTTCACAGTAGTGTGTTTTTAGAAACTCCACTGTGGTACTGATAAATCTCTTTTTGTTGATGAGTTTTTATGAAAAATATTTTCAGTGACACTTCTGTTCTTACCAAAGCTTTGTAGCCAGTTATTTTAAAAATAAACTTAATAAAAATGACTTTTATTCTCTATAATGGATTAGGGTTAGGATAAAAGTTATGTAAAACTTACTGTTTTTTTTTTTTTTCTTTGCTTTTTGGCTTTTTGAGATAGGGTTTCTCAACCTTGGCTGTCCTGGACTCACTTTGTAGACCAGGCTGGTTTCAAACTCACAGAGATCTTCCTGCCTCTGCTCTCTGAGTATGTGCCACTGCACCCAGCTGTTATTCTTTATGATCTATTACATGAATATAATGTAAATGTTTGTATAATTTTATAGAGTTCATTTTTTATTGTAGGACATTTAACAGTAAATAAACAAAGTCATAGTTATTATATATGTGATATACACATATGTGTATATATGTGCATATGTATATGTGTGTGTGTATGAATGTGGGTATGTATGTTTGTGTGTGTACAGGTATCTGACAGGGCAGCTACTGGAGACATTGCAATTGATAGTTACTTTCTCTCACTGGGATTTAGAAGGGCTTCCTTCCTCAGCTTTTTCAAATGTTATAAAACTGGAAAAATTCAACAAATTTAACAAATGGCCTTTTCCTAAGGGAACTTAATGAAGACTAATTTTGAAAACACAAGATTTACAAATGACTATATTTTCCTTTGGTTACACCTAGTTCTGGGATTATTTGAATTGTGAAGTCATGTTAGTTTGAATCCTTACACCAGCCCTTATTTGTGAGTTTTGGGAAACTTGTCCTTTTGGTCACATTTACTAGTTTATATTTTCCTTCTTCCTGTTGTCCTTTGAAGACTTTTCTTCTACCAGTACCAAGGTTCATAGTGAAGTGATCAAGAAAAATCCTGAGAGGTCAGGAGTCTACGTCACTGTTGCCTTAGGGATGCCGAGAAATGAATTCTCCAGGCTGAGTTTCTGTCCCCATTTCCCCATCCCTGCCTCTCCTCTTAAATAATTTCATTAGTAGTGTGAATCATCTCCTTTTGTTCAGATAATCAGTACCTACAGTAGTTAGGCATCTTTTGCAAGGAATTGCTAATTAGGAAACATTATATGATGAAGTAAAGGCACCGAGGGATGGGACAGCAGCATGTACTTGGTAGTGTGAATTATGAAGGAAAGGAGATTTGAAACAGGGAAGAGTTGCTCATATGCACATGCATGACAATTAATTCAACTACAAGACTTTGTGGTTCTCTGGAACAGCAGAACATAGAATCATGCTGTCTGTCTTTTTAATCTTAGCAATTTGTTCCTCAGCACACTAAATGTTTATTGTATGAACTGGAAGACAGGATTTCCCTTGGGAAAACTGACGGGTTCCCCTTTTTTTCCTTTTCAAGACTTTTTTTTCCACATTTTTTTATTTTTAATGTTTTAAATTACACTTTATTCACTTTGTATCCCCCCTGTATCTCCCTCCCTCCTTCCCTCCCAAGCCTTCCCTTCTTCTCCATTCTCCACCCATGTCTCTCCCAAAGTCCTGATAGGGGAGGTCTTTTCCTTCCTTCTGATCCTAGTTTATTAGGTCTCATCAGGAGTGGCTTCATTGTCTTCCTCTGTGGCTTAGTAAGGCTGCCCCCCTCCCCCCAACCCCTTAGGGTGAGGTGATCAAAGAGCAGGCCAATCAGTTCATGTCAGAGGCAGTCCCTGTTCCCATTATTATGGAACCCACTTGGACACTGAACTGCCATGGGCTACATCTATGCAGGAGTTCTAGGTTTTCTCCATGCATGGTACTTGGTTGGAGTATCAGTCTCAGTGAGTTATCCCAGAAGCAGAAAGACTCACTCATATAGACATATAATATAGGATAAACCTACAAAAATCTGTACACCTAAAGAAACTAATCAAGAGGGAGGACTCTGGCTAAGATGCTCAATCCCCATTCAGAAAGGCAAAAAGGATGAACATCACAAGAAGGAGAAAACAGGGAACAAGTTAGGAGCCTGCCACAGAGGGCCACTGAAAGGCTCTGCCCTGCAGACTATCAAAGCAGATGCTGAGGCATATAGCCAACCTTTGGGCAGAGTGCAGGGAATCTTATGAAAGAAGTGGGAAATAATAAGATCTGGAGAGGACAGGAGCTCCACAAAACCAACAATCTGGAGCAACAGAACCAAAAAATCTGAGCACAGGGGTCTTTTCAAGACTCTTGATGCTACAGGTTGTTCTTACCTGTTATAAAGCAGCTTTATTGACTTTCCCGCAATTGAGTTGAGTTGGAAAAAGAATTGGTTCTAAAAGTCCATTCCTGCTTTAAATGGATAATGTTCAATTACTTTTGATGTTGCCATAATATTTTAATATGTGAGTATTAGCATAATGTATTTTAGTGATTAATCTTCCCTCAGTTAGATACCTGATCATGTTATTCCCTTGCTGGGAAACCTTTGAAAAGTTCCAAGTGGATTTTGGCATCCCCTCAGCTTGATTTCTGACCTGAGTTTCTGTCTGTTTTTAGCCTTTTAGAACTATCACTCTTTATCATCAGCTACCAGGGGAGCATGGTGTGGACTCTTGTTCATGCTTTTTTTTTGGTCATAGTTGCTTATTTCCACTCCTTCAGTCAGATCTTTTCCTCTTTACACTTCATATTTCCTGCTAGTCTTCTTGTCTTTCTTCCCCTTTGAAGCTTTAACTGAATAGATGAGTTTCTTTTGAATCTACTGACTAAAATCATGTTTCCACTAACAGCACTGTGTCTCCCGACCCCAGCCAGTTGCATTTGCTCAGTCAGCATTTCTTGTGCAGTATTTTTCCTCAGTGCTTAGCATGTTGTCTTCAGTCTTGAGCCTTGTAAGCAGAAAGTTCTTACCTCTGGTGTACGTGTGTCTATTTATTTATTTGTTTATATAGTGTTTCTTTTTTGAGACAGGGTCTTGCTATGTGTCTTAGTTGACCTGGAACTCTCTATGTACCACAGGCTAACATTGAATTTTTGTTAATCCTCTCACCTCAACTTTCCAAGTATTGCAATTACATGCTTGAGCCAGAATGCCCAACATGATAGGAAGTTTTCTGTTTTTTATTCCCCCTCAATACTAGGACTTGATCCCCAGGCTTTGTAGATCCTAGGCAAGTTCTTTATCAGTGTACTATGACTGAGGTCCTGGTTTTTATTTAAGTTCATGTTAAGGCTTATCCTGTGATTCTTTTTTCCCCCTTAGTTTGTATAATGTTTTAGAAATAACTGTGCATTAATGTTTATATAATTCCTATTAGTCCTTTCTGTTTCTGGCCATTCATATATATGTTGAAGTTCTTTAGTCTACATTCAGGTAATTGATAGTGATAAAACAGTTGACTCATAGGATTTATGGCTGGTCCTTGATGTGTCATATACATACTTCATCTTGTATTGATCAGTCTGCTTCAACTCCTCCCTTCTAAATGGAGACGTTGTATACTAACTTTCTAATCATAATATGGCCTCTCGTCAAATATAAAAACACATTTGTTTTCAAGTCCCTAAATGTGTGACTTACTCTTCAGGTACTTTTGAGATCTTGTGTAGGTTGTGATTCCAAGGAGAGGTTGATATTCTTTGGCACATTTTGTAAATTGAATGAATACCTTTGGTTTAGGCTTCAGACTCCTAGAGCTGGGATTTGAAGTCAAACCTGAATTTGAAGTCAAATCTTGCTACTGTTTACTTTGCTTAGACTATGTAAATAATGTTGTTTATGTTGAATGCTTTTTTTTTATAAATTTATTTTTATATCAATCACAGGTTAGGTTTTTTGCATCCAATGCGTAGCCCCCTCCCTCATTCTCTCCCACCCTCCCCAACCCTCCCTCATCTCCTCCCCGTCCCCTCGAAGTCCATCAATGGGGGAGGATCTCCTCCCTTTCCATCTGATCATCTTGTCTCCTCAGGGCTGGCTGAAATGTCCTCCCCTGGGATCTAGCCAGGCTGTTACTCCCTGGCGTGTATGGGGGAGGGTCAAAGAGCCAGCCATCAAGTTCAAGACTGAAACAGTCCCTGTTTCCCTTACTAGGGTCTTCAGTTCGACAATGAGTTATCATGGGCCACATCTGAGCAGGGGTTCTAGGCCATATCCATATATGGTCCTTGGTTGGAGAAA
>CM053765.1:23327785-23351317 GCA_028658305.1 Pachyuromys duprasi
GAATGGGTGTTGGATTTTGTCAAATGCTTTTTCGGCATCTAGGGAGATGATCATGTGGTTTTTCTCCTTCAGTTTGTTTATATGGTGGATCACATTGATGGATTTGCGTATATTAAACCACCCTTGCATGCCTGGGAAAAAGCCTACTTGGTCATGGTGGATGATATCTTTAATGTGCTCTTGGATTCGGTTTGCAAGTATTTTATTGAGTATTTTTGCATCAATGTTCATAAGAGAGATAGGTCTGAAGTTTTCTTTTTTTGTTGGATCTTTGTGTGGTTTAGGTATCAAGGTGACTGTGGCTTTATAGAATGAGTTTGGTAATGTTCCTACTGTTTCTATTTTGTGGAATAGTTTAGAGAAAATGGGAGTTAGCACTTCTTTGAAGCTCTGGTAGAATTCTGCACTTAATCCATCTGTCCCAGGGCTTTTTTTGGAAGGGAGACTGTTGATGACTATTTCTATTTCCTTGGGGGATATAGGTCTATTCAATTTTTCAACCTGATCTTGACTTAATTTAGGTAGATGGAATCTATCAAGAAAATCGTCCATTTCATTTAGATTTTCAAATTTTGTGGCATATAGGTTTTTGTAGTAAGACCTAATGATTGTTTGGATTTCCTCAGTGTCTGTTGTTATGTCCCCCTTTTCATTTCTGATTTTCTTGATTTGCATTGTTTCTCTCTGCCTTTTTGTTAGTTTGGCTAGGGGCTTGTCTATCTTGTTGATTTTCTCAAAGAACCAGCTCTTTGTTTCATTGATTCTTTGAATAGTTTTATTCATTTCTAATTCATTGATTTCAGCCCTGAGTTTGATTATTTCCAGCTGTCTACTTCTCTTTGTTGTATCTGCTTCTTTTTTTTCTAGGGCTCTCAGTTGGTCCATTAAGTCGCTTGTATGAGATGTTTCAAATTTCTTCTTGAAGGCACTTATTGCTATGAACTTTCCTCTTAACACTGACTTCATTGTGTCCCATAGTTTTGGGTATGTTGTGTTTTCATTTTCATTGAATTCTAGGAAGTCTTTAATTCCTTTCTTTATTTCTTCCCTAATGAAGCTGTCCTTGAGTAGCAATTTGTTCAATTTCCATGTATGTGCATCCTTTTTGCTGTTTCTGTTGTTGTTGAGGTCCAGCTTTAGACCATGATGGTCAGATAGGATATAAGGGATTATTTCAATCTTCTTATATCTGCTGAGTTTTGCTTTGTGAACAACTATATGGTCTATTTCGGAGAAGATTCCATGTGGTGCTGAAAAGGTGTACTCTTTTGATTTTGGATGAAAAGTTTTGTAGATATCTATTAGATCCATTTGATTTAGGGTCTCTGTGAGTGCCCTTCTTTCCCTGTTTTGCTTCTGATTGGATGGTCTATCTCTTGGTGAGAGTGGAGTGTTGAAGTCTCCTACTATTAAGGTGTTGGGATCTATGTGAGGTTTCAGCTTTAATAATGTTTTATTTACAAATGTAGCTGGTTTTGTATGGGGCATAGATGTTCAAAATTGAGATGTCTTCCTGTTGGGATTTTCCTTTGATGAGAAGGAAGTGCCCTTCCTCATCTTTTTTGATTAGTTTTGGTTGATAGTCTATTTTATTAGATACTAGGATTGCTACCCCAGCTTGTCTTCTGGGTCCATTTGCTTGAAACACATTTTTCCAGCCCTGTACTCTGAGGTAGTGTTTATCTTTTTTGCATAGGCGTTTTTCTTGAATGCATGAGAATGTTGGATCATGTTTCTGCAACCATTCTGTTATTCTGTGTCTTTTTATTGGAGAGTTGTCCATTAATGTTGATAGATAATAGTGACCAATGACTGTTCGTTCCTTCTATTGTGGAGTTGGTGGTCTTACTATGATTCATTGCAATTTTTCCCTCTTTTAATTTTTGCTGGGAGATTGTTTGTATCCTATAATTTCTTTGATGTAGTTGTTTTCGTTGGACTGAAGTTTTACTTCTAGTATCTTCAATAGGGCTGGATTGCTGTGTAGATATTGCTTAAATTTTGTTTTGTCATGGAAAATTTTCTTTTCTCCATCTATGTTGATTGAAAGCTTTGCTGGGTATAGTAGTCTTGGTTGGCATCTGTGTTCCCTTAAAGACTGTGTGACCTTTGTCCAGACCCTTCTGGCTTTCATAGTTTGTGATGAGAAGTCTGGTGTATTTCTGATAGGTCTGCCTTCATATGTTACTTGACCTTTTTCCCTTGCTGCCTTTAATATTTTTTCTTTGTTTTGTAGGTTTAGTGTTTTGACTATGATGTGACGAGAGGTATTTCTTTTCTGGTCTAGTCTATTTGGTGTTCTGTAGGCTTCTTGTATGTTTATGGACATCTCTTTCTTTAAATTAGGGAAATTTTCTTCTATGATTTTCTTAAAAATATTTTCTGGTTGCTTGGATCCTGGAGTCTTCTTTTTCATCTATTCCAATTATTCTTAGGTTTCGTCTTTTCATGGCATCCTTGATTTCTTGAATGTTTTGTGTTTGGTACTGTTCTGATTTTAGTTTGTCTTTGAGTGTGGAAACAGTTTCAGCAAGTGTATCTTCAGCTCCTGAGATTCTCTCTTCCATCTCTTATATTCTATTGGTGATGCTTACCTTTGTGGTTCCTGATCTTTTCTCTAAGTTCTCCAGTTCCAGGTTTTTCTCTGTTTGTGTTTTCTTTGTGGATTCTAATTCTGTTTTCATGCTTTGTACCATTTCCTTCATCTGATTGAAGGTGGCTCCTATTTTTGTATTTGTTTCCTCTCTATATGTTTCTAATTGTTCCTTTATGTGGGCCGATATATTTTTTTGAATTTCTTTGAGAGCTCTGTACGTTTCCTCTTTTTGTTCCTGAATTAACTGGATAATTATACCTTTAAAATCATTTTCCTTAATTTCTGGTGAATTAAAATATCCATCAGTTTTCGGTGATTCTGGTGGTGCCATGGTGTCCTGTTTTTTGTTGGGTGAGTTCTTACGTTGTCCTTTGGACATTGCTTATATATAATCTCTGTTTCTTCCTCAAGTCTGACTTTTGGACTGGAACTGTCTTACCGTGGTGTCTGTAGAATTCTTCAGGAATATCAGTGGGGACCAAAGGTTTGAGAGTGTGTATCATTGCTTCTGTTGTTCCTGAGCAGGTTTCCTGGATACCTGGTGGTCTACAGACTGAGTCGGGCTCAGCAGGCTGGACTCTGAGGTCTGCGGCCTGTGCTGTGGACTTCAGTTGTGGACTCTCTGCCCCTGGCCCAGAGTTCTGCACTGGACGTTGGAAGCCCGGCAGGCTGCACTCTGCTCCCTGAGTTGGGAAGCACTATCTGCTTCCTCAGCAGCTACCCCCTAAGACAAGTCTGTGGGGGAATGCTGGAGATCTGTGCTTGGAACGTGCTGCCTGTGCTCCTTGCATGTTGCTGTGTGCACTGCAGGCTGCCTCCTGTGCTTCACTGCTGTTAGGGGTACCTCTGATGCTGCTTTCTGATGCTGGCTGAGGTATCTCCCCCCTGCTTCCTCTGCTGCAGGCTTGGCTATGTCTGCTGCTGCTTCTGTACGTTGGGAGGAAGTGCCCGGGAATCGATTGCCCAAGAAAAGTCCAAGGAGATGACCGCAGTTGACCTGTATCCTATTGGTCTCAGATCAGGTTTTGTGCCAGGTCTCCCCGAGCTCCTCGTATGGTTGTTTTGGGTTCCACAGCCCCTCGATTTACCAATTCGGGGACAGGGAAACCCAGGGTCTGATGCTCTAGGTCACACAGATCTGTCTGTGAAGTGTAGGTGGTGCTCCAACAGGTCTCTGAGCTGACCGCGACCTCCCGCCGATCTAGGGGACCTTTGCCAGGGAGATTCTGGGTACCCTAGTTCAGTTCCTGTTTGCTTACTTCCCTGTGGGGTTTTCTCCCGACCGGATACCCCAGACTCTGATACTCTGGGGTACACAGTTCTTTTGTGACGGAGAGTTGGGTGAACAGTATGTCTCTGCACGTCTCCGTGCTCGGGGGTGGAGGCTAGTTCAGAGATGGTGTGTGCAAGCCTGTGGTTCTGAGAGATCTTTTCCCTGGGAAGGGTGGGTGACATAGGTCAGTCCCGTTTCCTTCCTTCCCTGTGGGGTTTTCTTATGACTGGGACTCTAATAAACGGTGTTTTTTTTGTGCCCACCGTTCAGCCTGGGAAGGGGATCAGGTCACACAGGCATGTGATTCTCGTCTAGCGTCCGGCTGCCTGCGCAACCGGGGATCTCTTCTGGGTTCTGGCTGTGTGTCCTGGGAATGGACTGGGCTGGTTCCCGCACCTTGGGGCTTCCTCTCACCTGAGAAATCGGATCGCTGTTGTTTTAGGGCCCAGAGTTCAGTCCCTTGGTCGCTGTACCGAAAATGTTCTGCAGCTCAGAAGCAGAGTCCTCCTGGCGCTGCCATCTTGTCCCGCCTTCTCAGATTATTCTTTATCTGTAATTGTTCTTTCTTCACACCTTTAGTTCCAAAATCTCAGTCTGGGATCTTTCATTTCTTATCACATTCAGCTGTTCTATCTCTCTCTCTCTCTCTACCTACCTACCTACCTATCTATATTTTTGAGACAGGGTTTTTCTGTTTAGCCTTGGCTTTTTTGGACTTCCCATATCCCTTATACCCAGCCCTTAACCAAATATATGAATATTACTTGCTTTTCAGTATCTATAATGCCAAAGAAATTCTAGACCTGACTAGCGCCCTACAATTCTCCAACTCGAGCTGTCGTTTTACATGTGAGTTGAGATGATCTTGCAACTCTGGGAAGACGATGAACCCTAGAGAATTGTAAAGTAGAAGAGCTTAGGACTCAAAGGACTGTTACTGAATCATAGTATTTCTAGACCTGTTGCATTGCAAGAAAAAGAAAGATTCTTGCTGTTTAAACCAATTTCAGGAGCAGAACATTCTATCAAATAGAGCTATGTAATGAGACTCCACCATCATCTCTAGCTGAAAGCCTCGAAACGCATGGCTAGGGTGACTGCGGTATCTTTTCCAAGCCTGTGTCATATAGTTAAGCTGTCTCTTCTTAGATTCTTGCCACACCATCCTACAGAGTATTTTCATCTTCTTTAGTGGGATAAATATAATGATTCTCTTAAAAAGTGTTTCTCTTTAATTTCTGGAGCTGTAGCTGTTATTACAGCTTATATAAAGCTGTAACTTATAGTAATTGAAGGGCACAGGCTGAGTAAGCAGTAGAATTTTATTGGGCTCACACTTGTAGAGGCTGCGAAGCCTAAGAATATGGGTCTAGCATCTAGAGAAAGCCATTGTAGTGAGTCATAATATGAATTATTATTATTATTTTGAAGATAAGTGACTAACTAAATTGACCTATTATGGTTTACTGCTAAACAGATTCACTGTTCTCAGGTCAAAGGTCAACTGCTTAGTCACTCCCTTTCTCTTTTCCTTCTGTATTTCATATGTCTGTGTGTATGTATGTATATATGTGTGTACGTTGAACACATGTTCTTCACGTCTCCTACCCTCTATTTCTTACCTCTCCCTGCTTTTTTTTTCTTTTCTTTTTCTCCTTTGGTCTCCTTTGTCCCCCTTGACAGTTTTAATCTCTTCATTCATACATATGTGATTTTATGTAGTTACATAAAACATTGGTAATTGTTTGAGATTGGCCTTTTAGATTCTGAAAGAAATCTTTATGGTTATGTCATTGCATCTCTCAAACATACATAGCGTTTTTCTCAGGTAAAGTAAAAAAGGAATAAACAAGAACTAAAGATACAAAATCACTGAGAAGAGGGAAGTATTGAGTACCGGCAGCAAACACAAACATCCCTCATGGTGCCCATGTGTTTCTGGAAACAACTCCGGCTCCACTTGCTGCTGTTGTCCTTTGTAGTGTGCGTGTGGTGACACTCAGAGACCAGGATGGTTGGTTAGAGGCCTCTGTCACCCAGTGTGATCCCTTACCCTCTAGGTGATGTGTTTCTCTTGGGTACCTTCCCAGCCTGTGCTCCCCTTAAAGAGCTTATGCGTGTCTTTGTGGGATCCCAAGATTTCTTGTTGTTCGTTGCTGTGTGTCTTGTCAGATATTGGCATTATTCAATTAGTTCACCACAGTGACTCACATCATGTATCATTGCCTCTTTTAGATGTTGTCTAGGTTCCCCATATTATCTTTTACCTCTTCTTTTGAGTGTCTCACTGGAATATACATTACTGTTATTTTAGGTAATATTTTAATATTTCAGTAATTAATAAGCCACAATAGAAGCTTTTCCCCCCATTAATTCTTTGCCTTATTTATCTTATATTTAAGTAATTATTGATCATTATAGATTAGTACATTTTGGTAATAGGTATCTGAAATACATGTTCATACAAGTATGGCATTACAATATGTGATTTTATGTAGCTATATAATGATGCTACGTTTACATTTTCCACCTACAATTAATTTTTATTAAAATATGCAAAATATGATTTATTAAAATTTTCTCTCCTTATGGATTAAATTTTATTTTTTTACTTGGAAGACCCATAGGATATTTTGCAGTAACCTTTTTTCCTGTTTTTGCTTTTTATTCTTAACCCACTAGATGCTAAAAGAGAAGGATGAATTGAAAAACCAGCTTTATGTAGCACTACAGCAGATTGATAATCTCAGGAAGGAACTGAATGAGCTCTTAACCAAGCGTGCCTTGCAGGAGGAGGAGCTTAATTGCAAGGAAAAGAAAATCAGTGACATTCTGTGTCACCAAGCTGAACTGGAAATGGAGGTCAAGAATTCCCTCGACACCGTCCAAAGATTGGAAAGTGAGTTGAAAAGACAGAGTAAGATTCAAAGTCAGGTAAAAGCTGAGAAAGATCACCTGGAGAAAAAGATGACCGAGCTAAAGGAGAGCCAGTCCCAGGACAAAGCTAAACTTCTGGAACTGCAGAAGTCCATCAAGGACTTGAGCGCCATCCGAGCAGATCTCGCAAATCAACTGGCTGAGGAAGAGCGAGCCAAGAAAGCTGTTCTCAGGGACCTTTCTGAGCTGACAGCCCAGGCAAAATCCAAAGAAGAAGAGACTGCTACCATTATCACACAGTTAAAGTTAGAGCGAGACGTTCACCAGAGGGAGCTGGAAGATCTCACATCCTCATTGAATTGTGTGAAAATAAAGCATGAACAGAATATCCAGGAGCTGATGAAGCACTTCAAGAAAGAAAAGAGTGAAGCAGAGAATCATATCCGGACACTGAAGGTACCGGTGTTCAAATATCTTGATGATACTGACAGATTTTTTTTTCCTGGTGTCTCATGAAGTTAATAAAGCACAAACTTTAAGAGGTCATTTGGTATTCCCAAGCACTGCAGGGAAGATAAAACCAACAATAAAGAGGTTTATTCATGCCTGTTTGGCCAGGTCGAAATGAGTGATAACAGCCCCCTGGGAGCATCTTTTGGAACCCTTTAAAGAGAACATTTAGTTATTTTGGGAGTTCGGGAAAGGTAGAGGTCGCAGTAAGTCCTGGACCTGAAATGTGCCCTTATTCAACATTTATGACCTCCTAAAATACAAAAGGCAAAGAATTGTCAAGGCCTGAGAAGCTAGAGCCACATTCCTTATTTGTATTTGTATGGTAACTAAAGGCACCCAAGGCCTATGCAGTTTACTCTTTCTGTTTCAAATCAAAGCTGCCTGGGTAATTGACTGACTGAGAGCTTGCATTTATGGAAATGTTCTTCAAGTATAATGTGATTGGCATTATCATCATGCAGGGCAGATCATGCTTGTCAGATAGGTTAAATTGATCCATCTCCCTACTTTGCTTTTTCTCTATTGTACTTAAATGGTATAGGTTCCGTATTAGTTATTTATGTTTTTAATTTCCTTTGGAGTGAAAGTCATGAAAAGTTGGATTTGTTTCAGCTGTTATATCAGTGCCTCAGATATTTCTGATACCTTGCACATTTTTGTTGAATGACTGGGTAATTGCTAAAGTTTAATAATTTTTATTCGAAAGTCCTTGATATGCAACTACTGCTTTAAAAGTAGTTAAGATTAAAGAAATGATATTAAAATAGCTGATAGCTGTAGAACACTCTTTTATAGATTCTTTCCCAGGTTTGTCGAGCCTTCTGGCAGAAGCCAGTTTAGGACCATTAACTGAGGTGGCAGATCGGAGTGGCGGGGAGTGGAGTAGGTGAGATTGTTGCTAGTGGTCCTTGACATCACAGGAGCACTGTTGGTTTAAGGTGCACGATTGTTGCATGCTACTAAGAAAAAAGAATATTGTCTCCTGCATGTTAAAATGTGACATGATGTCACATAAGGTAACATCCCAAATGGGAGAAGGAAAAATGTGAAATACATGTATTTTAATATTTATTAAGTAGCATGCAATGACCCTTAAGAATGATGAGGACATGAACAAAACTAGAATTAGGGTTATGAAGAGGAGCTCATGTTATATTCTGATTGATTGGCTATTGTAACACTGTTAGAAAATCTTTGGGAATTCTTTGTGTCAATTATTGCTGTTAGAACCTCATATGTGCTAGTTATTATCTTTATCATTCCTTATGATAGTGTGCATTGCTTTCTCACTCACAAGGAAGTTGAGACATAGGCATACCTGGAGAATGGTAAATATATGATTTGAACCTGGGTAGTCAACTGCTTGAGTTCTTACTTGGCTGTCCTGGGTAAGATTTAGAACTAAGAACTACTGGATAGTTAGTTTGATAGGTAGGTGAATAATGTCACTATTTGTGAACTTAGAATATGCAGACAGCACAGAAGTCTGGAGAGAACAATGGCAAATCTACTTTCTTCCTATGTTGAGTTAGGTGGGAGGGCCTGATGCTGAATTACTCAAGTCTAGTTATCCAGCACTTGAGGACATACAGGGTTAGGAGGTGAGGGGAAATTTAAATTCCTGAAACACTCAGGAACTCATGAGTGTTAGCTTCTCTCACAAGATTTGGAGCATTATGCAAGGAGACAGAGAAGAATAAATCTCTAGAATGCCAACACTTAAAGAACTGAAAAAAAAAAAGGCTCTAGAAAATAAGAATAAGAGACCACATGAGAGACAGGAGAAGAATCAGAAAAGAATGATATCTTGGAAATCCAAAGGATATTTCAAGAAAAGTATGACCAAGGGGCTAGAGAGATGGCTCAGAAATTAAAAGCAGTCTGCTCTTCCAGAGGTCCTGGGTTCAGTTCCCAGCACCATATGGTAGCTCACTGCTGTCTGAAGTTCCAGTTAAAAAGGATCTGTTGCCCTCCTCTGTTCTTCATGGGCTCCAGGCATATCTATGATACATAGAAATACATGCAGGCAAAACACCCCTACACATAAAATAAAGTAAAAATAAAATATTTAGTGTCACATGTGGTACACAAACTAAACGAAGTAAAACTGTGTTCATTGTATTTTACAACAAAGACCTACAAGGAAATGTGAGAGTCATTGTCAAACTGCTCTGCATCCAAGGGAGGCAAGGCATGTCTTCCTCTGCAGGTTTGGGAAGACGCCGTTGAGAATGTTCACTGAATGGAATGGTCTACACCGTTGTTAAAACTCATACAAGTAGAGTTGAGTAGCAACAGGCAGACACTTGATGGGAAGACTGGTATGGGCTAGCAGGGAGCTTGTGGGCACTGCCATGCAGCTAGAGTAGAAGAACAAGCATTTCTGCTGAATGAAAGAGAGAGGCTGGGGCTAAAGGTCCATTTCCATTTTCCTTTTTTTTTTTCTCTTTTCTTTTGAATCATTCAGAGTTTTAGAGTTAATGTTCAAGTGGTCGTCTAGCAGGTTTCAGTGTGAATGTGGGTAGAGGGATCAGAAATACAATAAGTTAAGGGATTCTGAGGTGGTCACTTGGCCATTTATGGTATTATTATGAAAAATATGTTAGAAACCTCTATGGAGAGTGTGATTGGTCCAATCAGCTTTTGGCAGCAAGGATGAGAGGTGTGGATGAGTACGTGAACCTCAAAGGAAGGCTGGGTTCTGCATGAGCATGGAATGTTTTGTCAGCTGTATGGGGCAGTGCCTTGAAAAACGGTTCTTTCCCAGAGCTTTTAATTTTGAATTTCATTCAAAATGGAGCGCCCTTTCATCTTCATCGCTGCGGCTTACACTCTTAAATAGGTTATGTGGTAAGTTTCGTGTTAGTGACTGGGAACTGGTAATAATTTTTTGGATAGAGTAGGTCCAGGATCATCTCTTCAAGAACGTTATTTGTTCTTTTAAATCTGCTGGCTTGAGTGCAGATAAAACTAGGCCTGCTTAACTGGATATGACTATATCCCAATATCCTATGTCACTGACATGGATGCAGTTCTGATGACCGCCCCCCCCCCACTTCCCTGTGGATCTCCACTTCCTCTTTCTATTCCTAACTCTTTCCCTTCTGCCTTCAGATACAACCCAATTTCCTCTCTGAAAACACATTATTTGGGTGTCATTTCCTGCTCAATAAAGTGTTCATTGATTCCTTGCTGTCTCTTAGCCCAGCTTGCCCCTTCTGCATACTGTTTGCTTTTGTGCTGTCCACATGCCTCATGAAAATGGTCTTTTCGCTGTTCTCCATTTGCAATGGTGTTCTCCTATACAGAGCAGGAAAAGTTTTGCTTAATTCTGAAAAGTCCAGTGCGGTGGCCTGAATCTCCTCTGAGCCTGGGGTCCAACCCTCCACTGTTTGCTGTTTGTTGGTTTCTTTATTTAGCAAAGTCAGTGAGGCAGCCTTGGGTGTTAGTCTCCAGGCAGACAGTCATCACACCTCAGCAGTTCTTCTGTCTCCTAGGAGGGGCCAGTTCCAGGCTTCACACATAGGGTGATTTGCTCAGTGAATGTTGGATTAAAATGCTTGGAAAGCTGGAAGTCATAGGATTTGTTTGTGTTTTGCCCTGGCATCGCTGTGGTTTGAATTTCACGATGGAACATGGTTAGAAGATTTCTTTACCTTTTGTTTAGGACATGCTTTGGACTCATTTATGGTGAGATGACCAAAAACCAGAAGTTACTTGAGTGAAAAGAATTGAACTGTACACTCGCTCTTGATTTTCAGAATCCTTTAGGCTTTTTAAAAAAAAATGTGAAATCCTGAGATCTGAGGAGGGTGGGTGCTGTTCTGTACTGTGGTGCATCAGGGGCTTGAAGAACCAGAGACTGGAGTCCTAGCGTTTGCCTGCCTTAAATGAGATCAGTTACCCTGAGGCAACAACCTTTGTGGCTCATTATTTTGTTAACACCTCTCTACTTATTTAGCTGTTTCTATTTAGTAAAATGAGTTGATAGCAAAGGTTCGCACAGATTGCACGCACTGAATGATACACAGGAGAGCTTCTGGCAGTTAGCGCTGTAATGTTGGGTTTCTGTGTTTTTCAATGCCACATGATTTACTGCTTTCTTGAGAGGCTAATAATGCTTGGCTGTGTCGCCTATGCTTTTGGTATACATCACTGCCTCTACTGCCTAGTCACTATCTTCATACCTTGTTTTAAAATTGGCATAGTTATGGCATGGTCGAAATGATGTTAATATTTTCAGAATATTAGGCTTTTATGACATTTCCTCAAAGTCATTTTCTGGGGCCTTCTACCAGAGCCCAAAGCTGAAGAATATGTTTTTGCCATTGTTGGCTCTATACTATTAGTAAAGTTATATCTTTTAAAACTTTACCACCAAAATAGGAAGTACTTTTTTACTATTTGGTGACTGTGAGCACATGACTTTGCAAATCTCCAAATGAAATGCAGATGTAATTTACAAATAGCCTTCCAACAGGTAAAAGTATTAGGGAAATTAAGAATTGATACCTTTAAAAATAGATACCTAACATAGAATGTGGCAAGCTCAGTAGTGTAGATGTCGCCGTCTTAGCTGATTTCAAATGAGGCATGGCCTGGAAGGGGTTGAGTGGAAGGAGCCTTCTCCTGAGGGTCTGTGAGCAGGCTCTAGGTGCCGTTGACCTTCAGGAGATGGTTCCTATTCACCTGTGCTTTTTTTATAGGGCATAAAGTAAAGTAAAAAGCAGTCTACTGAAACTTAAAATTGTAATTGAGCAATTTTCCTGATGAGAGACTTTATTTTGTGAATTTGTTTTGGGGCTATGAAGACAGGATTGCTCATAAAAAAAATCCAATTGCTTTGTTAATTCAAAGTGGCATCAGGTCTTAGCTGAATATTGTGGAGTAAATAAAATATAGATTTTATTTAAAACTCTCAAAACTTCTTTCAGGAAGTTGTTTCCAGTGATTGCGTTCCTACATACCTAGTTAATCACACGTAATAGACATAACCATGGAGGAGGCAGCGCTGCCATGTAGCTCAGGTTGAGAAGGTGCCTGCCTAGTGTGCATGCACATTCCACGCAACCACAGAGGAAAAGAAAGCACCTCCGTGGTGGGCATTCTGTATTTTAAACAGCTTCTCAGCTGTTAGTGACTGGTGGGTGTGTCAGGTTACCACTGACACTTGTGCTCAGGCTCTCTTAAGGCCTTGTGCAGTATTCCTGCTGAACACGCAGGTGTTAGGAAGAATTCCTGGGCTCAGGTCCTTGCATGCTTTTATTTCTGGTATACCTGTGTAAATTACTGGTCTCCAAGGGCTTGAGTTTCGAAATAGGAGTTAGTAGGGGAGTAATAGCCCCTCCCTCCTCAGGTTGTTGGGAAAGGAATGGAGGTTACACTGTTTCTGACAGTTGAAGTCATGTATGGTGATATTGCCTGCTTATTCTTGTTTTGGCTATCCTTGGTCCTTTTGTCTCCCTATAGATGTGGAAGAGGCATAATGGGACGTTTGGAAGGAGAAAAGGGAAAGAAAAACATAATTAAATTGCAATCTCAAAAATAAGTGAACAAAAAAACTGCTGACTTTGGTTACACCCAAGAAAACATAGATCAGAAAGGACTTTACTGCACTGTTGGTGGTGGACAACTCATTCATACTCTTCTTTTATGTCCCATGAGGGTAGTATCAGCATTATATTGTATGAGAAGCATGCTAGTCTTTCCTAAAATCCAGGAAGGAAGAAGAAAGTTAGGCCCTTCTTTTGTAGATGAGGAAACTGACCAGTCAAAAGCATCATCTTGAAGTGTCTCTATGGGGATCTTCTTTAATAATGCTTTTCTTGCTCAGCAGTTTCTCTTCCCCCACCCCCACTGGCCAAAATACCCAGGAAGTACTTGTCCTTTATTAGGTTAAATTGACTGTTTTTTCATACTACTTTATATTTTGTATCTGTCATCTTCAGCACCTTATCATGGTACCTGTCACTTAGCAAGTGTTTGAGGTGTATTGAATACATGCAAAGAACATTTGCTTTGTATTTGATTTCTGTGTATGAACAAGAGCACTAAAATCTTGCAGTTCTTTCCTCACAGATACAGTGTGGATTATGTTTTGTATTATTTAGCTGTAGCCAGTCAGCTTTCTCTTTTCTCCTTGTCTTTACATCAGGCTGAAAACTTGGAAGATAAGAATATGGCTAAAGCCCATCGCTGTCAGCTAGAGTTGTTGAAAGCCAAGTGTGAGAAACTGACAGAGGAATTAACACAGAATGAAAATGAGAACAGAAAACTGAAGCTAAAATACCAGGATCTGAAGGAGAAACTAGAAGAAAAGGTAAAAGCCTGAAGGAATTCTGAGTTAAAGAACTGATTTTTTAAAATGTACTTTATGTATGCTCCATAAAAAATATTCTCAGTCTTTAGGAAATTTATATTGGTGCCACGAATAATAGTTTATTAGAATGTTCAGAGTTTTATTATTTCAAACAATTACACTCTAGTACATTTGTTTTAAATTTCCTATGAGGCCTTCAGGTAGGAATTCAGAGGCAAGGTTGAAGTTAGTTTGGAATTTGTAGTTAAATATTTTTAAATTTTAGGGTACTATCTTGCTTGCGTTCTTTTCTGTCCTCCTTCTGCCTCCCATGTTCATCCTTCCTCCCCTCTTCCTTCTTTTCTTCCTTCTTCTCTTCTTGTTCTGCCCTCCTTTCTTTTTCTTTATTTCTCTTTTTCTTTATTTTTCTTTATTTCAGCCCCCCGAGTGCTGGGATTCTAGGTGTGTGTTTACCACCCGTGCTCTGCTATTATGGGCTATTATGTTTCTTTTTTTAAATAAATTTTTATTTTTTTATATTAATTACAGTTTATTCACTTTGTATACCAGCTGTAGCCTCCTCCTTCATTCCCTCCCAATCCCACCCTTCCTCATCTTCTCCCATTCCCTTATCAAGTCACTGATAGGGAAGGTCTTCCTCCCCTTCCATCTGACCCTAGTTTATCAGGTCTGCATCAGGACTGCCTGGTAAGGCTGCTCCCCCTTCAGGGGAGGTGGTCAAAGAGCAGGCCAATCAGTTCATGTCAGAGACAGTCCCTGTTCCCCTTACTAGGGTATACACTTGGAGACTGAGCTGCCATGGGCTACATTTGAGCAGGGGTTCTAGGTTATCTCCATGAATGGTCCATAGTTGGAGTATCAGTTTCAGAATAGACCCCTGTGCCCAGATATTTTAGTTCTGTTGTTCTCCTTGTGGAGCTCCTGTCCTCTCCAGGTCTTGCTATCTCCCCATTCTTTCATAGGATTCCCTGTGTCCTCTGCCTAACATTTGGTCAAGAGTCTCAGCATCTGCTTTAATACACTGCTGGGTAGAATCTTTCAGACACCCTCAGTGGTAGGCTCCTGTCCTGTTCTCAGTTTTCTCCCTCTTCAAATGTCCATTCCATTTGCCCTTCTAAATGAGGATTGAGCATCTTACCCAGGGCCCTCCTTCTTGCTTAGCTTCTTTAGGCGTACAGATTTTACTATCATATATTTATAATATCCACTTATAAGTGAGTATATACCATGTGTGTCTTTCTGCTTCTGGGATACCTCACTCAGGATGATCGTTTCCAGGTCCCACCATTTACCTGCAAATTTCATGATGTCCTTGTTTTTAATTGCTGAGAAGTATTCCATTGTGTAAATGTACCACAATTTCTGTATCCATTCCTCTGCTGAGGACATCTGGGTTGTTTCCAGGTTCTGGCTATTACGAATAAAGCTGCTATAAACATTGTTGAACAAATGTCCTTGTGTACTTGAACATGTTTTGTATATATGCGTAGGACCTCATGAAACTGAAAAGCTTCGTTTAAGCAAAGGACACTATTGTCAGAACAAAACGACAACCTACAGACTGGGAAAGGATCTTCACCAACCCAATATCTGACAGAGGTCTAATATCCAGAATATATAAAGAAATCAAGAAGTTAAAAAGCAACAAATCAAGTAATCCAATTAAAAAATGGGGTACAGAGCTCAACAGAAAATTCTCTGTAGAGGAATATCATATGGCAGAGAAACACTTGAAATGCTCAATGTCCTTAGCCATCAGGGAGATGCAAATCAAAAAGACCCTGAGATTTCACCTTACACCCATCAGAATGACTAATATCAAAAACCCAAGTGACAATACATGCTGGAGAGGTTGTGTAGAAAGAGGAACCCTCCTCCATTGCTGGTGGGAATGTAAACTTGTACAACCACTTTGGAAATCAATCTGGTGCTTTTTCAGACAATTAGGAATAGTGCTTCCTCAAGATCCACTATTTGGCTTACACTTCCACATAACTGTTCAAAATAGAAGGAAGTCAGGACAAACACTCAAACAGGGCAGTAACCTGGAGGCAGGAGCTGATCCATGGGCCATGGAGGTGTACTGCTCATTGGCTTGCACCTCATGGTTTGCTCAGACTGCTTTCTTATAAAAGTCAGGACTGCTAGTCTAGGAGAGGCCCCAACCACAATGGGTCGTGTCCCCTCCAGTGAGTCACTAATTAAGAAAATGCTTTACAGCAGCATCTTATGAGCATTTTCTCAATTGAGGTTCCCTCCTTTCCAGTGACTCTAGCTTGTGTTAAGATGACATAAAACTAGCCAGCACAGTTACTGTTCTGTTGTTGTGAAGAGACACCATGACCAAGGGAGCTTTAAAAAGAAAGCACTTAATTGGCTGTTTGATTATAGTTTCAGAGTAGGTTAGTCAGTGATCATCATGACAGGGCACAGGAGCAGTATCTGAGAGTTTAAATCCTGATCCTCAGTTAGGAGACAGACAACACTAGACTGAGATGGACATGGGCTTTTGAAACTTCAAAGCTTGCTGCCCGTGACATACTCCCCTAAGAAGTGTACCTGTGCTTATCCTTCCCAAAGGGTCCTAACAGCTTCGGTCCAAGCAGTCATACAGATGAGTCTTTGGGGACCATTCCCATTCAGATCACTGCACACTGCTCATGGACTACCCAGGGGCATGCTGCTGCTGCTGCTGGGGCTTTGGTCACCTGATAAAGCCACAGAACTTTGCTGATGAGCAATTTAGAGCTAGAGGCTTGATCATGTGACACAGATGGTTCACAGAGGAGACCGTGTGAAAGAATTGGCCATCCTTCCACAAGTGTTTGGAGGTATAGTGTTAAGGAACCAGAGGCATGGGCAGTTTTATGTCCGTGTTTCTTATTGGATAAGAGAAATCATGCCTGGGTATCTTTTCATATCTAGGATCAGACACAGAGGTGTAACTCGTTGTAGGTAAGTGGTAGGCACATGTATGTGCACATAATATATAGCAAGGTCAGATGGGAAAACATGGGAACAACAAAATAAGTCAAAATTTCTTGATAGTGAAGGAAAGGCTAAGGACTAAGAAATAGCCTTTAAATTACTCCTTAAGCACCACGGTGACTTGACAAATGTGGCATCGTGGAATAAAACAGATTAACAGTGCATCCTTTGGCCATGTGGTAACCAAAAGCAAAGCTTTTTCTTAACAGTAGTATTCTTGCTTCTCCATCTTTAACATTAACATAAGTATATGGAAACTATCTCTTTCTCTCTCTCACACACATACACACACATTCTCTGTCTCTCTCACATACATATATATTTAAATATCTTTTGAAATCATTCTGTTTATATCCTTTCTTTTTGCTATATTTCTTGTCATAAGCTATAGTAGGAGATGCTAAGACTGCATTAACATTCATATAAAGCATTAGCAACAGTGATGACATTGATCAGTGGAGGAAGATTGCTCTGAGTCTGAGCATGGAATAACTGCCTTCTGCATATCTTACTCATATTTAGTATAGATGTGATGTATTAAAATGTATTTTTTCTGACATCTGATTGTTACTTTGTCAAGTGTTACTTTTCCATTGTTCATGACAAAGGCAACTAGTGTTATATAACCCACAGAATGTTTTCACATGCATTTCAGACTTTTTTAAGCTTCATACCAGGGAGAATACTCCTTTGGAATGTTACAGAACTAATTTTCTTCTGTGTGTACTGTCATTAAAGTTTATGATTCCGTTTGCTTATGTTTTATGGGAAAAATTATTATTTCTTCCATTGTTCTAATGTGATCTTATTGATGTTAATCTTTTGATTCTGCTGGCATTTTTCTCAAAATTCATAATAGTTGCTTTTATCTGAGACATAATTGTATTAGTTCACTAGAGTTAGTGGGGAATTATATCAGTTTTGCTCAGCAAGTAAGCATAGTGTCTCCACAGAGATAGTTTTAAAGATCTGAATTATACAGAACTGTTTGATATAATTTAATCTAATTTAAAAAATTATATTCTAATAGGTAAAGGTGTGTGAATGGTGCTGTTAATCCTTCTAGAGATTTTAAGTAATTTTGTAGATTGTATAGCTTGTGGATTAAGATAGATTTTAATGTTGAACATGCTTGTGCAATATTTTAGAAATAACGGGGTGTTAAAAATTATGACAACATATAATAGATCATTATGCCTATCCTATATACATTGCCCCTTTCCTTAGTTTGTTCATGGTGGCCATATTGTCAAATAATATATCCAATAGTTGTTTCAGATATATTTATCTTTTTGGTTGTGAGCCTAGCCTTTAACAGCTGGGCCATCTCTCCAGCCCACAGATATATTTATAACTGATAAGAAAAATGGCAAAAAATGAAAGATATGTTCAGTATTATTTTTCTAATTTCAACAGAAGCATCAAAAGGACATTTATTTTCAGTGTTTGTGATTTTCTTTACTGATTACTTTTATTTCATCTATACAAGAAAATGAAAAATTATGGGTGTAGAATATATGTGCACACACATATTCTTGAGTATTCTGACTAGAATTATTAAACATGTTTCTTCCTTATTGTAACCCATACCTGGCAAAAGCTAGAGGTACTCCTTTAATAACCATATGCACCAATCTCAGGAGTTGCTGTCATATGTACACTTTCAGTTAGGTAGCCTCAACAATGCTGAAGCTCTTCAGGTTCGTCCAAGTTTTTATATACCACACAATGTGTGTGCTAACACTGTTAAATTTATTAGGCAATAGTGGACTAGAGGGAAAGGTTGAATTACCTAAAACATTATACCCTGCCAAAGACTTAATCTGCTTGTCCAGTATCTGCCTCTGTCCTTCAGAAATAGAAGGCATGGTGACCAATCCTGTTCTTGCCATTCTATGAGACTCAGGAGGAACCTTCTCTGGTCTGTCTGAAGATCTTATAGTTTCCCTGAGATGTTCAGCTATCTAAAGGAATACTTGCTTATTTCAGTAGCCTTCCTGAGCTGTCTTTAGAGGACCTTGTTTGCTGATATTAGTTCTATACTGGGATGAAATTAACTTCAATGCAACTGTCAGGAAATACTTTAAAATCACAAACTGTGAGCTGTCGAAGGAAGAGGAACTTACATGCTGGTGTTTCCTGATTCATAGAGGTGTGTTTTTGTTCCTTTGAATTGCTTTATTTAAATCATTTGTAAAGTGAGGCATGACTGTATTGGATAAAACTCCAGAAGTAATTTTCTTATACAATGATAATTACCATTTACATATGTGAGTATTTTCAGTGTTGGACTCTAAAGCTGATAAAATATAACAACTTGTCTGAGATTGGATAGAAACAAAGGTTCTTTGCAATTTCTCGTTCATTTAGTGCCAATAAAAAGAATCACATTTGTGTCTTTTCACTGAATTTGTAGCATTGAATCTAGTTTGTAGTTACTACATTCAATTATTTTGTGTTTTTGACATGTTTTAGAATGTAAATATTTATTGATTTTTGTTAGAAAAACCTAGTTAAACTATGACATTTTTATATTAAATTTATCTATCTAGGGCACAGGTAAATGAGTACGTCAGGTTTCTGTGCCTTGGAGATGTAAAGAGGGTAGATGTTAGTGCTCTCAAACAAAGATGATAGCCACAGAGGTGTAACATTTTTCACTTCAATTTAATGAAACCTCAATGTGTACACTGCATGAAATTTTAAAACATGCAATGCTTTCTGTCAGTTAGAACACTAGTTTGTTTCCATTTAGACATCTGCTTACGAATGCAGTTTTTGATTTTGGAAAAATATATGAGTGTGAGATATGTGGTCTGTACAGTATTCACTACTTGGCAAGATCACAACTTCCTGCTTTTGACTCAGATGTTTGGATCGGAGCAGGAAGAAGTTCTTGATTTCAGAGTTTTCTAGAGGAGTGTGAATAAAAGAGATCATGTGAGCTAGCATTTAGCATCTCTTGTTTTGCACTACTTCAAGCATACCATTTTCTTTCTTTGATATTTTAAGTATTTTTTTTTAAACTTTTTACTTCAAAAGTTCTGTAATTAGGGAAAAATTATAGTCGCCACATGTTACATGGATAGTGTCCTCAGTCAGAGACTCTAAATCAGGGGTTCTCAACCTGTGGATCATGACCCCTTTGGGGGCCATATACTAGATATCCTGCATGTCAGATATTTACATTGTGATTCAAAACAGTAGCGAAATTATAGTTATGAAGTATCAACAAAAATAATTTTGTGGTTAGGGGTCACCACAACATGAAGAAGTGTATTAAAGGGTCACAGCTTCAGGAAGGGTGAGAATCACCGCTCTCAGTTGGTGTTCAAGGAATTTTTGTTAGAGTCCTGTCTTAAAACAACAAGTTAAAGTAAGTAACAATGGTAGAATTAAAAGAGAAATAAAATACTTATCAGTGGTCATTAACGAATATTTTTTGTTATTTAAATAATTTGCTTTTAATTGGATAAGTTGTTATCAAGCTCAAAGGAGCCCTTGACTTTAGCAAAGAATTAACTGACCCAACACTTGGGTGATTTAATATTTATTGAGGAAAAAATATGATCAGGATGCAAAAGTGAAGTGAAGTGGGTCTTCAAAACTGGAGCCTCTGCCTTCCCTTGCTGGGGTCGCAGGTGTGTGCTGCCACAGCTGGATTTTACACATGGGCTGGGTGTCTGAGCTCACGTCCCTGTGCTTGGAGAGCAAGCATTTTACCCACACAGCTGCCTTTTCACCCTACTGATCTGATTTTAAAAGTGCTGTAGTCCAACCTTGCCAGTTGTATTAGTTCTTGGTTTGGTTGAGAGACCCTCCACTTCTTAACTCAGTTCATGGTTGAGAGCTACCAGCATGGAGAAGAAAGCCAACATGTTGGGCACTTTTTACTACTGGTTTGATTTTTTTTTTTTATTTCTGCAGGTGTTTATGATCCCACAATAAATATTAGGCCAAGTAATGCTGTGTATGATCAACTGTGGTATACAAAGCAGGCCATATGAAGATTTCATGTCACCCCTGCTTCTGTGATTGCTTTGAGGTTAATTGGCCTTTCTAGCCCTGGTTGACCCCAAAAGGGAACTTTTATTGACTTTTTCTTTCATTGCTGTTTGAAGTGTTCATTGACACAACTGATTTTCTCATTACATGATGACCAAACAGTGCTCTATTAGTCAAAACCAATAGGATGTATTTATTTGTTGTTGTTCTAGATATTAGCTATTTGATTTGGCGATTCACTTTTACCCATCTTCCATTCTCTTTCAAGAGAAGTAGTGCTTTAAGGGAAAAAGGAGAGGAAGATAATCCTGATGGTTTTAGAGACATATCTAAGTGTACAACTATTGTTCTTTAAGTATAATTTTTCCTCTGAAAATTAAGCAACATTCATTCCAGATGCTTAGTTTAAAACTCCATTTGTTTGTTTTCTTGTCCACATTTTGTCTCAGAAGTAGAAATGCTTCAGAAGTAAATGACTTTTAAATATCAAATGTTATTTTTGTTTCTAGGTATTTAGCTTGAGAGAAATACATAATAATCATAGAATGATACTCACAGTGAATGCATAAAGTATCCCATAGAAGGTATTCCTTTTTCTAACTGTGCATAATAATTTCTAGGAATATAGCCAACGCATACCCCACCATCTTTTGATTATCCTGGTAATGATCTTTGTATTACTCAATACTGTCTTAGAAGAGGGTGCGTAAAGGCCTGAGCCAAAAACAATTTTCCTTAAATGGGGGTTGAAAGTTTAAATTTGAATTTCTACTTCGTTGTTTGTTTTATGGATAACTTTTTAAGGCCATTGGAGCCAACACTGTGGATTCGGGCCATTCCCACCTGGATTTTAAAATGTGCGAAGTCAGATAGCTCCTGTTCTAATGCGCTGTCTGTCCTTCTGTTAGCGCTGCTGTTTTGTTCAGCATCTCCAGCTGACTCCCTGTGCACTGCCAATTGTTTTGCTTCCCCCATCATTAGGAGGAAATGATACAGAGTATCTCCATAAAAGAGAAGGAACAGCATGTATTTATATGTAACCTGCAAAATAGCATTTTTGGCTTAGACCATCAGTCTTCTAGTAGAGCACAGCATTCCTTCATTTGCTTTGTTTAGATACTCAGAAAGAAACAGCCCATTTGTGCACACATGCTCTCAGTGAGTTCAAACTTAATTTGTGACAAAACTCCCCTAAAGAAAACTTACTGAAACACAGAAATTACTTGGCTTCAAAGAATTTGTTTCCTCATTCCTAGTCAGTTTTGTTTCATGATTGGGAGCTGCATCCTCCACACGTCAGAGACTACATTAAGAAAATGCTTGTAAAGGAATAGATAATAATGTATTAAGTGATTGGCATTGGGCATGCTTTGTTTGGCAACAAAGGGGAATAACATTTTTTGCTCAACGGTGCTCAGATTGGGGAAGGGCCAGATATAGGATTCATATTCTGGCAAGTGCTATGATATGAAGTCACATGAGGTGTTATAGAAATGGCCCCATGTTCCTGCCTGAAGCCTGTGGTTATCTGTTGTTTCTGTAGTGTTCATGTTGACGAGGAAGGTGCATCTTACTGGAATTTAGCATGAATGAAGAATTCTTGCCACTAATAAACTCTTCTCTTTTTGTTTCTCAGTACTGTGGTTCTCAAGACTGTTAAATATTTTTATGAAGATCTAGCTGATTTCCTGAGTATAGAGATGCCATAACTTTAAAAAAATCTAATTTATTATTATTGTGTGTTTATCTGTGTACATATGATGTGTGCACGTGTGGCCATGTGCCATGGTGTATGTGTGTGTGGGTCAGAGGACAACTTTGTAGCGTCTGTTCTCTCCTCTTCCCTTTACCCTAGTTCTGGAGATTTGACTGAAGGACTTAGGTCTCCTTGGCAAATGCTTTTACCCACTGAGCCACTTCACTGACCTACTGTTTTTTGGTTTTGTTGTTGTTTTTTAAACCTCACATTCTTTTTCTGTCAACACACATGTATATGGCTATACTTTGAATTTACAGAATTTACTATTATGTAATCTCTGTGTTTAATTATGTTTGAACAAGATGGCTATGATGTGACAAGCTCTAGAAAAGATTTCAAAAAAATTAATCTACTTCTGCTTATTTTGCATGACAGTTGGAGTTGCAGTTTGTTAACTTTGTTTTCACATTTCTAAACCTGTATTGGATGCCTTGTGTACATGGGTGCCATTTTATAGGGTTTCTTAGCTGTCTCTCCCACATCGGCATATGTAACGTGAATCTTCCTTAGGCTTTTAGACAGGCCCAATTTTTGTTCAGGGGTGTTTCATAATTTGCTATGTAGAGTTCCTGTCTGGTTTTAAAGCGAGAGTCAGCTGTTTTCCTGAGTTACGGAATATCCCTTACACAGCTTCTTGGCTGACGTGTGTAGCTCTAGTTTAACAAGCCATACTTGCAATAAATTTTAATTAAATCTCACTGGCTTTAGTTTCACTCTTAAGTAGGGTATACTCCTCATGTTCTCTACTTGTTATCTCTCCTCCACAAATGAAGTGTTAAAGATGGTCTTGGGATGGAAAAAATTTCCTACTTGCTTATTTAAGTTATTTTCTGTTAAAGAAAATTATTATTTTTGAAAATTAATGATTTACATAGGCCATGTGAATACTTTATTTAAAATAGGCTTTTGTTAAAGTGTGTAAAATCGTTTTTAATTTCATCCAATAAATATATTGGGAACAAAATGCCAATTTTCATACTTTTTAGACACTGAAGGTATTTTAGGAACTTTCAAAATAGATGGTATTCTGTGGTACTAGGGTGAACCCAGAGGCTTTGCTTATGGTAAGCACATTATCTACCACTGAAATGTAGCCTCCATTGTTAGCCATCCTTCCTTCCTTCCTTCCTTCCTTCCTTCCTTCCTTCCTTCCTTCCTTCCTTCCTTCCTTCCTTCCTTCCTTCCTTCCTTCCTTCCTTCCT
>CM053765.1:23351817-23396205 GCA_028658305.1 Pachyuromys duprasi
ATTATCTAGCCCTGGCTATTCTGGGACTAACTATGTAAGACCAGGCTGTCCTTGAACTCACAGAGATCTGTCTGCATCTGCTTCTGGAATGCTGGAATTAGTGTTCACCATCATGTCCTCCTTCTTATCATTTTTTAAAAAAATATTTTTTGTTTTCATATTTTGAGACAGTCTCTAAATTGCTCATGATGGCCTTTAATTGCTATGTAGTTAAGAGAGAGCTTCAACTTTTCTTGCCTCACCTTTCAAGTCTTTGAGGTTATAGGTCTGTGTCACTGTGTCTGTCAAAACATAGCATTTTGATCATGTTCCTTTATTTTTGAAGTTGTTATGTTTCTATTAAAGTTACGTTTTCTTATAGTCTTCAAACCCTGAAGAAAGTAAGTATTTTAGGGTATAACGAGTCTGTTCAAATATTTATAATTGCAGCACTGGAATTTAGCATGAGTGAAGAATTATATGTTAATGGGCATGAGCGCGTGTGTGTGCGTATGTGTTACTATGGACTTGTAAGAAGTTTGAGTGTTTCCTCTAGGCATGCATGTCACTAGTATAAATCGTTTTTGTCCTAAAATGGATGCTTTGTGAAACCTCTGCTATTCTGTCAGTGGAACTCTGCCTTGTCATTGTGTAATTAGCACATTCTTAAGGGTTAAATTAATCAGGTGACTTCTGTGGACAGGTAAATATACTTCCTGTGTAGGTGAATAGTCCCTCAAAGTTTGGGAGAGCACACATGCTTGATGTATTTTTGCTTTTATGATGCTCTGTTTTGATGTATTTATTTTCTTTATGCCCTTCCCCCCCCCTTTTTAATTTAAAGTTTTATTTACAATACTGGGACTTGAACTCAAGGACTTGTATACTGAGTTACATCTTTAGCTGCTTTTTCCCCTCTAATTTTAGTTTGAGTCAGAGTCTCTCTTCAGAGCCAAGGCATATGTTGAGCTTACCAATCTTCTGCCTTAGCCTCCTGAGTGTCTGAATGTCTGAAATTACTGTGGTGTGCCACCACATTTGATCAAGTTTTCATTTGTAATGAGGACCTTTCAGGATTAAGCTGTGAGATATTCTTTCTGTTTAAGATTCCATTAGTCTTCATACTGCCAGATGATAACTTGCATGACTTTTCCACACAATCTGATGTCACTTGCAGGAACTCTGCCATTCTAGCATTTTGATAATGTGACCTCTGCCTGGGCGTTTGAGCATTCAGTTATGGGCTCTGAGCTCTTGGACTTCAGTTACACTACTGACACTATCTTGGCTTGGGTACTCATTTGTAAAATGAAGGGTTGCAGTGGTTTTTTAGGATTCTTTTTTACATTTGGCCACTAGCAGGGATAGCTATATCTGCCTTCTTAGATTCCTTAGACTGCTATAGTAAGCTCATCTGTCTATCTCCATGCTCTTTAGAAAAAAACCCTGGCTGTCTTCTATCCACAGGTGTTTGCTCTTTTCTCTGAAACAGTGAAGTTAGGCTGTGTGTCTCAGCTTTCTAACTGTTTTCTAAAATACTTTATTTCTACTTTTGTTCTTTAAAAATATGGTAGTATTTTTGTAGGATGCTAGCAGGTTGCCCTTTCACCAGAATACCTGGGAATGCCTCAAGACTGGTCAAATGGTGTTACCTACCCCTATTAACCCACATACCTTCAAATCTGCCTGAATGATTGGATTAACTTGTGTTCAGTTTCCTGGCTCACCCCTTTCTCAGAATTTGGTCTGTCTTTTCAAGGTGTGGAACATTTAATTTAAAATTTGAGGAAAGAGCTAAGTTTTTATGTGCTATAAAGCAGTGTTCACACAATCCCAGCTTTGAGGAAGGGGGCAAAACAGAAGTGGAAGATTTTCCTGAGAGATCTATTGGGACTTTGGGTCTTGTTTACCCTCTCTCTAATATATAGAAGAATGCTTTATGTAGTGTTCCTTCTTCTATTAGCCATTTTTTACTGCTCATTTCTATAACAAAACATGAAGGTGGATAATATGTAAAGATATAGTGCATGCTAAGCTTACAGTTTTGGAGCCTGAAAGTCCATGATTGGGCAGTCTAGCTCTGGTGAGGGTCTGTACTTCTTCGCATTATGTTGGGGGCATGTTCAAGTTAGATCTCAGGTGAGACAGGAAAGCCATAAATTCCAGAAGGATCTGGATTTAACCTCTTCAGCAAGCCAGTTTTTCAGAACAATGCCAGTTTCTATTGAGGACAGCACCTTCCGTCCAGTGATCCTCATTTGGGAGCTACTCATAGACCAAGCCTCCAACACTTGAACTCTTGCATGGACAAACTTTTATCTTATCTTGATGGTCATAGTGCCCATATAGAGAATGCAAAAGTATTGTGTGATTTCAGAAACCTCCTCAAATAAGAAAATAGTGGGAAAGAAAGGGTTTTATCTGGATGGTTAAATATTACTTCAAAGAGAAAACTGTATTTCCTGCTCATTAGACAACATACTCGCCACTGAAGTCTATAGGGATACTGGTATTGGTTATACTAACGTGAGCATTCTGATGCATATGATTCTTGTTGGAAATAGATATAGTTAACTGAATGGTATTCTCTTTTGTACATTAATTTCCTATGAGCTTAATGTTGTTCTACTGCTGAGTGATGACTCTACTTGGAGTCTTCAGACAAAACTAAATTCCAGTCCCAAGTTCATAAAGCTGAGGGTCAGATCCAGGTAATAGATTAAATTGAATCATGCTTTCTCAGCTACAAGCCCTATTTTGAGGTAGAACAACTTCAGGCAGAGTCATACAAATCCCTGTATTCAGAGTAGACTTAAGTAGGCATGTTTGAGAAACTGAGCCAGAGTAGGAGACAATAGAAAACAAGGTAAGGTTGCATGTAGAGGCAGAAGATAAGTTGTCAAAGGCTCTGTACTTGTTGGCAGAGGAGCTTAATTTACTTTATAATATAAGCTGAATTTAAAGGAAGTATTTTTATTTTATTTATTAAGATACTTTTTTTCTTTTATTCTTCTCTCATACATTACATCTCCACCACAATTTTCCCACCTACTCCTTCCAGACCCTCCTTCCTCTTCTCCTCCAGAGCCATTCTTCCTCTGTTTCCTTTTAGAGAGAGAGAGAGAGAGAGAGAGAGAGAGAGAGAGAGAGAGAGAGAGAGAGAGAGAGAGAGAGAGAGAGAGAGAACAGGTCTTCCATGGATATCCACCAAACATAGTAAGTTATAGTACTACTAGGCACAAACCTTCATATAAAGGCTAGTTGAGGCAACCCAGTTGGAAGAAAAGGGTGCTAAGTTTAGGCAAAAGAGTCGGAGACCCTCTCCCCCTTCCATTGTTCAGAGTTCCACAGGAACACCTAACTACACAACCATAACACATACGCAGAGGACCTAACTCTGGCTCATCCAGCATCTGTGATTGTCACTTCATTCTCTGTTGATTCCCCATGAGCCCTGCTTAGTTGTTTCTGTGATCTGTGTTGTCCTGGTGTCCTCCACCCCTCTGGCTCACTAGTCCTTTATTCCCCTCTTCTGCAAGGTTCTCTGCCTCTGCCTAGTGTTTAGCTGTGGTCCCTGCATCTATTCCCATCAGATGCTGGATGATAGCTCTCTGATGACAGGTGGGCTAGCAAAATATCATTAGGAATCATTCCATTGAGTTTATTTATTTTGGCCAGTCATGTTTAGTTCTATCCTGGAACTCTGGGCTGTCTTGCCTCTGGCTCCTGGCTAGCAAGGCAGTGTTAGGCTTCCACTCATGGTGTGGGCCTCATGTTGGACCAGTCATTGGTTGACCACTCCACAAGTTCTGTACCACAATTACCCTAGCACATGTTGCAGCAGGAGAGATCAAGGGTCAAAAGTTTTGTGACTGGGTTGATGTCCCAGTTCAACTGCTTATAAAAAAAGAAAAGTCAGTGAAGCTGCCTAGGAGAAGAAAGGAGGCTATTGAATGGGAAGGAGAGAAAGAAAAGAATATCAGGGATGGGGAATACATTATATATACATTTATAAGACCCGACCTTTTGTTACAGGGTACTATATGAAGTACATTGTGAAGTTTTTTTGGGAAAAAAAAGACATTAGTCTTCCTTTCATGATTTTTTAAAAATAAAGATTTATTCCTCTGACTTAACTAAGCCATGCACAGATGAACTCACAGAGATAGAAGCAGGAAGTACAGGACCTACGTCAGTCTGTACCAGATCCTCTGCATATATATTATAGCTTTTAGCTTAGTATTTTTCTGAGACTCCTGAGAATATGAATGAGTGGGTTTCTGATTCTTGTGCCTGTTTCCTGGAACTCTTTTTCTTCTATTGGGTTGCTCTGTCCAACTTTAATTTGACAGTTTTTGTTTCATCTTATTGTATTTCATTTTGTGATGTTTGGTTGTTGTCTCTTAGAAGCCTATCTTCTACTGAGAGATAGAAAGTGAGTGGATCTGGGGGATTGGGAGGTGGGGAGGAAGTGGGAGGAGTTGAGGGAGGGGAAAGTATAATTAGGATATATTATATGGGAAAGAATCTATTTTCAGTAGAAAGAAAAGAAAAGCTTTAATTAATTAATTTACTTTTTTGGTTGTTTTTTGAGACAGGGTTTCTCTACGTAACAGAGCCCTGGCTATCTTGGACTCCTTTTGTAGACCAGGATGGTGTTGAATTTACAGAGATCTGCCTCCTGAATTCTGGGATTAAAAGTGTGTGCTAGCACACCTGGGCCTGGTTGTATCTTTATGTATGGGTATTTTGCTTAAAAGTCTGTCTGTGTACCATATGTGAGTGTGGTGCTCAAGGAAGCCAGAAGAGGCCATCAGATTCCTTGGAACTGGAGTGAGGCTGTTGTGAGCCACCATGTAAATGCTAGAAATTCAACTGAGGTCCATTGGAAAAGCAAACAACCAGTCTTCTTAAGTGGTGATCCATCTCTCCGGCTTTCTTGATTAGTTTTTAACAACTGGGTTTCTTTTCTTATTTCTTCGAAATTCAAAATGGGTTTCATGCCCGCATACTATTCCTGGTTTAGTTGTGCCTTACTGGATATTAGACTAGTGTTTAATGACTGAACACATATTAACTAACACTATGATTGTGGTTTGCTATTTTCTAGTAATTTCATTACCTTACGTGACATATGTTACATAGCTTTGTTCTTCTCTAGCACACTTGTTTAAAATGCTTGCGATCAGAAGCAGCTTGTATTTTAGAACTTTTGATAGTTTTAGGCTGTGTTGACTTTATCAGTTAAATATTCCTAATCTGTAACCTAAGGTAAAGCCTATTGAGTATCATGAGTGTTTTGAAAGCTGTGGACTTGGGGGCCATTGGAGATTTTTCATTTTTACATCAAGGATGCTCAGTTTTAATGAAATTGTTTAATCATAACTATTGAGAATTGTAAAATAAATAGTAATGATTGCAAATTGTTCTGCTTAGAGGAGACCCCGCAGCACTTGCAATCTCTTCAAGGACTCCTGAACAACCTCTTTTCATTACATGTATTTGTTTACTTGGAACATATTTTTTCAATTAAATTTTTATGTCTAAGAGCATGTGGGTAGTATAAGAGCATTTGAAAGCTTAGGCTTTTGTAAGAGTTATGTTGTGAGGGAATTTAGGTTATGACACATTTTTCTCAAATGGTGAAACCAAACGTTATATTTGGTAATTTATATTTCTGGTGTTTTACAAATGTTTAGGGTCTACACAAGATCAATTACTGATTTTAGCTTTTCTTCTGACCTACTAAGCGATATTATTAAATGGCAGGGGACATTTTCAACATTGTTTCTTTTGTTCATAGAATTTTTGTAGTGTTTTTACTGGTTGTTTGTACACCAATTCTCACAGGTTATCTATTTTGCTAACTGAAGGGACAGCCAGTCATATCTGTTTTCTAGTCCAGTTCTTAGGTTTGGTTAGTAAATGTGTCTTTGCTCCACTTAATAAGATTCTGTTTTATTTCTCATGCCACAGGAGAAACATATAATGCATGAAGAAGAGCACTTAAGGAGGATGGAAGAGTCCAGGCTGCAGCTCAAGGATCAACTTCTTTGTTTGGAGACGGAACAGGAATCCATTCTTGGTGTAATAGGAAAGGAAATTGATGCAGCTTGTAAAACTTTCTCCAGAGAGTCAATGGAGAAATTGAAAGTAATTATGAGTTCTCACAGTGTCTTAAATTTTCAGTTAGTTTCTAATACATAATTGGAATGGGACTGTAACATGTGATTACATGGAAGTCATGTTTTTATTTCAGAAATTTTTTATGAAACACAATAACTTATTGGTTGCTTTGCATAGGAGTTAGAAACTGTGTTACTACACAGTCCTGGTGAGAGTCTGACTTTGCTCTGTTGAGTTGCCGGTATCTCACTCAGTGAAACATTTTGACAAAGAGGCAGCAGTATTGCTCAGGAAAACATCTTTTGAGTTAAGAGGCTTGGATTCTGAATTTTCTACCATGATAGCCTGGTGGTGATGCTGTTACCATCTATTGAGTTCTTTGTGAGAGGTTTAATGTCAAGTATGGTGTATGCAGTATCTTTCTTAGCCCATAAAACCAACCTGTCTCTTTAATACTCATGTCATACAGTGTAAGAATGAGAGCAAGATCTGGAGGGGCCTGGGTACATCAGTATCAGTGTGAGTAAATCGGAAGTAGGATTTGAAACTTTGGACTGACTGGAGCCCAATCAAGTAAACAAGTTCTCATCAGAATATTCTCCCCCATATTTAGAAGGATTGATTGTTTCTCAATCAGTGGCCACCATGAGCTGACAAAAAGTGTGTCCCATGGGTGTTTGAGTTCTTTGAAGGTTGACGCTTTCTAGGTGTAGACTCAGGCCCTGCTGTATTCCGCTTGACACACCCCGAACACATTAGTCTGCAGCTTCAGTTCTGCTGTGTGGATCTCACTTTATGACAGGACCACACTCAAACATCATATTGCGCTTAGCCGGTTTTATGTTGGAGCTCAGTTGTTTTTTATTCCTCCACGAGAAAATTGTCATTTGAGTTCTCTTTCCCCCTTTCTGGTTTTCTTCTGTCTTTTTATCCAAGTGATGTTTAAAAGAAAGCGAAAAAAGAATTCTTCTATTTCAGTTCAAGCTTCTGAGGCTCCACCTTTAATATAAACATTTCACTTGGTAGAGTTAACGGAGTTGGTAGATATTTTGCAGTGTTTAACTCCCTATACCCTCTTTTGAGGCAGAGTCCCTGTGTGAAGACTGTGAGACTGAAAACAGCTTGGGCAAAGGAAAGCTCATTCCTGGTGGTGCCACGGGTCTGCTGTACGCTGGCTTGTCTTTTTTCTATCTAATGCTGTTTTCTTAAATATTAAGGCTTCTCTGAGCTTGTGACTTATAAACCCCAATTTCATGTGGAGGAACATATATTAGCAATGAAGCATTTACTCAGTGCTTATTTGTGTGAGCATTAAAATCAAAATGTGTGAATCTTGTTATAAGATGCATAATAAGCCCTGTTACCTGAATCTGTAGGCAAACATCTGTATTTCATGGACAGGAACATTCTTAAATGTTATAATTTTATATAGGAAACAAACTGTCCTTTCAACACAATCTGAACGCCGTTCTGTGTTGTGTTTAGATATATGTACATGCTCTCTTTTTGTCTTCTTTCACAGCACTGATCTGTTACTATGTTCTTGTTATAGTTCCTTGAGGTTTACGGTTGATGACATCTTGATGTGTAGTCATTGTTGTATATTGAGTGTGTTTTCTCTGCCCAGCAGTGTAGAAACACTTGTGTATTTGATTTAAACTTTGGCCTTATGTGATAGCTTGTTCTCATTGCACTGATTTCCTATAGCTATGCTACTTACAACTGGTTAAAGATGTTCTTTTCAAGGTGAAGTCATTTGTAAATCCATGGAGCAAATCATAAAACATGAACATTACTTATATTTCTTATTTCAAAATATTTATTATTACTCAAGGTGAAGGTTTAATTGAGGTAGTAAAAAGTTAATGGAGGAGGTTCATAAAAAGGGAAGCATAATTGGTGACAAATGTATGCTCACAGATGTTTAGTAGCAGCAGCAGAAAAAGTAGAGAATTTGGGCCTTTAGGGAAAGCCTGGTTGGAAAGGCAGAGCACCTACACCTTGGTTAGAACTGAGTGGGGTGGTGTAGGCCTTTAGTTCCAGCATGGGAGCAGAGACAAAAGAGAGGCCAGCCTCCGTTTGATAGGTCTACACAGTTCCAGGTAAGCCAGGGCTACGTAACATCCCCTCTTTTTCAAAACACAAGGAAAAATGAAACAAAAACTACACAAGAATTGGGCTAGACTTAAAGAAAAAAGTGATTGAGAGAAAAGTTGGGTGTAACATAACAGTACTTTTGTGTATGGAATGTTGAGGCTACTGAATGTGTATTAAGTGTGAGTTTAAGAGAAATAATTTTGACAGGGAAGTAATGTGTACATACATCGGTTGATAAGGAAGCATTTGAGAATAGGAATAGACATCTCTTTAGAGAAGAAAGGATAATTTTAGATAAAAACATGGAGAAGTCCTGCAAAAATATCTTATGTAGCACAGATTTGAAAAACTGGGAATAATATAATTTGTCCTTATAATTATAAAGACATTGGCAGCTTTTGAGTGTAGTTTAGCTTGGTAATAAGGCAAAGCCAGATGTTGAAAGAGTTTACAAATGAGTCGGTTATGAAGGAAATCAGGGCAACTACTATAGGCAACAGTTTAATACAGAATTGTATGACTATTTTGAAATGTAAAGCACAGTCTTTACTCAAAACAAAATGGACCCTGAGGTATAAAGATGGATAGACGAGACAGAATGCAGTTTCTATGTAGGCACATCCAAACCTCTTTGGACTACATTGAATGGAATAGCACCAAGAAGAAATTGAAGGTGAAGCAAACAGGCTTTAGTCAAGGTTGCACACCAGGTGAAACCTCATGAACTCAACTCCAGAGTCTAGTGACAGTGACCTTGCATCTAGATCATCCACATGTCTGTATCAGCTGCCTGTTTGTCATCAAGAAAGTAAAGCTTAATAGACACTTACTTAGTGAGTGTGCTTTGAAGTTGACTGTATGTTCCATACAGACTTCCTCTTGTCAAATCCTTACATTTAAGAACTAATCATTTGGATGCTATGGTCAATAATTTTATTTATGTATATTTGTGGCAGAGAAAAATCTTGTTTTAACATTCTTCTCTCCTTTTGTAGGTATTTACCTCTGGCCCTGAAATACATTGTGACCCACATCGCTGGTTAGCTGAAAGCAAGGTATTTCATCATGGAATCATCTGTCATCTCTCTGTTTGGTTTTGGTTTTCTTTTGAGGCAGAGTCTCACAGTGTAGCCCTGCTGGCATGGTATTAGCTGTGTAGAGCGAGCCGGCCTTGAGCCCACAGAGATCTACCCACCTCTGACTGCTGGTGCATCAGCATGCCCAGCTTAGCTATGTATTTTCTTGTATAACGGAGAATATAATGATGTAATGCTTGGTTGCCATAGAAGATTTACTTTATAATGTGTGAGAAGCATTAAATTTCTTTTTCTTCTCATGTAGTACTCACATTTATTATAGGCAAAGAATTGGAAAATAAAGGATGATAAAAATGTTGAATTACGAAACCAGATTATAACAGAATTCTTTTGACTTTTATTTGGTTGGGATCTCCCTGGAAGTGTCTAAAGGCCGAAATAGGCAGAAGTCATGTTTGCTTTACACATATTTATTAAATGCATGTTGATTCTTCTGTGTAAGCTTCCAGCCTTCTGACTCTGCTTGTCTAAAGCAAATCCCTCCCTGGGTTGTTGTTTACAAGATGAGAAGGGTCTATTTTGTGCCCTCAAGATAACTTCTCTGTGGCATGATTCATCAACAAAACAGTTTTAAATTATCAAAAGTTACAGTGTAATAATTTTTTATTTTTATTTAAAAATTCTGCACTCTGGTACCCTGTTATTGTCTGAAAATTTCATACATGCATGTGCTGTGTCACCCATCCCTCAATTTCTCTTCTATTCCTTCTATCATTTTTTACTATGGGATATATACTCTTATTTCTTCAATCATTTTTCAAATATATGAAATAATATTTCCTCTGTACACTTTCAGTTCTTTGTAGAATAATTTTCTCCGGCTTTAATATGCATATATCTGTTTGGTTCCTAGCACTTACGTGGCAGCTCACAACCATCTGTAACTCCATATATCTAAATCTTTTTACTTTCACTTAAGTTTCATAATGAAACCACCTGTAGTGTAAACTGGGTTATACTACAATATATGGATTATTATATATTATAATGTATTATGCTTCCAGTTTTCTAGTGTACTGTACAAAGAGACTTTTAAATCTGTTGATTGTTTGGTTGATTGATTGATTGGTTGGTTGGTTGATTGGTTGGTTGCTGTGCTTTAATCTAGAGCCTAATGCATTTTATGTGCCATTGGACTATACTCCCCATTTCTACTGTACTTATTTGAAAACATAAAAACGATGATGCCTCACAGGAGGAGCAACATGTTCATTGCCCTGTGAAGAATGAATGAACAGGTTACCTACCGTCTGACTCCAAATTAATGTCTTTCCATTGCATGCTTTGTCATTCGGAGTCTTTGTTTATTCAGCCAGCATTCATCTTTTGTATATGCTTTTGTATCAGTCACTGTTGGCTCTTATGAGTCTCAGGGTTAATACTGAGGTATGGACAGCTTCTTTGAAGTGTTCTATGTGGTTACAGCTGTTTGAAGACATTGACAAAGGCACATAGAAAATTAAGACACAACTAATGTTTGTGCTGGTAAGATGGTGGGAACTAATGTTGCAAGCGTCATAATAAGCTACTGCAAGGACTCAACACTTAAATACTTAAATGGTCTTAAAACACTGAAATGGTCTTATAAAAATTATGTGAAGACTAGAGAGATGGATTGGTGCTTAAATCTACTGATTGCTCTTCCAGACAACTTGAGTTTGGTTCCTAGCACTCACATAGCAGCTCACAATCATCTGTAACTCTAGATCCAGGGGCTCTAAAGTTCCTTTCTGGATTTTGGGCCACTAGAAACACAAGTGGGTATGTAGACATACACATAGGCAAAACACCCATACACATAAAATTAAAAATAACATCCCTGTGGAAATCAATTGTGTAATTATGGGTGAATGGTGACAGGAAGGTGAGAATATTTGAGTAATCCCTGCTGAGGGTGCCAAGGAGGAGGTGCCAATGGTAAGCGGTGCCCTGGCAATGAGGCCCTCTGAAGGTCAGCCATGCATTGGTAGGATTGTAAGGAATCAAAATACTGTGAATAAACCAGAATTTACCTTACTGTATAAAATTCTCTCTTCTTTTTCAAAAAAACCAGTCGACCAGTCCTGTGCATTTTAACCATTTTTGCTAGAAATAGATGCAAATTTATGTTTTTGCCTCTTGCATAGGGAATGTAGAATATACATGTTTTGGTATCTCAGAATTCCTTGGCTGGGAACTTCTGTTGTGCATTAATTTAACATTTCTTTTTTCTTTTCCCTAACTCTGCAGTTCTGACAACAAGAGCAATGTACTTAGAATTTTCTTTCAAGTTAAAATCTTCATCATTTCTCAACAGAAAGCTTTCACTGCTGTGGTTCAGTTAAGTTATTAGAGGCAGAGATGACTCTTAATCATAGCTCTTTAATTTGGGAGCTAGTGAGCAGTTTTCCCTTATCATTTAATGGGGTTGAACTTCTGATCAGACCAGCCTTAATACTGCATGAGACAACTGCTCTGTCACAGTGTAAAAGGGTGTGATAAAAAATACCACGCTGACCAGCTGACTAGGGAGGAATTGAATCTATTTCCTAGAAAGATGGCTTAGGTTATTGATGGGCTACAATCCTATAATGTCCGCGAACTATGACTAGACAGCTCTATAAGTATTGGAGATACGATCTGAAATCAGGGAACAGAAACTGTATGGAAAGTAGAATTGCTATTCAGCTAGTCCATCCTGACATCTTGCAGTATTGGAAAGACCTTGGAGGGCATTTGGTAATTGTTTTCATAAATCTGCTCAATGAATGTTTTTTGTTGTTTTTTTTTGTTAGTGTTAACTGTAGAGCTAACAGGCTGGTTGGGGTTTTTACCAATGTCGCTTTGTGGGCATTGGTGGCATGACATAAACATGAAGTCCAACTAAGTAGGTGCAGATTTGCAGATTTTTGGAGCACCAAGACAGGACATTATAGGAAGGGAGTAGAGACACCTATTAAAGAATGCCAAGCAAGTAGTTCCCATAGGTTAAGGATGAGATTTTGTTGTAAATTCTAGCAGGCCATGTGGAGGCTGTGCTCTTCTTTGCTTAACAGAGAATAATATAATATCCTAGATGCTCTATTACATTCTGTGGCATAAACATTAATAAGCCCTAGAGGAACCTGCTTTGTTAGAAAAGGTAGATGAACATGCCGAAACTTTGAATATATATGTAAGAGTTTTTGATGAGTACATGCAGAGCCTTCCATGAAGGTCTGATATCTCTGATGGATCCTGAAAGTGACTCATGGAGGCACATGCATGCCGAGAGGTCATGATAATTGCAAACACACTCCAAGTGCTCTCATCCAAGTAGAATCTGAAAGGGTGAGGTAGAAAATGGCAGAGAGGACGCTCTAGGCAGACTTGGGGATTAGGCTTATGGAGAAAGGCATCCTATGCCGTTTTTAGGAGCTTAGATCCAGATTGGCATTTAATAATAAAAAAAGGATTTGTTTAAAAACAGGAATTTGTAAATGGGAGTGGATTGCTCATGTTTGTATTATATGGAGGAATTGTGTGTTGTGCATTGTATCACATTCTAGAGATGTGAGAGCCAGCTTAGAGGTGGTAAAATTGAAATCAGGGAGACTAACCAGAGTGGAGGCTGAGGCATACTGTTGGTGTGATCTGTGGAAATTGTTCAAATATTTACAGGTACAAAAAGATGGGGACAGCATTTTGGTGATAACTTTTAAATAATGATTGCTGTCACGTCAGAGAGTGATGAAGGCTGAGATGTATGTTCTTTTTTTTAGGTCAGACTGTAAGAGTTTGATACCTAAATAAATGGGCAGGCATAATCATCTACAACAAACTAACTAATAGTGGAATTCAAAATTTGAAGTATCTGTTTGGATAGTGAAGTCCAAAGAAAAGGAAGGACATGGAGGTCTAAATGGAGGAACTGGAAGTGGGGAAACACTTCCAGTGTTGAAGAGATAATAGGGATGAAATCTCAAACCTAGAGTAGGCAAGCACTACAGGATGGGGTCACATAGGAGTTGGAATGACTGTCCATTCCAGATCTCAGTTCCATTCTCATGGTAGTAACTAAAGGAAAACCAATGTCATGTACAAGGCACAATCCCAAATGCTCTGTGGTTCACATGTTTTCAGAGCCTAGTGTTAATTATTCCTTTAAAGTGTAAAAAACGAATTTGTGCAGAATGTTGCATCCTCCTTAGCCGTTGTCCTTTCCGTTGAATCCCCACTCACTCCTCCAGTCTGTAAGTCCCATGGTAGACTTCCTATGTTTGTGTTTTGTTTCTTTGCTATACTTTTTATACTTGTCACAATGTGCCTCACTAGATGCTCAGTAAATTCTTGTCCCAAAGAATACAGCTTTGGGGATTTTACATTTTTTCACTCAATGTATTTTCCTCTGCCTCAGAATTGCAGAAGGATGATAGTGAACACACGGACTTTAAGTAAATGTCCTTCGTTGTTGGGATCACAGGCATGCCCAGCCTTCATTACATAGTTTAATTCCCAAGCATTTTTTAAAATTAATTCAGAGCCATGTTCTATAATATTGTAAAATAGGAAATACACTTCTACAGTATTGGGGAACACAGGATCCCTCGGCTGTTCTGACCTTAGAGCCACACTTCTTGTGTTAGTAATATTACTTGTGTTAGCTTGCAAAGTCCCTTGTTTACTGTGGTAGTGCTCAAGTGGCTTGAGAAATCCTAGCGTGGTTATAGATGTTGCAGATCCTGCTGCAGATCAGAGTACTAAGGCGGTCCAGAAGCTTCTGAGTTACTGAGAAGGGTTTTGTTTACTTTGACAACTGAACTCTTTGTTTTGTGGTCTGTGTTCAAACAAAACTTTATATTCTTGAATATTGCCTCTTTGTGTGAAAACTATTTGATCTTATATATTCTTGTTTAGGATATGAATAATCATTTAATATTTTGTCCTCTTAATAAAAATGAAGTTATCATACTCAATGTTTCTTTTTTTGGAAATATGCTTTATTTATATACATGGAAAAGGTACAGTTTAGGGGAAATAGTGTAAATCTTAAAATATATTGTTATTATGGAGATCTTTTTCTTTTTAAATCATATTTAGAAGTAAGATGTGAAGAATGTATTATAATGTATTATTTAAAAATTATATTCCTCATCTGAGTATGGTGATACTGGTCTATTATCCCAGCTACTTAGGAAGCTGAGGCAGGAGGATCCCAGTGCTCTTTAAGGGTGGACTTACTGAGACTCTGTCTCAAAATAAAATATGGCTGGGGATTGGCTTAGTGGCCTAAGCCAATGTGTGAGGCCCTGGTTTGATCCCTAGTACTGTATATACTGAAAAATGTACTTGTATTTGAATTACATGATCTGGTTCAGTTTATTTTGGTGACTTAGCATAGTCCAAAAAAAAAAAAATTGCCATTCCCCTTCCCCCTGTTTCTTATGCAAGCACTTTTTTTTTTCTTCAAACTTATTTTTAGAGTTTTGATGATGGAAGCATAGTAGTTAAAGCAGCAAAATTATGGGTCCTAGTGTTATTGCTGACTACATAAACTATCATCTTTTATGTGAATTTTCTGTTTTCTCTGGTTTTGAGTTTTGAGTCATTACGTAGTGACTTTGGTCTATTATGTTAAGTCTCAGTAGAGGGCTCTCATGGAATAGAAAGATCCTTGTGATAGTTTTACTAGCTGCTTATGAATATTCTCACCTAATTATGAACTGGAACTACAGAGATAAAAACTGCCTTATTTCAAAATTCCCTATATTGGTTTATTTAGCAATGCTTGTTGATGTTGTTAAATAAATGAGTCTGTTATGCAATCTGTAAAATGTGTCTGTGAGTGGTTAATAGGAAGGTTTCTGCTGTATGATTAATAGCCTCGCCAGCTCATTATAATTTGCAATGGTTAAAGTCCTGGGTTCCAAGCCACTTTTTCAAGATATTTAATGAAGATGCTGAGTATTTATCTAACAAACACGATTTCTTATAATTGATTATTGGTTGATTAAATTTTCATAAATTTTAATTTATTTTGGATTATTAATACATTCTATATTTATAGTCACTTTGTATGAAGACTCTAAATATAACTGAATCTTAATTTTGTTTGACAGTAGGATAAAGCCTTTTGCAGGAGTTGATTAAAGTCATTGGTCACATTATAGTCATCTTTTTGGCTTATCATAGCAAAATGCCACACACTGACTGGTTGTTTAAACAACTGACATTTAATTTTTCATAGCTGTAGAGGTGAGTCCAAGATAAAGTTGGTGCTTTGGCCTCTTCCTGGCTTGTGGAGGCCACTCTGTCTGTGTCTTGCTCTATCTTTTGTGTACATCCTATAGGAAAGAATTTTGGTGACTTCTCCTCCTACAGGAACACTAGGTCTCAGGGTTAGGGTTCTACCATCTCAAAATGATTCTCATCATATCCCTCAGGGATCTGTATATACAGTCGTGTTTAGGCTTTTGCTTTAGAGCATTACTTTTGAGCTTAATAACATTCTATAACCTTCATCTTTGCTTCTGTATCTCACTGGTTCAAGCGCTCCATTTTCCAGTTTGACTTCTCATTCCCAAGGCTTTGCTGCTTCTTGGTTCTTGTTTCTTCATTGAATAAGTTCAAAACTTAGCTACCAGTATTGATTCTTCTTTCTACCTTACTATGGATATGGAGGAACTGTCAGATCTGAAATAGTCAAGTTTTGGCTCTTCCCAGGTTCATTTGCTTCCAGCTATGTTATGCCTTGATTTCCAGGTTCCAATATGTGCTACTGTCTGAGCTCCTGGTTCAGTGAGAGAACTTGTTTCAAAAAGTGAAGTAGGGAACAGTGGAGGAAGATAGCTGATACTGACTTCTAACCTCCATAGTTGTGTATATGACACTCTGCTATGTGCACACATGCACACACATAAACACACACATACACTAGCTCAAGTAAGGTTTGCTAGGTGTAGTAAACATTTATAGAGTTGTATGGTCATCAGCACAAGTTTATAACACTTTTGCTCCTAGGAAGAAAATCAGAACTTTTCACTGTCACTTCCTTAGCCTACTTTCACCTATCCTGCTCCACTACCGCTTACCATGTTTCAAGTGATTTGTTTATTTTCCATGGGAAATAAATGGAATCATGTAAACATGTGCTTTTGTGATTGCCCTTTTCATATAGAAAAATGTCGTTTTTGTGGTTATCCATTTTGTGACATGCTGTGTTCACATTGCTCCGGTTGCCATATCATATTTAATTCATTTGCCATCTGCTGGACCTCTTAGTTTCTCTTTCAGGACTGTTGTAAATATGCTGCTTTGAGCATTCCTGCATGACTTTCTCATGAGTTTTATTTATCTATTCTACTTAGTTGAATTGCTCAGTTATAAGGGTATGTCTTTGTCTAACCCTTTGTGCCACTGTGCTCGTTCTCCAGGGCAGAAAGGTGCATCATGTCCCTTTGCACTGTCAGTCACTCTGGGCTTCAGTGTATTCTAGCAGTTGTCTCTTCCCTCATCGAGCCTGATTTTCACTTCTATTAGATGTTTCACCTAGCATGTTCTGCCTGTAGTAAAGACTGTGTTCAAAGTATTAAAGGCAGAAAAATGAATGTCTTTCACACTCTGCTTGAACTGATTGAGTGGTGAAGGTGGGTAAGGCTAGAGTCTTTGAAGAAGGTTTCAGGGTTAACTTAATATTCTTAATTATGTGCAACTGTTGATGTTACTCTTCATGCCTACACTCTTCCCATCTACCTGATTTTTAGGATGCATGACACCGTGTATTTCTTTCCCTTTCATTCACTTACCCCTCTCCCCAGTCTTTAAAGTTTGCTTCTGAGGTGTTTTTTTAAACTTTAGAGTGACTGTACGAGATTGTCTTATATGCCAAGCTAAGGTTCTAACACCTGTGTCATGGCTGGAAATTTAACTAGCAAAACTCTAGTGTGATCTTTCTAAATGTAATGGAGTGCACTGAGTATTTTATAAAAGTCTTTGACTTTCAAAGCTTAATTTCTGAAATAACATTTAACTGCTGTAAACTTTAAAGCAAATTAAAGGTTTAAACACTGCTTTACTTTCTCATTTGTGGGGATTATTGTAATGTTACTGTCTTTTGTCTCTTAGGCTGTTATCATCTGGACATTTATTTTACTTTTTAATAAGCAGATATAAATGTCTTTTTCACTTTTAGACCAAACTGCAGTGGCTGTGTGAGGAGCTAAAAGAGAGAGAGAACAGAGAAAAGGTTACACGGCAGCAGCTGGCGCTCTGCAGACAGGAGCTCCGGAACCTGATGGAGAACAAGGAGTCTGAGCTCATGTGTCTTTTTGAGCACATTGAGAGGCAGGAGCAGCTTCTGGAGGAATTCCACCAGGAGAAGAGAGGTGGGTCTGTCCCTCCTCAGCCTCTACGGGGCTGGGATTGGAAAAGGCTTGCTGGCACTCATCACTTAGGATTTCTCCCAGAGTGTTTCCTTTCCTTGTCCCTTGTCTTCTCATCTGTCTTCATTTCTGAGACTATCAACGCAAACTGTTGAGTCCTGAGAAATTTCTTTTGGCCACAGTGTACTCTTTTGGGCTTTTTATCTTATATCTATGGGATGTCTATAGGAATTGTCTTTGTAAGACTCTTTCCTTTCCCCTGATAAAAAGATTGACATAAAATATCTATTCATTCAACAAGTACTTCTTTTATATTAGGGAAATTTTCCCTGGTGGTAAGAATATGGCAATGTGTAAACCAAAGGAGAAGTCATTTACTCAACTTCTGCTATACTGGCTGCGGTGGCAGAAAATGAATCCAGTAAGTCAATGCCTGCATATTAGGAGGTGTAAGCTCACTGGTGAAAGTGATGGGCTAAGAAAGGCAGAGTTTGGAAGAATGATGGCAGAGTCAAACGTTAAACAAACAACTTAGAAAAGTATACGATAGTAGCATTTATCATCACAGAAAAAAAAAAAGAATGTGATGTCTAAGACCCTGTGGCTTCAGGTTCTGTTGTCCGCAAGCCAGTGCCTATTGCCTTGGTGATGACACTAAGACTATTCCTGTAAACAGTAACTTTATTTCCATTTTTATATCCATGGAAGGATTAATTGCTAAAGGAGAAATCCTGTCTTAATAATGCTATTGCGGAGACTTGCACATCCAGGCCACATTCAGAGAATTGTTGCTCCAGGCCAGTTGTGCATTGTCAGCTGTGGCTACAGGAGATGTCAAAGGATGCATTTCTATTTCTTCTTAATGACAGTACCATAACATCCGCCATGGAAGCTTGCAGTCAAAACTGTCTGAATTTTCTGTACCTCGTGTGATGTTCCCTAGTTAACAGTACAACTCAGCTTTCTTGTCAGTAAATAGTATTTGACCCTGTAATTAAGTATTAAGATTAATGTGCATCCAAAATGCAAAAAAGAAAACATTTGTACACACAGCTAAAAGGAAAACTGCTACTAAGATATGACAGAGGGGATTTTCTCGTAGTCTATGAGAGAGTAAGACCTCTGCAGCACAGGGTAATTTCACAGTTCGTTTTTAGTCAGTGTCTGTTAACCGTGAATCCTAGTGGCAGGCACTAGAGGAAATAAACACCATCTACTTTCCTTTACTTTTTTTTTTTTTTTTTTTGGCTTAACTCAATGATGGAAAGTTTTGTCTTAGCAATAGTGGCTGCTTTGGGGTAAACATTTACACAGTCCTTGCCCAGATGACTCACCTTTCTTGTCTCAGTGAATGTCCAGCACATACAATTAAGAAATGTATTGGAACTGGGCCTGGCAGCATACACCTGTAATCCCAGCACTCAGGGAGGCGGAGGTAGATGGATCTCTGTGAGTTTGAGGCTAGCCTGTTCTAAAAAACGAGTCCAGGACAGCCAAGGCTACACACAAATATCCTGTCTTGAAAAACAAAAACAAAACCAAACAAAACAATCCCTTCCCCCCAAAACCTCCCCCAAAACAAAACAAAACAAACCCCAAAACAGAAAAGAAATGTATTGGATGGATAATGTATCCACTGACATGTAGATACATGGAAACATGGAGGTTTTGGGAAGGAAGAGGTTTGTAAATGTTCAGTGCTGTGCTTCCAGGGCCTAAAGCACAGCACAGTAGGCATATTAAGTATTTTTGAGTCAGAAAATGGACAAGTAAATGAATGAAATAGCATTAATAAACATGGAGTAATATTAGTATTTAGTGAAACAAAAAGTATAATTTATATTTAGATTTTCAGAGATGATATCTAGCTATTGACCCAGATTTCCTTCCATTTTGAAATTTTCTTGGGTATTTATTAAACAGTACAGACATGGAAGATGAATTAGGCTAGTTAGGTAATTTGAATGCCATGATTTCCAATTCTTTGTAACTCTCTGGAGTAGGTGCAATGTCTGTCTTTTCTAGTATTTGGATACAGTTCTCTGTTCCATCTTACAGTAGCAGTAGTCACATGATTTATATTTTGTATTCTTTGATATGGTGTTCTCTAAGATATTTCTGACTTATTAGGGGCACTGTACTACTGATAGTAGTAATTCTGGCTCCATTTTGTTTTATGATCTGAGTTGCCTTCCTAGTGTAACATGAAAATTTTCAAAATACCTAAATGGTAGAAATGCTACTACAGAGGCCCTCTGAAAGACTCTACCCAAGAGGGTATTAAAGCAGATGCTGAGACTCATAGCCAAACTGGGCAGACTGCAGGGAATCTTATGAAAGAGGGGGGGGGGGGAAATAGAAAGACCTGGAAGGGTCTGGAGCTCTACAAAGAGAACAACAGAACCAAAAACCAACCTGGGCCCAGGGGTCTTTTCTGAGAGTGATACTCTAAACAAGGCCCATTCATGGAGATAACCTAGAACCCCTGCACAGAGGTAGCCTGTGGCAGCTCAGTGTCCAAGTGTATTCCTTAGTAAGGGGAACAGAGGCTTTCTCTGACATGAACTCAGTGGCTGGCTCTTTGATCACCTCCCCCTGAGAGGGGAGTAGCTTTACCAGGCCACAGAGGAAGACTATGTAAGACAGTCCTGATGAGGCCTAGTAGTCTAGAGTCAGAGGGAAGGGGAGGAGGTCCTCCTCTATTAGTGACTGGGGAAGGGGCATGGGAGGAGATAAGGGAGGGAGTGAGTGTGGGATTGGGAGGGGCCAAGGGTGGGGCTACAGCTGGGATACAATGTGAATAAATTGTAATAAATAAAAATTATATTAAAAAAGAAATGCAAACAGTATTAACAAAAAGTATAGATGTTTAAAATGGTCTTAGTTCACAGAAGCCAAATAGACGTAACTTTTAGATGCCTATATTTGCTGAATTTATAAGCATAGAAAAACTTCAGTATGGTAGAAATATTGACTGGAAGAAGTCATGAAGATAAAGGTTGAAAAAGTAACAGGAAATAAGATAATAAATGAGTGGGACCAAGAGTAAAGGCAGGGAAATGGATCTCGAAAAATCATGATTAAAGGAGTTATAAACATTTTTCCATGACTCTTTTAGTTCTTTGAACACACTTCTTCTATGCAGATTTGACTTGCCTACTGACACCATCAATCAAATATTGAATTGATGATTTTCAATCTTTTGGTTTTTTGGTGGGGAGTGGGTAGGAGCATTTTGAGACAGGGTTTCTCTGTGTGTAGCCCTGGCTGTCCTGGAACTCCCTTTGTAGACCTGCCTGGCCTTGAACTCATAGAGCTCTGAATGCCTCTGCCTCCTAAGTGCTGGGATTAAAGGCATGTGCCATCACACCCAGCCCAATGCTTTTCAATCTTATGTCAATTATAAAACTTGATTTTGATCAGATGGAAGGGGAGGTCCTCAGTGGACTGGGGGAAGGGCATGGGTGGAGAAGAGGGAGGGGGCTACTGTTGGGATACAAAGTTTATAAACTGTAATTAATTAAAAATGCATAAATTTTTAAAATGTATGGTTTTAAAATTTTATTATTTTTTTGATTGTTACCTTCTCAGGATTTGTGACTCGGACTAAATGACCTTGACTTTGTGTAAGCACAAAGAAAGAAAAATGTACAGTGTCTCAAAACAGGCAGTGGAGAATAGATAGAATGATCTTTTGAAGAAAATGAGAAGGAATCAGAGGCCACTAGGTTTCCACTTAACACCCTCCCCCGACCGCCCCTGTCTTTTGGTTCCTGGCGATAGAGTCTCACTATGTAGACAGGTGTAGCCTGCGACTCAGATCTGTAGCCCACCCTGGCTTCAAAGCTGTACTATTCTTCCTCAGCTTTTAACTGCTGGGATGAGAGGACTTTGAGCTAGAGTGTGGAAGATTGATTTTATATTTTTGCAGTCTGTGTCCAAAGGATAATAGTGCAATGTGGTGGATATCCACAGAACAGAGTGTGTTTAATAATGAGTCGAGTATATAATTCACTCATCATTTGGCCTTTATGTATGGCTTGTGAATGAGTTACACAGAGAGACAATGTATTTTCATATTCAGTGTTTTAGGGCTGATGTGTTTAAAGCATTGCTTTAGAAAGTACTTGGTTTACATAGTTTCATGTCTACCTATCTTATCTTTGTATATAGATGGTGAGCTCAGGTTTTGGTGATTTTTCTTTATTTGTTTATTTGTTTTTGTTTTTCCGATCTTTGTTTCTCTGACCCTGCTTTCCTGAGTTCTGTATGAAATTCCTCTGTGCCATTTCTGAAACTGACGTTTGATAGCTGAACAAAAGATAATTTTCTAGAATTCAGTTTTGGGGTAGAGACCAAGGAAGGGCTCACCAAATTTAGGCTTGTTTTTTGTTTGTTTGTATTTTTAAGCACATAGATTAGCAATGAGATTCCACTGAGTGTGTTTTTTGTATGTTCTTAATTGGCTGCCCAGCCCGACTCACCCATTTTTATTATTTGCCAAATTATGTCAGTCAAATGTATAACAACAACATTTATAGAAGTGCCAGTCATTGTTGTTTAGTCCAAAGATAAAGGAAAACGATGTTTTTCTTATTCCATTTTGTAATGTAATGTTTAAAGACTGAAATAATTGAAAAGATGCCTTTTAATATAAAATTAGTTATTTGTTTATATTCCGGTTAATTAAAATATATTAGGTGTTTTTTTTTGACTACCACCTTGTTTAGAGAGTCAGTGGTGGATTAGAAACAGTGAAAGATTATTTCAAATAATGAATTGAGAATACTTTATGAGTTTGACTGTTCTTTTTTGTAGACTAAATTCTAATTTAACATTCTTAAGACATGATTGCTTAAGTATATATGTCATGAAGTTTAAAAATTGAACTTATATTTTCAAATTATATTTGCAAATACAAGGTAGTGACATTGTATATAAAATTCATATTGTTTTTTAATTATGGAATTTCAGCTGGAAACTTCTCTTAAATTGTTAATTTGGCACTTTTCCTTGATAGCATTTTAAATCTTCTTATACTTATGACATGAAAGATTCTTTGTTGTCCTTGTTCTTTTGTTTATTCAAGCCTTTAATGGAGCAGTTCTCAACTTGTGGGACATGACCCCTTCAAGGGTCACATACCGAATATACTGCATATCAGATGCTTACATTACCACCTATAACAGGAACCGAATTCCAGGCATGAAGTAGCAATGAAGTAGTTTTCTGGTTGGAGTCATCACCACATAAGGAACTGTATCCAAGGGCCGCAGCCTTAGAAATGTGGAGAACCACTGCTTTAATGGATGATGCCCTCCCGTTTGTGGAGGGCCAGTCTGCCTCCCTCAGCTGTCCAGTGCTAATTGGATCCAGAAACATCCTCACAAAGACACACAAAAAGTAGTTCATTGCCTGGAGGCCAAAGTGACATCAGGTCACCTAAGCTGGAATTTGCAGGTGGTGAGAGCTGCCTGTTTTGGCCTGGCGTGAACTCTAGTTCTGTGGAAGAGAAGGAGGCACTATTAATTGATGCGCCACTATCCCAGTTGCTGGCTCAGCAATTCTGACTCTAGGTTTTGAACCAGAGTCGCCAACACTAGGGAGAATCTTTCCCCATGTTTTGGTAGAGTACAGTTCTTTGTGTGGAAGAGTTCTCAGAATTTGAAATACATTTTGTTCCGAGATCAGATAGGTAGTTCTTTCCTCAAACTTGAGAGATTACTGATTTGACTTTTTATTTATTTATTTTTGTCTCTGTAATGTTGATCTGAGACTATGAATATTTATCTTACTAAAAGGTATTTATTAATTCCTATTCATGTCATATGTTTGGAAATGTTTCTACCCATAGCCCTGTGCAAGTGATTATGGGGTCTTTATGCTCACCGTTCACTCTTATTTTTCTTGAGATGGCCACTGCGGGGTGAAGAAAACCAACACTTATATGAGCTTGATACCATACAAGTTTTTATATAAATTGTTTCATTTAATCTTCAAGTAGCTGTGAAGTTCTTTATCTCATTTATGGTTGAAGCAGCTGAGACTTAAATACAAGTGTGGGCTCTTAAGTCTCCAAGTCTAGACAGAGAGTTACAGGTGGTAGAGCTTTGTGTGGTACTCAAGCTTGTGTTCACACTACCATATGACAAAGCGAACTGAACCAGAAACATGCTGGTAACTTTAGCAGCTTTAGAATTAGAATTATCCCACCCTCAGGTCTGTTCTACAAAGTTATAAAGAGATCAGATTTTTCTTCAACATCTTGTAATGCCTGCCAAAAACCTTTGGCCATCACGACAACCAGTAGAAATGCTTTTCGAGAAGATATAATTCATTTTCTGTTGGACATTAACTTTCTTTCATATTATTTTAGTGTGTGGTAACTTTGAATAACTTACAGGCTCACCAACGGTCAATTAATTAATTAAGTTCAAATTTTATGGTGTATACAGCTTTGCCCTAAACAGAGACCAATTGAACCCTATCTATTTCTGGACGATGGATGTTATTACTGCTCCCCAGTCTTTCACCCAAGCCATGTCTTTATGTTGTGTCTTTAAAATGCAGAATGATTAGCCAGAAAATTAATGGCACTCACCTTTAATCCCAGCCTTTTGGGGAGGGGGTGGCAGAGGTAGAGGCCAGAGGATCTCTGCGAGTTTGAGGCCAGCCTGGTCTATATACTGAATTCCAGATCAGCCAGGACTACATTGTAAGACCCTGTCTCAGTAAGGGGAGGGAGAAGAAGGAATAAATAAAACCCTTTAAAGGACAATATGAAGACAATAAAAAAAAGATCACTGTCTCCCATGAGATACTCCCTAAATATACCAATATTAATACTTTACTAAATGTCTTTATCATGTTTGCAAAGGGAGGCAAACATAATTTCATTGGAATAACTTCTCCAAGCTTATATTATCCATACTGAGTTGTTCTTAAAAAATAAGCCCCAGTAGAAATAAGGAAATTATCCCTCCTTCCTCCCATACTTCTCCCACACTGGTTTCTTCTTTCTGTCTTCATGCAGCACTAAAAATGCTCTAGAGATGACCAAAGGCAGAAGCAAGGACATTCACAAAGATAAACTTCTCTGTGCTTTCTGTTAATAAAATGTTAAGCTCCTGTAGACTTGGCTGTTGCAGCAATGAGAAACTAACTCTGTTCTATACAACAAGGGAAGGAAGATATCACAGGATTTGGGGATTGCAATGGAAAGATGAAAGGTTTTCTAGTTGTTTACAAAAAGGATCTTCCTGACTCATAGGTATCTTTCATGGATATTACTTCATACAGCTCTGTACCCTTTTAAAGATTACTGTTGACAGACTATACTGAGCGAAATGTTAAGAGGGTTTACGTGGGGCTGTCTAATGTAGGCCTTTGTAGATACGCACTTGTAGTAGAAGATATCACTGTTTGATTGTTCCATGGAAATTAAGTAAATGTAACCAGTAATATTTCAGATTTCTATTTTTGTGTTGTCTATTTCCTCCAAAAACGTTTTTCTTAGATTTTTGACTTTGCGTTTCAGGGTTCTCTTATCTGTATGAACTCCTGCACCATATTCTAGCATAGTTTAGCTCTTGGAATTGGATGTTGTTTCTACTTGTGCATTTAGTTTTTACTGGCTGCGGATCTTTCCTGTTAGGGGTATCTTGAAATTGAGGGAACTTGTATTATGGACTAGTAGATAATAAGGAATACATTTTCTTTTTTTTTTGCAACAAAAAGTTTGAGGAAGATGAACATGAGCTAGAGTAAACCCAGACTTAAGAGCTGAACTTTGATGACCCACAGAGAAGACAGACAGACAGACAAGCAACCTCACAATTTCCTATAAAATAGGCTGCTTGAGCTAGAATTTAACAAAAAGCAGCACCTTGTTTTTTCCTCAGTACTGAAACAGAGAACAAATGAAAGAAGGGTTAATAAGGTGGAAAAAACAAGGGGGAAATTAGAGAAAGATAAATTTTGTGGGAACCAATCCCTAAAGAAAAAAAAAAGACAACCACATGAATACTTAGCTTCACATTGTATTTTTATTTTGTAATAGTAAAATAAGACAAATTTATGTTTTCTTATTGAAATGTTAGCAAGTGTTTGAGCTCTCTGTTGACTCACTAAGTGATCACTGGAAATCAGCAATGGAGTCTTTTTAGGGAATGCAAATGTGTAAGGTGTCCTTTAATTTAATTTAATTTAATTTTTAGTATGTCTTTATTGTCAATGTGAACATAAAATGATTTTAAAAGTTTTCATAGCTGAATTTTAGTTCTTTTTTCTTTTTCATAGAGTCTAAGTTACACAGATAAAACTTGGTCTCTTTTGTTTATTTGTGAAATTTATTACCAGTAATTAGAATTGATAACAAAGAAATCAATTTACCCAAGTTCTTTTTATTATCATGTGTATTATTGATTTATTAGGGTTATATTATTAAGCATTAAGCTACATGTGGATCAAGATAATTTGACGTGTAAATTATTGTGTAGAACTACACTTGTTGGATTGGAAGATGAAGGGATTGATGATGAAATACCTTTTCATATTTTGCACATGTAAAAGCAGAAGGCGAGTCTCATGGTATGAGATGGAGAGAAGTATCAATAAGTAGCAGCCTTAGTAATTGGGACCCTAGAAGTTACGAGGCAATAATCTCAGAACTTCTAAACTCAAAGTATATTACAGAACCAATAGTGGCGCCATTCAGACTTTTTGGTTTGGTGATGAGTGGTTAAGTGAAAATAACCATTTTTAAGTTTTAATCATTCTGTTTATACTGCTCAGCCTCTCTGGGTTCAGCACTGTGGTGGTAGACGGTTTGCTTCCATTTTGTGTAAGTCACTCTTTGGTAAAACTTCCCAGAACACTCTGCAAGATTTCAGCAATAGCTTCCAGTTAGCTCTTCATCTGTTCTCAACTGACCTGGCAATCCTGCCCTTCTCTGTGAAGTGGGCTTTGTATAGTCTCCCATTGCCTCAGCCAATTAAGACCTTAAAATTAGGCTTTGAGGAACCCTGCCCATGCTTCCAGAAACATAATAGCGCTACTTTCATTGAAGGAGATGAGAAGTGTTTAAGTTTGGCCAGTGAACAAAGCAAGGATAACAAACAAGTGCTAAAATCATAATTAGCCCTGAATATTTTAATGCAAAAAGGGTATCAGCTTTTGAATACTATTTCACCATTATGTTAGATTTTCCTCCATAATTTATAGTTCACATTTTTTTCTTTTCCTTGCTTCTTATAGGGGCAATTAAGTTATAGAATAAGACATTTGGAAAAGGGCATTACATCCTTACTTTTGAAGAAAATAGCTTTGCTGTGTTAGATTTAGGCATGACTCAAGACATTTCTGTTGCTGCAAGCCTGAATAAAGTTCTAGAATATAAGTCCTTCAGATATTCTTTCTTTGATTTGGTAGTGAGTATGTGGTGTCTTTTCAGGGGCTTTGTACACACATGTGTTTCTGTTGTCATAGAGTGAGCACTCTCACTTGTGTTTATAGCAGTTTGACTCCATTGTGCACTTTTCCTTCAAGGCTTCTGTCACTTTGCACTGATGAAATCGTTTGCCCACCCTACCATGCTTGATTGGCAGTATCCTTTGAAAAGGCTGGAGGAAGGGAACTGACCCCTCTATTGCCAAATGACAGGAGTCCTTTATTTTATTTTACTTTATTTTTTCCTTTTTTTTCTCTTTGGCTCATTTGTCCTTTGAGAATCAGAGAAAGATGACAAAAAATACAATCCAGTTTCAGAAACAAAAGTATTGAGACTAATTAGATTTGTTTTGTTTTGTGATGCTTCAGATTGCACTCATGGCTTTCACATGGCAGGAAAGAGTTCTATGACTGGATACAGCCAAGGCTCATTGGAGAAAATTATATAAATTACTTGCTTATATGTGAACATTCTGCTCCATAGATAAAAAATGCTTCAAGTAATGTATTTTTTTTTAAATTAGACTTGAGAATAGCAAAATATATTATCCCTAACACACTTATAAGAATAATATAAGTATGTTTGCCATGTCATTTGTTTGTGAATAACATACTCCAAAGAGCAGAGATAGTTCTATATGCTTTTGTCTAGTATTTGCAGAAATTACAAAGTGTAATAAGGAATTGGCATCACATGAATGCTACATGTTTGTTGTGTTCTACCATATTGATCCTGCCTGCAGCAGGGCAAGATACTGTTCCCCAGCAGTGATACTATGACAGTTTCAATCAGCTTAACACACTTTACATACTGAGCAACATGTAGCTGTACATTCTTAGCCCGGTGCTGCAGAGTTTCTGCCAATGGTTGGAATAAAAAGAGTGAAGAGTGTCCTCTTTCTTTCTGTTTGTACCAGATGCCTTTCTTAGGCCCCACAAACATTTCATTACACAATGTACTACCAATAAGTATTTATTATCCTTGTTTACCACATGAAACGCCATCCAAGAATGTTTACCTAATAACAGCAGCTTAACATTTTCTTAATTATTCAGCGATATTTTGAAACAATTTAACCATAGATATGTTTTGAACATAACATATTTATCCAACTGCTTTCTTCTTAATCTTTTTATTTATTCATTTCCTAGAATATTCTGTAACAGATTTACATAGTTATTAAAAACTGTTCAACAGTGTAAAAGAATGCTATCAAAAAAAACCAAAGACACAAACCCGACCTGCAAATGTAATTTTAACTTCTCTTATAACCACATTGAAAAGGTGTGAAATTAATTTTAATATATTTACATTGTTTTGTATTACCTATGATCATTTCAGTATGAGATATTTAGCATTATTTATCAATTGAGCCTTCAAGTAAGCTACACATACTACTCCACAGCACATTCCAGTTCCAACCAGATATATTTCACATGTCCAGTGTTTCATGGTTTCCTTCTTGGACAGGGCTGTCTGGAAGAGGTGTCTGTATCATACTCAGGTATATGCTCTACTTTGCCTGTGACACATCCAAGAACAGTGACCTGACCCTTTGCCTCTGCTGTAGAATGTGCACAGGAATTATGAGTTGAGGACAAATACTTTCCTTTTAGTACCTGTACTGCTCCCAAACTGTTTTTCATCATCATTATTATTAATTACAATTTATTCACTTTGTATCTCGGCTGTAGCCCCCTCTCTCGTCTCCTTCTGGTCCCATCCTCCTCTCTTCCCACCTTAAATTCCTCCCCTAGTCCACTGACAGGATAGGTCCTCCTTCCCAACTATCTGACCCTAGTCTATTGGGTCTATCAGGACTGTCTGGAGCCTCTTTTTCTGTGGCTTAGTAAGGCCACCTAGCCAGGGGAGGGGGATTATCAAAGATCAGGCAACCGAGTTCATGCCAGTGATTGTCCCTGCTCCCTTAACTAGGGAACCCACATGGAGACTGAACTGCCTATGGTCTACATTTGAGCAGGGGATCCAGGTCCTCTTCATGCATGGTTCTTGATTGATTTCTCAGTCTCTGCAGGACCCCTGGGCCCAGGTTTTTTGGCTTTGTTGGTCTCATTGTGGAGCTCCTGTCCCCTCCAGGTCTTTGAATCTCTCCGTTTTTCCATAAGATTCCCTGCACTCTACCCAGAGTTTGCCTATTAGTGTCAGCATCAGCTTCAATACTCTGCTGGGTAAAGTCTGCTAGAGGCTCTCTGTGGAAGGTTCTTGACCTGTTCCTTTTCTTTCCTACTTCTGATGTTTATTTTGTTTGCCCTTCTAAATGAGGATTAAGACTCACCCCTAGGGTCCTCCTTGTTGTTTAGCTTTTTTAGGACTGTAGTTTTTAGTGTCTTTATCCTATTATATATGGCAAAAATCCATTTATAAATGAGTATATATCATGTGTATGTCTTTCTGCTTCTGGGATAACTCACTCAGGATGATCTTTTCTAGTTCAATCCATTTGCCTGCAAATTTCATGATTTCCTTGTTTTTAACATGGTGTAAATGTACCATAATTTCTGTATCCATTCTTATCCTCTGCTTCATTTGTTACTGTTGTTAAATTGTAGTTGGCATGAATTGGGTTAACATTCTAGTTTCCTGTGACTTGTTTCAATAGATCTACATGGGCTGACCTACATATCCTGTCATACAACATGTCCTGACCTACTTGGCCGGCTTTGTAACTGGGCCTGGCCTTGCCTAATGCCTCATAAACAGGTGTAATTTCAAGAGATGTGGCAAGGCCCTTCTTCAGTTCCTCCTGATTGGAACTAAAAGATTTGAATTGAAAGGTTTTATTTGAAAGGTTATACATTTCTTTCAGTGGCAGTAATAGAAATGTTAGTACTCAGAAGCAGCTCCGTGGGACAGGCAATGGGCTCCCTGCTATCAGCCCCTCAGTCCTGTTTACCCTTATTTATATCTGTGCTCTTTGTGTCAGACAAAGCCACTTCATTACCCTTTTTTGAGCTTTAGCTAGTTAGACTTTTGTTCCTTCTTAGAAGCAGAGTCCTTCAGGATAACACTCCCAGCCAGTTACCTGGTACATATAGTGGAGTACAGACTCTGTTTTCCTACACAAAGTTAAGGATATTCTCACTGTCACATTTACCTAGGTTTTCTAAGTTGGGAATAGTGATTGATTTTTTCTGTTCTTATGTATTCTGTGTTCAGAGTTCTCATCTAGTTTAATTTTTGAAAACCTAATAAAATAATGTTCCTATACATGATGTCTGAGTATACTGTTAATGTAGGTGTTTTTATTGCTTAAATTATTGTATTTTTGTGCCCTGTAACTTCTGGGATTTTTAGTGAAACTTATATTTACATTTTTGAGTCAGCATTTAAAAAAATATATTCAGAAACAATATCATACAACTCTTATTAAAAGAACATGATTTTGTCAGCATTTTTAGTAATTTTTAGATGCAAACATTTTGTATCCTTACTTTTGTTAAAATGAAAAAAATGATTTATGTGCCAACTAATGTAAAATCAGCATTATACTGGAGTGAGTGAATCCGCATTAAAAATGTCTGTCAATACATTCAGTGACAGCAATGAGAGTCTGCTAGGAAAGTGTGTCAGGGTTTACCCTCTCTCTGGTGTGAGGCATGTCTTCAGTTACACGGCAGTGCAACAGCCCTATCATTTAGGTGCTTCTATTTTGTTTGTGGTACTTTGTTTTTTCTAGATACGGTTTCTCTGTGTAACACTCCTGGCTGTCCACTTGCTTTGTGGACTCGACTTCCCCGAACTGACAGAGATCCGCCTGCCTCTGCCTCTCCTGTGCTAGGACTAAAGACGTGTCTGGCTTCATTTAAGTCCCATGAGCTTAAGGATTTTGTGGCTGATGGAAGCTCTGAGAAAATGTATATGAAATGGCCTGCTAACTGGATCAATGCCCATTTGACCTAATGTCATTTTGACTGTGGAACCTAGTGGATAGTAGATAGATAGTTCATGGGTTTCTTTTGATTAGTTTTAGAAAGTGAATGCTATTATAAATGTCTATGATTTAGTTTTGTTTGAGCCAAGTGTTGTTCCTTAAAAATCTAACTTACTGTTATTTTTTTCATATATCACCTTTGGGATATATCTTGCTACATGTGCCAACAGTGTTTTTTCTTCTGGGCATGACAGATGTTTCTTTTTTACATTTTTTTAAACATTTTTATTTTATATTAATCACAGGTTATGTACTTTGTATCTCAGCCATAGCCCCCTCCCACATTCCTTCCCTATCCCCCTCATCCCTCCCTCATATCCTCCCTGCCCCTTTCAAAGTCCACTAATAGGGGCGGACTTCCTCCCCTTCCATCTGACTCTAGCTGATCAGGTCTCTTCAGGACTGGCAGCAATGTCCTCTTCTGTGGCCTAGCAGGGCTGCTCCTCCCTCGGGGGGGGGGGTCAAAGAGCCAGCCATTGAGTTCATGTCAGAAATAGTCCCTGTTCCCCTTAATAGGCTACCTACTTGGTTACTGAGCTACCATGGGCTACATCCAACCAGGGGTTCTAGGTTATATCCATACATGGTCCTTCGTTGGAGAAACAGTCTCATAAAAGACCCCTATGCCCTGATATATTTGGTCATTGTGGAACTCCTGTCCTCTCCAGGCCTTACTAACTCCCCCTTATTTCATATGATTCCCTGCACTCTGGGTTAGTTATGTGTCCTAACATTTGCTTTGATACACTGCTAGGTAGAGTCTTTCCGAGGCCCTCTGTGGTTACCTGTTACTTGTTTTCTCCTACATCCAATGTCCATCCCATTTGTCTTTCTACGTGAGGATTAATCCTCTTACTCCAGGTCCTCTTTCTTGTTTATCTTCTTTAGATAAATAGATTTCAGTATGTTTATCCTATCTTATAGGTCTGTATAAGTGAGTATATGCCATATGTTATTCATAATAGCCAGAACCTGGAAACAGCCCAGATGTCCCTCAGTTGAGCAATGGATATAGAAATTGTGGTACTTTTACACCATGGAATACTACTCAGCAATTAAAAAGGAGGAAATCATGAAATTTGCAGGCAATTGGTGGGACCTGGAAGCGATCATCCTGAGTGAGGTATCCCAAAAGCAAAAAGACACACATGACAGATATTTCTAATCCTTGTTTCATCAATCCTCCACACTCCACTTTCTAGAAGTAGCTCTTCCTCCATCTTGAGTTTACTCACAAAATTAAATATGGTTGTTTGTGCCTGTAGTTAATGAGTTCTCAACACAGTGTTCCTGTTTGAGCTTATTATACTTTTATTTTTTGAATTTTCATATGTATTTTAGAATATTTCACTCTGTGTTCTCTGGTCACAGTGCAAGGCACAAGCATCACTGAAAGTGAGTGATGACTGAATCTGTGTCTCTGAGAGTTTTCATATGTTGAGAGCCACTATCTTACAGTAGGATTATCAGATTTTTCTTTTCAGTCTTGGCCTTGATTAAGATACTTAGCTTTGCAACTCCATAATGAAATGATAAACTCCTCAATTAAAAATGGTCTGAATAGACCCTTCTCGAAAGCACATACTGAATGGTTAATGAGTACATGGAAGTGTGCACTGTAGCCACCAGGGACATGCAAATGGAAACTGCTGAGAGGTAACAGTTCACGTGTACTAGCATAGCTAGAGTAAAAAACAGATATCATAGCAACTCTTGGAAAGGATGCAGAGTGGAACTTTTATTTTCCCTTGGTGAGGAGACAGAGTGATGTAGCCACTAAGTGACCCATAGAATTACCACAGAACCTAGCATTTCTACTCATAGTTATTTGCCTCAGAGAAGTGAAAACATATGTTCTACAAACGTTTGTACATGCGTATTTATGTTCACAGCAGGCAGTGTCCACAGTGGCTAAAAAGAAAAACCAGCATGGACGTACAACATACATGGAATTTCTAGGCTATTGTGTCCCCAACAAAGAGCTGGAGCTGGGCTACATAGATGTGGTAGTAATAGAAATGGCTTGCAAATGGCACATTTCCAAAGGTGGATGTGAGCCAGAGAACTGGGGAAGGTCAGGAGCTATGATGGCACTGAGCAACAAGAGTCGTGAGCCTTTGTGGGTCCGTTTCATGGTCCTTGCCTTCTTCCACATTAATTAGAGTGCACTTTTCTTGTATATGCATTGTCCCTTACCTGTGCCTTTGGTGGGGAGCCTTTGTAGTCCTGTCAGTTGGCATTATTTTGTGTGTGTCCGCCTTACTTCCCCACTCCGAAATAATACCAGTATCCACCTAATTCATGGATAAATACAATGTGGAACTCATAAAAGATTATCATTAAATAATAAGAATAAATACCCTACTAATATATCTCAGAATTTGAATGCTTTTGAAAAATGTAAAATGTAAGAAGCCCGAATGAAACACACACACACACGTCATTTATCTGTGGCAGGAGGGGGATGGAGGAAGGTATTTCTCTGGCTGATAGATGCACACACAAGCACGTTCATGGGAACTGGTGGTATAAAGCTCCTTTCTATGAATAAGGAAAGCATTTGAAAGTGGACTGCGGTTATTATACAACCCTGAATGTATGACTAGCCACTGGGACATCTGCTTCAAATGTATGAAGTATATGTTGTTTTGAAATAACAATCAACCTTATAAACATTTAGAGTCAATTATTTCCTCTTTGCTTCACTGTGCATACGTGGTTCACTAGATAGTCCTTTCAGCCCTGTTGCTATACTGTGTTTCAGACCCATCTTATATTGTATTGTTGTACAGATTCGTCTTTTGCCTTGACATTACTGCAGTAGGCTCCTGGTTCACCTCCATATCTCCAGCCACCAACAGCTCATCTGCCAGTCACAGTGGTTACATTTCAACTGATCCTCTGTGATGCACAGGAGCCCCGAGTTTCACTCTGTAGTTTTTCGTTATCATTGTTGACAGCAGTCTGGAAATGTGAATGGGAAAACTTAAGTAATTTTACTTAAGTTTTAAATAACTTTTATTCTAGTATGTTGTTATTGTTGGTTACTATTAGTTTTGCTATTCTTTTTTTTAAAGATTTATTTATTCATTATATGTACAATGCATTTTCTTCATGCACACCTGCACACCAGAAGAGGGCACCAGATCTCACTATAGATGGTTGTGAGCCACCATGTGGTTGCTGGGAATTGAACCCAGGACCTCTGAAAGAGCCGCCAGTGCTCTTGACCTCTGAGCTATCTCTCCAGCCTCCTGCTATTTTATTTTTAAGGTTCTTCATTGACTCATTAAGCCTTATAGGTATATATATATATATGGGTCAAAACCAGTATATACTCTAGAAAATTTGTTACTTTCCTGTGTTCTAGGCCCACATGGGAAAATCTTAGAATGTATGTGCCATGGAAAAGGGGAGGGTCCTGTAGATAATGTTGGGACAGTAGGGGTTGATACAGCTTCACGCTCTGCTTGCCAACCTCTGCTCTAAGTGTTGATTTCTTTCATCCTCAACACAGCCTATGACTAAGGTGCTTCTCTACCTTCCCTGTCTTACAGAAGAAGAGATGGAAGGACACGGAGAAGAACTTAGCTGAAGGTCATGTATCCTGCAAATGGATTTCATGCGTTCTACCCTTACTAAGCTCTCCCGTGACTCTCAGTCCTTTGTCCCTCTGCTTTACTAACGTCCTCTGCCAACCTCAGTTTTGTAGGGTGCTGTTTGTCCTTGTTTATTCTGCCTCATTTATTTCAAAGTTTTCTTTTTCTGCTTTCTTGTTTTTTTGTGGATTTTTATACAGGGAAAATTAAAAAAAAAAAACCAACTTGGGGCTCAGTTGGTAACATGTTTGCAGTGCAAGAATGAGGAACTGAGTCCATCTCCATGTTAAAAATAACTAAATTTGGGCATGGTGGTCTATAGTTGTCATACCAGCCTTGGGGAGGTAGAGACAGGAGGATCCCTGAGGCTTGCTGGCCAACCAGCTTAGCTGGTTGTCAAGCTGAAGACTAATCAATGAGGCTGTGTCAACAAAACAAGACACAGAACAAAGCAGTACACTACAATGTTAACAGCCCTAAGGAAAGATACCCAAGGTTGATATGGCCTAATGTGTTTGTGCATTTACATGTGTACCGCACTTGTACATACACGTATACCACACATGTAAGGACATAAACACCCATGCACACTTACATCCATATACATGCACACACAAAACAGAAAAATAAAGCCTTCTATTTTGCTATGGCATTTTCATGTGTGTATGTGTGTTGTGTATATGGCAGGTGGCATGCATGTAGGCCTGTATGTGGAGACCATAGGTAGATACCACGTGTTTCTCTCAATCCTTCTCCACTTACTTTTTGAGAAAGGGTCCCTCACTGAACCTGGAACTCATTGATAGGATTCTTCTAGACTGGCTGATTACCAAATCCCAGATATCTGCCAGCCTGTCCCCTTGAGTGCCAGGGCAACAAACACTGGCTGCTGTGCTCAGCTCTGTACCTGGATTCTGGAGAGCTCAACTTCCCACCTGGCTCCTGCATGTACTTTCTTCATTGCATTTACCAGCATTTGGAATTATGGTACTTACAAATTTTAATTATATGTCTTTTGCTTGTGGATAATACCTGGAAAATAGTTTAAGCTCAAGGCAGTTCTTGTTTACTGACGGAGTGGCTTGTTTGAGGTAGGATTTTAAATACTGTGAAATTATCATAGAGGCCAATTTTCTGAGTATTAAATGCATGTAGGAAAGCAAGCATCTTATGTCTATAATATTTCCCATAAGCATGTTTTTGTGTCTTTCAGATTTTATTGCGATTTTGTATTTTCAAAATAAAATAATATTTTTGCAAGTGTCATGCTTAGAAATTAGGAATTGATTTGAAATTAGGAATTGCCTTTCATAAGATGGTGTTATTGTACACAATTTATAAAGACTGCTTCTTCTGTTGTCTAGTGTTCTCAATGGGAAGAGTATGTGAACTGTGGGGAAAACAGTTCTTAGCTCTTGGTTTCATGTGGGTTTGAAATGATGTTGCTGTTGTGAGTGTGGAGAACATGCAGGACATTTCAGGCTCACCAGCAAAGAGCTTAACTGTTTTCTAGATCTTTCCTAGCTGGTACTAGTGGACTGTAACTACTGAGAAATTCTGGTGTGTTTGGTGCTTTGTATTTAAGTGAACAAACACACATGCAGATGCTGTGAACTGATGCAGCCTTTCTCAGCTGAGGAATGTTTTTTAATATAGGTTTGTGTGTACATTTCTTGAGTTAATGTTTTTACCTGGTGCACTCATGAGAAAAATCTAAGATTCCTGTTGTAGTCACACATCTGAAAGAACACATTATTTACAAAGAAGAACATTGTACAATTAGATACTTGAGATTTAATTTTGAAATTTTGCACATCTCTGCTCTATTGCAAAGAATAAATATTCAATATATTTGTACAAGTAACTATCTTTTCCAGATATTAAAATTGGATCCCACATGGATAGATAATGAGAGAATTGGATTCTCCTGCTTTTCTCTCCTCACAGAGTGGGAGATAAACGCTAGATGTTGAATATGGCACTAGAGGACTGGTTTCCAGTTGTTTTTTCCATGGTTTTTAATAAATACTCCTTTTTATTTAGCTAACTTGAGTGTATGTGCATGTGTGTGTGTAAAATGAGGTTAGTTGTAGGGTAACAAATGTAACATATAAAATTAAAATTATTATTATTGAATTGGCATTTTCACTTATCTGGTGCTTTAGGTGTTGTTAATCAGAAGCGTTCTGCTTAGAAACAGTCTGCAATGGGCTTGTCTCTGCCCTGGAGAAGTATGAGTCCAGTAGTTTTGAGGTTACTTTAATGCACCTTTCTGTGTATTGCTCTAGATAGTATTGAAGATATTCTGTACACAGATAGAGCAAAACTATGACTAGTAACTGAATTATGTGTAGGAACTGAAAGGCACTATTTCAGGTTCATAGGAAGGTACTAGGTCAGAGGTTAGGAACGAACCAATCCTACTTCTGGTATATATAGAGTTCTGAAAAGGCCAACCTGATGAGGAAAGGGGCGGGGGGGGAGGGGAACAACTGAGGAATGAAAGAGTAGACAGCTTCAGGCATTAATTTCATCAACTGAGACCCTAGGCAGGCAGCACAAGCAAAGAAACACCTAAAAATGTGGCTACCAGATTATAAAGTCGTTTATATAAGGCACCATGTGTTTTCCATCAAGTCTGATGATTTGTTTTATTTATAGGACAATGCTGAGTGCAAGGAGAAGGCTGCTTACCTGTAACAAATCCCACATAAAGTGTTTCCTTCTTCACCATAGTGATTTTATTAGTATCCATGAGAAACAGCTGTAGATGTGTTTAACTTGGTGGTGTCTCTGCCTTTATTGCTTTATGATATGATTAGATTTAACTTTTATATTCTTTCCTGTTAGGTCAGGTCATTCATCATCCATGAAATATGAAATTGGTCCAAACTTGTGTTTTCCAAGTAACAGTTTGTAAGCTTAGGGCATTTGCGAATTGGCTATATTCATCGAGGAATGAAAAGCTTGGGAAATTGTTCCTGTGGCTTCTCACTTGTGTGTTCATCAGTTCAGGCTATCAGCATGGAGTAACTGGTGTGTTGCTGACTGAGATAGTTTGGGCAACTGACAAAACATAGCAAGAAGGAAGTTTTTTGATGGCTACTGTGAAGTGCTCACCTGTTCTTAGGATGAAGCATTCATGGAGTCATAGTTGTCTGTCAGTCCACTCAGCTATAGCTAGGCTGTTTCTCTAAGTGTATGCGGAGTCTCCCAGATCTAATGGTGGATGAAAAGTATCTGTCTGAGAGCACAAAAGGATTTGCCTGTGTTCACTGGTTCATTGGTTTTCATTGCTCAGTGTTAGACATGGCTGGTGGTTAAGGCAAAACCCCTGGTGGGATCTCCATTTTTGTCATTGAAAATATGAAGACAATGTGCCCAGATCTTGCAAGTTTTCTTTGGGACTGCAGAAGTTGAAATGATTAGAAATCTCCAGAACACTTTGGAAAACATGCATGGTCCTTTTCCTTTTGTTATCTGTCCCTGTCCCTTGGCTGTGATTGAGGCCGATCTTAGTATTACAATGCAAAATTTTCAAACTTTTTTTTACCATCTTAATTTATTAAAGACATAATTCAAATTAAATTATTTCTAAAGAGGACATTGAATTATGACATTAGGTACTAATTTTCTGGAGGTGCCCTTGTGTCATCTGTGAAATTAAATTCAAAGAAACAAATTAATTTTATGTATTCATAGCAAAATCAACTAACCAACGTGAATTGACATGCCCATAGTTCAGTAAGTAAATACTGTTGGTTTGCTGAATGTTTTAACTCCATTTTATAGAACAAAGGTATCACCATTGCAGTGTCACATATTTCCCCATTTTGCTATTCTTGTTTGAAAGAGCATGGTTAGTTTTATGTTTTCATCCTATACAAGTATATTAGTATGATTAAACATACATGCATATGTACCGATTGTGAACATTCACGTATTCACATGTGTGTAGCATGATCTCATGAGTTAATCTTTTGGTCACATAGTCAAAAGGGCAAGCAATAAATAACTAATTTACTGAGGTATTCCTAAGTGTTTTCATTGGTCTTATGTTGTCGCAATAGAACATGTGACTCTTTTCTGTGGAGAACATATGACCTTACCTGTGGAAATCATGAAAACCATTTCATAAAAGTAGAAAAGATTAATTAGCTTCTTATGTCAAAAGAGCATCATAATTTTAGCAGCTGTATGGGTTTTTTTTGCAGTAAATGAATATTTGTTCTATTTGTTGAGGGTTTTTTTATGTTCCAAGACTTATTTATGCTTTAGAGTATGCAAGTTAATGATCACAGGCAATACTTATTTGTATCACTTTAGAAGAAAATATTGGACAGTTTACGTATTAGATAATTTATTTCCCAAATCTTATTGTGGTCTCTGAATATGTCTGGGTGAATGTTTTTCTGGAGTTGGTTTATTGTCAAATCTTGTTATTCTAAATCAGTTCTGCTCAAGAAAATAACCAATTAATGGAATATATTTGCTGGAAATTTGCGTATCATCTGAATGCACATATTTATTAATTTCATGATTTAAAAAAATGACGTTAAAAGTCTCTTTTTACATTTTTTCTGTTACTGAACATAGATCGTGATTACTGTTTGTCCTCCCACTACTCCTTCCGAACCCCCATCTCCACTACCATCTGAATCCACTCCCTCAGTTTCTCAATTAGAAAACTAACAGGATAAAGGATAACAACAAAATTTAAAAAAATGAGATAAAGCAAAATCTAACATTTTGAAATTAAACAAAACAAACAAACTGCAGGTAAAGAGCCCAAGAGAAGGCACAAGGATTTTAGACCCACTTGTTCCCATAGTCAGGAATGCCATGTAAAGTAAGCTGGAAGCTATAATATTATGCAGAGGACCTGCTCCTGACCCGTGAAGACCCTGTGATGATGCTTCAATCTCTGTGAATTCATGACATTCGATCTTGTTGTCTTAGGGAACCTTGTTTTTTTGATGTCCTCCATCCCCTCTGGTTCTTAGACTCTTCCTACCTCTTCTTTCTGAGGGTACCCTGAGCCCTGAGGGGAGGGATTTGATGGGAGACATCCCACTTAGGACTGTGTGTTTCGAGGTCTCTTACTCTGCACATGGTCCAGCTGTGGGTCTTTGTATTTGTTCCCATCTGCTGCAGGAGGAAGCTTCTCTGATGACGACTGAGCAAGACACTGATCTATATAAAGCAGAATGTCCTTAGAAGTCATTTTATTGCTATTTTTTTTTCAGGACAGTATAATTATGTCTCTAATTTCATCTTGTCTGTTAATAGCATTTAAGATGTAGAAATGTGAGTCTATTCTTTTAGTGCTTATAGTACTCCAAAAAATTGTAAGCTATTATAGTTTTGTGATCAATAAGTTACGATTATTTTTCACTATATTTTTATCATTGTGATAAGTGTACAAAGATATCATAAATGTAATTGGTAGGAAAGTAACTGGGATTTGATACATTTTCTTAGTGTTGAATCAGAATTTCTTAACTTTCCTTCTCTCTGTATTAAATAGGATTAACTGATTATATTCTGCACTTGTGGGATCTCCTACATAAAAAGGTCAATGAAATGCATTGTTCAGTAACAAAACGTCAAGAAAGGAAGGGATGACCAATATAGTGGTTGTGCAACTGTGTGCAAAACTCTCTTAAAGTTGGAATTCTGTTTCTAACTACTTCATATATGAGTTCATCCTTTTGAGGTATTTAACAGGTAGTATCAGGTAAAAGAACAAAATGCATTTCTATCACCTAAGGGCCCAGGGTTAAAAAAAAAAAAAAGAAAATCATTGTTAGTCAGAAGCAATTGATGAGATGACTAATTTTTTTTTCTTTTTTCTTTCTTTTTTTATGATTCCCTGCACTTGCCGAAGGTTTGGCTATAAGTCTCCACATTTGCCCTGGTACACTGCTAGACAGAGTGCGAGAAATAATTTTGTTTGTTTATTTTAGCAATGGAGTTTCTATTTTATACATTCTTAATTTTTTTTCTAGTTTCCATGGGTACCAACCTGTTTTGGCACATCAAGTCTCAACAGGACTAAGTGCATCCTCTCCCACCAAGGCCAAACAGGGTAGCCCGGGTTTGGAGAAAAGGAATCCAAAAGCAGGCGATAAAATCAGAGACAGCCCATGTTCCAGTTGTTAAAGGACCCTCAAGTTGACCAAGCTGCACATCTGCTACATATTTTTAGGGGCTAGGTCTGTCCCATGCATCTTTTTTGGTTGGTGGTTCTGATTCTGTGCGCACTCTGGGCCCAGGTTAGTTGATACTGTAGGTCTTTCTGTGGTGGTCTTGACCTTCTTACCCCTGCACTCCTTTGTCTCCCTCTCCACAAGCCCCACCTAATCTTTGACTGCGGGCCTCCGCATCTGTTTTGTCCTGCTGGGTGAAGCCTCTCAGAAGACAGTTATGCTAGGCTCCTGTCTGCAAGCATAGCAGAGTATCATTAATAGTGTCAGGGGCTGACTCTTTCCCATGGAGTGGATCTCAACTTGGGCCAGTCATTGGTTGGCCATTTCCTCAATCTCTGCTCCCTCTTTATCCCTGCACATGTTGAAGACAGGACAAATTTGAGGTCAAAGGTTTTGTGTGTGGGATGGTGTCCCCCTTTCTCCACTGAAAGTCCTGCCTGGCTACAGGTGGGTCCACTTTTGGCTCTTCATATCTCCAGATGCTATGAGTCTCAGCTAAGGTCACCCTCATAGACTCCTGTGTGCTTCCCCTGTCCCAGGTCCCTGGCTCATCTCAGAGATGCCTCTCCAGTGATTCCCTTTCTCTCTCTCCCAGCCCTCTCCCTTTCCTGCTCTCTCTGCATCTGATCTCCACCTGTTTCTCCATCCATTTTTGATGTCTATTTTATTTCTCCTTCTGAGTGAGATACAAGCATCTTTCCTTGTATACTCCTTGTTACTTGTCTTCTTTGGGCCTGTGGATTGCAGCATGGTTATCCTGTTCTTTATGGCTAATATCCACTTATAATTGAGAACATACCATGTTTATCTTTCTGGTTCTGGGTTATCTCACTCAGGATGATATTTTCTAGGTCCATCCATTTGCTTACAAATTTCATGATGTCCTTGTTTTTAATAGGTTAGTTGAATTCCATTATCCATTCTTCAATTGAGGAACATCTAGGTTGTTTCCAGATTCTGGCTATTATGAATAAAGCTGCTGTGAACATAGCTGAGCAAATGTTTTTTTGATATGGTAGAGCATCTTTTGGGTATATACTCAGGAATGGTATAGCTAGGTCTTGAGGTAGAATTATTCCCATTTTTCTGAGAAACTCCCAGATTGGTCTTCAAAGTGGTTGAGCAAGTTTGCACTCCCACCAGCAATGGAGGAGTGTTCTCCTTTTTCCACAACATTGTCAGCATGTGCTGTTGCTTGAATTTTTTTATCATAGCCACTCTGATATGTATAAAATGGAATCCGAGTCACTTTGATTTGCATTTCCTTGGTGATTAAGGACACTGAGCATTTCTTTAAGTGTTTCTCTGCCATTTGATATTCCTCTGTTGAGAATTCTCTGTTTAGCTCTGTATCCCCTTTTTAAATTGGATTATTTGGTTTGTTGGTGTTTAATTTCTTGAGTTCTTTATATTCTGGATAATTGCCCTCTGTCAGATATAGGGTTGGTAAAGATCCTTTCCCAATCTGTAGGCTGTTGTTTTGTTCTGTTGACTGTGCCTTTGCTTTACAGAAGCTTTTCAATTTCATGAGGTCCCATTTATTGACTGTTGATCTTAGAGCCTGTGATGTTGGGGTCCTGTACAGGAAGTTGTCTCCCATGCCAATGAGTTCAAGGCTCTTCCCCACTTTTTCTTCTAACAGATTTAGTGTGTCTGGTTTTATATTGAGGTCTTTGAGCATACTTCGGGTATATGCCCAGGAATGGTATTGTTGGGTCATGAGGTAAAATTATTCCCAATTTTCTGAGAAACCACCAGATTGATTTCTAAAGTGGTTAACTTTTGAGGTAAAGTATAAAATGAACCTGAAAGACCGTTCTGTTTTTGCTAGACCATTGCAAACATCTTTATAGAATGCCATTAAATAAAAAATTCATTTATTTATGTATTTAATATACTCTCTGAGTACATACACATGAATAAAAATTTTAAAACTGGTGTTAGAAAGCTGATTATACAGTTCATTTGCTTGAATGTAAAGGGAGAATATCCAGGAAAACCATAATGGAGAGAAAAAGATTAATTCTGCCAAACATTAAAATGTAATATGTAACTTTATTAAAAATAAGAAAAGACCATGCAATGATACAAAATAGGAAATCCAGAAATAGACTGAACTAAATGCTTAGAGAAATTTAGTTTACAGTAACGCTGGGATTTGAAATCAGTAAAGATGGATGGGCTTTTAAATAAAAATGCTATAAAAATCGGACTGTATTAAAGTAAAAAATTTATATTATTCTTGACAGCATCTACTACAAATTTTAAATGGTAAAGATATTTTAAAATATATAATTCAAATACTATAAATCAGAGGCAATGCTTGTATAATCTGGCATCAGGCAAAATTTAACTAATAGCTAGGATTCATAGGCAATAAGGGAAATAGAAATGAAAGTTTTGATTTCATAAAATATGTTTTAAATTGATAGAAAACGCACACCATAAATGACATACAAAATTAAAAAGTGGGGAGGGATCAACTCTTTCATACACCAAGCATAATATATAAATAGCACTTGAAAAATTCCCCTTGTGGTGACAGTGTCTCTGACGTGAGGGAACGAACCATCTCATACGTTATTTATTGGGTTGTTAAATGACATAGCTCCTTTAAAAAATACTTTTTGAGTACAGTTAATTTTCTGTTTTGGTTCTTTAACTCTAATGAATCTATGTCAAAGATACAGTGAAAATAATTGAAAAGCCCAAGTAAATAAGATTTCTTATCATAGCATGGTTTAAATTGTAAAGTAGTATAAAAAACCCAGATGTTCTGGTATTTGCCATTGAATTTATTGGATTGCAGTGATAGGTGGTTTGGGATGTAAATTAAGAGCATTAACTTTGCATTGATGATAGTTGTAATTGGATGGGATTTCTCAGCTATTGAATTGATCTGCCTGCCTCCTGTTGAATAAGCTGGAAAATTTCCATGACTGCAATTTTATTAACAAAGGAAGAAATTCAGCTGGAGGGAGGTAAGGAAGACGAATGGGATAGAAAAGGAGTGAGGAAGTTAGAGGTTGAATCTGTGTGTTTCCCAGGTTTGTATTTTCTTTTTTGGATACCTCTCCATTTGTAGCTGAGTTGTTTCTTTTCCTTCTGAAGAGCTCCTCTGAAGATTCAGGCACTACCCTGAATCTCCCTGTGCATTGTCTATCAAGGTCCAGATTTGATGGGAAGAATATGTAAACTTAGAGCAGAATCTCTGACTCTAAAGTGAATGTAATCTTTGCACAGTTTTAGATCACATATATGAAATATGACATTTTACTTATTTTAAACATGTAGTTGATTATTTCAGATAGTTGAATCATAGATTTTATTTAGAGCATGTTACTTAATTTTTTCTCTAATAAGATTTGTTTTAAGAATCCTTTGGCTAGAATACATTTTATTAGAATGTTAATGTTAGGTGTTTTTTTTTTTTTCTCACTCCACACAAACTTAATCTTAGTAAAATCTAATGTTCTAAGACTACATACTGATACTGCTTCCTACAGATACCATCTTTTTTTTTTTTTTTTTTTGGTTTCCAG
>CM053765.1:23403229-23425009 GCA_028658305.1 Pachyuromys duprasi
TTCTTTTTTTAAGTTGGGAAAATTTTCTTCTATGATTTTCTTAAAAATATTTTCCGGTGCTTGGAGCCTGGAGTCTTCTTTTTCATCTATTCCAATTATTCTTAGGTTTTGTCTTTTGATGGCATCCTTAATTTCCTGAATGTTTTGTGCTTGGAATTTTTCCCGAATGCGGGAGGGGGCTATGGCTGGGATGCAAAGTACATAACCTATGATTAATATAAAATAAAAAATAAATTTCAAAAAATATTTGTGTTGGAATTTTGATGGGAATTGCATTGGATATGTAGATTGCTTTTAGTAAGATGGCCATTTTTATTATGTTATTTCTACTCATCTGTGAGCATGGAAGATCTTTCCATTTTCTAATGTCTTCTTTAATTTCTTTCTTCAGAGACTTGACGTTCTTGTTATACAGGTCTTTCACTTGCTTTATTAGAGTTACACCGAGATACTTATTTTGGTGTTGTTTTCCTAATTTCTTTCTCAGCCTGTTTGTCTTCCCCAGTTTCTAATATACAGTGGTGTTCCACATGGGCCGTTGCCTGTGTCCAGTCTTCTCTCATCCCATATGTTCTCTGTGATGTCATACCTCTTGACTCTTGAAGGTATCTTAGGCATAGAGAGGCTTGTAGATATTACGGTCTTTTATCAACACTTGGAAGGGTTGTTACTACTTATATCGTATCAGGCCTGATTCTGTCTCTCTGCCTCCCTCTCCCTCCCTCTTTTCCTCTCTCTCCCTCTGCCTGTGTGTCTGTCTGTTTATCTGTCTGTCTGTCTCCTGAAAGATATGACAGCCTCTGTAAGTTTCTGTCTTTAATCTTTGTGAATATTTTGCCTCAAGGCTTGTCTTTAATTGATGGTGAACTAATTATCCTTCAAAGCTCTGCTTGTGCCATCTTCTTCTCCAAAACATCGTCTAGTTTCCTGCCACTGATCAGTGTTTCCCACACCAGAGCTTTTCCTTACAGAGCTATGTTTTTAAATAATTTCCATTTCTTTTACTCCTCATTTTTCTACTATAGACATCCTGTCTCTCAAGGGTGAAAACAGCAACTACCCTTACAACAATATCTCTGCTTTCTTCTCAATGTTTTCCTCCCCATTCATAAACTATGGGTGATGTGATTAACCTAGTAAAGCCAGACAATAAGCAGTCTTTATTTATGGCTAATGTGCAAAATTATGCAAGAAAAATATCTTTTAATGAAAAAAGTAAAGTTTAAACTGTCTCTAGGATGAAAAATGAAGTACTTGTGGGAAAAAAAAATCTCTCAGAATTCTTGCATATTCCTATTTAACCATCTTCCCTATTCTAGTCATCCTCTTTGAAGCGTTAATATCCAAGAAAAATTGAAAGTGATTTTTATTTAATTGCCATAATTTTCCTTTAAATTGTTGATGAGCTTTTCTGATGTGTATCTGTTTTGGCAACCTAAGCATAAATCACTAGTTTGATTATGTACAGTGATAGAACCCACAAAAAACATATTTTTTATTTTTTATTATTAGTTACATTTTATTAACTCTGTATCCCAGGTGAATCCTACTCCATCATTCCCTCCCAATCCCACCCTCTCTCCCTTGTCTACTCCCTGCCCCTTTCCAAGTCCACTGATAGGGGAGGACCTCCTCCCCTTTCATCTGGCTCTGGCTTATCAGGTCTCTTCAGGACTGGCTGCAGAGTCCTCCTTTGTGGCCTAGGAGGGCTGCTCCTCCCTTGCTGGGTAGGGAGGTCAAAGAGTTCACCATTGAGTTCATGCCAGAAATAGTCCCTATTTCCCTTGCCACTTGAATACTGAGCTACCATGGGCTACAGGCAAGCAAAGGTTCTAGTTTATATCCACCCACGGTCCTTGGTTGGAGAAACAGTCTCATATAGGACCCCTGTGCTCAGAAATATTTGGTCCTTGTGGAGCTCCTGTCCTCTCCAGATCATATCAACTCCCCCTTCTTTCATATGATTCCCTGCCATTTGCAGAAGGTTTGGTTATGAGTCTCAGTTTCTGCTTTGATACACTGCTAGGTAGAGCCTTTCAATTTTTAAGTGTGTAATTTTATTCTAAATTTCAAATAACTGCCTTAGGGTTAAATTTAAGCACACTGTGGAGTTTAGAATTGACTCTGTTATATTTTACTTTTTGCCTTTCATAACTTTGATGGACTTTCATATGCTCCCTCATTTGCCCCCTTTCTTTAGAGAAGCGTGTACTCTCTTTGATGCCTTTTAAAATAGTTGATGCCTATTTTTACACAAAGGGTAAGAGTGATTCCAATTCATTTTTAATAATCAAAACTGTTTTTAAATAGGAAAACAATGTAGATTTAAGGAGCATTTAGTTCCAGTTGAGGAATAAAGGTTTTTCTTCTCTCTCTCTCTCTCTCTCTCTCTCTCTCTTTTGCAAACATTAAATGCAAATCCTCTTTTTCTGAACTACAACATAACTTTATAGATTTAAATGTTCCCCCCAACTCATGCTAAAATTTTATATCCACTGTGATGGTGTGAAGAACTGGAGCCTTTAAGAGAGCAGTCATGGCATCGTGATAGGAGTCTGAGTCTTCCACATGATTTTGTCTTGTCTTATGATATCATGCCATGTTACAGTTTGCTTCTGCCTGAGATTTCCATTCACATATTCTCATGTTCTTTTGTAAGATGACTCATATCCATGCTATTTAACTAGGTATTGATGAAGACATACTTTGTGCTTTTAAATTTACCTGTCCAAGAAATTCGGTGTTCATACCATATTGCATGACTCTTAAGTCTGTTACAATATTATGTGTTTTTGTATGAGGCACACCTCAAAATACTTTTAATATTCACAGTGTTCATCCTCTTGTTGGTGTCCTCCTGCATGACAGTCATTTTTCTGAATATTTTTCGTTCTTGGTGTATTCCCTCTGAAGTTTATTAGTGTAGAGATGGCTGGTGGACGTTGTTCTGCAGACAGCATTTAGAAGTTCCATTGTCTTCAGCCTTTTGGATATTTTTTTTTCTGATCTAAGTTCTTTACCTGTTGCTTTGCTCATCTCCTCTATTTAACATGGTATCAGATATGCTGCTATCAATAACTGTATTTGTTTTCAATAAATTTGAACTATTTACATGCCATTTTGGAATGGTAGATGAAATAAATATATTTGTGTGTCACATATGTATATGGTATGATCAGAGGGGTTTTTTTGGTTTGTTTTACCTTATCCTGGATATAATATGTGTGTGATAAACTTTTATTAATCTCCTCAGCAGTCCCCATTCTTCTTAGTACCAATTATTTACATCTCTTAAGTTGTTGTTTTCCATCAGCTATAAAGATAAGTGCAGTGTAAAACACCAGGTTTCATTTAAAACATCATGTCCGGTGCTTCAAAGCCAGGAACAAGTCACTTACAAGACCAACTTGGTAATGTAATCTCAGGAAGAAGGGGTTAGGTATGCACGGATGGTTTTAGGTTGCTCTGCTTTGTATCCAATGATGCAGAACATGACTCCCTGTCCTACTGTCCTTCATACCGTTTCCTAAACATTTGTGGGATTTTTTTCCCATTTTTTAAATGTAATTTATTTATTTTTATATTAATCACAGGTTATGTTCTTTGTATCCCAGCCATAGCCCCCTCCCTCATTCCCTCCCACTCTTCCCATCCCTCCCTCATCTTCTCCCTGCCCCCCTCCAAGTCCACTGATAGGGGAGGACCTCCTCCCCTTCCATCCAACCCTAGCTTATGATATCTCTTCAGGGCTGGCTGCAATGTCCTCTTCTGGGATATAGCTAGGCTGTTCCTCCTTGGCGGGGGGGGGGGTGTTGAAGAGCCAGCCATTGAGTTCATGACAGAAATAGTCCCTGTTCCCCTTACTAGGGTGCCCAGTTGGATACTGAGCTACCATAGGCCACATCTGAGCAGGGGTTCTAGGTTATATCCATACCATATGTGGGATTTTTAAGGCGCAAAATTTACAAACTTCCATACATCTATTTTATAGAAGAATATCCTTGGCTTCTAGTATAATGGCTCTTTTATATATAAACTGTATACCTATCCGTATATATTTTATGTATAAACTCACACAAAGCTCTATACCTGTTTACCTTTTATATCTTTTATACCTTCATACCTTCTTAAGGCTTTATATCTTTTTAATGTATGTAGTGTGAACATCTATTCAGTTAACATCTATTGAGCGTATTTGGGGCAAGTTTTAAAAGTTATATGTAGTTGCTTTGTTGTGTTTGAGATTAAATTTTATGTATATAGTATATGAAGTAGTATAGAATTCATGCCAGTTTTTCTAATTCTTTTATATCTAACCTTGTTTGTTGCTTTGTCCTCTGTTTATGATCCTTCCAGGTTGGTTTCCCAAGCTTATTCTACTTATACCTTATACATATTTGCTCGATGTATTTTGCTTATGTTTTACTTGGACTGTGAACTTGAGGAAGGCTCAAATTCTATTTGTTTGTGCAGTCTTAATTCTGTTGTTTTGTTTTAAGTGAGTGCTGGTTAGTTTGTATGTCACTTGATTCAGGCTAAAGTCATTTGAGAAGAGAAAATGAGCCTCACTTGAGAAAATGCCTGTATAAGAGCCGGCAGAATATTTTCTTAACTGATGGTTAAGTGGGAGGACACAGACCCTTATGGATGCTGCTGCCTCTAAGCAAGTAGTCTCCTGATGTTTAAGAAAACAAACTCAGTCCAAAGTTTGGCCCCTAGTCTCAGCAGAGCCAAACTTTGGACAGAGTACAGGGAGTCTTATGGAGGAAGAAAGGGTGGAATTAGAGGGGCATGGAGGGAACAGGAGCCCTACAAGGAGATCAACAAAAGTAAAAGATCTGAGCCCAGGGGTTCCTGCAGAGACTGATGCACCAACAGAGGACCATGCATGTAGAAGACCTAGACCTACTGCTCAGGGGTGGCTGATTGGCAGCTCAGTCTCCATGTGTATCTCTGAGTGAGGGGATCAGGGGCTGCCTTTATCATGAACTCAGCTCACTGCGCCCTGATCACTTGCACCTGATGATACAGCTTTGCCAGGCCACCAAGGAAGAGGATCCAAGCAGTCCTGATGAGACTTAACAAGCTATGGGCAGACGGTAATAGTGGAGAACTCCCTCTTTCAGTGGACTAGGGGAAGGAGATGAGTGTAAAAGGAAGGGAGGGTGAGACTGGGGGAGTTGAGGGACGGGACTTCAATCAGGATATAATATAAATTGTGAAGAAAAAAATTAAACAAACAAACAAAAGAAACAAATTCAGCAACTTGTGGGGAACAAGTCAGTAAGCAGCACTCCTTCATAGCGTATTCAGTTCCTGCTTCCAAGATCTGGCCTTGAGTTCCCACCCTGACTTCATTCAGTGATGGGTAGTAATGTGGAAATATAAGCAAAATAAACCCTTTACCCCTCATATTGCTTATGGTCATGCTGTTTTATCATAGCTGTTTAAACTCTAAGATAGTGACATTAGGGTTTCCAGTTCATAATTTTTATTTTTTCTCCCCTTCATTTTGAGATGAGTTCTCGGTGAAGTCCAGACTATCATTGAACTCACTCACTGCAGCCCATGCTGGCCTTAAACTCATTCATGATCCTTCTGCTTCTTTGGTGCTGTGGTGGTAGGCATGAATTCATACCTGGCCTCATACTTTAGTAGCACATTACATACTGAGAAAGTGAATGTGACCTTTTCTATTTAATGCCTTGTTCTGATGGAACTGTTGGGAAATCAATATGAAATAAGTGTGAAAGTGTGCTGCTCGGCAACGGTTAACTATTTTTGAGGATTATTGAGAAGGGTTTCTTGCTAAAGCCGATATAACTTATTAAATAAAGAATGTGGATTAATTTTTTTTTTACTATGCGGGGATAGACAAAGCCTATGACTGACCAAGTCTATTCATTCTTTATATTTGTTGAAAAGGCTGTATCTAGAGTATATGAATTCTAGAGTAGATTATAGACATGAACGATTGGAAGAAATCACCAAACCCTGCAATTTTTTAAAAAATTAAGTATATTTTGCTTGATGATGTATGTTAACCAGTGTTGTTACAATGCGATAATGCTAAAGAAAGAGCTGAGAAATCTAGATCTGGGTGTTTAGACGGTGTCTTGGTGTATTACAAGTCAAGCCAGAATAGAGTAAAGTACCTATAACGGAGGAAGTAAAGTCTTGACACAAGCATTTGATCACTTCTTAGACTGTATCATATATTATAGTGGGCTCCTGGAAACTTCTGACATATCCTTAAGGATTTTTTTTTTAAAGGTGTCTAATTTGGTCGTATCTAGGAATCATCTTTGCTTTGAGTATAAGTCTAATGTGCTTCTAGGGAGAGTTTGTTACTATATTTTCAATTTATGTACGCATAAAATTTTGTAGTATTTCTTCTTCAAGAAATGAAGTTAGTTTATTTTGTATTGAGCAGCGTATGGTATTTTTGACAAGTGACCTTTTATCTGATTGCAGCATTTTGGGTTGATTTTATTACACAGCAGGATTACAGATTATCTCCAGTGATGTCATCCAAGAAAAAGTGTTAGATCTGCATGCTGAAACCATGGAGTTTTAATTCATTTTAATTAACATAGGGCTTTCAGGTCACCTGTGGGCATCCATGCTGACTGATGCCATAATTTCAGCTACTGAGTAGTTTATCCTTAACCCTCCTCCATCCATCCTGTTTTGTGGGAAACTGTCTATGTTGAAGTCAGAGGGTTGACAGCAATCTCAATCAGCCTTTGCATAAGGCAAGGAAAACTCAGATATACAGATGAAGTTAACATAGTTTTTTTGTTGCTGTTTTTGTTGTTATAGTAGTCTATAATTCTGAAGTGTGTAAAAGACATATAATTCTAAGCATGTTTCTGTGGAAATCACTAATTGTCACTGTTGACAGATGAAAGCAGCAAGCTATAGTTTTAAAAACATCAACATTTGGTTCCAAATTGTTTCTTCTTGTTTTTACACACACCTTTGTACTTACTATCTTATCTGAAATACTCAGGTGTGCTAGATTTTTTGTTTACTTGTTATCTATCTGCCTGCCTATTGAAGCCAAATTTGGACAAATGTTTAATGTACTGTTCCATTTTTTAAATTAAAATGTTTTCTGTTAATTCAGTCTACTTCCTTTTGTTTACTAAGTATTTTAGAAGTTAATGATAATTTATGTTTCAGAGAAAACAAGATGAGACCTGTATACTTCTTGAGAAGATAAAATATTCTTTCTAGCTTAAGTTTTCATAGTAATTGTAAAAATGCATTTACATTGCATCTGTTAGGAACCTTAGTGTCTTTTTGCATTTTCAAAAAGCAGTATATAATCTATAATTATAATTGGATGCTGAATTTCAAGGTCAGAATTTATACGTGTCACCTCTTTGTTATAAATCTGTTTTTGCTTTTACCAAATTGGAATTGTGAAAGGTGCTTTTAAATTTCAGAGGCCTGTCAGTTTTGATATGTGAGGATAATTCTGAAGATATAAAGCTCTCTCCCACCTGTCCCTTCTGCTCTTTCTCCTCCCAAAACAAAAACTAGGAAACAGATGACTATATAGATATTACAATAAGGTCAGTGACTTGTGAATTGTAAACCATAAAGCAACATTTCCTGTAATGAGTCAGTCCTTTTCCATGGCTCATTAAAATAAACCATCCAGTTGCCCCAGCTGGCAGGAAAAATAGTGAATTTCATTTAGAATTGTTCAAGGAGCCAGACTGTTTCTGGTCTTTTGTTAGTGGGTTGCATGATTGAATCCACTTATTCCTCATAGCTTTTCTTTGACACAGAAAGGAGTTTTAACTTTGATTTACCTATGAAGATTAGGAATCTCTGTGGGTCCTGTTTTAGCCTTCAAGGCAATTGCAGTGGCTCATGATATAAAATTTAAGAACGACTGAATCGATCTTAGGTTTAATGTTCTTCTCTAGGTATCCCTCTCATGGTATTTTCATTCATGATGAGCCATTTAGAACTCCTAGAGAAGTTGTCAGAACACTCAACATTTGTTGGTCCTCTGATAGCCCTGGCAGCTTCCTTACAGCATAAAGCCTAGCCAGCTCTTGTGGTCCACCCTGTATTTCCAGAATTCTAGATGCAGATACAAGTAGGATCACTGTAAATTCAAGGCCATCTCAGATTGGATAGTGGGGCTCAGTCACATGCAAGCAAACAAGCCAGCAAGCAGAATTCGAAGCCACATATCCATAGAGAAATGATCTATAAGTCTACTTTCTATATTTAGATAAAAAGTTGTGAACAGCTTAATATACTGCTTTTTCATATTCTTTCTTTTTTTTTTTTTTCCCTGCAGGAAACCTTTAGCCTTCATTTTTTTTTAGTGTGCTTCATTTGGTAACATCATAATGAAATGCTGGAAGTCATTGTCTGTGTCCTTTGTGGGCCTGTGTCTTGGTGTAATTACCTACCATATCCTACAGAGCAATCAAATATTTGTAGTTACTCTCTAATCACCCAGTGGTATAAGTAAGGATTCATTGGCTTAATAGAACTTGAAAGTAAGAAGAAAAAAAATGCTAAATCTTCTTATAGCTCAAGGTAATTGTTATCGAATCAAAGTGATTTAAAGATTAAACAATGTAGAATCTCTCGCCCATAAAGAAACTTTTAAAATAATTTAAGATTGACAGTGTTTTTCATACAGTTTGGGGTGTGAATGTGCCCCTATGTCTGTGAGCAGAGAATGGCTGCATTAGATGTTTGACATTCTCATTTGTGATAATTCAGCTGGGTGCCCTCTCACAGTTGTAGGTTAAAGGAACTAAACATTTATTCTCCTGGCCTTTCATTAGCCTCTCAGTAAAACTGAATGATCCTGCACTATCGTCTTCTTCTTCCAGTTTTTCTAGATACATTTTATTGGTATGTATTTCAGTAGCGAGAAGTACAGAAAGAACCTGGAGAGGGGGTAAACAAGTGTTTCCTGTTTCCCAGAAGCATCAAGACAATTTTTCTTTAAGCATAATCTCAATGATACAAGAAAGCACTGAAGTGTGGATAGCAGAACATAGCTTCCAGGTTTTCTGGATTGATACCTCATATAAATAGAGTAGCATTGCTCTTATAGGTATACATTTGTTTTAACCTAATTATTTTCAAATTCTTGTTTATCAAATATTCCAATATTGCTCAAAGATTGAAAGTATGTGTCCCTGCTTTAGGATGCCTCCATTTTTCCCACTCTGGGATTACTAAACATGTACCACCACACTGGGCTGTTGTACTGATTTCTCAGGATTGAAGCTAAAAACTCATGCTTGGAAGGCAGTCATCTTATTGGGTGAACCCTTTCTCCAGCTCCTACTTTAAAATTCTCTGTTGCCATTTTGAAGATAAAACTGATTCCTCTCCTCTAAGCTGTTCGTGTCTTTTATGGTTTTGTACACCTCCCCCTCCCCTATTTCTGTGAGGTGTACCATTATTATTTTGATGCTGATTTCATGAAATCTATAGTTGGAGTTTTGTTACAGTTATTTTTATAAAACTTTGTTTATCAGTCTCTTTCTTAATCCGGCTATCACATAAATAATTGAGACTCTATTATTTTAACAAGCTTCCTGAGCAGGATCACTCCATTCTTCAACTTCTATGTTAATCTGGTTTCCTCAGCACACTTGCACTTTGTAGCTTTCTTTAACCAGCTCCTCTCCTGATCTCCTTTCAACCTCTGCCAGTGGCTCCCTCCATCCTCTGCTTCCTCCGTCACTGGTTGACAGGAAGTCCAGCCTTATTTTCTCCCCTGTTCATCAACTGTCTGTAAGCCACTCTATTGGCATACCAGGAGGCAATTGGGGAGCAGCATTTACACAACATTGGTGTAGGAGAATCTCAAAACAAGGATTACAATCAGAAATGGTAGGTCCAAAAATCATCATTTGATTAACACGGTAAGTTTACGCCTACAGATTTGAGTAGCACGAAAGCTTTAGTCATATCTGCCTTTCTAACCTATGAACATTGGAAAGAACACAGATGGGGGATGCACATTTCCTGATTTCAAACTAGGTCATGAAACTATTATAATCAATTATAGGGTCCTGCCATAAATACTCATTTTTTGTAGTCTGTGTAATAGAGAGGCCAAGGGCTAGAAATGTAGCTTAGTGGTAGAACATTTTTTTTTTGTACACAGGTCCTTTGATTTTATCTCCAGCAAAGGGGGAAAAAGATAGAGACTCAAATACACCACATGTGAAGTAAACTTTAGCAAAGATGCCAAGAATATACTGTGGGTAAAGGAATGTGTTGGAATTCTGGGTCCTTATGCAATGCTCAAAAATCAACCCAATGTGGATTAAAATATTGAAAAACTCTAGAGAAAATGTAGAAATGGTTCCTTCCCATTGACCTTGTCTGCAGCTATTTTCAATTTGTTATAAAAAGTCACAAACTAAAAACTATATGTATATGTATACGTACATACACACACATATGGGATGGGCGATACAGCAAACTAAAAATGTTTCTGCACAGCCAAGCATATAGTGAGAAAAAGAAAAGGTGTTATGTGGAGGTACTTATGTAAGTGGGAGCTACTTGGCTAATAAGGGCTTAAGCCTAAAGTATGTGGGGAACTTCCATAGCTCGATACAAAACTCAATCTGATTAAACACATGGGCAACAAGCATCAGTAGGTACCATAGCAAAGAAGATCTGAAAGTACTCAAGATATATCTAAGACGGTGCTCAAGGTCACAGAAAGTATATTACAGCACAAGGCATCATGTTACACATTAAAATCCTTATTGCCAAAAGATAAGTAATGATTGTTGTTGAGGATGTTTAAAAAAAAAGAAATCTTTGTATTCTGTCAGAGGGGGAATAAGTGTGTACAGACTTTATAACAGTATGAGGGCTTTTCAGAAAAGTACACTGAGGAGAATAAAAATGTGACTCAGATGGAGTTCTGAGTCTCTTTGTGAAGGAGGTGAAGCGGACGTGTGATCTGCCTGATGTGAGTGCTGGCTGAACTTGGAGCCTCTGTACGAGCAGCTCTTGCTCTGAGCCCCTGAGCTACCTGTCAGTACCTCCAGTTCCAGCTGTCAGCAGCACTGTGAAGAGGCAGCTAGGGAAGTCACAGAAGCCAACCCGTGTTAATATTTGTTTCTCTTCTTGCTGGTTCCCTGTGTTAGAACTAGTGATGACTTAAATTCTAGAGTCAAATCACAATGATGTTGGAACAAAACCAACAACTTAATGGAATCAACTCACCACATTATCTTAGTCTTTACAGAATGATCCTACACAACAGGAAACTGTTATTGGAATAAAGACATTTCTTGCTTAGTCTAGGTTGCAGTCCTTTAGAGGGTAAGGTTTCAAACAAGCTAGTGAATGCTACCTGCATTTCTGTCTTTCTCTCTCTCTCTCTTTCTTTCTTTCTTTCTTTCTTTCTTTCTTTCTTTCTTTCTTTCTTTTCAACACAGAAAACTTTTAATGAGACAAATGTCAAGCAAGCACATCAACTTCTTAAAGAAAATCTGAAAAATTAATTACAAAGCACTTTACAGAAACCTGTCAGTTCAACAGTTCCAAACACATGTACACAGTATTTCGTTTTCGCAAACTTGTCAGAAACGAGACCGTCATCTCCCTCCCCAGTTGCTGCTGTGTTTTAGTAAAAAGCAGGAAGGAAATGTGTGACACTGAGTAGGTGCCGGCTTATTTTTTGAGGCGAGCATGTAAGTGCAGAATCACATATAAACTTACCCGAAAATAAATCTTTGTGCTCACCTCCACCTTGACCACCACCTCTGTGTTGAGCATGGAGGTCCCATAGACCAGTTCTATACAACCTGACTGAATCCCTGCATTTCTTTGTAAGTAATGCTGGTTGTATCTTTTTAACTGCTCATGGTATGATTCTGAGAGCAGCGTGCTTAAATTTTGTAATAAGATTATGTGTATCATCATTCTCAATTTGCTTCCAGTCTTTTGACTATTTATTTATTTGTTTGTTTGTTTGTTTAACAGGGTTTCTCTGTGAAGCCTTGTCTGTTCTGGAACTCTCTCTCTAGACTAGGGTTGGTATGAACTCACAGAGGTCCACCTGCCTCTGCCTCCCTGAGTACTGAGATCAAGGCATGCTCCGCCACACCTGGCTTGCCTTATTGTTTAGTCCATGCAAGTTCATTACTATTAAGTCTTTGCAGCTTGTGTTTTCAAGTTTCTCAAACTTGCTCATGCTAAAGCTAGTGTAATTTTTTTTGTTTATCATGCCACGTACTCTTGTGTGTTTGTAGTTGTGTGTTGTATTTTTTATTTCTCATCTTTTTTTATTTCTGTGTAACATTTGGCCGTGTTTTATAAAGAACAGTGTTTTATTTGTAATTCAGTAGTACCCTTCAGATGGTACGTTTACTTCATTTGTAAGAAGTGGCTCTTGTCATGACTTGGACTTATTTTTGAGTTCTCTCTGGTAACTCCTGTTACTTCCTACCTTTAATCTTCTATTATCTGGGTAGAACTGATAATGTATTTTCCCATCTGTTTCTATGATATTTTCAAATGTGTAGAATTATCCTTTGTTTTATATTTTAAAAAAGAATCGTAAGCTGACATTGTGGGATTTTTTAGAAGCTAGTAAGACTAGTTTTTTTTGTAATTTTAAGCGATGTCCTTTTTATATAGCCTATACTTTCCCTGAAGTCTCACTTCACTGTATAAATAATTTCTTCAAGAATTCTTTCTATTTCATGGTAGTAAATTCTTCGTGTGTTTATTTGCTTAGAAACATCTATATTTGTGGCAGGCTTCTGACTGGCCACATCACCTGTTGTCAGAGGCAGGCTGGAGTAGCCTCAGGCTGAATATGTTCAGTTCAGTGCTTGCCCTTCCTCTTGTCTCATTGGCCATAGCCAATTATGTGGCCCATGTCAACGGAGGGACAGTGTTTTCCTCCTGTGAGAAGGCAGTTTGGTTGGTGTTGGTGATGGAGTCTCACTTGTACATTAGGTTGTACTTTTTAAATATTGCAGTTGTCTCTTGTAAGTCATTTCAAAAAGGAGAAAATCTCCTCACAGACAGTACTTTTTTCCTTTTACATCTCATCTCTGGCCATACTAGCTTTTAAGATTATAACCTGTTTCATAGTGTTTTGTGGTTTTCATTAATTCTCAGTGGTTATATTTTATTTGTTAAGATCCCACATTTCAGACAAATTTACTATCTGAGAAATCATGTCTTTAGAGTCTCAGCTATTATTTCATTCCGTAATGAGTCTGATAGTCCCTTTATTTTCTTTATGTGAAACTCCTGTAAGAGATTATTGGAACCTCCTATTCTCTCCTGCATGTGGCATACTTGCTTTTAATGCTATTTTGACAAGCACTTTATCTTTCTGTCCTGCATGTAAATGAGCTCCCTAGGATTCAGCACTCTCTAGTTCTCTGGAATTTATCACTTACATTTGTCTTTATTGGAAGAACTGTGGATTTCAATTATTTTCTTCCTCGCTTTCTCTTTCTCTCTGTCTCTATCTGTCTGTCTCTCTTTCACTTTGTGTATATATATATATTGTTTTTCCAGTCCTTGCTGGGATTGTACCAATAGAATTCTTTGTGTATATGTATGGATTTCTCTGTGTGTGTGTGCATGTGTGTGCCTGTGCATACCTACAAGGCAGTCACATGTGTGGCAGTCTGAGGACACCTTCCAAAAGTCTCCTACCACCATGCAAATCCCAGGACTGACCTCGGGTTGTTCAGTGTCATAAGAAACCTTTGTGTTTCTCTCCAGCCCCTGCTTTAATTTTGCACAGATTCTCCACTGACTTACCAGTTAGGTTAGCCTAGTTAGCTGGCGAGCCCCCGGACCCCCACCCCACCTGTCAGTCTCTGCTTCCCCAGCATCAGGATCACAAGGGTTTGTCTCTATTTCCTGCTTTGTTTTATTTGCGTTCTAAGGTTAGAACTCAGGCCCTCATGCACTTTACTGACTGCTTTACTCCTCACCCCAGCTCCCCTTCCTTCCTTCCTCCCTCCCTCCCTCCCTTCCTTCCTTCCTTCCTGTAAAATCTGTTGTTTTATTCTGCCTTATTATATTTTGCAATTTATTGCTATCAGGAAATGCATTTTAATCCATTTCGTTTTTTCAGAGGTACAGGATGATATAGCTAATTTACAAGCCCTTGTTCCCTGCTGCCTGCCTGGATTTAAACCATGCCTCATCACAGAGCAGCTATGCTTTTTTGTAGTCTATAGAAGTTTTTTTTTTTTCTTGGTCAGTACATCTCTTCGCTTGCTTTTGTTTCCTTCTGGGCTCATGCTTGTTGTGCTTATATATTTATTTGGTGTCTTCTTTAAGAACTCTGTCTTTGTGTGCTCTCTACTAAAATATGTTAGACTATTTTCAGTGTTATAGTCCTAACTCCTTAAAATTTTCCCTTACAGAGTAAGCCTTTGCAGTGTCAGTTAATGTGGGGTGCTGTTGTCCTGGAGGGTTTCATTACGCTAGATTCCCATTTAACATGTACTTGGGACTCTCTGAGTGTCAAAGGGAATGGCGGATTTGATTGAGAGAATGGAGTATTCCCACAGGCCAATATAGTTTCCTAGAATAAAGTCCTTCTGTGATTCTCGTAAATCTTCACTTCTTGCATATTCTATCCTGGACATGAGTCTGTGAGTCTGAGCTAGAGCTACAAACAAGGTAACTCTGGTCCTACAGGCTGAGCTGGAATCTTACCTTTGCTACTTGTAGATTTATGTCTACTAACAATCTCCTTGTCACGGGGTTGCTTTGTTTTCAGAGATTGCTTGGGTTTTTCTTAGGGGCTCCTGAGCCTGGCTGCTGGTTATCAGCAAGCATGGTAGAGCAGGAAAGTTCCCTCCGTGAGTGCCTGTTTTTTCCTGATGTTTAGATATGTCCTAGAAGCTGCTATTTGGAAAAGCCCTCCTCTTTTTTCTGCCACAGAGGTAATTGTCTGCTGCTGTGATATGAGCTGTGATTCACTGTTTTTCATTCTCAAGTTCATTCTAGTGCATCAGCCGTTACAGTGAGTTTTCACTGCTCACTGTGTGCCATGCTTTCTGGCTACTTGCACTGGTACAGATGTCGTCTCCTTCCTTCCTTCTTTCCTTCCTTCCTTCCTTCTTTTCTTCCTGTCTGCCTGCCTCTCCCTTTTTTCTTTTTCTTTCCCTTTCTTTCTTCTTTCTTTTTTTCTCTCTCTCCTTCCTCCCTTCTTTTCTTCCTTCTTCCTTTCCTTTCTTTAGTCAACTTGCTTTCTGTCTCTTCCCTATTTTTAAAAAGTTTAATAATAGGATCTTTTTCTGCCTGCTTGTCTCTTAATAATAGGATCTCTTTCTACCTGCCTGTCTCTACTAATTCCAGAATGAGGTTAGGGAATAATTATTCAAACAGAGGATCTGATTAATATGGTCTGGCATGTTTTCTTCATGCTTAACCTATACATTGTCTACTTCTTAATGTTATGCAATTTGAAACTTTTTCTGTAGTTGTTGTGACCAAGGTTAAAACTATATGCATGGCATCAAGAACATGACTACGGACCTGTCAGACTCTCCAGAGCTGAGGTTCTCAATCTGTGGGTCAAGACCCCTTTTGAGGTCAAATGACTTTCACAAGGGTCAAATATCAGATATTTACCTTATGATTCATGATAGTAGCAAAATCACAGTTATAAAGTAGTAATGAAAATAACTGTGGTTGGAGTCAGCACAACATGAGGAACTGTGTTAAAGTGTCAAGGCATTAGGAAGGTTGAGAACCACTGCTCTAGAGCCTGACAGTAAAGGAGTGAGTGCTGCAGCTGAGAGGCAATTCAAGCTATAGTCCCTCTTTTCCCTTTCAATTTCTGCCCTATGGCCTTTTTCCCATTTTAATTAACTTCCATGTCTCCTGGCCATCACCCATTAATTGCATCTTCTTTTTCTTTAGCCTAGGAATGTGGTATACTTGTTTTGGCTGTTGGTGATATCAGGAAATGCACCCTAGTTGTTTTAAATTATGGGTAGATTCCATAATTTACAGGCTTAGCTGATTTTCAGCTGTGTGGAGCCATGCAGCCTGTGATGTGCTGTATAACCCAGGGACATTCTCTTAGGCACTTAGTATTTGAGACCTAAGCAATTCTTATATTAAACATTCTGGTGTATAAATTCTAAATTTCTTCATTTCACATAGCTTTTTAATGACTAAAAATTAAAAGAATTTAACCTTGATGTTTGTAAAAGACAGTAACTTCCCTGAGGTATTAGGATTCTGGAATGACTTCAGATTCACTCTGAGGTGTGTGTGTGTGTGTGTTTATGTGTACTGATGCGTGCATGTGCCATTAGAGCGAGGCCGCTATATGGTTTTATACTCTTACTGTCCTCTCTGGCTCAAATCCTTCTGCTCTCAGAAATGATTTTTCACTGGTGTCTAGTTAAAGTCAACCCACTTTGTTCTTTTTATTGTTCCGTTGAATTGCCAAGCAGCACAGCAATCATGTTAGTGGAAGGAGGGTGATCACAAATGCAAATCCTACATTTGCTATAGGAAAGAGATTTCTTAATCTCAAAGCATATGGTCAGCTGTGCAGCCTTTGGTTTAGGCTGCTGCTCACCCTTATTGGCAGCTTTTCCTCTACTACTTCTTGTGTGGGAGTCGTTTTACTGTCTGAGACATCTCCCAGGCCCCAACTTGTACTACTCTTTAAAAAAAAATCTGTCTCAACACTAAATGTTGCTTTGTTTATATCTGCAAAATGAAGGCAAACAGTCCTTACTTCGAGATGAGTTGCATGTAGTTGTTCAGTGCAGGGTCCTAGGTTGACTGTCCATCCAGTATTCCATTGTTCTCTCTGCCTGGGGACCTGCCCTGCAGCCTGAGCATCCCCGCACCCCACTCATGGGCCCTTCTTAGCTCCCTTCCTGTTTCCTTACCTTGCTGAACCCCTCGTTGTTGTTCTTATCTCAGAATTTATCAGTCCAATTATTTTCAAGCCCTTCAAATGGTCATGTTTGATCTGAACCCTTGTCATTCCTTAGTGGTGTTTGCTACCAGAAAGCCTCGGAGCCGTCTTCTACCAATCAAGACTGTACTGGATAGATCTGTAAGGTGTAGCACCGCAGCCTCTAGCTGCAGCATCCCCGCCAGCCCCTTATGCCTGTGAAGCAAAGCTTAGCCCCCAATTTTGCCAGTCCTTTTTCAGATGCTTGGTAGTAATGTGTAGATTGGTTTCCCTTAGTTTCACAGGGCATATCTTTTTATTTTTTTTTAACTCAGATTTTGTCTAATGCTCTATTTTCTTTCAGGTTTTTTGATAAATATCTTTTTATTTTATATCTAATAATTATATATGGAGAAGCAGGTGCATTGTAAGTTACAGAATACACTTACATAGCTCGTGCTTTCCTCTCATTCTTAATTTTTATGTGGTACTGCATACCCTTCTTGTAGCTGCACATCACCAAATTTAAGGTTGGACATGTAAGCTTTTTACTTTTGAGTGGGAAAGGTAGAGATTGGCCATGACCTCCTGGACTCTTGAAAAGACTATGGTCACAGCTGTTTCAAAGCTTGGGTTTTAATATGTATATATAGGTATTGATTAAACAAATATAAGGATATTATCTCAGAGGCTGAAGACAAGGTTCAGTAAGTAAAGGGTTGCTGCAAAAGCGTGGTGACTGAAGTTTAGATTCCAGGACCCACAGAAGAACCAGCCCTCTTATCCCAGGCTTGTGAAACAGACACTGTAAGTAAACTCTTGTGGCAAGCCAGCTAATAAACCAGCCATGTTGGCGAAATCTTTCGTTGTTGTTCTTGTTGTTTGTTTCATTGTATTGAACTCACAAATAAATACATCATACAAAATTATAATACATAACTAGATTATGGTAGCAAGTCCAGCAAACACTTTCCCATAATATTTACTATTTATTACATGTATATTTTAAAAATTCAAAGTTTTAAAATTCAAAGTTCAAAAGTATGCTTAATATTTTCTATGCTAAATAGGAACAATTAGATCTCTCTGAAGGGACATATATATCAGCTCCTTTCAGTGACACAGACTAATTAATCTGGTGTCCTGAGGTATTTCAGTGCCCATGGATGGGATGGATTTAATCTATCTATCTATCTATATAGTGTGATACTATATGTTGTTACATATATGTATATATTTGTTTTGAATCAGCTAGTTTTTCAATGTGTGAGCAGAAGTCCTCTGATGCTGGGCTTATTTGAAATGCCTCTGCTATATTTCCTACTCATTCTGCTGATGTCAGGTTGCTCATGTCTGAAAGCCATGTAGTTCTTTAGGATTTGAAATCACGTTTGTTTGACCATCCAGAAAGCTTCTGTCCCTGCTGATAGATCTGATGGAAGGGAATGACATTGTTTCTCAGTGTGTTTCGTATAATGATGGAAATGCTGTGCTTTGCTCCATTAACCAATTTTATACACTCTTGCTAACGCTCATTTGCATTAATATTTTGTTGATCACTTTTCAAATCCCATTAATTGAAGTCAGGAGGCAACATTAGTGAAATTTGTGAATCATAGATCAAAGTATTCTGGGGAGAATACATTATTTAATGCATACAACTGAAGTCCCACTGACTGGAAAATATCTTTTTTTAAAGATAAAAATTATAATTTCCCATCTTGTTAAGGGGTACTGCCATCTGATTATCACTGTACGCTATATTTATATAACATGTATAAGATGATATGTGTGATTGCTCCTCTTAAAGGTAGAGTTCCATTTTCTCCCTATTTCATATTGAGCTTCAGTTTTTAATTGAGCCATTAGTAGAGTAACTTCTTGCTCCCTTTTTTATTGTTCAGGGGCTCTGAACCTTTGAAATATACTTGAGATTTATTAGTGATGGCTCTGAGATCTAGTAGTGGGCCAGTAATGATAGAACAGCACAACCGGCCGCTAAGTACCTAAATTTTGAGTACATGAAAATGATATTGTACCATAGTTGGAAATTAAGAAAAAGAGAATGCTATTAGATGCTATTGTTTTTCTGGTAGAGGAATTTTTATTTGTTTATTTATTGACTTATTTTTATAAAATTAATTAACTCCATGTTTCAACCCCATAGTTCTGTTTTATGGGGGCTTAGTGACAGGGAAGTAATTTTTTGAAATAGAAAGTGGAGTTTCATGATTCTTACTCAGAGTCTAGGGCTCTGGCTTGTATGGTGAAGGGTGTGTAGATAGATGTGATTCAGTTCCCAGACAGGAATATGTATTTATACTTTGAGGAAAGATGTAAGAGACAAAGCTGTTGAGTAGAACAAATTTTCAAGGTAAAATCAATAATTTAGAAAATCAGTATAAGATGAATATGCCAGGGACACAGGCTAGCTTTAAGAAGTGGCTGAGAAAGCCAGCTCAGTTGTACTCCGTCCTGTGGGAATGCTGTCTAACAGCCCTAGCCCTTCATTTCCTTTCATGAATAAAACATGGACAATGATAATGTAGTCTTTTCCAGGTGGGAGGATTACGTGTGCTTACCCTAGCACTTGAAGATAACAAACACAGGCTTGTTACTGAGGCTTTCTTGACAGAGTGCTAGGGCTGCGAGTTCTTTTCAGTCGCTGCTTAGCATGTACCTCCCTGCACCCACATGTTACACAGCCTGTATTGTCCTATTAAGTATTTATAACGAAACCATTCCAAACACTTCATCTTCTGGAAATTTGTAATGCATAAGTGTTAGCTATTTTCTCTCATATGCTTGTTCCTATATAACATATAATCAATATGTCTTTCATAACCCTTCCTTCCCCACCTTATCTGTTACTACCTTTTTGTTTTCAACTTCATGAAATTAACTTTTACATATGAATAAGATCATGCGATACTTGTCTTTCTGTGCCTGGGCTTTTCTGCTTAGCACAGTGATCTTCAGTTCTATGTTGTCACTTCCAAGATTTCATTCTCTTATCTGAATGAATAGTGTTCTAGGGATGGCTGTATTTATTCATGCGTGCATTGATAAACATTTCTTGGTTATAGTGAATAGTGCTACAGTGAGCACTGGTGTGCAGATGTCCCTTCACCATATTCATTTCCTATGGACATGTTCTCCTAGTGGAATTGTGGGATCATAGATTAGTTCTGTTTTTAACCTTTGAAGGAAACTTCAAAATGGTTTCCATAATTTCCACTTTAATTTATTTCCCACCAAGACTATGCAAAGCTGTGTTTTATTAGTTATAATTTTTTCATATTTATCACTGCAATCATAAGGTCAAAAGTAAGTTTTTGATTAACTGTAATCTACACTTGGGTCTTTGGTAGATTAAGTTACTGTATGGCTATTAGTTATTGCCTCTATATTTCCTATTGCGTTAATACAAGAAGCGAAGGAAGTTGTATGGTAATTCAGTAATACGTACAAACTGAAAATTTTATGTGTAATATTTAAGGTATTGTGTGCTCTTTCCTATTATTTCAGACTTTCTATGTATAAAGGTCAGATTTTATTCTGATTCTTAGCGTACATGGCTAAAGAAAGGATTAAGGGAAAAATAAATGGAGAGATTGCAGATGTTATAATATTAGTGTTTTTTAGTGTGTATAAATGACCTGCCCATCCATGTACAAGAATTTGCTGCCTATCTCCGATCTTCATTCTCTGATAAGTACGCCATTAGCACAAGTCATTTTACTTTAGGAACATTGCTGTTAAAAGAACTTGGGATGCAGGACGGTTTAGGGTTGTGCCGTATCCAGGAGAAGGGTCTCTTAAGCCACTAATGAGGGACACAGGTCATCAGAATTCACTGCAATATTTGAGAAAGTGTAAGTACTGCACCTGCGTTATAATTGTACATTGGACTTCAGAAATGAGTGCTGTCATCTTTTAGAATGGCTTTCTAGGAGTTAAAAGCAAACATTAGTCAAATGTTCAGCTTCTGGCATAACAGATTGGGGGTGGCTTCTGACTATGATTCAAGTACAAATGTCTCTGCTATGTTTTGATACCATAATTACTTACTTTGGCAAGTGCTTCTTATGTTCCTTGGTATAGTAATGTTAGGCTTCAGTACTGGTGAGCTCCTGACCTGGTAGGATGGGGGGCCCACAGGTCATACCCAGCTTTATTAAGTGGAGGACAGCCAGAAAGTGTGGCAGGGATGCTGTTATTTTCTTCTTGCTCACTAAGGTGTCCTTATCCCGCTTCACGTAGCAAATACATGTTTAGCTCCTTGTAATCGGGAAACATTTGCTTCAAAGGAAAAGAAGGAACCATAAGCAAATAATAGGTGTAAGTTGAAATGCATGTTAAGACTAATTACTTTAGGACATAGATAGGCAAATTTTAAACAAGGTTTCAATGTACTTCATGCTATAGAGCAAACTTTTTGCTAAATCTTTGTAGCTTTCTCTTTGCCAGTTAACATTTCTGTGACCTGCCTGTACTTTGAAAGAAAGTTAAAATTATCAGCTCTATTTTTGGAAATCATTTGTATGCTTGCCACAATATTCCTTCTTTTTGCCTTGTTGAACATTGTCTTGTTCTTGTGTAAGTTCCCTTTATACTTCATGTTCATGTGAATCAGTTAACCAGAATGAAAGCGTGGTTCACTTTGGTTTTGTCAGCAGTTTTATGTATTTTAAGTCACTGTTTTGGAAGCTGAATCATTATAGAAGGATCACAAAGCTTTATAGCTAAAATGACTTTGGCCACAGTGTTCCTGTTGCAGAATAGCTCTTGATGGAACTCCTGAATGAGCTCTGTCAGACATTTGTGTCTGTGTAGATCTCTCTACCCCTTCCCCC
>CM053765.1:23425509-23442578 GCA_028658305.1 Pachyuromys duprasi
CATTCTTCTACAGTCAGCCATTTACTGGACGTACTCTCTTTTCTTCAGTGTAGGTTTGGGGCAACATTATTTGAAATCAAGTGCCTGTAGATGTGTGTTCATTTCTGGATATATTTACCTAGTCTACATGCTTATGATTTTGTGTCCATTTATTGTCTTTTTTTCTTATTGTGTTTCAGAGGTTTTGTTTAGTTGTATGCTCATTTTTATTTGATACTAAAAGTTTTAAAATTTTGTTTCTGATTAATTCAGAGATTGTCATTCAAGAGTACATTTTGTAGTCTCTATCATTTGTATGGTTTCAGTTTCTTTTAAGTTTAGCTTTTTGGCTTGTTTTTGCTTCCATTTGTTTGGTATAATGACTTCCATATATTTACTTCCAGTTGGTCTCTTTCCCAGTGAATGGTGCTTCTTATAGTCAATAGACAGTTGGCTCTTGTTCTGTAGTCAATCCATTCAGTCTAAATCTTTTAAATTAGAAAGTTATTTACCTTTAAGATTATAACTGTGAGAGATTTACTGACTCCTATAGTTTTCTTGGCTGATATCTTGATTGGTTTGTTCGTTATCTTCTCGGTTTGTATGCTGAATTGTGCATAATTCCTTTCTAGTTCTCTTTTGCTCATCTATTCATATCATCAAATTTATTCATTCTTGTACTCTTGGGATTAGACTATTTCTTCTTTTTGTCTGTTTAGGATTCCTTCAATTATGTTCTGTGATTCTGGCTTTGTGATCATGAAATGGTGTGTGTGTCCTTGTCGTGAACTGACTTTTCGTCTATTTTAGTTCCTAAATATACCTTTGTTGTATAGAATAATCTTTGCCAATTAATTTCTTACAAGTTCAGACAGGGTATCTCTATATAGCCCTGGCTGTCCTGGAACTCACTATTTAGACCGGGTAGGTCTTGAACTCACAAAGATCCACCTGTCTCTGCCTCCTCAGTGCTAAGTGCTGGAATTCAAAGCCAGTGCCTCTACACTGAACCCTCTTACAGGTCTTATATGCTTTTCTGACTTTGGAGGTTTTCACTAATGTCATTTTGATATATTTGTCTTTGGAACTTTTCTACTGTAGTTTGTGATACTAGATTCTATACTTTTCATTTTTTATTTCAGATTTGTGCTGAACCTATATATTCTTTGACTTATGTCTTTATCAAATCACAGAATTATTAGAAGTTAGGTTAATGCTTATCTTTATTTATCTGTTTGTTTGTTTGTTTATTTATTTAGGTGTTTGAAGGTAGGATTTCCTCAGAATTGACCTCATTTTATTTTATTTGCCTGATCTGGTTTGTTGGTGATGGCTTCTACTATGGTTTTTTTATTTGATTCATTGAATTTGTTTCAACATTCTTTGTTTTTTTTTTTACAATTTTAATAGAAATTTTCTTGTTAACTTATCACATTGCTGAGTTTTTCTCTTATGCCACTGATTTTCTTACTTATGTCTTGAATCTGTTTTCTTATTTCATTCACTCATTTATTTCTTCCTTAAGTCAATGGCTAGTCTTACAAGTTTATTAATGAATTCTTTTTCTAGCATTTCTTCTATTTCAGTGTCTTTAAATTTGAGTATTGAAGAATTAAAATTTACTTAGCAGACATGCTAAGTAAGCTTTTTTCATAATTTTCATGTTTCTATGCTTTATTTTATATGTCGCTGTTAGGATGTCTCTTCCAGTTCTCTTTGGAGGTCTTAATAAGAAAAACACTTTTGCAGACTTAGCACTTAGTACTACTGATCTTAAAAGTCTACTTTTACAAGTGGCTTCTGTTCCCTACCCTCTAGCTCTGGCAGTCACGGCTGGAACCTTATACTGCTCTCTGTTTTCTTCTGTGCTCTCCTTTTATTTTTCACACCTTTCTGATGTTCTTTTACCATCGTTGTGCCTTTTCATGCCCTTCCAACCCTGCTCTCTGTTCCTTGTTGTTCTCACTCATGTGTTCACCATATTGTGAAGAATCTATTTTCTTACTCTAAAATGCTATGACTCTTTAACACAGTTCCTCATATTGTAGTGACCCTCCAGCCAGAAAATTATTGTCTAGTTCATAACTGTAATTTTGGTGTTGCTATGAATTATAATGTAAATATCTGATATGTGACCCCATGGGGTCGTGACCCACAGGTTGAGAACCACTGAAGGTCAGAATTGTTTTTTGAAGGAGTCAATATATGTCCCTTTATAAGGGCAATAATAACATCTAGCAAGGAATTAATTCATCAGGACATAAATAAACTGATTGTGAACATGTTGATATGTCAGACCCTATTCCATTATCGAACTCTAGAAAAATCCTAAAATTATAAAAGTTGAATATTTTGGAAATATGACAGTCTATATATCCACCCTCTAGAAGAGCTAATAAGTGTGCACAGAATTTTGGACAACAGCTTTCTATGTAGACCTACACCATCTTAATTCAACTGTTGTCAGTGTATCTAGAACAAGGAATACAATTAACCCATCAATGAGAGGTTTCCCAGTCTCTACAGAATTGACATTCTGGGATGTATACTTCTTTTGAGGGTCAGACTATGTGGTGCATCATAGTCTGTTGTACACATCCCTTATGTCTATTCCGTAATGCCAGTAGCACCCCTGTCTTGTCATGCCAATCAGAAGTATCTTCAGATATTGCCCAGTATCCTGATGTACAATAGCAAACTGCAAAAGGAGTCTTGATAGCTATTCCTTTATTTAAGGATCAGTAGAGGAGTGAAAAATCAATATACAGCTTATGTTGAAAATACTGTAGTTCAAGAAAAAGAAAATAGTACTTAAAGGCTCAGAGGAAAATCACAGCTTTGAAAACAGTGTTCTTTAAATTTCAGGAAAAAAGTTTCAGCGTATTTTATGTTCTGTACTCAACAGAATGCCAGGCCTCAAGTGAGAGAGCTGCAGAATAGGAGTGTGAGTTCCTGTAGAGAAAATACTCTGAAGACCTGACAGGTGTCTCAGCAGGTAGAGAGATGACTGTGTGCAGACCTGATGATCTGAGCTGGTCCCTGGGGCATTCATGGTGACAGGAGAGAACTGACACCTGAGTTCTGACCTCTGACCTCCCCACACGTCATGGTACACGCATGTACACACACATTAAATCAATCAATCAATAAAGACACAAAAAACTAAATAGGGATGTAGAGTAAAAGTACGGAAGGAGATAATTAGGTTATAAGGAGATTTTGGCAGTTAATGCTGTATTAAACGATAGTGAGGTAGGAATTCTCAGACACTGCATTCCTATCTCCTGGGTGTTTATTTCTATCGATCCAAAATGAAAGAACTGTTTGGCTCAACATTTTAATTCTAAGAAATTGCTGTTTGGGAGACACATGCTTGTTCGTCTTACGCTTTCGATACCAACTGGAATATTCATAAATGGCAAAAGAATGCGAACACTGAGTCACTGGACATCTGCCTCAATGTCCTTTGTAGAATGCACTCATTAGAGTATTTAATGCGCTATTGCACATCCATTTGCAGTGATGACCAAGGAATATTTAATGACCTGAATAGATAATCCCATTTAGAAAAAGGAAGTTACATTGTGTGTATAGTGTGAGCCAAGTACCAGGCCTCCTGGCTTAGAGTGTTTGCTTTGCACATGCTCTGCTCCTGTCAGGCTGCGTTCCGGGGCAGTTACTACCTGTGCCATTTTAGGTGCCTGTCTCTGAGTATCCAAGCATTCCCAAGTTCATTGCCTGTGGTGGCGTGTCCCCTGTATTTAGTGAGGCCTTTGAGCTGTGCCAGGTGTCCCCTGTGGTGCCACTGGACTTTGTTACTGTCCAGCAACACTGCCATCTCCCCTGAGGCCAGGGCCCTCCCATGCACCACTGCTGACACACCAGAAGCTGTGGAGACACAGCACATTCTTTGAGGTTATGCAACTAGAGAAGGTTCTGAAGCAGTGTTTTTTACTTGGTGGTTCAGAAGCATCCCTCATGATTTCAAAGCATTTAACGATTTTGATGAATGAAACATTTCTTTCAAGTTTATTTCAGATCTCTGTCTTTTCCTTTGTTCTTGAGTCACTGATTTCTCTTTGGTTTCTGGACTAGCAATAAATCCTAGTCACAAATCCTGTTTTAAAAATGATTCCTCTTAAGTAATGGCAAAACTTTGTTACTAGACAAAGCTTAGATCCGTATATTCATCTTTCTAGGGGGGTCTTGTGTTTTAATCATATTTTCCCATCAATTCTTTTCTACCTGCTATTTAAATATCTCTGTGCTGATAGAGGTCTCAGCAGTTTTCAGATCAAGTTCAAGGTAAAACTATTTCCTTCTCTTTGTATTTTCCCCATACTAACCATGCTACCATTCAGAATTGAAGTATATTGCAAAGTTTTTCTGACATGACTACTTTAATTATTTGTAATAGACCTTCTTTCAGTCCAAGGATGAAACATGTTGACTAGGAAGGAAAAACTCTTATTTTGACTTTTAGTACATTCACACCAGGTCTGAGAATGGACTCTATTAACTGCTATAAATAATTGGAAAATAAGTCTTAAAATTTAAAAAGATTTAACTCAATACGTGTTTATTTATAGTTAACATTTTATAATATATCAAATTTTAGAGAAAAGGGCCAGCGATAGTTTCTTGTCCTAGTTTGCTTTCTATTGCTATGATAAACACCATGACAAAAAAAAAAAAAATCCTTGGAGAGAAAGGTTTTTTGGTTTGGGGTTTTTGTTTTTCCTTTTTTCCTTTTTATGTTTTTCACTGTTTTATGTTTTTATGTTTTTATAGTCTATCACTGAAGGAAGCCAGGGCAGGAGTTCAAGGCATGAATCTGGAGGTAGGAAGTGAAATAGAGACTGTGGAGGAATGCTGTCTACTTGTGTGTTCTCCATGTCTTGTTCATCTCAACATGTTTCTCATACAACTCATCAGGCCCAGGGTCTAGCACTGCCATAATAGGCTGTATACTCCTGTTTCATGGCATGCTAACCAAGAACCCCCACCCCCCAATTCCTTACTAGCCATTCTCATGGAGGCATTCTCTCAACTGAGGTTTCATTTTCACAGGTGACCCTAGCTTGTGTCAGGCTGACAAAAAACTAACCAGCACACTTTATATTCCTGTCTGGCCTCATAATCAAAAGAGAGAAATGATGTCAAGGTGCCATTAGTAGTGTGTGAGTAAACCATAAGTTAGTAGGGAAATGGTAGTCAGTAAAATTAAAAAGACAAGTAGATGCTTAGTTGGGAAGGTACTTATATTCCATGCTAAACTATAAAATGTTAACTGTGAAAAATCAGAAGCCCTCCTGTATTCTAAAGACGAAAGGGCTGAGAAAGAAATTAGGGAAACAACACCCTTCACAATAGCCACTAATAATATAAAGTACCTTGGGGTGACTCTAACCAAGCAAGTGAAAGATCTGTTTGAGAAAAACTTCAAGTCTCTGAAAAAAAAAATTGAAGAAGATATCAGAAGATGGAAAGATCTGCTGTGCTCACAGATTGGTAGGATTAACATAGTGAAAATGGCTATTCTGCCAAAAGCAATCTACAGATTCAATACAATTCCCATCAAAATACCAATACAATTATTTACAGACCTTGAAAGAAAAATTCTCAATTTCATATGGAGAAACAAAAAACCCAGAATTTCCAAAATGATCCTGTATAACAACAGATCATCTGAAGATACTTCCATCCCTGATCTCAAACTGTACTACAGAGCAGTAGTTATAAAAACTGCATGGTATTAGCATAGAAACAGAATAGTGGATCAATGGAACCTAATAGAAGACCTAGAAATAAACACAAACACACCTGTGGAAACTTGATTTTTGATAAAGAAGCCAAATCTATCCAATGGAAAAAAGACAGCATCTTCAACAAATGGTGCTGGACCATTTTTCTATATGCAGAAAAATGAAAATAGATCCATATTTATCACCCTGCACAAAACTGAAGTCCAAGTGGATCAAAGACCTCAACATAACACCAGACACATTAAATCAGTTAGAAGAAAAAGTGGGAAAGACCCCAGAACTCATTGGCACAGGGACTACTTCCTGAACAGAACACCAACAGCACAGGCTCTAAGAACAACAATCAATAAATGGGACCTCATGAAACTGAAAAGCTTCTGTAAAGCAAAAGACACTGTCATCAAAACCAAACGACAGCCTACAGACTGGGAAAATATCTTCACCAACCCTATATCTGACAGAGGGCTAATATTCAGTATATATAAAGAACTCAAGAAGTTAAAAAGCAACAAATCAAGTAATCCAATTAAAAAATGGGGTATGGAGCTAAACAGAGAACTCTCTGTAGAGAACTGTAGAATGGCAGAAAAACACCTAAAGAAATGCTCAATGTCCTTAGCCATCAGGGAGATGCAAATCAAAACGACCCTTAGATTTCACCTTACACCCACCAGAATGGGTAAGATCAAAAACTCAAGTGACAACACATGCTGGAGAGGATGTGGAGAAAGAGGAACCCTCCTCCATTGTTGGTGGGGATGTAAACTTGTACAACCTCTCTGGAAATCAATTTGGCATTTTCTTAGACAATTAAAAATAGAGATTCCTCAAGATCCAGCTATACCACTCTAGGCATATATCCAAAAGATGTTCAAGTACACAACAAGGAAATTTGCTCAACTATGTTCGTAGCTTCTTTATTCGTAATAGCCAGAACCTGGAAACAACCCAGATGTCCCTCAGTTGTGGCATGGATACAGAAATTGTGGTACTTTTACACAATGGAATATCACTCAGCAATTAAAAAAGAGGAAGTCATGAAAGTTGCAGGCAAATGGTGGGACCTGGAAATGATCACCCTGAGTGAGGTATCCCAAAAGCAGAAAGACGAACATGATATATACTCACTTATGTAGACCTATAAGATTGGATAAACATACTGAAATCTATATACCTAAAAAAGATAAACAAGAAAGAGGATCTGGGGTAAGAGGAGTAATCCTCACAAAGAAAGTCAAAGGGGATGGACATTGTATATAGGAGAAAAGAACTAACAGGACAAGAGCCTACCACAGAGGGCCTCGGAAAGACTATACCTAGTATTGTATCAAAGCAAATATTAAGAAATATAACCAACCCGTTGGCCGAGTGCAGGGAATCATGAAAGCAGGGGGAGTTAGCATGACCTGGAGAGGACAGGATCTCCACAAGAACCAAATAGATCAGTGCACAGGGGTCTTTTATGAGACTGTGTCTCCAACCAAGGACCATGTAGGGTTATAACCTAGAACCCCTGCTTGTATATAGCAAATGGTAGCTCAATACCCAAGTGGGTACACTAGTAAGGGGAACAGGGACTGCTCTGGACATGAACTCAATGGCTGGCTCTTTGACCTCCCTGCCCTCCGAGGGAGGAGCAGCCTTGCTAGGCCACAGAAGAGGACATTGTAGCCAGTCCTGAAGAGACCTGATAAGCTAGAGTTAGATGGAAGGGGAGGAGGTCCTCCCTGATCAGTGGACTTGGAAAGGGGCAGGGAGGAGATGAGGGAGGGAAGGGGGAGATAGGGAGGGAATGCAGGATGGGGCTACGGCTGGGATACAAAATATATAACCTGTGATTAATATAAAATAAAAGTGTTAAAAAAAGAAAAAAATGTTAACTGTGGATATTAATGAGCCACTGTACTTTTTTTTTTAATGAAAGACTTAGAGTGGTAGTTTAAAGTTTCATGAATGGTGGATATAAGTGTGTAATTATAATTGTGAATGGTGAAGATGTAATCTAAACAAGAGCAGGGCTGTGAGAGGGTGTATGGTATAGCTGGGTTTGCACACAGTTGGTGAGTAGAGCCTATTCCTTTCTAGTTGTGGAAACACTGAGCGGGGAGATTTCCAGAGGAACTTAGAAATTCATCTATATGAGTTGTAGTGAGAGAAATAAACTTAGAAATCTATGTTATGGAGAACCGTTACATGATATGCTTACTTTTTAAGTAAATTATCAAGACTATAACTAACCTGAGACTCTGGTAGTTGGCCTTGGTGGAGCTTGCTGTTTCTCTGGCTCCAAAGCTCATGCTTTCTGGCTTTGGGATAGAATTGGCCTGCAAAACAACTTCAGCTTTATATGATGGATTTCAGATTCCTTTACATTTCTGCTCTGTCACATCTTCTAGATGACTGTTAGGATTTTGAACTGAAGGTCAGGAAAAGACTGTGTTATTCAGGGGTGGCCAAATTGGGACATGTTTATAACTGACTCTTTGTTCAAGCCATATTTAGCATTGTCTAGATGTTAAATCTGCAGTGAAAGGAAAGTTCTGTATGGAACTCATCATCTTTACAGGGTGATTCAAAGCTTACCCAGGGAAGATTTCAGAGAAATGAGCCTTTAGAGAGATTAAAACAGGTTGCTATTGTGGAAGAAAATTTGAGGAGTTGGCCTACAGCTGGGTAATTTTTTTCTCGGTTCATTAATTAAGTAATTTATTTATTTTTCATCCCCATTGTAGCCTCCCTTCCCTTCTCTCCTCTTAGCCCCTCCTTCTCTCTCCCCTCTCTTCTCCCTTCCCTTTCTCCTCAGAAGGAGAGGCCTCCCATGGATATCAGGCTGCCTTAGCGTATCAAGTTGACATAGAACTAGGCATACCTTCTCATACTGAGGCTAGACAAGGCAGTCCAGTTAAGGTAAAGGGAGCCAAAGGCAGGCAACAGAGTCAGAGACAACCCCTGCACCTGCTGTTAGGGGGCCTACATGAGAACCAAGTGGCACATTTGTTACATATGTGTAGGGGCCCTAGGTCCATCCTATACATGCTTTTTGGTGGTGGTTCAGATTCTGTGAGCGCCTATTGGCCAGTTTAGTTGATTCTGTAGGTTTCCATGTGGTATCCTTGACCTCTCTGGCTCCTTCAATCCTTCGTCCCCCTCTTCCAAAAGATTCCTTGAGCTCCACCACCTAGTGTTTGGCTGTGGGTCTCTGTATCTGTTTTCATCAGCTTCTGGGTGAATCTTGTCAGAGTTATGGTAGGCTCCTGTCTACAAGTATAGCATAATACCATTAAGAGTGTCAGGAGTTGGCTCTTTCTCATAGGATGGGTCTCAAGTTGGGCCAGTCGTTGGTTGGCCATTCCCCCAATTTCTGCTCCATCTTTATCCCTGAACCTCTTATAGGCAGGACAAATTTTGGGTCAAGAGTTGTTGTCTCCATCCCTCCATTGGAAGTCTTGCCTAGTTACAGGATGTGGCCATTTCAAGTTCCATATGCCTTGTTACTAAGAGCTAGGGTCAACCTCATAGAATCCCAGGAGCTTCCCCTGTCCTAGGGTTCTGGCTCTCCCAGAGCTGCCCCTTCACTCATTTCATTTCTCTTTCCTAGTACACTCTCCCTCAGTCCTCTCTGCACTTGATCTGTCTCCTTCCCTCCCCTCCCCTTTTCACATCCAGTTCTCTCTTCATCTACCTCCTATTCCCTTTCTGAGTGAGATTTAAGCATTCTTCCTTGGACACTCCTAGGCTTTTGTTGGGTCTGTTGATTGTAGCACGGTTATTCTGTACTTTATGGCTAATGTCCACTTATAAGTAAGTACATGCTATGTGTATCTTTCTGGGTCCAGGTTACCTTACTCAGGATGATCTTTTCTAGTTCCATCCATTTGCCTGTGAACTTTATGATGGCTTTGTTTTTGATAACTGAGTAGTACTCTATTGTGTAAATGTATCATATTTACACATCTAAGTTGTTTCCAGTTTCTGGCTGTTAAAAATAAGGCTTCTGAGTACATAGTTGAATAAATATTCTTAGTGGTGTGGTAGAGTATCTTTTGGGTATATTCCCAGGAGGGTTATGGCTGGGCATTGAGGTAGAACCAGTTCCAATTTTCTGAGAAACCACCAAATTGATTTCCACAGTGGTTGTGCAAGTTTGCACTCCCATCAGCAATGGAGGAGTGTACCCCATTCATCCACATCCTTGCCAGAATGTGCTGTCACTTGAGGTTTTGATCTTCACCATTGTGATGGGTGTAAGATGGAAGCTCAGAGTCATTTTGATTTGCATTGTCCTGTTGACTAGGAATATTCAACATGTCTTTAAGTGCTTCTGAGTCATTAGAGATTCCTCTGTTGAGATTTCCCTGTTTAGCTCTTTACCCCACTTTTAAATTGGGTTATTTGGTTTGTTGGTGTCTAATTTCTTAAGTTTTTGTTTTTGTTTTTAATATACTTTGGATATTAGCTTTGTATTGGATATAGAGTCTGTGAAGATCTTTTCTTTCTGTAGGCTGCCATTTTGTCCTATTGATGGCATCCTTTACATTACAAAAGCTTTTCAGTTTCATAAGGTTCCGTTTATTAAATGTTGATCTTAGTGCCTGATCTGTTGGTGTTCTGTTCAGGAAGTTGTCTCCTGCACAAATGGGTTCAAGGCTGTTCCTTACTTTCTCTTTTGTTAGATTTCATGTGTCTGGTTTTATGTTGATGTCTTTGAGCCACTTGAACTTGAGTTTACTGCCAGGTGATCAATATAGATCTATTTACATTCTTCTACATGCAGACATCCAGTTAGATCAGCACCGTTTGTTGAATATGCTGTCTTTCCCCCATGGTTTTGGCTTCGTCATAAATCTAATGCTTATAGGTGTATGAATTTATTTCTGGGTCTTCAATTTGATTCCATTGTTCAACCTTTCTGTTTTTGTGCCAATACCGTGTGGTTTTCATTACTTTTGCTCTATATTACACCTTGAGATCAGGGATGGAGATACCTCCAGAAGTTCTTTCATTGTACAGGATTGTTTTAGCTATTCTGGGTTTTTGGTTTTTTCTTATGAAATTGAGTATTGTTCTTTCAAGGTCTGTAAAGAATTATGTTGGACTTTTGATAGGAATTGCATTGAATCTATAGATTGCTTTTGATATAAGATGGCCATTTTTACCATGTTGATCCTACCAGTCAATGAGCATGGGAAAGCTTTTCATCTTCAGATATCTTTTTCGTTATCTTTCCTCAGAGACTTGAAGTTCTTATCATATGTTTTTTTTTACTTGCTTGGTTATAGTTACTCCAAGATATTTTATATTATTTGTGGCTGTTGTGAAGTGTTTTGTTTCCCTAATTTCTTTCTCACCCTGTTTATCAAAACAAAAACAAAAAACAGAATGGCTGATTTTTTTTTTTAGTTAATTTTGTATTTAGCCACATTGCTGAATGTATTTATCAGTAGTAAGAGTTCCTTGGTAGAATTTTGGAGGTCACTTATGTATACTATCATATATCATATATCATTTCATATCATGTGAATAGAGATACTCTGACTTCTTCCTTTCCAATTTGTATCCCCTTGATTTCTTTTAGTTTTCTTATTGCTCTTGCTAGACCATCAAATTCTACATTAAATAGGTATGGAGAGAATGAGCCTCCTAGTCATGTCCTGATTTAGAGGAATTGCTTAAGTTTTTCTCCATTTAATTTGCTGTTGGCTACTGGCTAGCTTTCTATTGCCTTTACTGTGTTTAGGTATGCAACTTGTATTCCTGATCTCTCCAGGGCTGTTGGATTTTGTCAAAGGATTTTTCAGCACCTAATCAGGTAATCATGTTTTTTTTTTTTTTTTTAATTTCAGTTTGTTTATATGGCGGATTACATTGATGGATTTTTGTATGTTGAACCATTCCTGCATCTCTGGGATGAATCTACCTGATCATGGTGTATGATGTTTTTGATGTGTTCCTTGATTTGGTTTGCTAGTATTTTAATGTGTATTTTTGCATCAATGTTGATAAAGGAAATTGGTCTGAAATTCTCTTTCTTTGTTGAGTCTTTGTGTGGTTTAGGAATCAGGGTAACCATGTCCTCATAGAATGTGTTTGTTAATGTTCCTTCTGTTTCTATTTTATGGAATAGTTTGAAAAGTATTAGTATTAGTTCTTCTTTGAAAGTCTGTTTAAATTCTGCACTAAAATCGTCTGGCCCTGGGCTTTTCTTGGCTGGGAGACGCTTAATGACTGCTTCTATTTCCTTAGGGGTTATAGGTCTATTTAAATTGTTTACCTAATCTTTATATAACTTGTAAGTAGTATCTATCAAGAAAATCATCCATTTCTTCTAGATTTTCCAATTTTGTGGAGTACAGGATTTTGAAGTAAGACCTAATGATTCTTTGAATTTCCTGGTATCTGTTATTTTGTTCCCCTTTTCATTTCTAGTTTTGTTATTTTAGATATTATCTCTCTGCCTTTTAGTTAATTTGTCTATGAGTTTGTCTATTTTCTTGATTCTCTCAAAGAACCACTACTTGGTGTCAATGATTTTTGTATTGTTCTCTTTATTTCTAATTTACTGATGTTAACCTAGTTTATTTCCTACCATTTACTCCTCTTGGGTATATTTTATTCTGTATGTTCTAGAGCTGTCAAGTGGCAGCTGGGTACATGTAAGGAAGTCATTTGAAGTATTTGTTGGAGTTTTATAGGTTTTAAGCCATTATAGTAATGGTAGATAATAATAGAAGCCTGAGTGAAAATAATTACCAATATATGGTTCTCTGTGGTGAATGTAGTAGTCCTTCACATATTACTAGTATTTACTATTATGACCTTTTTTTTTCCTTTGAGAGTAATTAAAATTGATTAATAAAAGTTTATTCTTAATCTCAGGTTTGGGTCTTCTTACTTCTAAATCATAGATGTTATCTAATATAAAAGTGGGGATACATTCTACACTTAATTAGATGTATTCATACTGTACTCTAGCCAATTACACTGAGCAATAATATATGTCTATTGCATATTGTAAAAGAAATGTGATAAAAGAAAGGTGCCACTATCAAAATATGCATTCAAAATTAAATAACAATAGTGGTAAAAGAAAAGAGACCTCCCTGCTCAGCTTACCTCACTTTTCTCCTTCATGCTGTCTTAAATACCCTTTAACTCAATGTCCCTCCTTTCTACCTCTTGTGAGTCTTGCTATCCATTTTCTAGACTTTCACTCTTCATGGTTTTTTTCCATGTCACTTTCTGTCAGTCTGGTTGCTTGCTTGGCCTCTTGACCTAAGGTTGACTTTATTTAATCCTGTTAACAGAAAGTTCTGGGTTAAAGGTGTGTGCTAGGGCTAAGGCACACCACAACCACCTGTTTACAACATACAGAAAGTTCTTGGATTAAAGGTGTGTGTTAGAGCTGAGCCTAACCATAAATACTTGTTTATAGTAAATAGGAAGCTCATTGATCAAAGATTGAGCTGTACCACAATTCGATACAGGTTTTTACAGTTCATAATCCGGGGGTCACAATGTGATCAACTATCCTGCAATAGTAAACAAAGTTGTGTCATTTAGAGTTACAGGGTTTAAACAAGCCATAAGACCAAGTCCTAGAAATAAGTACACTATGATCTAGGAGCAGTGACAGTGGAATGGTAATCAGCAGCTGGAGTTGAAAAATAACTTAGGTGATGTCCTATGGCATGTTAGAGATGATGGTTCCTATACCTTTGGCATATAAAATGAAGAAAACCTTTTTGTCGTGCTCCTACTGATGGCAAGAGTATCGAAAGGGGAGAAAGTTTTAGAAGAGAGAATAAATGTGTTTAAGCAAAGCATAGTGTCAACAGTAGCAGAAAGAATAACAGCATAGAAATGAGAGACATCTAGAATAAGAAGTGACATGAGTGGACCAATCCAAGTAAGGAGAGGAGTGTCTTTATGTGATAACTAAGACTATATAAGACAACCTGTGTTCCCAAGGAGTGGGGTGTCATACTAGCGCAGGAAGTGGTGTGTGTGTGCGCGCGCATGCATACGTGTGTGTGTCCATCTGTGTGTTTCTATTTGTGAATGTTTTCATGTAGAAGCCAGAGATTGACATCTAGTGTCTTCTTTAATTGCCATGTGCTTTATTTTTTAAGGCAGTGTCTGTCTCTGAACCTGGAGTTTACCAATTCAACCAGTCTCACTGACCTGAAAGCCCCAGGTAGACCCTGTCTGCGCCTTCAGAACAGTGGGATTATAGGCATGTGATGTCAGGCCTGGCTTTTTACTTAGGCCCTGGGGATCTGATGTTAGGAATTTATGAACAAATGGCTTTCTACCTACTGAACTGTTGCTCTATTCCAAGAAATAGGTTTTTAATTATTTGAATATTAATAAGCCATTAACTTGTGCGATTTCAAGTATCTAACAGTCACCGACTTTTGTACATAAACATATTTCCCAGTCTGTATAGTCCCATCAAAAAGGTCACACGCAGCCACATAATATTTCAGAAACCAAAAAGACAAAGAATCAGTAAGTAAAGGAACATGGTCAAGTCCCAGACCCAATTCCCTTTACTCACTGATGGAGCTGCTTTATCTAAGATGCTGCTTGACTCACAGTGAAGGCTTATTTAAAGGTTTGGATTAGTTAATTTAAGGCATTTTCATTGTATAGCGTTGTATTCTCTCAATGTAACAGTCAGGAATGGTCATTACAATTTTAATTTCCGAAGTATTTCTCAAAGCTTGTATATTAATATAGAACAATACAGTAAAAGAACCACGTTCAGAGCCTCATGGATGACCTTGGAGAGCCTACTGTGCCTTTGTCATTTTATTTTCCCTGGGAGTGGTGGGGCTTGGGGAAAGGGTGATGCAGAGGTGTAGGATGACGTGAGCTATCCTGTAACGTCTCAGCATCGGAATTCAGTGTGTCAAGTCTATTCTAGGTCAAAGTCAAAGGGAATTCAATTAACAAATGCCTTGTCTGTAATTGAGTATTGGCTTCAAGGAGCACACTGTAATGAATTTTCATTGACAAGTTAGAGAAGTGATCAGAGATGAATGAGGTGAAGCTAGGCATATTTCTTTAAGGCTGATGAAGAGCAATAGGTATCTTGAAAGAGCAAGCCAAGTATAAGGAGTATTCAGAGGCAACTTGTTTCTATAAAGAGACAACATGATTATTGGTGAATTTGGAAGCCTGGTGGTCCTGAAGCTGGGTCCTGTATAAATGGCCTTTCATGCATGTGCTATGTTCACATTGATACTCTAAGCAATGGGAGACCACGCGTGGTTATGATTTAAGAAAGAAATGTTACAAATGGTAAAATGGAAATTATGATGTCTGTGGCAGGGGATATACTAGAGTAGAAAGAAAACACAATTAGAGAAATTGCTAGAAGTTATTTTTAATTGTAACCGAAGCATCAGGGAGTGGACCAACATAAGGCCTGAATAAGTGGAAAAATATTTAAGCAATTTCATAGGAGAACATAAAATGATAATGTTGGAAAGGAGAAAACAAGCAGAAGAAGGGAGAGGAAAGAGGGGGAGAAAATTCAGATTTTGAGGTTGCCTTTTCTGAACTAGAAGTTGAGAAAGAAGTGATTGTTAGACCAATGGGTAAATAATGTTGTTAGGGAATTTCTCATTTGTACAATGTGGAAAAAAATACTAGGCTAAAACTCATGGATTACGGAACACAAAATACTGGAAAATGTACAATAAAATTTACTATTTTGCAGGTTTTGTTGCCTATTTGTATCTTATAAAATATCTATATTGACATCACTACTATTTCAAGAGCTTTAAAAAATACATATATATGGCTTTGTACATGGGTATGTATATCTCTGTAGGTATATATATACATATACATACATATACATTGTATATATGTATTTATACATATATGCACATGCATGTCTGTATATATATATATATATATATATATATATATATACACACACACACACACACACACCCATAACAGAGAGAGAAAAATCACTAATACCTCATCTATTTATAAGTATAGTTAATACAAGATCCTAGTTGGCATCATAGATTTCTCAGTGATTTGTACTGCTCTGTAAAGCATCCTACAGAATTAATTAGAAATACCAATTTTCATGACTACCTAAGGCTTTAAATCTTGTAGTTGTTCCCATTTGCCACATGACACAATCTGAACTCAGTAATGGTACATAGGACCCTGTGTGACAAACATCTAGTCCATTTATTTTTCTCTTCTTATGGATTACAGATGTATAGAATTATTCATGTATTATATATTAGAGAGGACCTATGTAGCTCAACAACTCCTATCCTAGACATGAGGTTCTTTAACCTCAGAGGCCTTTGTAGATAGCTCTTTATCTTGGTATATTTGTAATTGTTTAGACTTTGATTACTCTGGTTTAGGAATTCATCAAGAATGGATGTATTCCTCAACCAGAGAACTCCTTCAACTGATAAACACCTTCAGCAAAGTGGCTGGATACAAAAATCAACTCAAAAAAATCAGAAGCCCTCCTGTACACCAAAGACAAAAGGGCCGAGAAGGAAATAAGGGAAACAACACCCTTCACAATACCCACTAATAACATAAAGTACCTTGGGGTGACTCTAACCAAGCAAGTGAAAGACCTGTATGAAAAAAATCTTCAAATCTCTGAAGAAAGAAATTGAAGAAGATATCAGAAAATGGAAAGATCTCCTGTCTTCATGGATTGGTAGGATTAACATAGTGAAAATGACCATACTGCCAAAAGCAATCTACAGGTTCAATGCAATTCCCATCAAAATACCTACACTGTTCTTCACAGATCTTGAAAGAAAAATTCTCAACTTCATATGGATAAACAAAAAACCCAGAATCTCCAAAATGATCCTGTACAACAACAGATCATCTGGAGGTATCTCCATCCCTGACCTCAAGCTGTACTACAGAGCAATAGTAATAAAAAACTGCATGGTATTGGCACAGAAACAGAATAGTGGATCAATGGAACTGAATAAGACAGGATAAACATACTGAAATCTATAAACCTAAAAATGATAAACAAGAAAGAGAACCTGGGGTAAGAGGATTAATCCTCACTTAGAAAGTCAAATTGGATGGACATTGGATGAAGGAGAAAACAAGTAACAGGACAAGAGCCTACCACAGAGGGCCTCGGAAAGACTATACCTAGCAGTGTATCAAAGCAAATATTAAGAAACATAACCAACCCGTTGGCAGAGTGCAGGGAATCATATGAAAGCAGGGGGAGTTCGTAAGGCCTGGAGAGGACAGGAGCTCCACAAGGACCAAATATATCAGAGCACAGGGGTCTTTTATGAGACT
>CM053765.1:23442678-23454598 GCA_028658305.1 Pachyuromys duprasi
CTCTTAGTTAGGGATATAGCTCATTGGTAGTGTGCTTTTCTACATGCTTGAAGTCCTGGTCTTGGTCCCTAGCACCATATAAACTGGAAGTACATAGTACATGTCTGTCATGTACTCAAAACATTCAAGAGCTGTAGACAGGAAGATCAGAGTTTAAGGACATTGTTTTCTGTATAGCAGGGTTAAGGCTAGCCTGGGCCACATGAGTCACTGTCTTGAAAAACCAAAAATAAGAAAACCAGCAAAACTTAAGCAGAACTCATTTTAGTCATCCTCGGTGTGGGAGTAAGGGGTGTGAGAAGTGCATTAACTGTGACTGAGGGTTTTCATTGCAGGGCTGAAAAACATAATAGTATATGAAGGATGAAACAAGGTAGGGTAGGAGCAGGTATTGAAAATGAATTAAAAAGATAAAATAGGATGAAGAGCAAGCAGAGGCTAGTGATAGAATGAAGTGAGCTTGTATGGCATTCAAGGAGTACTGACTTAATTATAGGGCCACTGGGGCGCCTTTTATGCTCTAAGCAGGACAATTATATGAATGTTTTTACCTCAGTGCTGATGGGTAAAATTTCACAGCAAAACTTTTACAGTGTGAAGCATGACAATTAACATAGTAAACCTCTTTTATCAAAGTGTATTATCCCTTTGGAAGAAAGCCATAAAAGGAAACACATGTTGTGCTTCTTTCAACACTATCAGATATTTTCTTTTTAAAAATATATATGACAATGTGGTGAGGATGAGAGCAGTGAAATGGTGGTTTCCTCCTGGAGGATCTTTATGAACAAGTACATTGGAGAGTAACTCAGTATCGACTGTAAAGCTGAATGTTCATTTGGTGTGTGATTACCAATTTCACTTGTAAGTGTACAACCAAGAGAAAAGTTCTTGCACATTTGAACCAGGACATGCTCTCAGGTGCATGTCACCATGTGGAAATGCAATGTCTGTCTGTCTCTTTTTCTCCCTTTCTTTCATATTTTCCCATTAAAACGATTATTTTCATAAATACACTTAGAGACTGTTAAAAAATAAAACCTTAAAAATGGATATTATATATAGGCATTTATTTTACCAACAAGGTAATCTCAGCAATATGTTATTTGCATAACAAGTCACAGATATATGTATTATGTTCTACTTATATAATATTAAAGGACATAAAATGGAACAATACATTATATAGAGCTGTATATAAAGCTTTACATTCTGAATGTTGATATTATTTCTTCTTGTCATTTTTCTGAATTGCTGTTACTGAAACATGCTTGCTGATTATTTTCACATAAATAATTTATACGTTATTTTCAGACAGGGTCATATTACACAGTCCTGGCTCGCCTAATACTTGGGTTGGAGCTCAGGCTAACTGTGAACTCATGGAAGTCTTGCCTCAGCCTTAGAGTGCTGGGATTTCAGTCATGCACCAAACCACGCAGGTCAAAAAGTCTACTTTCAATCAGAAGATGATTCTGTATGAATATATACAGTAGGGTCAAGTATCAAATTTACTAACAATGTAGAGTTTGTAATTAGGCAAGTTAGCTGCAAATTTCATTCTGAGTTACTCTGCAGTTGTAGGGACTTGGGATTTTTTTTATTTTTATTAATTACAGTTTATTCACTTTGTATCCCCGCTGTACCTCCTCCCTCTCTCCTTCCCTCCCCCTTCCCCACCCGTGTCCCTCTCCCAGTCCACTGAAAAGGGAGGTCCTCCTCCCCTTCCCTCTGATCCTAGTCTATCAAGTCTCATCAGAAGAGGCTGCATTGTCTTCCTCTGTGGCCTGGTAAGGCTGCTCCCTCCTCAGGGGGAGGTGATCAAGGAGCAGGCCAATCAGTTCATGTCAGAGGCAGCCCCTGTCCCCATTACTATGGAAGCCATTTGGAGACTGAACTGCCGTAGGCTACATCTATGCAAGGGTTTCAGGCCATCTCCATGAGTGGTCCTTGGCTGGAGTATCAGTTTCAGAAATGAACACTGTACCCAGACTTATAGGATCTGTCGCTGTCCTTGTGGAGCTCCTGTCCTCTTCAGGTCTTACTATCTCCCACTTCTTTCATAAGATTCTTTGTACTCTGCCCGAAGTTTGGCTATGAGTCTCAACATCTGCCTCAATACCCTGCTGGGTAGAGCCTTTCAGAGGCCCTCTGTGGTAGGCTCCTGTCCTGTTCCCTGTTTTCTCCCTCTTCCAATGTACATTCTCTTTGCCTTTCTGAATGGGGATTGAACATCCTAGCCAGAGTCCTCCTTCCTGATTAGCTTCCTTAGGTGTACAGATTTTAGTATGTTTATCCTATATTATATGTTTAGTATCCACTTATGAGTGAGTATATACCCTGTGTGTCTTTCTGCTTCTGGGATAGCTCACTCAGGATGATCTTTCCAGTTCCCACCACTTACCTGCAAATTTCATTATTTCCTTGTTTTTCATCACTGAGTAATATTCCATTGTGTAGATGTACCACAATTTATGTATCCATTCCTCAACTGAGGGGCATCTGGGCTATTTCCAGCTTCTGGAAATAAAGCTGCTACAAACATGGTTGAGTAGATGTCCTTGTCGTGTACTTGAGCATCTTTTGGATATATGCCTAGCAGTAGTATAGTTGGATCTTGAGGAAACGCTATTCCTAATTGTCTGAGAAAGCGCCAGATTAATTTCCAAACTGGTTGTATAAGGTTACATTCCCACCAGCAGTGGAGGAGGGTTCCCCTTTCTCCACAACCTCTCCAGCATGTGTTATTCATCTTGGCCATTCTGATGGGTGTAAGGTGAACTCTCAGGATCATTTTGATGACTCCTTAGTTGAACATTTCTTTAAGTGTTTCCCTGTCATTCGATAATCCTCTATTGAAAATTCTTTGTTTAGCTCTGTAGCCCATTTTAATTGGATTACTTGATTTGTTGCTGTTTAACTTCTTGAATTTTTTTATATTTCCTGGTTATCAGCCCTCTGTCAGATAGAGAATTGGTGAAGATTCTTCCCCAATCTGTAGGCAGTCGTTTTGTTTTGATGACAGTGTCCTTTGCTTTATAGAAGCTTTTCAGTTTCATGAGGTCCCATTTACTGATTGTTGCTCTTAGTGCCTATGCTGTTGGTATTCTGTTCAGGAAGTTGTCTCCTGTGCCAATGAATTCAAGGCTCTTCCCCACTTTTTTTTTTTCTAACCGATTTAATGTGTCTGGTTTTATGTTAAGGTCTTTGATGACCAAGTAGGATTCATCCCATGTATGTAGGGGTGGTTCAATATACGGAAATCCATCAATGTGATCCACCATATTAACAAACTGAAAGAAAAAAAAACCAGATGATTATCTTCTTAGATGCTGAAAAGCATTTGACAAAATCCAACATCCATTCACATTTAAAGTATTGGAGAGATCAGGGATACAAGACACATACCTAAACATAGTAAAGGCAATATACAGCAAGCCTATAGCCAACATCAAACTAAACAGAGAGAAATTTAAAGTAATCCCACTGAAAGCAGGGACAAGGCAAGGCTGCTCACTCTCTCCATATCTCTTCAACATAGTTCTGAAGTCCTTGCTAGAACAATAAGAATTGAAGGAGATCAAGGGGATACAAATCAGAAAGAAAGAAGTCAAAGTATCCCTATTTGCAGATGATGTGATAGTATACTTGAGTGACCCCCAAAAGTCTACCAGGGAACTCCTACAGCTGATAAACACCTTTAGCAAAGTGGCTGGATACAAAATTAACTAAAAAAAAAAATATATCAGTAGCCCTCCTGTATACAAAAGACGAAAGGGCTGAGAATTAGGCAAACAATACCCTTCACAATAGACAGAAAAGACAAAGTACCTTGGTGTGACCCTAACCAAGCAAGTCAAAAACTTGTTTGAAAAAAAATTCAGGTCTCTGAAGTAAGAATTAGCAGAAGATATCAGAAGGTGGAAAGATCTCCCATGCTCATGGCTTGACAGAATTAACATAGTGAAAATGGCCATCTTACCAAAAGCAATCTACAGATTCAATGCAATTCCTATTAATTTACCAACACAATTCTTCTTAGACTTTGAGAGAAAAATTCTCAACTTCATATGGAATAACAAGAAACCCAGAATTGCTAAAACAATCCTCTACAATAACAGATCTTCTGGAGGTATCTCCATCCTTGATCTCAACTGTATTATAGAGCAATAGTAATAAAAACTGCATGGTACTGGCATATAAACAGAATGATGGATCGATGGAACCGAATAGAAGACCCAGAAATAAACCCACACACTTATGGACAGCTGATTTTTGCTAAAGATGCCAAAACCATACAATGGAAAAAGGACAGCATCTTCAACAAATGGTGCTAGTCTAACTGGATGTCTACATGTAGAAAAATGCAAATAGATCCATACTTATCACCCTGCACAAAACTAAAGGGACTTGGGATTTAAAAAGCTTTACACAGTTTAAATTCTAGTTGTAAGAAGTTAACTTTTCTGAACTCTCTTTTTATTGCAAGTTCCTAGAGTGTCGGTTTGTGCTTTATTTGTCTTATCCAGCTGGATGGAAATCTAGTGCACACTAGGTATGTTTTTACAACTGAATACTGCTCTCGCACTGTTCTTAGCAAAGGTCAGTTCTGAACTTGCACAACATAGAAGCTATCCTTTTCTCATGCCTCAGTTCCCACATCTGTACAAATTTAAGACAGACAAAACTGACTCCGTAAGACCCCATTTTGTCTTCCAACTGTCCCTTTGCTGCCTCCTCCTCCTCCCAAACAGGACCCAATAGGAAAATTCTTTGAGGTTAAATTATATAAACATATGAGTCTAGACCTCTGTATAGTTAGGGAACAAGACACCTTACATGTTGCTTCAGATTTTATCAATTGTCCTTAAAACTTCAAATCAGAGATGAGCCTTCTAGAGCTTCATGGACTGGCCCCCTTAGCCACCCCATCGTGTATACAAACTGCTAGTGGTAAAGTTTTCTTTAGTGTGTAGAGTGGTGATGTCTAAATATGATTTATTGTATGCAGGTGTCTTTGTGGCATCTAATTTTGAGTATATTTGTTCATTCAGGTCTTTAGAACAATTTTAAGTTGGACAGTAAATGTACCCTCTTTGTTCTTCCCTGAAAATTGAGCATTCCTCCCTTCTGTCATGAAAGTTATTTCTGTTAATTATTGAAATGTTGTTTCTCTTAAGTTTTTAAATACACACACACACCTCTTAAGTTTTGAAAGTCAGAATATTTTATGTTTGTGTTCATGTGTGTGTGTACAAATATGCATTTGCATGTTATAGAAGAAAATTGTGTGTCTGTTCATCTGGGTGAGGTCTCCTAGGTTCTCATCAGATTCTTAAAACATGGTCACTAATCTACTATTGTTAAGCTTTAGAGTCGTTGGAAGATTGGTCTCTTAAAATAGCACAGTAATCTTTACGTATATAAGACTCTGTATATTAAGTTACACCCTCTGCTTAAACAGTTATGAATATTAAGTTTCTTTTTAAACATTTGCATCTTATATTTTCTTGTACATAAAAAATAGAAGTCTAGCCAAAGCATCCTATGCATGATTCTTTTATGTTTGTAAGCACATTTCTTCCTGTTCATTTTAGATTAGCCTAACTATTAGCAGTGACTGTTCCATGATTCTAGAGTCAATCGTTGCTTTGTCTTTTTGTCTGTAGGTAACTCTTGGCCAGTCCTTATCTAGTGAAAACTTCCATATAGTTCACCATGAGAACAAACTAACTATGCAGATGTCACAGCAATATTTGTTTATGGTTCATGGAGCTGGAATTTTTCTCCTTATAATTATCAACTAGTACATTTATTGCTGTAACAAGTAAAATTCTATTGTAACTTGTGATATTTACCATATGGCTTAGATTCTTCCAAAGGCTGAGTTTGAAATATTTTTCACAGCTTCTAGTTTGTGGATTACAGTTATGTTCATAATTTCTTTTAAAGGCATTAAACAGAAGGAGTATCCTAATGAATGTTCCTTCCAGCTAAGTGTAAACTCTATAGCCTGTAGAAAAGTTAAATATTAGATATTATACCACACTTTCATGGTATTTAATTTTAGTGAAACATATTCATTTATAAGTACTTAAATAATTCTACAGTGTTTCCAAAATCACAGTTGAATAATTTACAACAAAGTGCTCATAATTATTAGGACTTAATTTTCACTTATAGCCTAATGTCATATAATAAATGTGTTCCCATAGTTGGTAAAACATGTGAATGTTGAGTGATATTTGATAATAATTAACATTTATTCCTGATGTCCCTGATCACGGATCATCTTCTTTAGTCATACCAAACAAAGCAGAAGCTACTGCTTTAATTCTTGTGAGTGTAAATAATAATTATAGCAAGGTAACATTCATCTACCTTATGTTTGAAAGGAAGAACATTGGGGGACACAGAGTTGAAGATTGTGTTTGTGGTCTTGAGAATGCTTGCCTACATGCTCTTAGAAATAGCACCAAGCTATTTCCCTACCACCCAAAAGAAAAATGTAGTATTCTCTATTTTTATTTTTTGTTACAATTTAGTTTATTTTGTTATAAAGTTTTTTGATTGGCCCAATGAATAGTAAACTATATAATTGAAACACAATAAATTATATTTTAAGCAGACAGTTCTACAAAAAAAAAGTAAAAATGTGTTGTTTCTAGGATAACTAATTCGTTTGTTGTTTCTAGAAATACAGTACCAGAGAAATGTGTGAATTGGAAGTTACAGAACCTTAGATTACGTAAGTTAACCTTAAGCCTCTTACAACCAGCTAACACTAAAAGCCTTGTAGAAAGCTGAGGGTTTTCCTAAAAATGTGCCTCACATCATTGTACTTGTGGAAAACTTTCCTTATATGTAAGTATTTTACTTAGGTCTTTTATTAATAACTTATTTCTAAAATGGTATTTATCCTAGCACAGATGTTTTCATCTAAGAAACTTATTGAGGAGTATGTGTTTAGAATTTGAAAATTTTATTATCAGAGAAATCATGTCACCCTACCTATGGAAGAAAAATATATAAATACACACATAAGATTATTCCTGTTTCTCCACACATTGAAATGATATGAATGTGCCAGCTTACATCTTGAAAGTGGCTTAGGTATTGATATTCTTTTTATCTTTTAGTAAATGTAAGACTTTTGGAGATTGGTTTTTCATAATTTGATGCTTGTTACCATAGCTAATGATGTGGTAATCAAACTAAATAAAATTTACCTGTTTGTAAAACACAAAGCTGTTGATACAGAGAGGAAGTATTTCTTTGCTAACATTTACTTTTTTTTTTCTACACTACATCCCATTTGTAATTTCTCTTTCCTCTCCTTTTCATCCCCCTCCCCCCAATTATCCTGTCTTCCCTTTCTCCTTAGAAAAGGGGAAGCCTATGGATTTCAGCTCACCTTGGCATATCAAGTTGCAGTAAATCTAGGGCATTTCCTCCTATTGTGGCTGGACAAGGCAGCCCAGCTAGGGGAAAGGGATCCAGAGGCAGACAACAGAGCCCCTGCTCCTGCTGTTAGGATTACCACATGAAGACCAAGCTGCACAACTGTTACATATTTGCAGAGGACCTAGATCTGTCCCATGAGTACTCTGAGTTTGGAGGTTCAGTTTCTGTGGTCCACTAGGGGCCCAGGTTACTTGATTTTGTAGTGGTGTCCTTGACCTCTCTGGCTTCTATCCTGTCTCCCTCCCTTCCACAGGATTCCCCTAGCTCTGCCTAATATTTGATTGTTTCCATCAGATGCCGCATGAAGCCTCTCAGAAGAGCGTTATGCTATGTGCCTGTCCACAAGTATAGCAGAATATCACTAAGAGTGTCAGTGGTCGGCTGCCTCACATGGCATAGGTCTCAAGCGGGCCAATCTTTATCCCTACATATCCTGTAGACAGGACAAATTTTGTGTCGAAGGTTTTGTGGCTGGGTTGGTGTCCCAATCCCTCCATTAGAAATCTTGTCTGCAGATAGCCTTTCAGTTCCATATCCCCCATTGGTAGGAGTCTTAGCTAGGATTCCTTTATCCTGGGTTTCTAGTTCATTCCAGAGATGCCCCAATACCAATTCTAGTTCTCTTACCTAGTACTCTCTCCCTCTGTCCTCCCCCAACTTAATCCCCCCTGCTTTCCTCCCCAACCCAAACCTGCTCTGCCCACTCTCTCTAGCCACGACCAATGTCTATTTTATTTCCTCTTTTCAGTGAAGTTCAAACTACTCCTTTTGAGCTCACCTTGTTACTTAGGTTCTTTGGGTCTATGGATTGTAGCATGGTTATCCTGTACTTTGTGGCTAAAATCCACTTACAGGTGTCTTTCTGAGTCTGGCTTAACTTGCTCATAATAATCTTTTCTAGTTACATCAATTTGCCTGAAAATTTCACGATGTATTCTTTTTTAATGTTGACTAGTACTCCATTGTATAAATGTAATGAGCCTGTAAGACAGCAGAGTTGTCAGGAGCAAAATTAAGAGACATTTTTGGTGACAGTGACTTGGCAATGCTTTTAAGGCATTAAGTAATAAATTAGGTAATGTCAGCTGACTAGCAGCTGGTGCGTGTGGAAGAGCCATAAGCCAAGCAATACCGTAAAAAAAGTATATAAAACCACAGCCTGAGCCCACCTTCGTGCGGCAGGCTAGACTCTTTGGGAGGAAGCCGCAAGACCGCCAATAACCAACCTATTCCCGAACAGCTGCTTGAAAAGCCCAGAGCACCTTAACAAGCCGGCCCTTGAAGGACCACCTTATCAGACTGGTCCTGGAAGGCTGCTCCCGAGCAACTGCAGCTTTCTTTGTCTCTGAGGCCTGGCTGGAGCAGAGAAGCTCAGAGGCCCATCATCAGAAGACCCATCTGAGTCCCAACAGGAACTGCGAAGTTCCAGAACCTAGTAGAAGACACTGAAACACCAGAGGCAGCGTGTCCGAGCCCGTACCTGTGGTCAGATTGTATCCCCCATAAGGTGTATAATGTGCTATGCAATTCTTAGATATCTGTGTGATTTGTGGGATTAACGCAGCATTCAAAAATCATTCTGGCGTTGGCTTTTATCAGTACCTTGCTGCCCTTTGGTGGCATCTCGGTTAAAGTCCTCCAGCATAATCAAGCGCTTGTGACAATAAACATATCACATTTTCTTTATTCATTCTTCAGTTGAGGGACATCTAGGTTATTTCTAGTTTCTGGCTATTACAAGTAAAGCTGCTATGAACATAGTAGAGCAAGTATCCTTATAGTATGGTGGAACATCTTTTGAGTTTATGCTCAGGTGTGTTATAGTTGGGTCTTGAGGTGGAACAAGTTCCAGTTTTCTGAGAAACCACCAAATTCATTTCCAAAATGGTTGTGCAAGTTTGTACTCCCACCAACAATGGAGGATGTTCCCTTTGCTCCATATCCTCATCAACATGAGCTGTCACTTGAATTTTTGATCTTCGATGTTGTGATGGGTGTAAGACGGAATCTCAGAGTCATTTTGATTTGTGTTTCCCTGATGACCAAGGGCACTGAACATTTAAGTTCTCATTTAACAGCTCTTTAAAATTCTCTGTTTAGACATGTACCCATTTTTAATTGGGCTCTTTGGATTGTTGATGGCTTGAATTCTTTTTATATTTTGGATGTTGCCGTTCGGACTCCTCTTACCAGACCTTCCTGGCACAGTGGACCCACAATTATTGCCAGTGGATTCCGAGAGGAGGAAGCAGGAGACAGGAATGGTGAGGAGTGAGGAGACTTCAGGTAGCTGTGGCCACAGGAGAAGTAGACATTCAAGGAGGCTGGCTTCAGTGAGACAGCTAAGTTAGTTGTGGGAAACAAAGGCTACTTAAACCTTTTGGGAGTTGATAGAGGCTTTTCTCTGTGTGTGTGTGTGTCCATGTTTGTACTTCATTTGTCACGGCCAAGATTCTGGGAATGTCTTATTTGCATAAAGAATTCCAGGTGCTTGCTGGACATGACCTTAGAAGGAGAGGGGAAGTTTAACCTGTAACCTGGCCCCTGGCCGCCAGGCTATGTGACTGCCTCAGAGGTGGGAGACGTGGGCGTCCTAAGGCTGTGTGCCCTGGAACATGCAGGGAGGGAGGGAGCAGTCCTATTCCTGCTGCTCTCAAGAAGAGGTTTTCAAGGTTTGGATCCTCCTTAACCCCACTCTTGCTCCACGCTGGCTCCCCTGTAGCACTGTTCCTCAGATCTACAGGTTATCAGTCCACTGTAGGAGGTTGAGCTGCTGGTGAAGCTCTTTCCCCATTCTCCAGGCTGCAGTATCATCTAAATTTTCAAATATTGCTGAGTTTTGAAGTAAGACCTATTGATTTTTTTTGGATTTTCTTGGAGCCTGTTGTTATATTCCCCTTTTATTTTTAATTTTGTTAATTTGGAGACTCTATGTCTGCCTTTTGTTAGTTTGGCTAAGGATTTGTCTATCTTGTTGATTTTCTTAAAGAACAAGCTCTTGGTTTCGCTTATTCTTTGTATTGATCTCTTTGCTTCTAATTTTTTGATTTTTAGCTCCAAGTTTGATTATTTCATGCCATTTACTACTCTTGGGTGTGTTTGCTTCTTTTTGTGGTAGAGCTCTCTAGTATGCTATTAATTCGCTAGTAGGAGATCTCAATAATATCTTTATAAAGTCCCTTAGTGCTGTGAACTTTCCTCTTAACATTACTTTCATTGTGTCCTGTAGTTTGGCTATGTTGTGCCTTCATTTTCATTGAATTTTAGAAAGTCCTTGGTTTCTTAATTTGTTCCTTGACCCAGGGTCATTGAGTAGGGACTTGTTCATTTTCCATGGGTTTGTAGGCTTTCTGTTTTTTTCTGTTATTGTTCAAGTTCAGCATTAATCCATGGGGGTCTGATAAGAAACAAGGGGTTATTTTAGTATTCTTGTATCTCTTGAGACTAGCTTTGTGACCAAGTATATGGTCAGTTTTGGAAAAAATTCTATGCGGTACTGAGAATACGGTATATTCTTTGTGTTTGGATGGACTCTTCTATAGATATGTGTTAGGTCCATTTGATTCATGAAGTCTGTTAGTTTCATTGTTTCTCTGTTTAGTTTCTTTCTTGATGACCTACCTGGTCATTGGTGAGAGTGGGGTATTGAAGTCTCACATTATTGATCTGTTTTTTATTTAATCTTTAATAATAGTTCTTTTACAAAAGTGGGTGTCCTTGCATTTGGGGCATAGCAATTCTGAATTGAGACATCATGTTGATGGATTTTTTTCTTTGATGTACATGAAGTATCCTTTCCCATCTTTTTTTTTTAATTTATTTATTTTTATATCAATCAGAGGTTAGGTACTTTGCATCCCCAGCGTAGCCCCTTCCCTCTTTCCCTCCCACTCTCCCCATCCCTCCCTCATCTCCTCCCAGCCCACTCCAAGTCCACCTACAAGGGAGGATCTCCTCCCCTTCCATCCGACCCCAGTTCATCTTGTCTTCTCAGGGCTGGCTACAATGTCCTCCCCTGGGATCTAGCCAGGCTGTTACTCCCTGACATGTATGGGGGAGGGTCAAAGAGTCAGCCATCAAGTTCATGACTGAAACAGTCCCTGTTTCCCTTACTAGGGTCTTCAGTTCGACCCTGCCAAGGGCTTGATTGTGAGTCTTAATATATGCTCTGATACATTGCTATACTGATTCTTTCAGAGGTCCTCTTTGGTATGCTCCTATCCTGTTGCTTGTTTTCTCCTCCATTCAATGTCCTACCTATTAGTTCATCTAAACGAGCATTGACAACCTGGGTCCTCCTTCTTGTATATCATCCCTAGGTGTGTAGATTTCAGCATGACCTTCCTATCCTATAGGTCTATATAAGTGAGTATATACCATATGTTTCTTTCTGCTTTTGGGATACCTCACTTAGGATGATCGTTTCTAGGTCCCACCATTTGCCTGCGAATTTCAT
>CM053765.1:23470739-23518020 GCA_028658305.1 Pachyuromys duprasi
TACATTTGCAAGTTGATATTCATTATTACTGATTTCCAGGCATACTGTTGAGTAAATATTAAGGGATCTCTGGCAGTTCCCAAAGTTTTTTTCAAATAATGAGAAAAGGGGACTCAAGTAAGGAATCAGTATGTAATCATGTTGTGAAACAGGGTAGAAATGCAGTGTTCAGCATGAGACTGATACTGACTGCATTTCCTTTATACTAGAACAAAACGCTTGGACTGGGTACTTTAGTAAAAACGTAAACTTACTATTGCACAATTATAGAGGTTGAGAATTCTTAAGATGAAGCCACTTTCATTCTCTCTTTATGGTAGAAGCCAACTATCAGCTTCCAAGAACTTCCTAAATAGAGGCAGGACTTAACTCCTAGTATGTCAAGAGAGAGGGGGAATGAAAGCCAAAGGGCTCTAGCTAGTTACCGCTAACATCTTTATAATGTTGTGTTCTCATCCACAAATAGTCCACCTTCCTTAGGCATTCACATCCTTAGGACCCCCACCCAACAACATCATGTTTGGTTTTAAATTTAATGAGTAAATTTGGAAGGACATGGGCATTCAGACACATCAGGGTAAACAGGCAAACATTTTGGATTGAAGTTCAGTGTATATTTAGCTGTGAATATTGTTTCTAGAATAGAGGATATAAAGGAATAGTGGATGATTAAACTGAGTCCCACTCATAAAGGGTTTGAAAATGTCATGTTCTAAACATCGTATACTGAAATCCATTGCAAATGTTTAGGGTGAAATGTTTTTGTTCTATGAAGCTTATTTTCCACAAGAAGGAAGGACTGGAATGTAGTCATAAATTCAACATGTATTTCATGAGCACCTATTAGGAGCCTAGTACTTCTCTTGATGTCCCAGTCTGAAGCGATTCAAGGCAACAAGATCAGTGACACCACGGTGCTCAAACAGCAAATGTTTTCCTGTTTCTGAAGAGTATGAAAAAGTCCAAGTAGAGCACATGGGATGGGACAAGTGTGTATGTGATGTTTTAGATCTCTTTACCTCAAAGCAGTTCATCCTGATTAATAATTCAGTTCCATAGCAGGTGCTGAGGGCAGAACTAGTCCTGACAAATCACCAGCCTGATATTACAGGTGGGTTTCCAGAACTGCAGACAAACCATGGCACTGCAACTGAGGTGATAAGGGAAGTTATCATGGGTGAGTAGCAGAGAGAGCGGGGAGGATTCAAAAGAATGGGTGAATGTGTGGACATAGAATCTGAAGTGAAATTTATTTACCTTAGGAGGGGAAATCAAAGCTAGCAGGGAAGCTGTAAGCTTAAGCGTTCAGAGTTAACCTGTGTACCACTTCTTGGTATAAGACAGTGGAGAAGCAGCTGGGCTTCCATTCTTTATAGACCTGCCTGAACCAGCCATTATAGATAGACCTAGATGCTGTTAATCCTACTTATTGAACACTTGAAAATTATGACACAGATGGCCAGATTTCAAAATTGTTCTTCGGGAATTGTATTAGGGTTCTCTAAAGAACAGAACTGATAGAATATATACATGTATATGTGTGTATCTATCTATCTATCTATCTATCTATCTATCTATCCATCTATCTGTATGTATGTATATATATGTATGTACATGTATGTATATATACATATATATATTTTAAAGGATTTATTAAACTGAATTGCAGAATGTGGTCCAGATAGTCTAACAGTGTCCATCTCACGCTGGAGAGGCTGAGAATCTGGCAGTTGTTCAGCCCACAAGCCTGGCTGTCTCAGCAGTCCCAATCTATCACTAGTGGCTGGGGGGATTCCTGGAGAGTAGCTGGTCATTGGACTATATTGGAAGCTGGAGAAACCGACTCTAATATCAAGGAAGGAATGCTATGGCTATAAAATGGATTCACTTGCCTGCCAGTGAAAGTGAAATTAGGCAAGCAAAAGCAAAGCATCCTTTCTGTCCTTGTTTCTGTACTGCCATCAGAAGATTTTGCCCATATTTATGACAAGTCTTCCTGCTTCAAATAATCTGATCATAAAACTCCCTTACAGGAGTGCCCAGGGGCTTTAGTTTTTGTTGATTCCAGATCTATTTAAGTTAACCATCATGATTATCTATCATAAACGATTAACAGCTTTTGAGTCCACATAGAATTGTTCTTTTTATGGAGGGCTTTATATTTATTACGGAATGCCTACGTAGACAGGCTAGCTTCGTGGAATTGGGGAGTCTCTGTTCTTCCCTTGAAAGTTTGTGATGGTCCTTTAGCTCTTGACAAAAGGCAACCATTCTCTTAAGAGTCAGCTCATTTCGTTTTCACTTCTCCCTGGTGTTGTGTTTGCCACAGATTCTCATTGTCTCACTCCCTCCTTCCTCTAGTTGTGTTGCTGCTTGCCCTGCTCCTGGCCACACTAATTATGCATCTCCAGCCTTCTCTAAGCGTATGTGCTCATTTGAAAATGAACTGTATATATTTGTCATTAGATGCAGCTTTAGGCATTGTTGATGAATGTGTTACACACAAAATGTATGTTTATGTGCATATATGTATGTATGCATACCAAGCAAAGGAAGGATGTAGGAATCATGATGGAAGCAAAGAATGCTGTGATTACAGTTGGTCATTTTAGGTCAGGGAAATTCTCTGATGAGATGCTTTTTGAGTGGAGGTTGTGCATATTGTTGCATATTACAACTGTTCAGCACCAGGCTTTTCCTGCCTCTAAATACTTACAAAGAGAAGTGCTGGGCAAAGAGGTCTGTGCTTGAGAGTAGAGCCTTTGCCATGTATTATAAACTCATAGACCTACTTAAACCTCAGGTATTAGCCTGAAAGAACAGGACATTTTGTTTTCCAAATAAAGATAACAGTTTCTACTTTAGGGAATCTGAAGATGAACCTTTTTTTTCCTTTCCTTTCGCAGTTTGTTGAGACCCAGCCCTCTCTAGCTTGTCAGTTATGATTATATATACTGCTTCCAGCTAATGCAAATAGCAAAGCTGCTGATGGAAGAGGGGAATTTGGAAGTATTGCGGCAACATGAAATTGAGTCAGTCAGTGTGCTGATGGAGTTTATAGAGCCTGGCTTCTTTGTACCTAGAAATCATCCCCACTCTCTAAGTCTGGAAATTTACTTCTTTCTTTTTATTTATCTCTTTATTTATTTACATTTTCTTGATCACCTTTTCACTTAAAATTGTCTAAAGGCAGAAGCTTAAAAGGCAAAATGCCTCCATTGCCGTTTAATAATCAACCCCAGCAGGGAAGGAAAAGTTAATTAAAATCTATGAAAATGAAACAAGTACCCTTTAAAGATAGGCAGTGCAACGTGGCAGTGTTAATGTGACAATTTGTTAATGGACTAGGCAGTTGTAATCAGTATTAAAAATTACTTGAGGCTTTTTTATGTTTATGAAAGCTACTAATTAAAGGAAGCAACGACCTGTGAGATTATCCAGGCAAACCATTTGCCATCTGAACATAGCGTGCACGAGAGCTCTCCATCGCTTTCACTCCTGTAATCTCACATTGGCAACTGTCTTGTTTACTTATATTCTTTAGCTTGGTTTTTGTTCAGTCCCTTCTATTGGAATGAGGTTCACATTTTAAATTCTCATTAATAGTAAGGAGCTGAAATCACTAAACCCCCAACCCTTCCTCTTCTTAAATCGGGTTTGGTATGCTTGACTGCCTTTCACAAGTTTTCTCTGATGTCTGGTTTGGGGGAAAGCTGTCTTTTGAAGGCCTTCTGAGTCTTTTATTGCCTTGACACTGATGTAAAAGAAATTGATCTAGCAAATGAAAATTTTCGTGTTATATAATCCATTTGTGGTGGGGGGGATCTATTGTGTGCTGTTTTCAGCTTCCAAGTGAAACAGTGATTTAATTTGTTTATTGGACTTTGAAGGACATAGGTGAGTTATAGGGGAATCATTGTAATTGTGAGGAAGAAAAGGGAAGGTGTGTGATTATGTAAAGTGTGTTTATCCTAGGTATTAGAGAAAACAGAGATTAGGGGTGAATTGGAATAATTTGGTGTGGTGCTCATTATCAGCATGCTGGCTTAACAATGACAATAATTACTGAAACTAAGTGAAGAATTTGTTTTGCATTTTTACAAAATTTTGGGAGATGATTGCTATCCATATTCATTGCAAATAATTATTCTTCATATTCAGTGAGTAACTCAACCAAAGTGCAGTGCTTAACGTTCCCGTGCTAGAGACATGTACGCCATGCACTGTAAAGTTGTTAATAATAAAATCCCATAATTTCATTTATAATTACAACATTGTGGGCAAAAGACATTAAGTTTTCGTTTTGACAAGTCCATGGAGGTAACCAACAGCAGCAGGAGAGCACTGCTCTCCTCACTTTCATTCTGTTTTGTGCCATGTTGTACGACCTTCTAAAGGTAAAGAGAACAGAAAAAACAAAGTCAGTGTCAATGCTTTATATATTCTCCTTTCTTCTTTAACTCTGCAAGCGCTTTGGATAGTTTGCTTTTATTATTTACCTAAAATCCCATGGGTTGCTGGCATAACTCAGGGTAAAGTGCTTTCTTAATGTTGGGTTTAATCCCCTCCAATAAAAAAAATATTAAGCAAACAAGGCTTAATTAAATAGTATTCAGAACTAAAGCTTCTAAATATGATAGCAAAGAATTTGAGGCTATTGAAATGCAAGGCATATATGAGAACAAAATATACTAAAATAATGGTGTGATTGACATGGAAACAAACACAGATGTTTGAGTGGAGTTTGACCATGAGCAGTGTTGCGGACTGGATCTGTTGATAGTGAGGAAACTTGTAGGATGTGTCCAGTCCCGTGGAATTAATTTATTGGCCATGCGTCTTTAAGGAGATACTAAGACACTGATCCTCTCTTACTTCCTTGGCTTCTCTCCCATTGAAGTAAACCTCTTTGTTCTGGCACATAACACCCCTCCCAGATAGGCTGCTTAACTACAGACCCCAAACAGTGAGTCCACCTGATGATGGAAAGAAATCTGAGAAACCGCAAACTGAAAGAAGCCTTTCCTCTTTTAAATTTTCTTTTTCTCACCTATTCTCTCCCAGTGTAGTTTTGAAAGCCTATTAACTTTACTTTGAGTTGCTATTGCAGACATTATAAGGAGATACTTCGTTGAGACAGATGATAATTCTTTTTAGGAAGATCTTTTATAAACCATGTGCTTAGGAGTCTGGACTTTATGCTAGCATGAGAAATACTGGCCATTTTTAGCTCTTGTGCCCTTCTTTCATATCCACAAAGAATATCATAATAGAGTTAATTTCCTTGGCATTAGCCCATGTTATGGTTTGAATGTGAAATGCCTCTCCTAGGCTCAGGTATTTGAACATCTTCTCTGAAACTGGTTGTGATGTTTTGAAAGGTTGTAGAGCCATTAGGAAATAGAGCCTGACTGATGGGCCTGGATCAGTGGAGGGTTAGAGCCTGTCCTTGTTTCTGGTCCTTTCATCCGCTTCCTGGTCCACATCATATGTGTGGCTCTGCCTCCCACTCTCTGTCATACCTTTCCTCCCACAATGGACTAAAATCGCCTGAAACAGTGAGCCACGAGCTCTTCCTCTAGTTGTTTCAGTTGTATGCTTTTGCATGGCATCGGGAAAGTTACAAATATACTTTTTTGTACTTGACCATATACATGATTGGTATCTAATCTCATCAATAGTTCTCAGCCACAGAATACCTTTAAATGAATATTAAGAATTCCTGCTGAAGATCCACAATCCTAGAAAGTTTAGGTGAGAGATTATGCTAATGTGAGACCAGAGTGGGAACAGGCAGGATGCTGTGTTCAGGATGCAGGATTCGTAAGTCAGATGGGAAATTTTGCAAAGTATTTGAAAGTAGAAGGCATGTATGCTTTCTAGAAGAGGAATAGACTTATAGAACCCAAGGATCCCACTGCTTCCCTGAGAGTTCTTTTGTGCGTATGTGTGGAAATGAGAGGTTGACAATGGCCACCTACTTTTCTCTCTCTCCACCTCACTCTTTGAGGCAGTCTGATTGCTGAAAGTGTGGTTTTGCATTTCAGCTGTACTGGCTGGTCCACAAGTACCAGGGCTTTTTCTATCTTCTTTGTGTCCATCATCCCCAAGACCTGTTGTGCAGGCCCACAATGCTACGGCCAGCTTTTTATCTGGAGACTGGGAGTCCAAACTCATGTCCACGTGCTTCATGCTTACAAAGTCAGCACTTTACTCTGTGCTATCTCTATAGTCCTGGGATGTGTTAAGAAATAACATTTTGATTTACACATATCATCCTTTTGGCATTTAATAAAACTTCATTGTTTCATAACTTTTTTCAGCTTGTTTTCCACGTACTGAACTCAGCAAAGGCACTTAATTTTTCATTAATAAGGTCTAAGGAAAGAAAGGCAATATGTTGCATCATATCAGTTTCAGGAAAGAATAAGTATCTGTGAGAGCGTGCATGATTTTTATCCTACTGATAACATGTACGAGTCCAATACTCTTTCAATGTGTTTTAATATGTGATGAATACTAATAAGTATCATTTCTGTAAGTTGGTGTGATAAAGTTACATATTAGTAGTTGAAAAGGATGTGTACTCCATCTCATTTAAATATGAATCCAAGTGTTTAATTTTTGTATTACTTCTTTTTTATTTCTTTTATTTTTTTTTAGATTGTAATATAATGACATCATTTACTCTCTTTTCTCTCATTATGCCAAGTCCTTCTATATACCATTCCATGCTTTCAAATTTATGGCCTTGTTTTTTCATTATGTGTTGTTACATGTATATATACTTGTATGCCATACCTAACTTTTTCTCTGGGTGCTGGAAGTCTTTCTGTTTGCAAACCCTCCATTCTATCCACCCTGTTCCCAACTACATATGTACAATCTGCTCAGTCTCTATAATGTTACTTATCTGTCTGTTTCCAGGGCTGAGCACTTGGTGTCAGATACCCAGTTGATGTACTCTTTCCTGGAAAAGGCTGCTTCTCCTGCTTTCAGCAGTCTCTAGTTGCCTCTGGTTCTTTCTGTATGATTTAGGACTCTTAGGCGTTCCCCTAACCAGTTAAACATATTTATTCTTGTTGTCCTTATTTAGCTGATGTTTAGGCAGTAATATTGTTGAGATTTTATGGGTGTAGCTTCTTATATTCCTAGGAACCACAATCGCACAGCAAACTGCCTGAACTTTTAGGTCTTAAAATATTTCCGCCTTCTCTCCTGTGAGGGTCACTGCGCCTTGGGCGAAAGGGTTGTGTTGTCGTTGAACTGGCTCCACAACTGCGGAATGGAGTTGGTTTTGACTTTCTGTAATGGCCTCCACATACTGCAAGGGAAAGTTTTATGGATGACGGTGGAGAACTACAGTTAACTTGTGAATATAAGGATGAATGCTTATAATGTAGATAATTTACTGTGTAATAAGATGGTAGTTATAGGGTCTGCAAGATCCATGAATTCCCTAGCCCTGGGTAGATGGTAAGGTTTCTAGTACCTGGCATGATTTTTCCCCGTGTTGAGCAGGTCTTCAGTTAAATTAGACAGCTGTTGATTACTGCCAAAGTGTGTGTGCTACTATTGCAACCTGCAAGGCTGGTTGTTGTTGTGGTTCGTAGGCAGCATAGGTTGGTAGGACTGTTGTTTGCTTTCCCCCTTTGGAAACTTGCATCGTGACTTTTAGTACCATGAAAGCCCCAGGCTTTCAAATCATTTCCAGCTCAGTGGGCTTCTGCCTCCTATGGTGTCTTCAGCAAAAGGGACCTACCTTTGACCTCCAGGGGCAACTGAGGGCAATAGCAATAGCCTTTACTGTTGTTTTTGTTTGTTTGTTTTTGCTAGATCTATAGACAGACAGACAGAACAGTATTATTCGTTTGACTTTTATTTCTTAGTCACCATAGAGTAGCAGAAAGAGGATGGGTGATTTTGTATTCAAGTCATTTTAACAGCAATGCACATGTCCTGTATTTCATTGATACAGGAGATGGTAAACTGATTTTTTTTTTCAAAAGTAAGATTCACACAAAACAACAGTCCACTTTGAAGGCTACATTTTTATATAGGTTTTTACAATTATTATTTCTGTCTCATTTCAGACATGAGCCCAGATAGACCCCACAGATGTGAGAACACATGTCCATTTTCTTCCCTCCACCTTCACATTCCTTTGTAATTTATCTTCTGTCTGTGGGTTTGTCTATCCAGCCTTTTCATATAACCAAATGATATAACATATAGTTAAGTATCACTTTGTTTACTCATTCATTCTTTGATGCACTGTTGAGTTGTTTCCTATATTTGGCTATCAGAGATGCTGCTGGTCACAAAAGTCTCTGCCTACTTTACTAAGCCATACTCCAAAGCCAGGGCACATGAGTGCCTAGGGACACTTTGGAAAATGAACTCTGAGTATCCCTGCCTTATTTTCTTTTCTTGCTGCTATGACAAAATCCTCTGACAAAAGCAGCTTAAGAAGAAAGGCTTTGTTTTTGGCTCACAGTTTAAAGTCATAGCTATCACAACAGAGGAGCCACAGTGGCAGAAGCTTGAGGGATCAAGTCACCTGCATCTGTTATCAAGTAGCAAACAACATACTTCTGCTCACCTTGTGTTGAAGAATCTTCACCTTAATTTAACCTTATCAAGATAATCCCCCAGTCATGCCCAGAGGCTAACCTAACCTAATCTGCCAGGACTATGCCTAGAGGCTTGTCTCCTAGATGATTTCATAGCCTGTCAAGTTCATAATTATTACCGGCCATCAGACCTTTCTTAATAAACCCACTGAATTCATGAAATTTGACTATTGTATTTTTATCCTTTCTGAAGCATTTCCTAAATTTCCTTTCTTTATTGACTGTGTATGTGTGTGTATGTGTTCTATATGTGGGAGTGCATATACTTACCTGTGCATGTGCCTATGGTGCCAGAAGTTGATACTGATTATTTTTTGATAATTGTTCTCCATCTTAATTATGATGATGATGATGATGATGATTTTGAAATAGGATTTCTCCCTTGGCCTATAGCTCACTGAGTAGGCTAGGCTCTCCTACCAGTGAGACCCAGGAATTCCCCTGCCTCTGCCTTCCCAACGCTGGAGTTGCGAGTGTGTGTCACTATGCCTAGCTTTCTAATGTAGGCTCTAGTTGACCTAATATTTGGTCGTCTGTGCTTACACAGCCAACACTTAACCAACAGAGCTATTTATTGTCTTTGGTTCATAACCCACAGTTTTGTTTCTGTCTTTCTTTGCCATGAACTCTGCCTCAGATTCCTTTTCAATACATTTCCTTCCTGCTTGGAAAGCTTACTTTAGGCTCCTGGATGCATCACATACATACTAATTTAATCTTTCTTTTTAAGGATTTATTTATTCTATGCCTGTGGATGTTTTCTCTGCATGGTCTCTGTCTGCATATCAGAGGGGGCGTCTGATCCCATGAGATGACAGTTTTAGATAATTGTGATCCACCATATGGGTGTTGGGAATTGAACTCAGGACCTCTGTAAGAGCAGCCAGTGCTCTTAACCGCTGTGCCATCTCTCCAGCCCACTACTATTATCTTTCTTTGGAAACAAACCTTGGTTTCACTTCCATTCCTAAAAATGTTAACGAAATAGAAGATTCTAGGTTGTTAGCCACTTTCCTTTTATATTAAAAAATATGATGTTTCTTTATGGCAATTTGTATTGTTGTAATTATTTTCCTCCTAAAGTTAAATGGTTGTTTGGTTAGCTGGTTTTGTTTTGTTGTTGCTTTCAATATGTTTTTGTCTTTGGTTTCCAGGAGCTTTGACTACTAGGTGTCTCAGTGTGGGTTTCCTTGGGTGTCTAATGTTTAACATTCACATGTTTTCTTCAATCTGAAGTTTGTGTTTTATCAAAATTTGAACAATTTCTAGTGTGTAGGTACATGGTTGCTAAATTATGGTGAGTTCCCAGTTCCATCTGGACTCTCATCTTTGCCTTGACCTTGTATTGGCATCAGTCAGAACTGTTTTTTACATTCTTTGTCCTATTGGCTATTAGTCACGTCTTCTTTCAGTTGCTCTTCATATGGCATCTATATTTCTGAAGCCTCACTGTTCCTCACTTGGGCAAGGGAACTATAAAGTGCTTAAACTGTGAATTTGTGACCCTAATCCAGAAAATTTAATGTAGGTAAAATATTCAGTTATTATAACTGTGTCTCCATTGTTTTAGATAGTATCAGCTGACACTTATGACTCAGATTCTTACGAATGTCTTCATTATATAACAAAATACATGTGAATATCTTGTACATTGTGAGTCAGGCATTAGAGCAGGTGCTGGAGACATAGTGCCGAGAAGCAGTTTCTTCCCTTGGAATATTTTGTTCCACCCTGGATTTTACATGTTCACATCAGCACACACCTTTTATAGGAATGTCTACGTTGTATACCCTTGTCTATATAACTATACTTCAGTGTAGGCATAGCACTAGGGATAAGTTTTTAAAACATTAAGAACTTTTGGAGGACCTGAACATAGGACTGTCTTTGGAGTCATCAATTATGACAGATGTAACTTTTAAAAATGTGTCCTGCAGGGCTACATTTTCATCATTCCTTCTTTGCTACAGCTTTCTTTGCTTAGATTTCACTGAATTCTAGGTATCTCCTGTGGTGTCCCTGTACTTCAGGGATTTCTTGTTGATTTCTTGCTCCAGTGATTCTTGATCGTTAGTGCCTTAAATGTGTTCTTAGTAGAATATATCACTTATTAAAACTTCTATGTTATATGGGGTTCCTATTATGCTGTACTACATGTCACAAATTTGGTGGATGAAAACTACACCAGCTTATTATATGAAAGATCCAGAGGTCAGAGTTGACATCGGCCAAAGTCCAGGCTATTCTCTCATGGGGTCTTGAGCAAAGTCTGTTTTCTTGTCTTTTCTAGCTTCTGGAGGCTATTATGTCAGCCTTCCTCTGTTTTCAAAGCCAGCATAAACATACAGATACATGTTGTTTGTGGGAATTCCCAAAGCAGACACTGCTGGTATTTAAGGTTGAGTTGTACTTTGTAACAAGCATGCTCTACCCCATTCCAGCATCCCCTTTCCAGAGTCTGTTTACAACTGGCTCATTGTAGTGGCAGAATTTTCTTCTAAAAGCTCAAATTTGCTTTGGCTCTAGAGAAGAACCCTTGCTAGGTCTCAAACTTGGAACAAAAGGCTAACTGAGGTGCCTATTAGCATGTCAAAGCAGATACTGTCTCCAACACCAACACCTATTAGGGAGGCATTCTGGTTGGCAAACCCCACCCCTTACCTTAAGCCCTCCAGCCCAGGGACTGGGCTAGGCGGCTTTCTCCAGCTTCTCTTCCCCTATAACCCAGCCATTTTGCTGTGCTGGGTTCGTGGTCTCCTGTTCCCTGGGCTTACACCTGGCCTCTTGACTCCTAACTCTCCCCTTTTTCCTTCCCGCTGTTCTACCTGGCCTCCTTCAGCCACTTGGTCTTGTTCACTCTGAACTCTTCAGATGCCTCTGCCTTGCTCTCCCTTACATCTGTAATAACCCCTTACGAACAATCATGTCCTCTTTTTATTTTATTTTATTTTCATTCACTTTGTAACCTATAAAACATCACTACTGTAACCTAGTAGCTGCATCATAAAACAAGAATTTTTTGTAGTTCATAGGAATTATCTGTATGAATAGGCATGACTTTATGCCATCATTTAAGCATACAGAACTTATTAACCTTGAAATAGTGCTTATAGTCAATCACATATTTCTCTTTCCCACTTTGTTAGTCACATGTCTTTTCAAGCAAAAAGTCTTTTGACCAATTTAGGATGGTGATTTTTTTTTTCAGTGAGCACTCCCTTAGTTTCTCTTTATAGATATAACAAAAGATTAATTGTTGACTACATCAGAACTTTCCTTTTCTAACATAGTTTTCTTCAACCCCAGAGCTAGAAAGGAGCAAAATGGGATAAGGTAGGTTGTTGTGCTTTTTTAATTTCTTTAAATTTTTTTGTGGGGGGGGAGGGCTATTTTCCCAGAAATAAATTAGCTTTAAATGAAAACATGAGTACCTGTATTTATGTGTCTTACCACGTAACCAAGGCAGACATTGGCTGTAAAACCATTTGTTTATTGAGCCATCATATACTGGGCCAGTTCAGCCCCATCTATGGACTAGTATGTTGTTTTAGTGTCTCACAAACTGCAAGGGATAGACAGAGGTTTTGAATGTTGCTCTTCTCTTTAACCTGTGTTTTATGTGCTAAATGTCTGGTGTGGAGACTCTGAATCACTGTGGCATGTTCACTGACAGCCAGTTGGTGGCAGTAGATATGATAAAGTTTTAGTAATGTAGCTTTCTATCCTAGGTGGAGTCTAAAGTCAGTGGGCTGAATGGCCTCTTTGCTCGTTTGTTTAAAAGTATAGCTGATGCTTTTTACACGTTATTGATCCCACAATGGATACTTAGGGTAAATTGAAAAAAAATAGTAACATGTCTGATTTTTATTATGTGCCTGCCACTATTTTAAGTGCTTTGTATATGTATTTCTCTCTTTCCCTACTGGGTATTTCTTCCTATAGATACCAAAATCTCTGGCAGCAAGTCCCTCTAGTTAATTAATAATGTAGTGTGTATATAACCATCTCATGTACTTTAAATCATACCCAGATTACTTATAATAGCCAACACAATGTAAATGATACACTAATAGTTGTTATTGTTTTAGGATACACTGACAAAGGTAGGAAGGATCTGTAAATGGTCATTGTGTACGTGATTTTAAAAGAAGATTTAAAAGCTATGGTTGGGTGATTCCATGGATATGAAACCCAGAGAGTTAACAATATTAATTTAAAGGCAAACATATTTGACTATATTTACCTTTATTACCTTGACTAGTATAATGAAATAGGAGAAATCATTGCTGTCTCATATTGAGCTAGAAGATTATTCAGTGATCATTCAGGAAAACAAAACTACACCTATTGTAGGCTAAGTCCATCATCTGTGGTCCCTTGTGGGATGCCATGTAGCATTTTGATATCCTTATACTTTGACCATTGTCCACAAAGTAAGATACACAGACTAATATTGAGCTTTTGAGAATGTATATTTTCTGCTGTTCTTAGTAAAACACAGGACACATAGGAAGCAGGTCCTCTAACTAACTGGGTACAGCAGCTGACAGCTCAAAGCATCTGTCTGAACTCCAGTGTTTTTCTGCCCAAAGCATTGCTATAAATGCTGCTGTTCTCCAGTGCCAACCTGCCCAGTACCACCTGCCCCAAGTTAGGATTAGAGATGTTTTATAGTAAATGGTTAAAGAAAAAAATAATCATTTCTAAGCTTGATCTTCAACATGTTTAGAAGAGTCAAGTTACTAGTTTGGTGTGTTGGTGTTGCATACCTGTATGCAGTTCACCTTTTGAAGACAAGTATATTACCTGCTTTGATGAAGCCAGAATAAGGTAAATAGGATGGTGTAGAGTTTCCTTAAATAGCCAAGAGATTGGTTGCAAAGGCTACAAAGGAAGTGGTGTGAAAATACCTTACCAAAAACTGTTGTTGTGCTGTGGTACTGTATCTTTGCCTTCAGGACACAAAGTGGAAGCAAATAAAACTAGAGTTCACTTTCCACCCCTGATTTCCTGCTTTTTTTCTGGGAAAGATCTCTCCTGCCACCCTTTGCACTAAATTCTTTCCATTAAGTAATGTCATCCATAGAAGCTGCTTAGTCATAGCAGCTTCTGTGGCAGTTGATTATAATAAATAAAATAGTGAAGGAGAGCTTCAGTGTGTGAGCGCTGAGCAAGGGAGCAAAGCGGCCCTCCGGCCTCTCCTCCCAGTCATTTCTTCTGAGATTTGTGAGAACAAATGAGATCACTCATTATGAAGAGGGCCACTAGCCACAGTCGCAGGAGCAGCATTGTGTTCCTTCACCCCCTTGGCACTCTGAGTGTATTCTCCTAGCTTCCTTCTGTTAGCATACACTGTTGCTTCTCAGTCATGTTCAGCAGCTAAGCTTCACCAACACAGGCTTGTGACTCCACTCTTCATTCCCAACAAAGGTATCTGAACAATACAATTTGGGGGTTTTAAGTAAGATGTCAAAAGTAGAGAGGCACTTGTTAGAAAGATGGGGAAGACCCGAATGTTGATATCAGAATATTCCTAAAGCAAGTCAGAGGAATGCAAATGTGTGTCCTTTAAAGAATATATAGCCGAAGAGTATAAATAAGTACTGAATGGTGCATGTGAGTGTATGCTATGCTACGTAGATTATAAGTTAGGAGAACAAGGTTCTAGATTTGGCTTTAACACTAACTACGTTAGTTATACTTTGGTGTATTTATTGTGAGAACAAACATGGCTTTGTGTATTAATTGTGAGAACAAACAACAAAATTATTTGTCATGGCAGTGACAAGTGACTCAGTGGGGACAGTATTGTGGATCCTTTGGCAATCTTATACTGTATTCTCCTAGATTCCTTCCTAGTTTATTTCTATATCTTGTTACTAAGCTACCTAAAATGTCAATGAAAACTCGTCTCCAAAAATCTATCCTACAGCAACACTATGCTGCTTTATTGTCGATTCACTTGGTTATGGGAGGTTTTCACAGGAGAGTTTTGCTTCTCAGCCATGATCACTAGCTAGGCTTCAACAAAACTGGTTCATAATCCCATTCTTAAGGTTGTGGTTCTCTGAGTTGGAGGGGTACTGGGCTTAGCTGGCAGTTTGTGCATTCTTAATTGTACATCATTATGAGCCATCTGTAATCACCTTCACATCAGCTGGACAGCTCTGCTTCTGGGCATTTACTGGCTGCCTACTGGAGCAGCCTTCAGGATGGCAGGGGTAGGGAACATCCTGGGCCATATGTCTCCTGTCATTAGCAGATTATCTGGGCCTCGTCCATATGGTAATAAGAGTTTCATGTGAAAAAGTACAAATGTGCAAAAGCCAGTGACAGAGGTTTTTATGTAGCATCTGCTCAAAGGGCTAGGCTAGATGCAGGAAGAAGATCTCAGCACAACTGAGAAAAGTAGAAGGAAGCCGGAGAGCTGAGGACACTGGACAATATAACACACCCCAAGTTTGTTTCTATAACTCGTTGCTCAGAAACCTGAAATGCCAATGGAAATATGCCCAAAATATACCCCTGAACAGTACCGTGCCACTTTATCATTGATTCTCTTAATTAGGGGAAACCTTTGGAGTCAAAGACAGTTCATTTAAAGAATACCAAACAGAAACCGCCTGTGACTTCACAGTGCAACACTACATTTTACGGGGATTACCTTCTACCTCTATAGCCCTTTCAGTGCACAGTCTTTAGTGCAGAGTCTCAAAAGCTCATTGCCATCCGTTATCACTTAGAGTGATATTTCCTTCAGTTTCAGGGCAGCACTTGGGGGTATGACATACACCGGAGTTACTTTGTTCTTTTATGTTACTTCCTCCTGCTGTGTCTAGTTTAGCACTTGCTAAAACACTGTGTCTGCCTCTGTGATATGTATAATGGATCTCTTCCAGTTATGTTTGACTTTTATGCAGCACAGCCCCTTGTAAAGGTAAACCAGTCGCAGCACAGTGCCAATGCTAATTCGCAAATTCACTGCTAAAGGTGATTCTTGCCACTTATATCCAAGTTCTGACTCAACCCAGCCTTTTTTAGGTTTGTGAAATCTAATAAGATTTGGAGTACAAAGTGGTATAGCTAGAAGCAGAAAGATCTGCTTGCCAAATATGTTTTTCCTTTGTAGCAAGTGCATAAATTAATGCACTGAGAAACTGGCTGTATGTGTGCACTAAGATGCAGCTCTCTCTTCACTTGACTATTTTACCTTCCGGCCGTTCATTTCTCTGAGACCATGCCACGCTCTTGGTCAGATATACCTATAACACACCCCACTCTTTAAGTATAAAATGATAATTAGTAATAATATTACTTTATATTTGACATTGTATTCTGCTTCTATTAAGAGCAATCATTATTGCAAGGTGTTTTAATTTGGTTATAAAAATTGACTTTAGGCGTCAGAACAAAATGACTGCCTACAGATTGGGAAAGGATCCTCACCAACCCTATATCTGACAGAGGGCTAACATCCAGTATATATAAAGAACTATAAGAAGTTAAAAAGCAAAAAAATCAAGTAATCCAATTTAAAAATGAGGGAAAGAGCTAAACAGAGAATTCTCCATAAAGGAATATCGAATGGCAGAGAAACACTTAAAGAAATGCTCAACGTTCTTAGTCATCAGGGAAATGCAAATCAAAACAACCCTGAGATTTTGCCTCACACCTATCAGAATGGCTATGATCAAAACTCAAGTGACAACACATGCTGCAGAGGTTATGGAGAAAGGGGAACCCTCCCCATTGCTAGTGGGAATGTTAACTTGTACAACCACTCTAGAAATCAATCTGGCACTTTTTCAGACAATTACGAATAGTGCTACTTCAAGATCCAACTATATCATTCCTAGGCATATATCCAAAATATGCTCAAGTATACAACAAGGACATTTGCTTAACCATGCTTGTAGCAGCTTTATTTGTAATAGCCAGACACTGGAAACAACTCAGATGCCCCCCAACTGAGGAATGGATACAGAAATTGTGGTATATCTACAAAATGGAATACTACTCAGCAATAAAAAACAAGGAAATCATGAAATTTGCAGGTAAATGGTGAGAACTGGAAAGATCATCCTGAGTGAGCTATCCCAGAAGCAGAAAGACACACACGGTATATACTCACTCATATAGATGTATACTATAGGATAAACCTACTAAAATCTGTACATCTAAAGAAACTAATCAAGAAGGAGGACTCCAGCTAAAATGCTCAATCCCCATCCAGAAAGGCAAAGAGGATGGACATCAGCGGAAGGAGAAAACAGGGAACAAGGTAGGAGCCTGCCACAGAGAGCCTCTGAAAGGCACTGCCCTGCAGACTATCAAAGCAGATGCTGAGACTTGTGGCCAACCATTGGGCAGAGTGCAGAGAATCTTATGAAGGAAGCAGGAAATAGTAAGATCCGGAGAGGACAGAAGCTCCACAAGGAGAGCATCAGAACCAAAAAATCTGAGCACAGGGGTCTTTCCTCAGACTGATACTCCAGCCAAGTACCATGCATGGATTTAACCTAGAACCCCTGCACAGATGTAGTCCATGGCAGTTCAGTGTCCATGTGGGTTCCATAGTAATGGGAACAGGGACTGTCTCTGACATGAACTGATTGGCCTGCTCTTTGGTCACTTCCCCCTGAGGGGAGAACAGCCTTACCAGGCCACAGAGGAAGACAATGCAGCCACTCCTGATGAGACCTAATAGACTAGGATCAGAAGGAAGGTAAAGAAGACCTCCCCTATCAGTGGACTTGGGATGGGGCATGTGTGGAGAAGGGGAAGGAGGAGAGAGATTGGGAGGCTGGGAAGGAGGGAGCTATGGTGGGGGGGGGGGGATACAAAGTGAATAAAATGTAATAAAAAATTAAAAAACAAAACAAAAAAACAAAAAAAAATTGACTTTGGGGGTAGGACTTGACTTGAGAACTTATCTTAAGAAAAAATAGCTTGTTCCTAAATTTTTCTTTAAGGAATTTTATGTTACATGTCGGTTATGTAATCATTAGATAAAGTGTTTCAGATATTGATATGCTCTTTTAGTTTCTAATTGAATTGGTATGACTTCTTCATGTCCTAGAAAGCTGAGGACTCCCAGGCATATCATCTGGCCTGAGGTTAACAGAGCTGCGAGTACTCACACAGTTCATCAGCTGGGAGCAAAGTTCATTGTTTCCACCCTGTTTCTCACACCTTAACGAGCATTTGATTTAAGAAGCAACCTATTTTTACACTGCATTTTCATGGGTGTTTATTTTCTTATTATAGGTCTGCTAGAAGAGACTCAAAGAAAAGATGAAGAAATGGAAACTCTTCAGGTAAAGTGTTTTCTTGGATAGGCCACGTATTACTGTGCTAAAAGTGTTTGCTTTTCTGATCCGTTATCTGTTTCTATTATCATTTTCAGGCTGCTCTAACACATGAGGTAACAAGTAATCACATGGGAACATTAAAGTGGAAGTCTGAATTTCCTTCCTTTAGTTGTCTTTGAGAGCACCTGCCAGTCAAAGGAGGCACCAGGCTACCTGTAGGCTACTCTTGAATACCGTGTATGCCTTGGTACGATGTAATGGGAATCTTGGCATTTAAAGATGAAGACAACGTGCTCTCAAAAAGTAGAGTTGGCAGATGTGAAAGAATTTATGGAGCGTATATTTTTCTTACTCAATGGATGTCATCTACCAGTAATTAACTCAGCATGCTAGCACATCCATGGAAGGCAGGATTCACCTTGCACAGACTTTCAACTTACTAGGGGAGGAGAATTTGGGGAAGGAAAATTATGTTTGAAAGGTTCTCTTAGAATTCTAACTGGATGTTCCATGCTCTGAGCAATTGCTGTTCAGTCAGTATCCAAAAGAACTTTTACAGGGCTAACTTACAAGCTCTCCTGTCTGTCTTCATTAGAGCAGACATAATCATGCCTACTCATTTGACAAACAGTTCACTTATTGTCACACTGGAGATTTAAGCACTCTAAATACTTTGAGCATTTGAAGATCTTTGTGGGCCTTGAGCAGTAAAGCAAGACTGGAGGATAAAATAATGAGCTAGCATGAGTGTTTTAGGGGTGAATATGTTTGTTTCTAGTAAATGAAGAATGGGTCAAGTTGACCACAGCAAATAAGGTAAATAGTTTTTAGTTGTATTTTTCTTCATTTTGATGTAAACATGAAGAGAAAACTGTACAACTGAACTGAAAAAGTTCAGTTAGTATAGTTGTGTTAGCTATAATTTTGTATAGGTTATTTTTTTAACATTTTCCCCACCATATTACAATATAAAAAGCAAACAAGTGTGAGGTCAGGAAGAATATCAAGTATACACCCACCCTACTCACCTGAAATTAGTGTGAGTAGTGTTTACTATAGAAAGCACTGTTACAATTACCACCAGCCCCAAAATAATATGTTAGCATATCTATTGGCTAATCTTTTAAAATAGTAGCACAGATTATTTCTCTCATAATGCAAACCTTAGAATCAGTTACTTCATCAATGTAATGCCTATGTTGCTTCTCAAATGTTTATTGATTATTGGTGCCATTTTTACCAAAATGTCCACTAGTGCAAAAGAATGAACCGCCAGCTCACTGTGGACATTTACAGATATACGCTGTATATCTGTATGATATCCGACCACCAGAGAATAAAGCATTGACATCATGTCAGTTAGTATCTGCTACTATCCATTTAACTAGAGGGAGCTGACCCCTCAGAATGATGAGTTCAAAGGCATATCATAGTAAAGTCCTGTTAAAGAATAGAGGAAAGACTCATGGAATATGTTTCTATATCCCTGAGTTTCTGTACTCCAGTATAAATACCCTAGGTGAGAATTCAGAGAGGGCCACTAAAGTAAGGTGAGTTCTTGACCCAGTAATTCTATGTTAAGAAATGCTTTCCAAAAAAATGATGACAGTAAAGAGGGGAAGTCAAGAACTTGTGTTTTAAAGCTTTTCTCTGCCTCTGAGTCATTGGGTAACCTCAGGCAACTCAGTTTACTTGGCTGTGCCCATCTTCTTATCTGCGATACTGAATCATAGAACTATCTCCCTGAAGTGTTTATTTTGGAGCCGACTGGCAAAGGAGAGAGAATTATTTAATAGCAGCTTACTATCATCTTATATACATGTGTCACAGCCAGTCACATTTAACATTATTTTCCTAAGGGCTGGTGTGCTTTCTATGTCCTTAAAGCTAACCAGTTCCTATAGACTCATTGAACAAATATTGAATGAATGATAATATATTTGAATATAGCACTGCTGGGTGCTAGGTAGGTAGATAAGTCATGTATGGATTATAGATATATTCTTGCCTTCCCTATCAGAATTCATGGAAAACCTTTAAATGTGTGCATACAGTGAAATATTAAAAATATTAGAGGAAATGTATATCAACATGTAATAAGAACACCAGTCCTTGTGTGTGGTAGGTAGGACTGCTGAACGTGAGGGGGAGTGAACAGATTGATGGTAGATAGGTTAAGCCAGCAGAGAGGACAATCTGAGTAGACTTACGAAAGCCAGGGTTGAAATGACCCTAAGGGTTATCCAGGGAATTTGGGACCTGGGGAAAGTTTAGGTGCAGAGGAAGCTGCCAGGTTTATGGGACTTCAAGTATTCTACTGTAATGGACTTTGAATCTTGAAGGTATCTCTCTGACTGTAAAGTTGAAAATAACTGGGCCAAGTTATGAATGCAAGAAGGCCACTCCACTTAGGATTTGTGAGAATCTTGGCAACAGATGGTTGTTTCGTGCATTAGGTCACTGCAGCCAGATGAGGAAGAGTAGGGGCATTTTACTATATGGTATGGAAAGAAGAAAGGAAATGAAAAAGAAAGAAATGGGTTATATTTTAGGAAGTAAAAATGCATTAAGAAAACCCCTTGGCTTGCATGATGAAGCCATTTCATGGATGGTTATTTTCATTAATGAGTGTCGGAAACTGAGTATTTTAGTTATTGATGTGTTGAAGTGCCAAGGAGCAGGGTCTGTTTGTGTGGAGATCCTGAGTTTACAACTCAGAAGGGCCTTGGAGTAGGCACGGAGAATTAGATATCATTGTTTCTGTTGTCCACAGCATCTGGATAACCTAACAGTCACAGGAATGTGGAGAATGAGAAATGATGAAAGCCTAGGCCAGATCATAGGGAATACCAATACTTACATCACAAATAATGACAAAAACCTGTTAAGTTGCCCAAGACTTAAAGCAAAAAACTTCAAGAAAACAAAGTATCATGAAACTTACTGTGTCTATATTCTTTTCATATGAAGGGGAAAATAGGTAAGAGAATAAAATAAATATTTATTATATCTGTGAATCTTTTTAGTTCTGTATTTGACCTCAGAACTAAAATGTACTATCCTTTTATTCCTGCCATGCTGTAATATAACTCTCATGTATTTCATTTTCTAAGTACCATCTGCTGAGCACATAGTAGGTTCTTGGTAAGTTTCTATAGATTGAGCAGATGAACACTACCCACTTGCCTCCTCCCAGCCCACCCACTGAAAAACTACACTCGCCCTGTCATTTTCCATTTAAAAACTTTGACAAGGACACACAGTTCCACCCTTCACCCCTCTTTCTCTCTCTCCCTCTGCCTCTTCTTCTCTTCCTGTCCCCACCTCTGTCTCTTCCTACTCCTGTTCTGCTCTCTATTCTCTTTTACCTGTACTAGGTGAGGGTCAGTATGTCCGTACTTTGTCAAGTGTCTGAAGAGGCAGCAGAAAGGGGCGAAATAGCAGGAGGAGAATGTTGTCACACTTCTGAAGAATCAGAGACACCGGGGATGAGTGTGTTGGACAGCCGGCTGGCTACAGTGTAGCTTGTCACTACCGAAGTTTTGACCAGAGCATCTCGTCACCTAGCTCTTTTTTTTTTTTTTTTAATGATATTCACTTGCAGTCACATTTTGTGTTGCTCTTCCTGAAAGCCAAGCCCAGTGTGCTGTGCACTAGCACATCCTGTTTGCACATGGGGTTGAGATACATAGAAGGAAACAAACCTCATCTTTAATCTTGTAACTGGTAGAAACATTTAAATAGACACAAGGAGAATCCACTTTCCCTTAATTCACTAAAATGTGTTAATTTGCTAAAATGGCTGGCTTGTTTTTCGTTTATTCAAGTACCAACGTATAGGGCTCATTTCTCACTGACTTCAAGTTTTTCCTGTATGTTGCTCTGTGAACCCCGTAGTACAGAAGTACTTGATTAAGAAAAGCATCCGAGGGTTCTGTCAGGAAAATGTCACAAAACTCATGTTACAGCCAGCTAGGTTGGTGGTGTGTCCCAGTGTTGGGAAGGTAGAGACAGGTGGACCCCTGTCTGCCTAGCCAGCTTGCCTACATGGTGAGTTGTAAACAAGTAATAAATTAAACAAGAAAAGTGGGTGGCTTCTGAGAAACTGCACTAGATGTTGTCCTCTGACCTCCACATACATGTGCACATATGTGCACCTGCACACATACATGTGAAAACACACACACAGTTCAGTTGCTGTCTGAGGGTCACTAAGCAGAGGACCCAACAACTCTTAGTCCCTTTTTCTTTTGCTCATTTGCAGTCATCTTTCTCTCTGTTTTATTTGGAATGAGTAAAAGCTTAGCAGAACGTGAGTTTTCTCTTCTTTTTGAGGTGGCATTCCATAGTTTATGAATTAGGGCCCTGGGAAGTTCTGACTTCTACCTCTAGTCTTAGGATATGAACTATGAAAGGCTCGTTCCCTGGCACATCCTCATTGAGTTTGGATTCTACATGCTTACTGTATGCCTGATACATGACTGACATAGTGCCTTTTGCCAGGAAAATGGTATTTAAAAGCCTGGATGAGGTCCTTGCCCTTGTAGAATCTACCTGCCCTCTTCTTCCCTGCCTTCCTCCTTTTCTCTTTCTTCCTCTTCCTTCTCCTTCTTTCCCACTTCTCTCTTTTCCTATTCCTCCAGCTTCTTCCTTTCTGTTTTGTGTCTTCAGTGAACAGCCATTCTCATTGATGATATGATTTAATATAATTTAAATTAAATTATAATTTAAACTCGTATTAGGACAGAACATGCAGAAGGAAGTAAGGTTTCTGACTATCTGAAATAAATGAAGAAGCCAAAAGCAAGCACAGGGGTACGGTTAGCGGTGGGACTGGGTCTGGGTGCTGTCACTTCCGGGGTAGAACTGTTCAGTAGGGCCATCTATAACCCAAATGTCACCACAGCTATTTCTGGACACACTGTCTACTACCCTTAAAGGTTTAACTGGAAATGAGGGATAAACCCTTTGTTTAAAATGGAGGGTTATTGTTGATATTGTTGTTTAAGTAAATCATTAGAGCATATTTTTTAGAGCTATTCCCTGAAGGATATTAAGTAATAATGACATTCTAATTCTCAGGTGACCCATAACATTTAATTTCTGTTTTAGTTGTCCTTTAACAATAGTTTTCAATCTTCTGTTTGAAGATTTTGATGAAGAGGATGATTGCTTTTACAACTATGTTAGAGTTGGAGGGATAGGTATTAGCTTTTGGTTTTGCCACCTTCATGGTATTTAGGCAAATCATTTACAATGAATAGGAAGGAGATAATGTTTTCTAGAGTCATTACTTTCTGCTGGCTACTTAGGAGCAGCCAATGGCAGCACAGAGTATAAAGAGAAAAAATAGAATAAGGAATGAATTTCTAGGTTTTTTTTTTTTTAACTAGCCTGGGGAATCTTAATCTAGAGGGTTTTATAATAGAGAATACCAATATACAGTTGGCAGGCACAGTGCTGGAGATAACTGGGCAAGAAAAACCACCATGAATGTGAGCAGCACATAGAAATAAATGCCCTTGCAGAAGCTAATAGGGTAGTACATTAAAATCTCAGCAGACCCAGAAGATGGCCAGTCCTATTGTTAACCAACCATGGCAGAAAATGGACTTGTGACAGGCCGCTTTGGTCATTTTCAAGGTTCTTCTGCCAATCATGTCCACCAGACTGTAGAGTAACAAAAGCTTGTGCTTTCTCCCAGTGCACAAATGAAGGGGTGGGGCAGCTACTAAGAGTCTTTTCAAAATTATTCTCAAAAGGATATAATGGTGATGTGGAATCTCTCCTCTCACTCTGATGAATTGGAGCAATACATGTTCCAGAAATATTCATGTTCCAGGAGCTGTGAAGGATATTTTTGGAATCCTCAGTTTGAAAAATTGACAAATTGGAATTAATTGTTTAAGGTTTTATTAAGCTGCAAGGGCATGCAATAGCCTGTCCCTGAGATGATTCTTGAGAGTTGGTGGAGCTCCTGTCAACTTAGAAACCAGAATGTATTACATAACACATCTACATACACAGTCTTCCCAGGATGCATCCTTCAGAACGCAAGCAAATGACTATGTGTCCGCTTGTTCTAAGACATGGGAGGTAGGGGTGGGGTGTCCCAAGCAATGACATCAGCAAAAATAAGCATGCATGATTATGGAGATGGAGGGGCAGGCCACCATTTGCCATTTTGAAGGCAAGACGGTTAATAGCTCATTAAAATCACTGTTTGTTCCAGAGGTGAAGACAGTTAGCAAGCCTCACGTTCAGTCTGAGGTCTCAGCAGAGATGGACATTAGCAGCATGGCTTTGGGTGAAGCAGGGTCTCAGCTCATTAGATTTGCACACTTCAATTTACCCCATCAGGAGTCCTCTGGAGAGCAGGGAAGCAAGCTCAGTAAAGTGGATTTCACCTGGTATTTTAGTGATCATTAAATTTTATCACCCTATTTTACCTGAAACTTGCAACTTAATTTTAATTCCAATTTATGACCAAATAAAAATTGAGAATAGGATACTCCAAGAGCAGTCTTCTATCATCTAATATACAGAGGTTGATTGACTAGGCTGTTTTCTTTTGAGAATAAAAGAAATATAAAGGCGTGCCGGGCTTTGTTTATTTACCAGTATGAAAAACACAAGTCCTTGGGACTCTGCAGTTTTCCGTGTCCAGCCAATATGAAAGCCTCCTTGGAAACATTTGCAAAGTGTGAGACACAGCATAGTCTTTAAAAGCCCCAATTTCACTCTGTAACAGCAACTTTACTAAAATACTATCGGTCGGTGTCTTTTCAAACTTTATAAATTGCTCTCATAAGAGCAACTTAGGCACTTTCAAGCACCCTCACCCTGGCAACTGACTTCACAGAATCAGCCCACACTTCTCCATGGCACACTCAGAGTCTCTGGGCTCCAGGGGCTCAGGGGGTGACGTACATAGCAACCTGTGTTTTCTTCAGAAAAATGAAAGATGTTCTCAGCTCCTCGTGGTGTTTATTGATGCTGAGCTTGTTGGGGGAGAGTCTGCAAGCCTCCAGAGCCAACATTTCCATAGACCTGGGCATTTCCTCTTGTATTGCTAAAGTTAAGTGATCATTTTAGTGTTGTTCCCTTTAAGAGTTTATTGCTTATGCATTTCATCTGACACCCTAAACAGGCCTAAGACATGGGAAGGCAGCCATGTTAAATGACCACCATGAGCGGCCAACCTGGAAATCAGCACTGCACCTTTCTGGTTGGAACAAGTTCCTATTGACCCATGGGATGATTCTTTGTAGATGTAAATGTGAATTGGATATTGCTAAAAGAAACTATAGCCGTCATTTCTAGGTTCTCCCCCTTCCTGCTCTCCGACTGAGATTCTAGGATGTTAAGAAATACAGCAGAGAATCTTGAAAGCTCACTATGTTTAAATCTTCCAATCATTTAAGTGACTTTACAAATTCCTGCCAACATTGAGCTAAATCAGACTTGGGCGTGGTAGCTCATGCTTGTGAGGCAGGGGACTGCCCTCAGGTTCCAGGCCAGCATAGGCTACAGAGTGAAACCTTTCTCAGAAACAAAGCCAACTTCCTGACCGGCAAAAAGACTGTGGCGAGCCATTCCAGAGTGGTGTTCTGTGCATCAAGGCGGTGTGGTGGGTTCTGAATTGATAGTTACAGATCAGTTCTCTACTTCATACACTGTGCTGATGTTTTAAGTCTATGCCATTTATTCCTCATGCAGTCCTCTGAGGTGGAGATCGCTTGTTCTTGTTGCTAGAGGAAAACACTGAAGCTTGTACAGCCACTAACAATCCACCTGGCTCCTATGCACTGTGCTTAACATATCTCAAGGGCTACGGGGCACAGAGTTTAGAACAACTGCCACTACCACCTCTGGTTCCTGGATTCTCTTTTTTCTTCTTCTTACCATTCTCTCATTTTTATGAGAATGATTGATTGAAAGACACTAGATGTTTAGTGTGATTAAAGTACTGACATTCTGTTTCCTCAAAATAAATAAATAGACTAGAGGAAATTCTGTGTGTTTTTCTAAAGAAGCTGGGTAACACTAACAACTTAACATTGATGAAGCATCTTGCTGATGTTCTGTAACTTTAAAAGTACTCATTAGCGATTATAAGCCAAGTTTACATATACACACAGGAACCAGGACAATATCAGATAGATTTGGCTACCAGCAGGCAAGAAAGATTTCAGTTCTTAGGTCAAGATGCTGAACAATCCAGAAACCTCAAACACTTCTAGGAAGGAGAAAGTATCATTTTTCTTTTTTCAGTTCTGCACCTTTTCTTTGTGCTTATTCATCATGTTTTAAATAAACAGACTGAAGAAAGTTGTTATTAAAACCCTCCTCAGGCTTCTTCAATTTCAGTCTTAAACCAAGTTCAAAACATTCTGGCAAAAATTAAAGGCACCATTCAAACGTTTCCATAAATTTTAAATTGTGTAAAGGGTGATAAAACTAAAATGAGCTGGAAAAATGGCTAATAAGCATTTCCTCATATCATAACCCATGATTGTTTTTAGTTTTTAAAATTAGATGTAATGCACTCTTGTTTTCCAGCATCTGTACCGCATCTGTTTCTGGATTTAATTTCTTAGAACTTTACTGTTTTATTTTACAGTACGATGGCATTATGTGTCAGTAAATGACATGCCATGTCTCAATATCTCTGCATTCATTCATGAAGGGAGGTAGAAAACGCTGCCCATGTGCCATCTTCTACCTTTTTTAGTCAATCTGGTTGAATAGTCATCTTTTTAAGAGAACCAACAGATCTGCCACAAGTACAAGCAGCCTTGGAGGATTTGTGCTCCCTGATAGTGATAGATGCCGCAGTCTGCATCTCAAAGAACTGGGACGTGAACGCCGTAGCGGTATCATAACTGCATGCTATCTTAGTCTTAGGTTTATGATTCCTTCTTTATCCTTCTGCTGTTCTCCCAGTGAGTTTAGACCCATGCGTTAGAGCTTGCCTGATACTGGAACCTACTTAAAAAAGCATACAACAAAGATACATTCCCTTTACTATTATGTAGTAAAATATGTATAAAAAGGTGTACAAATAACAGTTTTTCTGAACATTAAGTTTTATTTTGATATAGTGTGTGTCTTGTTGCACTGTCATCTGACAGCTCTTACAGGCGTTCAGGAGCACACCCCTGGCATATGGAATTTTAAGGAGCAGGTTCCAGAAGAGTTTTTCAGTGGATCTCTAAACATGCACACAAAATAGCTATGAAAACTATAAGTATCTATTACTTTTTTGCTCACAAAACTTCATTGTCGGCATGTTGTATTTCCATTGGCTTCATTTCCCAAGACTGTTTAAGACGAGGATTTGATTGAGTTGTTTTTTTCAAGAATACTAGGACTTGTGAGGATGAAACAGGAGGATTGCAGGTTTGAGGCCAGCCTGGCATACATAGCAAGATAAATAAAAAAGAAACGAGGTGAAAGGGAGGGACAGAAGAGAAGGAAAGGGGAGGGGAGGGGAAGGGAGAGGAGAGGAAAGGAGACAGAGAGAGAGACGTGAATTGGATTCATTTGTAATAGATTTGTATTACAGACTAAGACCATTATGTAAACATGTTATGAAATTCAACACTAATGTTCTCAGTCTGCTTTTTACTTTAAATGAAGTTAATAGTAATCTGCCCATGGGAGTTTGGGGAGAATATTAAAATTAAGAACATATGTTAAAAGTAGCTAATATAAGTTCTGGTGCATAATCTTTGTAAAACCATTTTTGATATTTGATGAAAGTAACTGAAAGAGATGTTTCAGTAGACAGTATGGTAAGCACTGTGTCCCTTTTATTCTCAAACCTTGGAATTAGGAAAATCCTTCTAATTTTTGGACCTCTGCATTGCTACCCACTCCTGTGATTATCTTTTCTCTAGACTCTCACTGGCTTTCTCCTTTCCATACTTTAAGCACCCACTCAGATACTACCTCTTAGAAGGACTGAACCTGCCCAACCTCTGCACAGAAAACCTCTGTCCATATCACAGGTACAATCCCTGGCTGCTTTCTCTATTTATATCTTTGTGGTTTTGTTTGTTTGTTTGTTTGTTTGTTTGTTTTTTGAAATGTGAGCTCCACAAAGAAAGACAGACTTCATCTTCCTTATTGATGTTGCATCTAACATAGTGCCTGTCTGACCAGATATGAAGAACTAAGTACATAAATTACTACAAACAAAGGAGGGGAAAAGAAAGGAAGCAAGGCATTGGGAGAAAATAAAAAATAAAAATTGCTAAAAGGAATAATCAATGGCCTAAGAAATAGTCTGTAGTTTGGGCATTGGTATTTATGCTTTTCCAACCCGTAAAGAGTGTTTTAAGGTTGGGTAAAAATAGTACGGCACTCATTCTCTTCTCTCCACTTTCTTCTCTCCGCCTACCATATCCATGTATATGTCTCCTCTCTCTTCTCCCTACTCACTACCAGTGTGTGTATGTACATATTACTCTATCCTCTCCAGAAACACACAGTGACCTCTTTCAAGCAGAAAGTAATGTGTTTGTTATTGTTAATTTTGTTTTGTTTTGTTTTGTTTTGTTTTGTTTTGAGACAGGGTTTCTCTGTGTAGCCTTCGCTGTCCTAGACTTTCTTTGTAGACCAGGCTGGTCTTGAACTCACAGAGAGCCTTCTGCCTCTGCCTCCCAAGTTCTGGAATTACAGGTGTGCCCCACCATGCCTGGCAAGCAAGCCAGTTTTAAAAATAACTATTCTTTAGCATAACTAACTACAAAGAGACTATGCATTTATCATGGAAAATGCCATAGACAAGGCATGAACAATCACCAGGCTATGATCCAATGAAGCTTTGTTTATGATGCTGAAATTTTGATTACATACTATTTCACGTAGTATTTTTCTCCTTTGGTTTTATACAATCAAATAAAAATGCAAGGGTCATTACAGTGCATGGTCCTGTGAAAACAGGTAGCTGCCTGATCTGACTACTCCCAGACTCCTGGACTAGCTTCATGGTTATCTTATGTGAAAATGCTTGCCCTTTGCAAGATGAACTGGCACAGGGAAATTGGGGGTAAGTCTCACTTATACACACGATAAAATTTCAGTTAGTAGAATTTAGAATAAATTGTCAAATGGAATCAAAGTCTGATGTCATATGATCAGACCTTCCTAGTCTATAATCACTCACTATTCTGGATGTTCCATTATCTATGGTAAACTTGAAAGTCTGAGTGAAATTAATGATACCTGAATCTGCCCAGGGGTGGGCTACTGGAAAGCCATAATGCTACTTATTCCATATCTTCTTAGACCTGAGGACTGAGTATCCCTCACTTTCAGTACAGTTTTGTGAAATTAAGATTACTTGGGCACATGAAACTAAATCCTCATGTTCTTTATCAGCCTGGAGGGGTCAATGTTTGGAATTTCTCTAGACTTTGGGATTTGAAGTTGGATAAGGACTTACCTGGAAACCATCTTAAAACACTGCATGGTATGATTTTTGCTAAATGTAGAAATTAAAAAAATTAGTTGGAAATTATGGTCTATATTTGTGTTATTTGTATCGCTATACTAGTTTGAGTACTCCCAATAACTTTAAGATAAGAGAGCTCTCCAACTTTTTCATAACTCACATCTCTCTCAAAACAGCCGAATCTGCTACTTAAACTTCCACCTTGGGAAGAAGCTAGTCAGTCTACAGTGAAAACTCAGAATGCAGCTCAATTTGAAGATAAAGCAGTTAAGTATTTCATAGATAGGAATATTTAGGATATTTAAATTGAATAGCTGCAAAATACATCTACTTTATTTTAGAGCATAGAGGATAATCCAGCCTTCAGGTATGCTTCCGACACAGACATATAAACAAATTATTCACTTGTTTTTCCTGTATGTTATTATATATATTTAAAAAATAAAACAAAAAACAAAAAAAAACAGCTTCTCATTGGTAACACAAAGCCAGGTAATCTATGGTTTATTTTGTATCCTTGAACCACCTTTCTTTTTTACCTGTCTGAAATACAGATTAATAATAGTGTTTTAATTAAAATCAAACCAAATAGGAAGAAGAAAATGTAACACAAAGTCAACCAAATAGTTTCTTTTAAAACTTCCAACTCAGGTCTTGATTTTCCTCAGCTGCAGCTACTCTGACATTTAATATTGAGAAGAAACTACACACAGGTACATATGGGTGGAATGTGTGAACCAAAAGTGTGCAAGTGTATGATGTGTTCCCTGCAGAGGGTTGAATAAATGACTCTGTGTATGTGGATTGTTGGATTATTGGAATTGCACAGAGCTAAGCCATTTAATCACGAAGGTGGACTGTGTGGCAGGTAATGAGAAGGCTATATATCAGTTCTTGGGAAGAAGGGGCTTGGGTTAGAGCGTCCAGTACTTGTATCTTGTGATTGTTTTCTTCCTAAGAAGATGTGTGCCCTTGGGGGAAGCAAAGGAGATGTCATACTCAGGGCTTTCCTTGGGCCAGCTACATTTGGAGGCCGTCAGGTACATATCTCTTTTCTACCTGAAAACACAACCTATTATTTCCTGTACTTTCTACGTGACACAGGCCTGTTCATAAGCCATGCTATAATCACCGCTTCAGTAAGACCTGCTCAGGTTTCAGAGAATTTTTGCAAATGTGTGACTAACCTCACAGCTGGAGACCTCACAGCTGCACTCTGTTTTGTTAAGTGTAAATCCTTGGAAAAATTATGAGGTGTTTTCTGAGTTGCTGCCTTTCTTCTTTACTACCCAAGTACTGTTCTTGCATATCTCTTTGGGAATAGTCAATCTTGGAAATCATATCAGCTGTCATTTACATTGCCTCAGCCACTGCCATAGGCTTTATTTAATCTGCTGATAATTTTCGCTTGTGCTGTAACCCGGATGCCACACTGAACAAATGCCTTTGTTTCCTATTAGTAGACATCTCAGTGAGGAATTGGGCACTCCCAAGAGAAAGATAATTCTATCTTCCACCTTCATTATTTCTTTAAGGTGCAGTTGTAGACACATACCTCTATACTCCATTACATTGTATCTTAAAGGAGGCATCTTGAAATGATCCTTCATTTTAAAAGATAAAATTATTTGCTTTTTGATTTTGAAATAAAGACACCAAACTTGAGTATTTGTTTTATAAAGTTAAGGTGAAGAATTTATAGCATCTTGAAACCAAACTTTCATCCCTCCTTTCAGGCTGTATTTTCCAGTCTGAAGTCCAGAGACAAAACTACAAAGTTTCATTGACCCACCCCATTTGCATTCCCCATTTCTCAAAACCATCACTCAGGCTCTTCGGTATTTCCCTCAACATTGATACAAAATTGTACCCAATCCTTGTGACAGTACAGTGCCACCCTCTCCCAAACAGCCAACTTACTTGTCATGATCAGTAATGATCTCGTAACAAGCAAAACTACAAACATGAGTGCTAATCTGAGATGGGAGCAGAAGCAAGGTACAGAAAACAGCTGATAGCCCACAGGTCTCTGTCTTGACAACAGTAATACCCAAGAGAACATACTGGGAAAATAGATGAGACACTTTGAGTTTTCTTTTAAATCCTGATTGTCTCGGTGTCTCAGATACTTGCCACACCAGGCTAAATAGCAAGGACTATTATTAGACACTATGTCTGGGCCAGGATTTGACATCTCACTTTAAACTTGCTTTCCTTGCTAAGTCTGTTTGGCCATTTACTGACAATGTTTTAGGATAAACCGTTTGTATGTTATTGTGGGGGTTTTTTCCCCCCATTTCTTTCATTGGTTTTGATTTGTTGTTTCAGACCCTGAAGTAGGCTAATTTGAAAAAAAAAAAAGTGCACAAGTAGTTAATGAAATAACACATACACTCACAGTATCAGGAGAGATGAGGTAATAATAAACTCTTATTGCCTATTGATAGATTAGTTGAACATTGGATAATTGGCACACCAGTACAAACTTCTCTAATACCATCCATCATCAAGCTTTTGAGAGTTTAGGGTAGCTTTGTTTGACTGTTGAAAGGGAGCATGTTTATTGTATAGATTGTAATAGCACGTGGTATATTCAGAACCAATTTGTGTTATATTGTAGAGGGTTTTTGTGTGTGTGTGTGTGTGTGTGTGTGTGTGTGTGTGTGTTGCTGTGCTGAGATTGTGTTTTTTAACCTTCATTTTATTTCAGCCTATTTGAAATCTCTCTAGGAATCACCTTGTTGGTGATAGTCAATAAAAGCTTTGGTCTTCCTTTCTTGTATTATCTTGACATTTGGGGTAGAATGTAAGAATGTGTTAGAAGTTATTTCAACTTTTTTGGTTATTAAATTACAAACTGTTAAGTGCAACTGCTTGCTAGGAGGAAATAATCCAAAAGGAAATATATATAGAGAGAGATATAGATATACTACTTTCACTTTGTTTCATACAAGCTTCCTTTATTAAAAGGATAGCAGGTATAGCATGATTATACACTAGATAGAGGTGACACGGTGTCTAGTGAGATGGCTCAGTTGGTAATGTGCCTCCTGTGCAAGCATGAGGACTTGGTTTTCATCCCCACTTACAAAATTGGACCTTTGGGGACATGAATAGAATCAAGTGACGGGGAGCTGGAGAGAGTGGAATCTTTCAAGCTTAGTGACTAGTTACTTTAGCCAAATAATTGAGTTCCAGATTCCGTGAGAGGCCCTAGCTCAAAATAATTAGGTAGAGTGTGATTAAACACCCAACATTGACTCCTGGCCTCCACATGCACACACAGGCACATGTGTACATATATACACAGAACAGTTAGTGTTGACAAGAGGAATGCTTCTTGACAGTGGTACTGGTCTTTGGGATGAAGCTGAGTAGGCTGTGTGGGAAGATGTCCTCACTGTGGGATTTTCTTTTTGAAAACTGTATATCCATCATGATCCTCTGTTCCAAAGAGGATTACCAGTTTGTTTTTACACGTAAGGCTTTGACTTGGAAAGGGCAGATTCATCTTATGTTTGTTTGCCAGTGTTGCATTTGTCCTGTGTTCATGACATATTTAAAGCCCTTCTCTGAAAAAGCTGTGTGATTGTGAGGAGGCAGTAGAGTTCTTCAACTGTACCCTCCTCTGGCAAAAGAATTCTTATTATTTTAATCTGTAAGCTTCTAATTCATCTCTTAAATGTGATAGCTGCTAATTCAGTGTGTCTAATTGATTGGTTCAGCTGATTCAAGAGAACTGTTAGTGATCCACCATTCAGATCCCAGTGATCCATTTCATGCTCATTCCCAACCTGGCTGACAGTCCTTTCCCATCTGCAGTGATGTTAATGAATTTGCCTCGGCTCATTCCTGAATTCTAATGCACGCTCCACTGTGACCATCAGTAAATGAATATTTATGGTTCATGGCAGAGTAGTCACCTCATTTTAAAAAGTTAAAATATATTTTAACAGTATGCATGCTGTAAGCTTCCTCCCAAATATAGCTCTGTGTACATGGCCTGTCAAGCTCAGCATAAATTAGAACACCGTGTCTAGCTGCATTATTCTCACTAGATAGTGTAAGATAGTCGCATGTGAGAATAGCTGTTAGTGCTGTCCATTTAAGCCAGTAACTGTGCAGCCCCTCTGTGGCAGTCCTATGAATATTAAAATCCTTATTTGTTGATACTGTAGACATTTCTTAAACTTTACCTTTTAATTAAAGAATGGTAGAAAGTGAATTATCTAATCATAAAAAAATAACTTGTAGACTTTGTCCTCCCTACCTTTTGTTCAATATATTTGAAGAAACTTTCTCCTTTTATTTCTTTTTTGACATTACTGTTGTTTAACCTAATATTCTCCTCAAAAATTTGTATTTTGCCTCTGCATTAGTCTTAATAGTTTCTTACGTCCTCATTACTGGTGTTAGCTATTTCACAAAGGAAAAGTGGATTTGCTTAATTCAATAGCTCATTTTTATACTGTTCCTACATCTTATTTTGGATGTTTTTGTATAGAGTAAAAGAACTGGAGGTCCTTAGATAGCTTCGGAGAGTCTGCCATTTTCTTAAAAGCCCATACAAAATTATGTGTGTTTTGTATACAGTGTGCATTTTTCTGAGAAGACATATTTTCATCATAGACTCAAATCTATGACTGTAAAGATAAATCTATCACCTGAAATAGTTTGGTTACCATAATAGTATCTTCATTGCTGAGGAGGTTGCTTTCCCTCTCTGAGCCTCCAACCTTTAACTACCCCTTTAATGTCACTGTGCTTTTCAAGGTTTAGACTTAGAAATAAGGATTTTAAAGGGTGTCCAGACTACAGGTGGAGCTTGAAGATAAAGACTATAGAAACAAAACCTGGCAATTCAAAGAGAAATATAAAAATAAAAAAAACCTTACTACTGAAGCATTTAGTAGAGCTGTGGTTGCATTTTTGGTCAGTTAAGATTTTCTACATTCATAGGTGTTAAATGATGTAAAATTTAAAAGATACAGAGATGTTTTGTCTTACTTATGTCTTTCGATTGATACTTTAAAACTATGTGGTTTACATTGTGCTCAATAATGGGAACAATGACTGGACTCTTAGCTGTCCTTTGACATCTTGAATGAATAAAATTCAAGTTAATAAGAACTTCCTATTTTTTTAATTTCCTCACTTATAAAAAAATCCGCTTATGATTTATTTATTTGTGTGTGTGAGCATGCCTGTAGGGGTTGAAGGATAATACCAATGAGTTGTTTGTCTCCTACAGTGTGGGTCCCAGAGATCAAACTCAGGTGATCAGGCTTGTTGCAAGCACCACCCAATAAGCCACCTCATAGGCTCCTTCTTTTTTTTTTCTTTTTTTTTTTTACATTCATTTTTCATTGCACCCTGACTCCATTGCCACTTGGAAAGAAAATAGGCTGTAGACAAGTAAGGTTAATTATTGGTATGTAGATGCTTGGCCTTTTTGTTTTAAACAGATGGTGTTATGTGACTGTTTGGACCCATAGTCCTATGGATTAGACACATGTTTACAAATCAAACAAATATTTAGATAGAATTCAAACATATAACATAAATCAGATTATCTCTGCCTTAAGTGTGATAAGAATAAATGCAGATGGATAGAATTCAGACATAGCATAAATCAGAATGGTATCTTTGCCATAAGCATGATAAAAACTAAAGCAGATGGAAATTAATTAAGTTCTGTTTTGACATTACATGAATGTGCTCATTTCAAGGCAGTTCTTATGTTTTCTTAAAATATACTAACCCTAAAAGTGCCAGCCCATAGAACATGGTATGGGAAACACTTCAAGTCCAAGAAAGGATTGTAGATATTTGGGTCCCCTATACAGTATTTAATATTAAATGGCTAGGGCTGCAATGTCTGTTCAGTCTTCACAGGACACTGAAGCATTGCTCAATGGTGCTGCTCCAGGTTTGCTGTGAGTAGAAAGCCTGGGAGCAACAGAAGAGAGACCAGTTGAGATGCCATATGCATTTGTGATAGCACTCAATGTGACACTCCATTAGTAACCATAGAATTCTGAAATATGAAAATCACAGTGGTAATATAAAGTCCTACCAAGTATGCCAACAAAAGGTAATTAAACAGATTGTGTTACTCAGCAGCCAGCTTTGGGTTGACTCTCCATAATATGTGACGTTAATAAGATAACTTGTGCCCTCATAGTCCAATGTTTACAGGTTGTTTAATTCAGTTTCCCAGTATGAGGATTTGGGATCTACTTCTACAGTTCCTCAGGGAAGAACCCTCAGTTTCTGGTGAGGCTGAGAGGATGTGAGGGCCTACTTCATTTTGTCCCTAATTGCCGTGTGATACCATGCAGAGGAGAGGGGTGGGGGGTTAAATAATTCGTTAATCTAATTAAAGGAAAATATTTGAGATTCCATACATTTCCCCCAGTTGCTCAAAATAGCAAAAGACAGACACCTGGCTTTGGCCCCCTGGAAAATCTGGTCTTCATCTTGACCTTCAGACTTAGCTTCCTCTCAAATCCAGTTTTAAACTTGGTAAATATGTCCAGTTTGCACCTGTCATCTCTAGGAAGAGTTGCAATTTTGGATACTGACTTCAAAACTATTTTTTCTCAATCATTTGGCTTGTTAAGCAGTGTTATTGTCTGTGACTCCTTTAAACCAAATTCTTTATAGAAATAACTACAGAGTCTTTAGTTTGTATTTCTTCTAATCTTATATATTAACTAAGATTCTGCAGTGACTCTGTAGAGTAACTATATAGCAGGGCCTCTGGGGGTCAGGGTTGGCTGCCTGGAAATACTTTTCATTCAGTATTTATGTATGACTTCTAACTATTGAAGTTACGTCTAAATTTTACTAGGTCGCACACTTCACTGTTTGCCTAATGATGCTACTGTCTGTCGTTTGTGAGACACTGCTACCACCCAGCTGTGATTCATATATTCAGATTGATCTAACATTTACATGTCCTTAAGTGAAAATTTTTAACAGTGCAGTAGTACTATTAGCTATTCTTCTCAGTAACTGGACCTGAATTCAACTCGAGTCATTTACTATTAAATTTAGCCCTGAGGTCATATTCACAATAAGAAGAGGTATTGTGGTTCGTCCATGCCTGTTTTTTCTTGCTGAGATCATCCATGTAATGAATTTTTAGTTTTCACATTTTTAAAATAATATTTGCTAATAGCAGGTAGACAGAAAAACCTGCAAACAAAATCAACTTACAGCATTGCTTTAATAACTCTCTATTATGCTTCATTTTCAGGACCGTGTAAATGCATTACAAATGGTAAGTGGGGTCATTTTCCTTCTTGTATCAGAATTACTGCTCTCTGATGTGGATTTCAGAGCCCACCAAAGGAATCAGTTCCAGAAAGCATTTCTAAAACTACCGCTAAGAGTCAAAGCAGGGAAGGCACTAAGCTTTGTCTAAAAGGTATGTGAATGTAGACTTTTTCAATGGAAACTTTCAGAATAAAAGGGTGAATGTATGGAGGGGCTGCAGCTGTCCTGGGATGGACATGCCAAGTCATTCTACTCTGTGGAAAACAGGGTTAATATAAATATGATCCATGCCTTATGCTTGTTTCTGCATTTCACCCTCACTGCAACGGTTGGTTGGCAAGCACTTTTAAAGCGCAGGTTTTTAACATATTGTTTTCAGTTTTCATCATTATTCCAAAAAGAATGATGAAAACTGACCAGTCTTTTTCTAGAAATCTAGTATTGGGGAATAATTTCAAGTTTCTAGCTGTAAACACCACATAATTGCTTTTATTTATTAGGAAAATGATTAATTTTAAAATATAAGAGTGAAACCAACATGCCTGTAGTTGAAATAAGTAGGTGAAGTACAGCCTTTTCATGTACCATGCTGTGATCATCATAGGAGAGACTTAGGTTACACAAATGAATACTAATTCAAGAAACAAAATCCTGTGTACCTCAGTGATGGCTTACAGACCTGGGAAACAAGAGCATGAGAAAACCCACAACAAGCACTTGTTAGATAAGAATTATGTGTTGTAATTACTTTTCTGCTTTTCCAGGTTTAGAAAACATGGCTGTTTTACTTTGATAAGCATTTCTTCACAGAAGCCATGTAAATCAGAAAAGCAGGGCTGGCGGTATAGCTTAGTGCTTACCTGACATTTGCAAAACCCTGGGTTCAGTCACCAGCACCACACAGAATAAATGAAAGTTAAAAAAAAAACAATAGAATAAATTATAGCACTACTTTATGGCAAAATACTATGCAGCAATAAAAAGGCATATTGGAAAAAGTAAAAATTGCCATGCTATTGTGAGGGGAAAATATACAATGTATAGAACTTTTATACAAATACTGAATATGCATATTTTCGCATTAAACAATCACTAGAAACTACATAAAACACTAACAGAATCTTAAGAAGTGGTGGTTTTTCTTTTGGTGAATTTTTAATGTACTGGAAGGAATAAAGCAATAAAGCTAATAAGGAAAGTCTCTGTACTTTAAGTTTAAGAAATAAAAACTAATTTGATTGTTTTTTAATTTAATTTTGTTTATAAATTTACTTATTATAATTTATTCACTTTGTACCCCTGATGCAGCCCCCCTCCCTTGTCTCTGCCCAGTCCTACCCACCCTCCTTCTTCTCCCTCTATGCCCTTTCCCTATTCCTCTGATAAGGGAGGACCTCTTTCCCTTCTATCTGACCCTAGCTTATCGGGTTTCATCAAGGCTGGCTGTATCATCTTCCTCTGTGGCCTTGCAAGGCTGCACCCCCCCAGGGGGTGTTGATCAGCTAGCCACTGAGTTCATGTTAGAGACAGCCCCTATACCACTTACTAGGGAACCCACTTGGAAGCCAATGGACTTCCATTGAACAGGGGGTCTAGGTCCTCTCCATGCATGGTCCTTAGTTGTATCAGTCTCTGTAGGACCCACCAGGCCCAGGTATTTTATCCAAAAGATTCTCCACCATTCAATGAAGATATTTTCTCATCCATGTTCATAGCAGCTCCATTCATAATAGCCAGAACCTGGAAACAACCCAGATGTCCCTCAGCTGAGGAATAGATACAGAAAGTGTGGTACATTTACACAATGGAATACTACTCAGCAATAAAAAACAAAGAAATCATGACATTTGCAGGCAAATGGTGGAAACTAGAAGAGGTCATACTGACTGAGGTAACCCAGAAAGACACAAATGATATATACTCACTTATAAGTGGATATTAGTCATGTAATATAGGATAAACTTACTAAAATCTATAGCTGTAAGAAGCTAAACAACAAGGAGGACCCTAGGGAAGATGTTTAATCCTCATTCATAAGGGCAAACAAGATAGACATCAGAAGTAGGTGAAGACAAGGAGCAGGAGCCTTCCACAGAGGACCTCTGAAAGACTATCCACCAGCGGATCAAAGGAGATACTGAGACTCTTTGTCAAACTTAGGGCAGAGTGCAGGAATCCTTATGGAAGAAGAGGGGGATAAAAAGACCTGGAGGGGACAGGAACTCCACAAGGAGAACAACAGAGCCAAATTTTGCTTGTTTTTATAAAGTGACACTGTCTAAACTTGACCACTCAAATGTTCACTCATCATTCCCCTTTCAGTGTGATGGCATTGGGGGAGTACACTGTCTGTTTTTCTCCACATTTTTATTTTGTTTTAGGAGTGTCTTGCCAACAAACTTATGAGTTAAATAGTCTTTTAAAAAATATGAATAAAATCACAAGTCTGTATTTGCAGACTTAGACTGAGAGCACAAAATATTATGTGTCTACATTTAGAGAAGTGTCATTCTCCACTCTGCATCTGTAAAACAATTTCAGTAAATCCTGATATCTGAGAACAACAAACAAAAAACTTAGAAAAATAGTAAAGCCTAGTGTTGGGTTGCCATTATCATTGTGATTGTGTGGGTTTTTTTTTTCTTATTTAAATATCAGAACTTTATCAGTGTGGTATCTAAAACTAAAAGTTACCTCAATGCAAAGTCTTTATCATTTCCTTGTATTTGTTGGTTGTTATATACTTAACATCTTTCCTTATGAAGTTTCCTGCAATAGAATCTTTTAAATGTCTTTTCCAAAGTGTCCCTTGGAATCAAAGGTAAAAATTAAAAGTTATCATGAGAAAAATAAAAATGATTAAATGGACTGTGGTTGGTACAGTCACAGTCTTCTCAAAAAATAATAATCATAAGTAAAACTGTGAAAATTAAAATGGTTGGTAATAATTTTAACCCTCAAATATTATGAAGTCCTCTGACTTCATATGGCAGTATTAGAAGCAGAGTTTAACTCACATGGTAGGCTCTTCAGTGATAAAGTATTTTATAGTCCATAAAGCCAAATATGCTGAAAGCAATCTGAATCATAATTCAGTCTCTGGATCATAAGCACATATTGGTTTTCTACACTTGGCTGTAGCTGTGAAGGGCACAGCAAGAATCACATGCGTGCTGTGTGTTGTGAGGGAACAGGTGTTGCTTTGCATGTCATCATTCCATTAAGGATGCTAATGACAGATTATTTTAAGGGTTCAGGTAGTTGTAACGCTGAAAGCAGGCTGTTGTTTGTTTGTTTGTTTGTTTGTTTGATTGTTTTATCATCCTGTGATGTCACCGGACAGTTGCCATCAGTGATGTCTGTGTTTATGGGTTCACACTTCCTCACATTTCCCTTCTGTATCACTATCAGACAAGCTCTTTGGATTTCAAATTATACTGTGCTTATAAATAAATCTCCATGATCTATCAAAAACTTTACATATCTGATGGACATCCAGTAAATGTGCATTCCATGAAAAATGTTGAACTCCATATATCCTACCATTATACAAGACTGTATATAGCAAAATAAGTATAAATATTATCATTCCAGAGGTTGAGGGGAAATTTTCCCCAGAAATACATTAATTAATTTTTGGGTCTTTCCAGATAGTACCCTACCCTATTTGGTGTTTTTCTGAGCACTAACCATGTTCTCTGTTTACCTTGAGTTTTCCTGAAAAGGAAACCCCCTTCAGCCAAAATATGTCAAATTGATCTCCCAAATAAAAATAAGTGATTACCTGAAGAAGATTTTGAACTAAGGGTCTCAGCTCATAGGCCGTGGTACTATGAGACTTGTGGTTTTCTGGGTATTCTGAAGGTACTGTGTTGAGGGAAAGAGAAGAAAAAGAAAATAAGCTGGATCAGTGCCTTTAAGAAACTTGTAATCAGATTGAGGCTGGATGTCACTTACCTGTGAGTGAGTTACTGCTGTGAGGTAAAAGCTCTGCCCACAGCACGTGAGTGGGAGAGAGTGCACGTTGCAGCAGCTGTTACAAAAGAAAGACAGCAGGATAAACGGACGGCAGCATTGTGTCTGGGCACATCATAAAAATTACAGGTTTTGTAGTCTGAAGACATGGTGATGAGAAGAAATTTGTCTGTGGAATATGAAGAGGTGGTAGTGTCATACAGAAGAAGCCAAAGAAGACATTCCAGATTGAGGATGTAATAGAAATGAACACAGTGTTTGTCAAGCTAATACTTTAAAGACAGTTGATATCGTGATTCTCATGTAATTATACAATGAGCTTCTGTCAAATATGCTTATTTAACTGCTTAATGATGGCACGAGCAGGAAATTATAATTGATTGAATAGAACACAGAACTGCACAGACAGAGAGGGGCAATGATGGGAGGGAGGAGGAAAGAATGGGAGGGGCACTGAGGAAGAGGGGGAGGAGTGCTGAAGTGAATTAGCATCTTCCATAGTGGAAAATGAAATCAATTGAAACCAGCCAAAATCAATTATCTGTAAACAGGAATCATTTGCTGTCAATTATCTGCAGCTCAAGAGCTGTAGGAACTCAATAGCAGTGACAGGTGTAGAGATCTTGTGGGGTCAGAAAATCCAGCAAAAAAACCTACTGAAACACCTGGCTTTTGTTCTCTTTCAAAGCCTTTCATGTTTTCTCAGGATAGATTCACTACAGCCTTCCACACAGGCAACAGTTGATAGTAGTAATAGTTAACAGTCTGGGGTTGTGAAATGCAAACCAAAGAGTTAGGGCTTGATCTGCTACACCGCAAGTGCAAGTGGCTTCCTTTTCAGAACGAGTTGGCACTAGATGCCCAGATATCCTTGGGAGGATTTCTAGCGTTTCTTTGGGCATGAATGTTGGGAGCCAAAGAGTAGTAGATATTTTAAAATTCCATACAGAGCCATTAATGGCTTTTATGCCTTTACCTGTGGTTTGAAATGTGGTAAAAAGACAGGTTGTAGTCATCCAGCCCCTGACAGAGTGGTGTGGGGAAAGACTGTAATAAAGATGGGGGGGGGAGGGTGAGAGCTACAGCTGGGATGCAAAGTGAATAAATTGTAATAAATAAAAAATATATTATTTCCAGGTCCCACCATTTGCCTGTGAATTTCATGATTTTCTCCTTTTTAATTGCTGAGTAGTATTCCATTGTGTAAAACTACCACAATTTCTGTATCCATTCCTCAACTGAGGGACATCTGGGTTGTTTCCAGGTTCTGGCTATTACAAATAGAGCAGCCACGAACATAGGAACCCCTGTGCAGATGGGACCCAGGATAGCTTGGTGTAGGACTGGAGGGCCTAGTGAGGGAAACAGGGACTGTTTCAGTCATGATCTTGATGGCTGACTCTTTGACCCTCCCCTATACAAGCCGGGGAGTGACAGATGGGCTAGATCCCAGGGGAGGACATTGCAGCCAGCCCTGAGGAGACAGGATAAGCTGGGGTTGGATGGAAGGGAAGGAGGTCCTCCCCCGTTGGTGGACTTGGAGGGGGCGGGGAGAAGATGAGGGAGGGTTGGGGAGGGTGGGAGGGAGTGGGGGGGCCACGCTTGGGATGCAAAGTACCTAACCTGTGATTGATATAAAAATAAATTAAAATAAAAGATTAAAATATATATATATTATTAATAAAAAAAAGATGGGAAGGGGCAACTTGCATGAAATCCAGCTTTAGAAATGTGCTTGGGGAAAATGAAGGATTGGGAACATTCAGTGATATCATTGTTCTAATAAAGAGCTAACAGACTCGGGAAGTGGAGATCAGGGCCAAGAGGTAGAAGAGCAGCTACTTAGAAAGTAAGGAAGACAAACAGAAATCACAATAATTCAACTTGGATCATGAATTCATTTTTCACATACTTTACAAATCCCTCTCTTGTTATTTCTATGAACACCACTTGTGGGGGAGGGGAGCTGAGTGGGCAGGCTGTGGGGGGTTGACCTTGCTGGCAGGGCAGCCAGGAGGTCTGGGGGAAAGCTGGGCAATGGGGGTGGTGTCCTTGATGGCAAGGCAGCCCTTAAGGGAGGGAGGTAAGGAGAAGGCCAGGGAGGAAGGGAGTCAGACAATGTCAGGGGAATTTAGCAACTCTGACTGACTAACTTTGAGACCACTTCACCGGCGCTGACTGTCTAGCAACCAGATGCTTCTTTATTTATACAGGTTTCACAGGACAAAGACTAATGATTATCCAAAAAGTACAGATTATGTGATTTTTCATTACATGTCCAGGGTTACAAGTTCAGTCACAATTAGAAAACACAAACAGAACAGATTTCATTGTTATTATTAGCCCTATAACTCCAATTTAAAGAATCTAAAGAATTTCTCCCCCAAAGCAAACATATTTATTACATGACAGCCTGCTTTTAGCCTAGCAGTTTCAGTTGAGAGCACTCCAGACAAACAGAAAATATCTGGACTAGTCTTTTCATGAATAACAAGTACTAATACCTAACTTTTTTTACTATATATTTCATCATGTACACTATAAAGTAGAAAAAGTTTATTTTAGTCAATCTTTTTTGTATTTTTTTATTACTTTATTTTTTATTAATTACAGTTTATCCACTTTGTATCCCAGCTGTAGCCCCCTCCTTCACCCCCTCCCAATCCCTCCCTCCCTCTTCTTCTCCTTTGCCCCTCCCCCAGTCCAATGATAGGGGAGGTCCTCCTCCCCTTCCATCTGACCCTGGTCTATCAGGTCTCATCAGGACTGGCTTTATTGCCTTCCTCTGTGGACTGAGGCTGCTCCCTGATCAGGTGGAGATGATCAAAGAGCCAGTCCATGAGTTCATGTCAGAGACAGTCCCTGTTCCAATTACTGGGGAACCCTCTTGGACACTGAGCTGCCATGGGCTACATCTGGGCAGGGGTTCTAGATTATCTCTGTGCATGGTCCTTGTTTGGAGTATCAGTCTCAGAAAAGACCCCTGTGGGCAGATTTTTTGATTCTGTTCCTCTCCTTGTGGAGCTCCTGTCCCCTCCAGGTCTTTCTATTTCCCGTAGTCAATCAATCTTATTTACTGAGTTTTATTCCTTTAGGAGTGTACCCTGTATGATCCCTACCTGTATACTACATTTTTAGAGGCCTCTAAGCCATTACTACAAAGAAACCGTGGCTCTTTAACCTGTCTGGCCAGTCAGCGTTTGTCAGTTGTCTCTGTTTACCCTGCATCAGTATACTGTTGAGTATGACTGTTTTGAGTTTGCTGAGGGGCAGATACCCCAAGAAGATTCCTGGAGTAATGGCCTCATCTAGCTGTGTGCTTATCTATGCTTAATGATCTCCAGGGCATAAAGAAAACTTCCAAATAGTGGCCAGATAAAGCTAATTTTAGGATTTTCCAAAAAAGACTCAGATATAATGTTCTCAGGAAAAGGCATAAAATGCATCATAATGCAGAAAGTCCCCAGGAATGCAACATGCAGAGACCAAAAGCCAATAGTTAGAAGGACAGCAATTGTAACAATCTGCTCAGCTTTGCTGGAATTATGTCAAGCAGCTGTGTTGGCTTCATGACTCTTGCCGTTTCAAGTGGATACGGCTGTGCCACACCTTGGTACTTTACATTCTCATATTCTGTTATTGAAACTTGGCATGACTGTAGTACCACAGACATCCCCATATAATAGTGGGGATTCATTAAGATAAAATTAGTTTCTGGTAGTGGTTCAAGCATAATGAGTACTTGGAAGGATGGTGCCATGGCCAAATCTAGGAATTCAGGCTTTTTTTTTTGTTCTGCCTGGTTCGCATAATCCTGCCTGGTCCATCTGTGGTCATTATGATTCCATTATAACCAGTAAAAGAAAAATAAAGAGAAAAGGGATATATATCCCATTTAATGAAATTTGAAAGTTGTATGCACATGTGTGTTTATATCGCTGGGCAAGAATTTAATCACAGCTATACATAGCTTTGAGGTTTAAAAATAACCATATAAACAATGGCCATTTGAAAATTTCAAGACAAGCTTCCTAACAACCTTCAATTCAAAACATAAATTGTAGTGAAGATTGTAAACTGTCTAGAATGGGATGATGATGATGGTGTATGTGTCAGATTAGTAGAAGAATGCTTAGTAAGAAATTTAAGTACTTAGATGATTGTATAAAAGAGAAGGGATGAAAATTCAAATTAAGATGAAGAGGATAATAAACATAGATAAATCTAACAAAAATAGAAAATAGCAAGAAGGCTAGAAATTAATGAAGTAGCAAGAAGTAAGCATGCAATGGGTCTGGCAAAGTGAGGTTGGCTACTTGACTTTTAAATTTAATTTGACCAGCCTGCCCTGGTGCGAGTGAACATTGTTACTTATAAGTGAAGATACAATCACACTTGGAATTGGAACAGAAAAGGGAGTAGTATGTAAGTTACAATTGGAATATCAGGGAAATGACCAAATTCCTAGAAAATGTAATTTCTAGGACTAGGAATAAATTTAAAGAATAAACCCATGACTGAATCTTAAAACTTTTCTCCCAATGGTTCACCGAAACAGAATAATTTTAGATTAAGCTTCCCAAGTATTCCAGAAAGAATTAAGTTCATAAAAGCTTTCCCAGAGTCTGAGGGAGAAGGCAGGGGCAGAGGTTGCATTATGAGCTATATGGCTTTATTGCAAAACCAGACAGTGTAAATAAAGAAAACTAGTATCTTTTCAATTACTACCATGTACATAAAACCAATGTACCAAATTTTAGAAAAATACATTTTTCATGTTTTATACAGATTTATTTTAAAAGTGTAGTCATGAATAAATTGAAGTTATTCTGGAATATGGATTATTTTAGCATTAGAAAATTAACCAATGTAATTCACCACACTGATAAATCAGGGAAGACTCTTTAAGGTGCTGGTCTTTATTAGTAATTAGGTAATTAAAACTACAAAAAAAAAATTTGTCACTTTTGTTAACCTATACATCTTTATTTTATCCATGTTTTTTGGCCATGATATATTTTACTCAAAGTAAATTGAAACATGTTATTAAAATGTACTTTTTGTATTTTGTTGTTATTGTTTTACTTCAAAATGATTATTGCTACCTCCAACAGTGATGTCTGGAGATAACGAGTGAGGCGCGGTGTGACTTCCTGCTGAGGTACATGCTCCCTTGGACATGCTAAGCTCTTCCAAGGTGTTTCAGGCACAAATAGTATAGCGAGAATTTTGAGTTCCTATGTATCTCAATCTTGTGTCTAGAAGACCTTGTTTCCTTGGTGTCTTGCATCCCTACTGTCTCTTACAGTCTTTCAACTTCCTTTTCTATAGGGTTCCCTGGGCTCCAAAGGGCAGGCTTTGATGGGAACATCCCATTTAGGGCTGGTGTTCCAGGGTCTCTTACTCTCTGCACATTGGCAGTTGTGGGTTTTCATGGTATGCAAATGAGTTACCTTATGGTCATTTTCAGGAACATACGCTCCTGAAGTGGCTGTATCAACTGTTAACTACTTACAAATTTTTGTGAAAGAGTTAAACTTCAAGAGAACCTCCCTACTCCATGACAAGCTGCTGGTGGGCCCAATCTTGTGCAGACCATGTGCAGTTAATCACAGCTGGTGTGAGTTCATGTCATTCCTGGAAGTCAGCATTCTATACCTGTAATTTATACTTCTTGCATTCTTTTATTTTCTTTTTTCACAATGTATTCATTATATATCCCGATTGAAGCCGCCTCCTCCCACTCTTCCCAGTCCCACCCTCCCTCCATCTTCCCTCCTATCCTGCCTTCCCCTAGTCCACTGAAAGGAGGAATTCTCCTGCTCTGCCATCTGCCCACAGCTTATCAAGTCTCATCGGACTGCCTGGATCCTCTTCCTCTGTGGCCTGGCAAGGCCACATCGCCAGGGGAAAGTGATCAAAGAGCAGGCAACTGAGTTCATGACAGAGGTAGCCCCTGCTCCTTTTACTCAGGGAATCACATAGGGGCTGAGCTGCCTATTGGCTACATCTGAGCAGGAGGTTCTAGGTCCTCTCCATGTACAGTCCTTGGTTGGTGCATCAGTCTCTGCAGGACCGCCTAGGCTCAGATTTTTTAGCTTTGTTGGTCTCCTTGTGATGCATTCTTTCTGCTCCTTCTATGATGTTCCTTGAGCCTTGGAGAGGAGGATATTTATGTTCTATATAGCTGGACATTCAGTGGTCATTTATTAAAGTTTCTGTATTCACTGTTGGCCACTGCAAAAGGAAGCTTCTTTGAACACAGTGTGTCTAAACAGTTATCAGAAATATGACAGTCATATCATGTCCATGTAGAAAATAGCAGCTAGATTACACACTAGCCCCCCCCCCCAGCCATGGGTGTTTGAACAGCCTTATAGTTCAGTCCCTTAATCCCCCTGTGGAGAAGTCATCAAATCCCATGAGAAGGCAGTTGCTTACCCCCATAACAGACTGGGCAGTAAGCTCATCTTCCTCCTACAATTTGTATTGTTGCACACAGGGCACACAGCTGAGTAAGACTTGACCGTGCACTCTCAGAAGTCTAAATAGCTCCTTATAGAGCATTGTGAGGGCTGCCTACTGGGGTGGAAGCTTACACCCCAATTCCAGATCAATTT
>CM053765.1:23518520-23548599 GCA_028658305.1 Pachyuromys duprasi
TGGTACTGGCATAGAAACAAACTGGAGATCAATGGAATCAAATAGAAGACCCAGAAATAAATCCACACACCTATGGGCACCTGATTTTTAGCAAGATGTCAAAACCATACAGTGGAAAAAAAGATAGCATTTTCAACAAATAGTGCTGGTCTACCTGGATATCTACATGTAGAAAAATGCAAATAGACCCATACCTACCACCCTGCACAAAACTAAAGTCCAAGTGAATCAAAGACCTCAACATAAAACCAGACAAACTAAACCTGTTGGAGAAAAAAAAAAGTAGGGAAGAGCCTTGAGCTCATTGGCACAGGAGAAAATTTCCTAAACAGAACACCAACAGCACAGGCTCTAAAACCAACAGTCAATAAATGGGACCTCATGAAACTGAAAAGCTTCTGTAAAGCAAAGGAACACCGTCCTCAGAACAAAATGACAGCCTACAGACTGGGAAAGAATCTGCACCAACCCTATATCTGACAGAGGGCTAATATCCAGAATATATGAAGAACTCAAGAAGTTAACCAGGAATGAATCAAGTAACCCAATTTAAAAATGGGGTACAGAGTTAAACAGAGAATTCTCGATAGAGGAATATCAAATGGTAGAGAAGCACTTAAAGAAATGCTCAACATCCTTAGTCATCAGGGAAATGCAAATCAAAACAACCCTGAGATTCCATCTTACACTCATCAGAATGGCTAAGATCAAAAACTCAAGTGACAACACATACTGGACAGGATGTAGAGAAAGAGGAACCCTCCTCCATAGCTGGTGGGAATGTAAACTTATACAACCCTTTGGAAATCAATCTGGTGCCTTCTCCGACAATTAGGAATAGTGCTTCCTCAAGATCCAACTATAACATTCCTGGGCATATATCCAAAATATGCTCAAGTATACAACAAGGACATTTGCTCAACCATGTTTATATCAGCTTTATTCATAATAGCCAGAATCTGGAAGCAACCCAGATGTCCCTCAACTGAGGAATGGATACAGAAATTGTGTTTCCAGTTATTTTTAAAGTTTCTAGCTGATTATTTGTCCTGCCTCTTTTCTTCTCTGACTTTTTTATTAAATGAATAAAATGTAAAGAATTTAACACTCATTGGGCCTGGATAGTAAATGTTTATTGCTAATTATTCTGATATACTGGTAATTAAAGAAAAGCACATTGTCGTATTATAGACTGTGGTAGCAAATTGCCTTTCCATGTTTCCCTGCTTTTATTGTTTTTATTCTCACAAATGGATATTCTGTTATTTTCAAGGTGTGTGAATGTCATCTGTCTTCTTTAGGTTATACTGTAATATACATAATAGACCCCATTTTAACTTATCAATAAGTATCTTATTTACATCGCTGACACATCCTTTAAGGCCTTAAATTCTTTTTAAGAGAGTGACAGTATATACGTTAAAAGAATACTATTCATGGATGACTAAGCTTAGATGCAATGTATATCTGCACTCTTTGAAATGATCTCAACAAATCTCTCACCTAAATTTCTCAAGCTACAGCTTGAGAGTGGGCTGTAGGACTAAGAAAACACTATAAAAACTGAAATATATATATAGTTATTCAAGATGACTGAGAATAATTGCCATCAAATTCAGCACATATTTATTCAGTAATTATTATATAGTAATGCTATAAATTATAAGGATAACATGTGAAGGTTGTCCCTTTCATAAGTGCCATGTCTATGTCCCTTCAGAATTAGATGTCAAATAAATGATCTTAGGAGATGGCAACTTAGAAATTTTACAAGGTTCAGATGAGGATGGAACTCCCATCGTGGAATTAGTGACCACATAAGAAAAAGGAAGATATCAGAGAAACGGTCTCCCTCTAACCAGCCCCATGTGAGGCTATAATAAAAAGGCAGTTATTGTATCTTCCTGAGGATTGATAATCTGTTGGTTCCATGATCTTAGAGTTCCTGTCTTCAGAACCCTAAGGAATAAATATTTCTAGTCTACTTTACATGTTCTACATTGTTTCTAATAGCCATTCTGTATACTTAAGGATTTTGAAATTAATAGGAAAAGGAAAAGAGGAAATAAAAAATTGTAAAATAGTATTTATGTTTGTATCTGTGTATGTATGTGTACTCTTTCTATCTCACCATGGTCCAAGCAATTTCTTTTTATTAAAATCTTGAATATTACTCTATTAAATAAATCTCTTCAGTAAAGTGAAGTTTCGTGTAGGGATGGTAATAGATTTGATTGCACACAAGTAAGTATTTAATAAAGGTAATAGCCCAGCCAGTGTCTATATAATAAATGTCTTTGAAATTCTCACTAGTTCCTGTGTGTTACTTGTTTTTATAGTTTGCAGAGAATGTATTTGCACATCATGTGGATCGGACCACTTTTCATTTTTAATATGTTGAGCAAAGGACGTCAAACTTGTTCCTTGTAATTGGAAGTTTTTTTGTTTTGTTTTGTTTTTGGCTTTTTATTTTTAATATGAAATCGTGGAGGGGCCATGAGTTGAGAATTTCAGATGTTTTGGCCAGACAGCCTCTTTGCATACCAGCCACCAGGACCGAGCAATTCCTTGTTGTCCAGCTGAATGAATGTGCGACTTTCATTTGGAAAGAAGAAGAAATGTTAGCAATTTCAGATTCGGGGAAACAATTGCTTCTGGCAAATGACAGAAGAATTTGCTCACCAAATAACCCTGAAAGCTGTTTGGTGCCCACTGGCTTTTATGGTGCCCCTTTCTCAGCCAGTGGTTTAATATTTGACACCTGGGTGAGTTCAGGCTCCACCTGGCTAACCCATGAGAAACATGCTAATGTTTACTTTTACTGGTAGCTGTTGAGGAGACATGTCTACCATAAACCATCACTCCAATAGCAAAGTGTTGGTGCTTTGAACCAAGTTATGTTCTATTAGTAAAAATTACTTCAGAGTGAATTTAGTGGGATTTGGGTGGTTTAAAAATATACTTGATATTCTCTGTTTCTGTCTGCTTTGACCAGTCACCAGGGGAATGCCTTGTACAAGATCCACTGCAGTGTTTCTGAGTGTTCATAAAAAGGATTAATTATGAAAGCAAACATTAAAAATATAGACAGTTGATCTCAGTTACTTGTGAATTAATTCTCAACACTAACTACAATGATAAAAATAAAATACGATGCCTGATTTCTATTTACATCTGACCTGCCTGTCACAGGAGAGTCATCCATATGGGGGATTAACTGTTCAGAAGCTCTTTCAACATCCAGGCTCTGTGTGTGGAGCAACAGAACATGATTAATGTGTTTTGTCATCCTCCTTAAGAACACCTCTTACAAAGAGAATGCCCCCTCCCTTTAAAAACATGGATCAGTGATGTTCATTTTGCCCAGGTGATTTCAAATGAATGTGTCTCACCAGAACAATAATCATTCCATGTCACTGTTCTGTATTAGGACCCTCTGCTCTGTGTTAAATGGAAACAACATAAATATGATTGCATGTTTCAGTGTGCCGGGGGCCTGAGGGAAGCCTGGCTGGGAAGCACTGGCATTCCTCTGTATCTGCCCTCTGTGGTATCCCCTTCATTGGCCTGCGTGCTTGATGCCCCTATTGCATATGAAGTAGGGTACTCTTCAAATTACATCCCCGCACCACATGTGGGATGCTGTTCTTTAAGTTCTAGCTATCTTTATTTTCTGAATGGGACTTTTTGCCCTCATAAGAAAAGTAGATGACATTCGCCTTCCTTTGAGGAATTTGCTGTCTTAAACACATACAAAACGAATTGATTTGGCATGTGACAGGAGTCACACATATATTCACATAGGAATCAGACTGTTTAATAGGAAAGTCCATGAAATGATAACTACTGTTATCAGTGTAGTTCTATCTAGTGTTTATTGCCTGCTCACCACCTGCAGGTCCTCCTCTATGTGCTTGCTCTAAACGTACTTGCTACTCATTCTACTACAGGAGGGGGGGGGAGGTTTCTTCCCCATTTCTATTTATAAATGTGTTCCAAATATTCCCATGGATCAGGAACTTCCCTAAGGACTCATAGGAAGTAAGTGACTAAACCAGTATTTAAACTTAGACAGATGGCTTAAGGGCCCATGCCTTTTAAATGCCATTAGAAGTGGTGACCCAGCCAAATCCCTCAGGAGAATCAGGAGCTAGTTAAAGCTTCATTTATAGAAAAACAGAACAGTCTGGGCAGATGGACCTTGGTGCACAAAGTCATCATGGCTAGAAGCATTTGGGAGAGAAATTCAGTGTGGACCAGCCTTTGTGGCAAAAGCACTGGAAGCTCAGCATTTAGATAAGGGAAGACTAATGTCCTTTTGTTGTTGTTTTAGACCAGTTATAAACTGGAAGACTGGAAGGGTTTTTTTTGGTTTTTTGTTTTTTGGTTGTTTTTTTTTTTTTTGTCTGCTTTTAGAAGTATCCTTTTAACAAATATAAAATGATAAATATTTGGAGTTGGTAGCTTGGGTGCAAACACTCAAGACAGATTTCTGTTTGTCTTCCTTTTATCAATTGTCCTTTTTACCACAGTGACGCTCTTCAGCTGTAGACATGTTCCTGGGTGAGGCGAAAGAGCCCTAGCACTGTGATTACGGAGCTGCTTCTGCCATTTTATATTTGAAGGCAATAACCACCACACCACCACAGATACTCACACATGCACACACACACACATACACACACACACGTACGCACACACACTTTCCAGCCTTTTTAGCTTAAAATTTAGACCTCAAGCTACCATGGGAAGAACTTAAGCCTACCATGAACTAAGACCAAAACAAAGGTCATTAGTGTGTTCAGATCTGAACTTCCCATGTCCAGTATTTGAAAGCTGTGGGCCATGGGTTGAACAATTTGCCCAGGTTCACATACCTGGTTGTGTCAACACTGATGCAAACCATTGTGTCTCCTGGTTACTAACCAGTGTTTTATTTCCACTGCATCTTGCCACATGTCCTTAAATAGACTATTGAAAAAGTGTCACTCATATAGAGTATTCACAGAACTTTATATCACATTCGGTGCTCTTGAGGCATGAGGATATTGGGATAGACTGGGAACACTGGGGTGGCACCTGTGGCCTTCTGGGAATCCAGCATACTCTTGCAGGAGATCTTTTACAGATTCCACACCAGTGGCCTTGGGGAGGGGGAGGGGGGACACACCTTAGAACATTTATCTTATTCGTCAGGCCCCCAGCCTTCCTCGAATATTCCCAAACTTAGGGCGTGGGGTGGAGTGGGTAATGGCCCAGTGACAGCATATTTCCCTGGCATGTGCAAGGGTGCTTTCCCTAGAAGTGAAAAATAAGTAAGCAAAAAGCAAATTCCGAGCTCCACAAATTCTACCTTTGACTAGGAGTTGGGCTAGCAGTGTTCTCTAAGAATAAGAGGAGCTGATCCTCTATTCACTATCCTTCAGGAGTGAGTGAATTCAAATACTGCAACTTGACCACAGCCTCAAATGCTCTCTAAGATCTTGCTCCCAGGATCAGTGAGATCTTGCTCCAGGTGTCTTTGGCCTCACCTTGACCTCACTGAGCTTATGCCCACCCAGTGAGTCCTGCCAGGTCCTCAGGCCTTCATTCCTACAGGGGAAAAGGCGGGTCCTTCCATAGTGCTTTTGTCCTTTATCCTGTCTCAGATGCTTAGTGCTTGGGGTGGGAATATTCTCATATTCCTTCCTTCCTGCATTTCACACTAAGCCATACATCACAAGGGCTGTTGAGGATCTCCAGGTGTTTAAAATAACACCCTGTCATTCTTACCATGTTGCCAAGGTTCTATTCTTCCTTACAGAGTATGCATCACAACCTTGTATTTTATGAATTCTTTCTTTTCCCCAAGTATAATGTAGCCCCCCTGAGGACACAGATTTTTGTCTCACTTATTCACCTGTAAAAAAGTATTCAGTACAAAGTAGATGTTCAGTAACATTTATAGGTAAGCTAAAGAGGAAAGCCTTTCTTTCATTGAATAATATTCATTTATCCACTTAAAAATCATCTACTGAATATCTCACCTTTACAAACATTGAGTGCAGGCTTGGAAAATATTTTCTACTCTTGTTATGATAATGGATATTCTTGAGACCAACAGCTATACAGATAAATACATTTGACCTATGTTGAATGATACCAAAGAAAGATTAATGAGAGTTCATTTGGTAGAATCAGAGAAGGCAAGGGAGGCCTTCTCTGAGGAACCACAACCGAACTATTATATGAAACATAACAACTGCTAGCCAGTTCCCTTAAATTTGCTTATTTTATTATCTGTAAACTTTACATTTAAACAGTACAGTAAAGGCCAAGAAGATAGATCGGTTGGAAAAGTACTTGTCATGCAAGCATCAGGACCTGAGTTCAATTCCCAGCACCCCTATAAAAAGCCATGCATGGTACCACACACTTAGAATTTTTGTACCAAAGAGATAGAAACAAGAAGGTCCCTTTACCTCATGGTTGTCCAACATGGGCAAATTAGTGTGCCCAGGTCCCAGAGAGAGACCCTGTTCAATAAAAATGATAGTAATAACTCAGGCTCTGGCCTCCACATGCACACACAGGCATCTCACACACCTACCTGCATGTATACACACAGATATGGGGAAAAGGTACACTAGCATTGCCCTGGAAGGAATGGTATGCATGATAAAGTTGCTGGGGGTGCGAGATGGTGCACTAAAGTACCCAGTCAGTTTACTCTTTAAACATACCCAAACTATGACTTGGATCAAATATTACATCTATTTTATCTATTGAAACGTGTGTTGACAAGGAACAAAGCTGTAACAGTGCTATGAGCATCAGGTGATAGGCATATGCAAGATCTCTATACATTTGTTTTCTATGTACTTGGAAATATGCATTTTGTTCTAGCATACAAGCGGTTTTACAAATTTTTTATGCCTTTACATAAGAAAGTCATAAATAAAGGCAATATAAAATACATTGGTGGGTACATCAGAGAGGCAGGAGTCTCAGATGTTGTCTGATAGTATTGGGAGCTTTTGAGGTAGTGGACGCCAGCTCTCTGCTTACTTGATAGATTTCAGAAGATTTTTACCGACTAGGCAAAGGATGCTAGTTCTGGCACAGAGATGGGTAAGGTGGGTTAATTCATGCCCTAAACACTGTTTAATTAATTTCTAAATCTTGACTAATAATATTATACATAAACTTAGATGTTAATTTAATCAAGAAACAACAGTCCTTAAGATATAAGACATAAGTATTGTTTTATGATTTTTGTATAATTTTAATAAGAAGAATTAACCCAAATATTTAAGTATCTATAGCTAGAGTAAATGGATTTAAAGTTTAATTAAAAATTAGATTTTTTAATTCAAATTATACTTAATATATATTTATATGATGAACATTTATGTACATATACAGTGAAAACACTTGAATTTTTTTAATGTTAGACAATATAGTCAATACTGTTGTGATGAAGAATTCAGAGTAAACAGGTAACTACATAAGAGCAAAAAAACATTAGCATAATCCCAAGCTTTTTCAAATTCAAAATAAACATCTGAGACAAAGAAAGTATAAGAAAGTGGGTGAATATACAATAGATACATAAAAATCTCATCCACACCATTTACACTTGAAGACAGGAGTTTAGGTTAAGGAGTCATAACAGAGAACATGATGAAATAAAAGGATGTGCCATCATCCTCATTTATAATAAGTTTGGTATTATTTATTCACATAGAAATATGTAGGATATTAAATACTGTGAAAAAATATTTTAAATCTAGTTAATGAAGGTACATAATAAATATAAAAAGTGACAGAAATGTTCAGTTGTTTGGGTATGTGAATGTCAGTAGCTTTGAAGATGAGAGAGTCATCTACCATGGTTAAAGTCCTCATGAATTTGTTCTCAGCTGATATGACAGGTTATAATCTGAGTTTCATAGCCCAGGATAAAGTCCTAAACTTTTAGTCAAAACTGAGTTTTTGATGTGATTCTTTTTTTATCGTTTGAATAAAACTTTGTTACTAGTTCTAGAATAAGCTATCTCTTATTCTCAAAGAGAGAGAATGCTCCTTTTTATGAAAAAATGTTCACCAAATAAAGAGGAGGGTACAATATGTACAAAATGTATGTGCCATTATTCTTTTATATTTTAAAATGATGTCTATATAATGGCAGGTGCATTTCTAAAAATAACTTGTTTCTACATAGCCCTGTTTGATAGTCTTTATTCACTATAATTATAGATTGTTGTTCAGTGCTTCTCTGATATTTGGAAGTTACTAGAGTTGATAGTGCGTTAGATTCAGCATTTTGTTTTTATACTTGATGTTTGGAAAGTACTTGACAAATCTCAGAGTACTTTCATTCCACTCTTGCTTGACAATCACAGCTGCTGGTGGTGGGTATAGGATAACAAAGACCACCATAATTCATCCCCATTTGAAAAAATAAAAGACTGTGACTTAGAAGGACAGGGCTAAGTGATATTCCCCAAAGCACAAAATACAAGTAAGTAACATTTCTGGAACTTTGAGTCTCCTCAGTAAGGGCTAGTGATTTAATTCCCTCCCTAATGTTCCTTTTCCCTGCCTCCTGAGTACATTTTAGTTTCAATTTTTAAAAAATACAATTACTTCCATTAAACAGATTGTAGAATCCCTTGTCAAGGAATTGTAAATAGGTAACATATTGCTCAGCACACAGAGAAAACTCTGGGTACTCCACATTTGTTTTCACATGCTCTTCATAGAAGGGAGCAGCAAGAACAATATTTACAGAGACCATCTGGGGTGATTCCAGCCAAGAGACACATTGCTTTATTCCCTGTCTTCTTATCAGTCACTTCATTCTTAGTGTTTTCTCATCAAGACAAATAAAACCCTTTAAAACACTTACCTGGAAAGAGGGCTGTGTCTTTTGTAAGCAAGTAAGAAGGTCAAGATTGACTTTGATTTATAATCTAGAACAAGAGATCTGCGTTTCAGATAGTATTTTCTTTTTTTTTTTTGAATAATTGTAATTTATTAAGCGAAATCTATTAAACATGGGTACATATGTATATGTATATATCAACAACAAAAGGTATCTATTTTGAAATGATATTAAATTCATTTTATTCAGTGTTCACCATTAATATATTTTTAAAGTAAATTAATTTACTTCTAAATTAAGTTTTTAATTTTAATTTTTTCTTTACAGTTTATTCATTACATATCCTAATTGAAGTTCCCTCCCTCAACTGCCCCTCCCTCTTTCCTTCTTCCTCCCTCTCTCCTTCCCCTAGTCCACCAAAAGGGAGAGTTCACCACTATTGCCATCTGTCCATAGCTTGTTAAGTCTCATCAGGACTGCCTGAATAATTTTCCTCTGTGGCCTGGCTCGGCCGCATCACCAGGGGCGAGTGATCAAAGAGCAGTCAACTGAGTTCATGACAGAGGTACCCCCTGCTCCTCTCACTAGGAGATCCACATGGAGACTGAGCTGCCAATTGGCCACATCTGAGCAGGGGTCTAGGTCCTCTTTCATGATCCTCCATTGACGCATCAGTCTCTGCAGGGGCCCCTGGGCTCAAATCCTTTAGCTTTGCTGGTCTCCTTGTGGGGCTCCGGTCCCCTCCATGTCCCTCTATCCCCACTCCTCTTTTCTTCCATAAAACTCCCTGCGCTCTGCCCAAAGTTTGATCTTGAATCTCAGCATCTGCTTTGATCCCGTTGGGTGAAGCCTTTCAGAGGACCCTCTATAGTAGACTCCCATCCTGTTTCTTCTCTTCCACCGCCTCTGGTGTTTATCCTGTTTGCCATTTGAATGAGATTTAAGCATCCCCCCTAGAATCCTCCTTAGTGTTCAGCTTCTTTAAGTTTGTAGATGGTAGTATGGCTATCCTTTATTATACGGCTAATATCCGCTTATAAGTGAGTGTATATCATGCTTGTCTTTCTGTTTCTGGGTTACCTCACTCAGCATGATCTTTTCTAGTTCCATCCATTTGCTTGCAAATTTCATGATTTTCTTGTTTTTAATAGCTGAGTAATATTCCATGTGTAGATGTACCACACTTTCTGTATCCATTCCTCCATTGAGGGACATCTACATTGTTTCCAGATTCTGGCTATTACAAATAAAGCTTCTATGAAGATAGTTGAGCAAATGTCCTTATATTTTTTAAAAAATACAATTATTCATTCTTTAAGAATTTCAAACATGTATGTATACAATGTGTTTTTATTATCACTTATTCCTTGCTCCATTTTCTTCCAGACACCTCCTTTCTGTTCCTCTCCCAACTTCAGGTCATCTTCTCAGTCAGTCTTTGTTGTTTGTTTGCTTGCTTGTTTGTTTTATAACTCACTGAATATTGTATTCCCTGTGTTTCTGTGGGGGGGGGATATTTTAGGGTTAACACCCCTGCAGAAAACTGAGTCTCTCTCTCTATTGCTGCCATCAGTTGCCAATGACTTAGCTAGGGGATGGGTTATTATGAGCCTCTCCCATCTCTGTGCTAGAATGGTGGCTGGCGTTATCTTGTGTGGGTCTTGTGAGGTATCCACAGCTGTTGTGAGTTCATAGGTACAGTGGCCTTGTTGTTTCCAGAAGACACAATTTCACAGCACCCCTCCTCATCCTTTAACCATTATAATCTGTTTATTTATCTCCTCTGTAATGTTCCCTGAACCTGAGCCAGAGGGAATGTGACTAAGCAGTCTACCATCAACCTTTTTCTTTGACCATTTGTGGGTCTCTGTATTAACCTCAATTCACTGCAAAAAGAAGCTTCTCTGATGAGGTGTGTGAGCTAAACTCATCTGTGGGTATAAGGTCAAGTGTCCAGTAGACAATTTGGTGCTCTACACATTTAACAAAATAACAGTTGTCGGTTCTCCTTAGGGCATAGGGCCTCCTCAGCCACTGGCTTTTGTCCAGGTTTATAGTGGCAGATCTAATACAGAGACTTGGCATTTGGAGGAGCCGACACGGCTTTCTCCATTAGGCCTCATGCTAGGTGTCAACAGCAGCACCAGCCTTTGCCGACCTGTTCTCGGAGTATATAGAGGATTCTCTTCATCTTTGGGGAAACCAGCAGGGCTTTCTTCACTAGGCCTCACGGAGGATGTGCAGCAGCAGCACCAGGCTTTGCAGGCCTGTTCTCTGCTACTGTTCGGGTTGGTTCCAGGGAGTGTTAGACAGCTTGGATAAAAACAGGGCCTTTTAATGCCAATACAGCTGTGCCGGAGGGAGTCACCTTCAGTGAAAGGCGTACAGTGTGTCCTTTATGTGACTCACCCTTCCTCTCCTTGAACCGTGTTTACTCAGGTCTTTTCACCACCGTTCAGTCATTTGTCAGGAAAGTTTAGCAGTAGATTTCTTTCCAAATGAAATGGAATTGCATTTTTGAACCCAAATAAATTGCTTCATAACCTTGTTTATTTAACATGTACATTGTGCCAGAAATATACACAGTCTTTAAAAATATAGACAAATTCGCTTTTATCATCTAGACCTCAAAACACATGTGATTTCAATACCAGTGTGAGAAAATTGTATTTGTTATATGCTATCTGTTAATGAAACTGAACAGATGTGCCTTTTTACAAAGAGAACTATGTACAGCCTATGGTCAAATTTGTTCCGTAAGTTTTCTCCACAGGAGACAGGATCTAAGATTTGTAATGCATTCCTCCCTTTAATTCCTAATTGATGCTACTTATGCTGTCATATGATATTATTCAATTTCCTTCTGGTCTGAAACAAAGGAAGATCTAACGGAACAGTTCTGTAGGCCAGTTCCAACTGCTCAGCTCCATAGGAGTCTGATGTGTGTTGAAATTTTGGAAGAGTAAAGTTGGCAGCTTGTGCTTTGCCATTGTTGACAGACATGTGAACACATCTGTAAGTGGCAAGCCACAGGAGCTCACAGACAGTTTCTAAATTCCAGTGACTTCCATCACATGCTTATACTCTGAGGAGAAAATAAAATCAAACAACAGACTTGTTTGGACCTTTCTTAAGGGCACATGAGTTTATTAGAATGTTTAGAACATGGTAACTGCATTTGTCTTTGCTCAGTCAACATTTATTTGAGGAAACTCTGGTGAGCCAGTGTCTATGCTCTAGTCCCACACATTATAATATCCAGACTCCTTTGTCTCTCTGTGTGTGTGTGTCTGCCTTTCTGGCTGCTGTGTAGATGCATGTATATTTAGAACATAAATGCCCAAGCCCTGGCAAGATGAAAATCTTCATGATTTCGTCTTAAAGCTTCTCTAACAAAACAGTCCCATCCAGAACACATGCTCAGAGCTTGACTAAAAAGTGTTGATAGCTAGAAAGGGGTTGGAAATAAAAGCAGCCACAATTACAGCTTGCGGGTGACTTTCATGCCTTGTTAGCCTGTTGTTATATAAATGTGGATGGGTTTTGTTGTTATTGTTGGGGTTTTGTTTGGTTTGGTTTGTGTTAGTGAGAACATTGTCATTTCTGCATTCAGGCTGCTGGAAGTTGCATCCCAGGTTTGCTATTGTGTGATTGTCAGTGGTTGCTTACACTCACTGGCCTTTCATGGCATCATCTCTGTGATACACTCACAGTCATATGTCCATACTACAGGTGGTGGTATGAGGAGCACAGAGAAGATTAAAGTGTAATGCAGCATTGAATTTATGGGTGAATTGTGGTTTTTGGTTTAATCATTCATTATACTTCTAAACAGGGTTGGAATTAGCCAGTGCCTCCAGGCCATGCAAGTACAGCTCCCTGGGCCTCTGCAGGAGAGAGAGATATATGGTGGACTCCTTCTTTAACTTGTCATTGTGTTTTCTCTGTTGTTTAAAGTATACTGTCTTAACTGTTACCGTATAGTACATTTCAGAAGAGAGCCGTCTTCTTTTTTTTAATGTAATTTATTTATTTTTATATTAATCACAGGTTAGGTACTTTGCATCCCAGGCGTAGCCCCCTCCCTCATTCCCTCCCACTCTCCCCATCCCTCCCTCATCTCCTCCCCACCCCCTCCAAGTCCACCGATGGGGGAGGACCTCCTCCCCTTCCATCCGACCCCAGTTCATCTTGTGAGAGCCATCTTCTGTTCTGAGATGGACTCATTCGGTATTCCAGCATGAAGTACCTCTTGCATCTGCTTCCCATTTGTTAAGGGTTACAGGCATGTGCCACCATGTCTAGCGAGACACAGTTTTAAGCCTTTCTGTGAACATCTGATTATGTTTTGAAGAATTGAATTAACTACATCATTTTCTGCTACCATGTACTGAAATGTACTTGAAATTTTGGTCTATAGATTATTAATGGGGACTTCTTCACACCCTTTAAACTATTGATCAACATTAACACACACACTTGAAGCAACTTGAAACAGTTTTCTTGAGTCAACATGTAGAATCTTTGGAATCCAACACAGTTCTTATTGGAGTGTTTGCTGCCTGTCATAGCACCGTTAGTCAGGGATCAAAGTGAACTTGAAATGTATATAACATGATAAGGTCCAATTATATAATTCCATCCAATTTTATGTTTCAATAGGAAAAAAGAACAGAACTAAAACAAGGTTTTATACCAAAGTAATGGTTTTAAGCTTATACATGAGAAGAGAGAGAGACAGAAAGAGAGAATACTCACTTGCTGAAATACTACCTAAAGGTGAAATCTTATGAGACCCTCAGGTCCTGCAGCCTGGCCTAATTACCTTCATAACTTCATACCCTACTGTTGCGAGTACCCTGGAAGTCAGCATTTGTGCATGATATTTTCTTTGGAATAGGTCAAATTCGCTTGTTTCTTTGCATAGTTTTTGTTTTGTATTGTTTACATCTTTTGTATATGCATTTGTTCTCCCTACCCTCCCTGGGAGTTAAGAAGTCCTACCAAAACAAGGAAGGGATGAAAGAAAGGAAGGAAACAAGGGAGGGGTTTGTCACGTGTGTCTTACAGAGCTTTCTATTATGTTTGAGATACATGCTCACCGTAAACCGATAAAATAGAATATAAGGTTGAAGAGGAAAACCTGTGAACAAGACAGCATTTCTGATACTGAAAACATATTAAGTAGTAGTAAGTCAGTGGAATATAAAGTGAGTCAGGTCACAGGTGGAAGTTAGCCCAGTGGTACACAGCAGTGTGGCTTCAATCTCCGTCTCCCCCCACCTCTATCTATCTATCTCTGTCTCTCTCGTGTCTCTCTCTCTAATACACACACATATATACAACAGAGACATGCCTTGCAGACACATACACACAATAGAACACACACACATATCCCAACTGAAATAAATATGAGAGAATATGAAGAGAGTTCATGGGGATATGGGTGATGGAAAGGAACTATAAATATAACTGTACTTAATAATGAGCTGACAACTTTTCATGGATGCCACACTGGTGCAGGCTTTTAAATATACACCCAAAATATATCACACTAGTAATAACTGATATGTGAGCATGTGAAAACAAAACAGAGAAGGGTCAGAAAATCAACTGGTTGTTTGTAAATTACTTATTCAGGTTTTATAGAAAGTATTTGCTTATTTTGAGAAAGAAATGAGTTTAACATACTTAGCCTAGGTTCAGAGGATCATTCCCAAATTAGAAAAAAATGTTGAAAAAAAATAGGCAATAATAAAAGTCTAAGAATCTGCTTATGAAAAGGATTTTATTCAATGCACAGTTTTGTCTTAAAATAGTCATCAGAGCTTTGCTTTGTATTTTATTTTCAAAAGGTAATATAGTTCTTAAATACCTATAATTTTATTACTTAAATAAATAGAGCCTACATAGTGACTAAAAATAAAACACAGAACTCCCTGCTCTCTAAAGCATACATGTTGTGTCCTATATTAAGAAAAATGTCATTTTGATGAATATTTCCAATCCATGGAAAAATTAAGTGAAGCCATTTAAAAAGGTATGGCAGTTTAAGTAAGTACATGAAGCAGAGAAACTAACAATAATATAAATGTTAAGTAGAAGGAACAAAATGCTAAATCCTTTAAATAGACCCTAAGAAAGAATATTTTGCTAACTTGGAACACCGAGTCCTGTTCAAAATGGCAGTGACTGCCTTTGCTTTGCTCTCTAAAACCAAGCCATTAAATAAGCTTATAAAGAATAGAAACCTTGATTTGTATATGACAAAACTAGAAAACAGCTGTAACTCCAAGTCACTGAACACTGAAAAAGTCAGAAGAACAGAAAAAGCAGAACTTATGTGTCTGTCAAGGGGATAGCAACGGAAAACAAGCATCATTCGTTCTGCAGAGTTCCAGCTAGGCTTTTGATTGAACTCATTAGTACAATTACTAAAGAAAGGGGAGGTGGAAAGGGGTGAATTAAAAGTGTGTTGAACAAAGACATCCCATTGCTTTCTTATTTCCATCTATCACCATGCCCAGAGCCTGTGGGAGACATAAAGGACATGCATGCTCTGGAAAAACTGCCTTGGTAAGGCCCTGGTGCAGAGACTAAGACAGAACACAGAAACTCTGGAATGGAGTGAGGATCAACTGTGGAGACTGAACCCTTCTCAGAAAGTTCAGAACCTATCCATTAATCAGAACATACCGAACCCATTAAAAAGCTAGATGAGCACATGATTTGCCTACTTTTATTACTTAGTCCTCCGTGTAGACATCACTTGAGCTAATTACTGTTGAGCCCTGTGTTGGTAAAAAGCAAACCCTAAAATCCCGCAGCTTAACGATGTTAAAGTTGTTCCACCCACATGAAAGCCAACATGGCGGGCGGGTTTCATCCATCTTAGAGCTGACCCTCTGTAGCATGTGGCTCCTGAAGTCCTCTGGGCAGAGGCTGCGGATGAAGGAGCATGGGACATGGAACATGGTAGCTACTGACTTATCTGGCGCTTTAAGACTGATGTGCTAACTCTTACATCACCTGTAAGCTTTAGGTTTGTTTTATTTTTTGTTTTTTAATTAAAATTAACTTCAAATTCAAAATCTGACACTGAGTTACCGGTATATACACCATCTTTGGCTCAAGATTTTTCTAACTACTGAGCTGCTGGTAGCTAATTTCCAGATCATTCCCTCTTGACATTTATATTGGTGGATGTAGCAGGAGCAGCTATTCAATGGTTTTGTAATAAGTGATTGATGTTTAATCAACAGTCTTATGCCTCCATCACAAATATTTGTCATTTCTTCTGTCTTTTGAGAACTATTTTGCCTTTTCTTCTTGCCTATTAAAAATAATAGTTGAGAATGTCTTTCTTCCTAATGACAACATTTGAAAGTGTCTAATATGTTTCATAGAAACGTAACTGCAAGCTCATCTTTTTCTTCTATTACCTGGTGGTTAATTTCTGGTGTTCACTGAAGCAATTTTTGTAAATTAATGCAAATATGAAATGCTCTATAGAAAATTTCATAGTGTGTCAGTTGAAAGCAATTATCTAGGAAGCCTTTTACAGCAGTCGGTTGGCAAATGCATCTCATATGCTTTGTGAAAGGAAGTAATTCTTATTTAAAAGATCTATTGAAAATATTTATTCTTATTTGGCTATAAATTTATAGTTAATCTGCTGGTGGTGCATCTTGTTTTCAGTATTTAGATTCTAAGAATATTAATTTTTGATTGAGTTCCCTTATGCTTTGTTTTGCTCTTTTCCTAGAGTACCCGAGTGGCCTTAGACCATCTGGAGTCTGTGCCTGAGAAACTGAGCCTGCTAGAGGATTTCAAAGACTTCAGAGTGAGCAAGAGTTGGCCTGTCTCTTTCATTCTTTTTGTCCGAGTTAGAACATTTGACATCTTCCTGATGCACAAGGAAACTTCTGGGAAGAGAGGAAGTTCTGAAAAACACTGGAGACTTTCAACAATGCCATTTTACCAGGGTTCACTTACATTTGAATTCAGGACTGAAAATAGGCAAACTTTTGTATTAATATTGGAAAATAGAAACTTTTATCTTACTATTAGAAATTTACTTTTTCCTTTAAAGCTGTAATGATAATTTACGAGACACTAAGAATTAATTCCAGTGAAAACAGGACGCTGAGGTACTTTTTTTCATATTCCTCTACCCACGGCATGTGAAATTAAGTTCATAATAGTTTAGAGTTCATTTCTTCACATGTCTCCTTAGGGATGCAAATATAAAGTACAGCCATAGCAATTTATAGCTTATTACAGTATCAACACACTAGATATATAAAAGATCAAAGCTAAAAGAGATGCGAGGTTCATGCTGTGAACGTATAGCCTCTTATTTCAAATTGGCCCTAAAAAAATTACTAAAAATGTGACTTAATTTAGGTTCTCTTTAAATATAGCATATTTTTGATGATAGAGTTCAGTAGGAAATGTCAGCAAACAAAAACACTGATATGATGCAGATTCTCAAAATATACGATGAGTATTTTGATAATTACATCACTAAACAGTTGTTGTCATGGTCTGAGGGGGCTTGACACATCCTGAAGCTGTACAGCTGCAAGTAGGATAAAACAAGCATTCCTGTTCCTTTACTAAAGTGTCAGTTTTCTCATGACGTAAATGTATATTTACAGTTCAAACCCCCATCCGTTAGGACACTAGCCTACAGGACCATGTGGTTTCCCTTCACCCTCATGCAACCCAGTGTGATGGATGTCTTACCACCAACCATCACCCTTACTGTTTTTCCCTCTGAACCAGTAAGTGTCAGCTAGATGAATGGAGGATAGGCAAGAAACAGATGCTAATATGAGACCGGGATAAACTTACGAAGTTCGGCTTCCAGTAGCAGCTCACTTGTCCCCCGTTGTTCTTAGTGAGCAGAATGCTCATGAGTGCAGTTCAGAAGTCATGTTCTCTTACCAGAAGGTCTATTATTATCACTCAAAGTCTAGTGGTTGTCTGTAAGCCTGGCTTACACATGCACAGTCTCCAATGTGGGGATATGCTTACATTGAATCTTTCTGGGAGAATGTGTTTTTAAGTTCAGAATTGTACTTTCTGACTCATTTAAAGTGAAGCTTGTATCCTAAAAAGGCACATACATGCTAGCTATTCTTGTTATCACACATTAAAAGTATTTTTATAATTATAATAATATACATATTAGTATTATTATTTCACTGTGTAGCAAACAGTACCTAAATCCATTGCAGTGTTCTTTTCAATATTCAGAGCTATTTTCCCTATAAGGAAGTTGAAGCTGAGAATATGTAAATTAGCTTTGAGTGAGATCTAATTTGTCTCTTCTTTTCACTATTCCTTCTATCTTGAAACCCAGTCCATGTATCCATGTGTACCCCAAAGCCATCAAAACAATTCTTAAAAGCTTATTTAAATCACCTCATAAAATAACCTAGATATAGCCTTAAGTGAAAATATACAAACCTTTCATATTATTAAACATGGATTCTTTTTATATGTGCACACATATGCATATATATACATATATATATATCCATAGATGTGGTATCTATAACTTTCCATCAATTTGTGTGTTGTGAACAAAATTTAAAGACCTGTGTGTTTGTTGAAGTCCCAGATGGCTGGATGTCTCAGGGAATACGATCTTAATATAAATTGAAGGATATAAACCTTATCATTTGTGTAGGTACTCCTCATGGTACCACCACTAATATATATGCAAAAATGTACTTTACAGTGTGTTTCTTGATAGTCCCATAGTTATGATACTCTATCCTACTTTGATCTGCTTGACTTTATTCTTGCTTGAGTGCTGCTGCATTCTCCCTCCTCTCTCTTCCTCTTCTTTTAACCCCATCTTGGGAGGAAAAAAAAAAGGTTCATCTCTGTCATATGTATTTATACATCAGTTATTTGATAAGGTGGGAAGGATGTGACACTGAGTTCCAACCCAAATCTGCCACAGATTGCCTTGTTCTGGCCAAAGCATTCATGACTTCAGGGGTGCTTTCTTTTCTTTTCTCTGTTTTCCTCATAAAAATGAAAAGCTTGTAGGACACGGAGGGGACAGGAGCCCCACAAGGAAACCAACAAAGCTAAAAAACCTGAATCCAGTGGGACTGGATTCTGCAGGGACTTTTAATTCTGCAGGGACTGATGCACCAATGGAGGACCATGCATGGAGAGGACGTAGACCCCTGCTCAGATGTGGCCAATTGGCAGCTCAGTCTCCATGTGGGTTCCCAAGTAAAAAGAGTAGGGGCTGTGTCTGATATGATCTTGGCTGCATGCTCTTTGATCACTTGCCCCTGGAGATGTGTCCTTGCCAGGCCACAGAGGAAGAGGTTCCAGGCAGTCCTGATGAGACTTGATAAGCTATGGGCAAAGGAAGAGAACTCCCTCTTTCAGTGGACTAGAAGAAGGGGATAGAAGGAAAGAGGGAGGAAGGTTGGTATTGGGAGGACTTGAGGGAGGGGGCTTCAATCAAGATATATAATGAATAAATTGTACAAAAATAAAAAATAAATTAAATTAAAAAAAAAAGAAAAGAAAAAGCTTGGAACTGGAATTTCAATTCTCCTTCTCACTTGAACCATCAGTGAGATGAAGGTTCTTTGAGAGTATTTCAGACTCTACCTACCATAGATAATTGTACACATCAAAATCATTAACCCTCATTTTCTTTTAAATTGTCCCCCAAATATTAAATGCCTAAATAATTGGCTATCCTAGCTAATTGCCATGTTCCTTCTTTCTCCAGAAAATGAAGTGCAGAAATTAAATAGAAGGCCATGAACATCTTGCTTTTTAAGTTTCTTTGCTCTCTGAATTTGTTTGATTATGAAAATTAATTAAATTAAAATTAAAAATGTATGCAATCCATGCCCCTCCCCCAGCTGTGGGGCATTGGTAGTTGTTAGCAGCTGGAATGGGATAGTTTTCTCTAAGTATATGAGACCCATTTTATGGCTGTGGCAAGTACAGTGTGTCCATTTTCTCTGTTTCCTTTTCCTGTATGTATCTTTCTAAATGTTGACTGTAGTTACTTTCCCATCTACCAGTATTTTCTTACTCTGATTTCATGCACTGATTTTTCTTTCATCCACCAATTTCAAACCCTTTGTTATTTTTCCAGGATTCCTCCAGTTTACCTGAGAAAACTGATGTCAGATACTCTAAATACAGAATTCAGAGAGATTTTCAACAGTGTGGAGATGACACCAAGTACAGAATCAAGAGCTTTAAAGTAATGTTCTTCATATACTTTTTTTTGTTTTTGGAGGGAGTCTTGGATCATTAAGCATCTTTAAGTCCATAACCTGATAAATAGCCATGACATTGTTAGTGTCAGGGTACTTGGGAAAGAAAAGATTCCCCCTAATATACAAAATACTTCTTTTTAAATTCTGTAAGCATATGTAAAGATTGCACTTTTAGCTTTTTAATCCTTAAATCCATGCCATTGTTATGATAGCATGTATCTCTCTGTGGAAACTGATGCCATTGAAGAGTTCGTGAGCCAGGAAAACGTTGGTCAGGGTCAGTTGGTTGGTTAAAGATACTATAAATGATTGCCCTCCTTCATTATAAGACAACAAAGATCCATTCATGGATATAACCTAGAACCCCTGCTCAAATGTAGCTCAAGGCAGCTCAGTATCCAAGTGGGTTCCCTCGTAACGGGAACATGGACTGTCTCTGACATGAACTCAGTGGCTGGCTCTTTGACCATCCCCTCTGAGGGAGGAGCAGCCTTTCCAGGACACAGAGGAGGACATTGCAGTCAATCCTGATAAGACCTGATAAGCTAGGGTCAGATGGAAGGGGAGGGGAACCTCCCCTATCAGTGGACTTAGAGAGGGGCATGGAAGGAGAGGTGGGAGGGAGGACAGGTTTGAGAGGGAATGAGAGAGGGAGCTACAGCTGGGATACAAAGTGAATAAAATGTAACTAATGCAAAAAATGAAAATTTAATAGAAAGAAAGAAAGAAAAAGAAAGAAAAGAAAGAAAGAAAGAAAGAAAGAAAGAAAGAAAGAAAGAAAGAAAGAAAGAAAGAAAGAAAGAGAAAGAAAGAATGAGAAAAAGGCAAGTGGCTCTTGGCACTGAAGTAATTTTGAAGTCCAGTATCCTGTGCCATTTATATTTAGCCTGTAGCCTTGGCATTTCTAGTGACTCCTTCAGGTGGGAAAATTCTACACTAGGATTTCTGATACATTAATGTGTAAACGGCACATAGATGCATGAGAACATTTGATCATATTGACAGAAAGAGCGTCATTCTCTATCCTACTGCACTATCCACTGAGAGCAGACAGCTGAACCCACTTGGCCCTGCATGATCTTAGCCCAGAACCAAGTACCTTGACTTGAACATTGTGACATTCAGGCTAGGTAATTTCTATTATGGAGGCTATATTATGTATTATGGGATGAATGGCAATATCCAGAAGGCCTAATCAGTTCACGATCCCCCTTCGTGCCAGGAGCACATCCACACCAAATTGCGACACCCATACACATCTCCAGGCATTGCCAAATGACTACTGTAGGATCAAATTACAGCCCCCAACACATCTATAAAGACTGTTAATTCAGAGAACCCATCTATGGTCAGATGTGTACTTACAATTACAGAAAAATGTGTCCATTTTACACACTTTAATACTGATGAATATTCTTTACACTTATTGCAGCTAATTATAATTATTTCTCAGGTATGTTTTTCTCCTAATGTAATTGTATGGAAACCCAGTGGATAGAGAGATGGTGCTCATTTCAGTAAATCCTCCTGAGCATGGTTATGCTGCATTATTGATACCTCCTTTATTAAGAGAGTTGTGATTCTGTTAGTTTTTAACCAATTTTAAAGTTAGGATCATTAGCTATAGTGGTAAGCTTTTTGTCCTGTATGACATTTTAAATCATCTTCCAAAATTCCTGTAATGTCCTATATATTCTGAATTATTCATTTCTACTTCAATAGAATATGATCTGTAGGCAAAAGGACCTAGTGATAATTGCTGATTACTGAGTATGTTAAAAACAGACTGTTACAAGTACTCCATGTTTTATGTGACATCATGCCTATTCCTTACAGAAACTGTCAGATTAATGTTATTTGTCCTCCTGTTTATGGAAGATAATAAGTATGCAGAGTAGTTTAAACAGTTGAGTGAGTATTTAAAACTTAGTCTACATAGGTGCAATATTCTATGTTCTTGATGACTATGCTATTACTGAATGTTTGGATTTCATACCGCTTACAGTCACAAAATGTAGGACTATATTTTTTAATGTGTTTTAAAAGTTTTCTCCAAAACTACATGACTCCATTACATAGCAGTTTAACCAGTTTAACAGAGGTCTAGATACATATTAAACATTTAAAACATTATTTCCCAATGCAGCATGATTTGCTATCTGGTGAATCTGTTCTGTCTAGTGGTGTCAAAATGCTATAAATCAGTGTACTTTTCATAATAGCATATGGCAAAGGCATGAATGTTTAACATGTACAGCGAGTAACTGCATAGTTCTGTGTAAAGTTGCATTTGCAGCTGAAGACAGTCAGGCCTGTTGTGCGAGTGGGTAAAACTTGGAAATATGAGGAGATAAGCTTGAGAAATTTAGAAATAGATGATGCAAGTATAGCAGAGGCCCACAAATTCTATTTTACAGTGGCTATCCTCCAGAATTAATATTCTGTAGACATTTTCACTTATTTATTCATTCTTATGATGACTATATAGATTATCACCAATTTTAGCCGGTGCTTACCTTAAGTAATGCAGTAGCCTGACGGTTTTGTGAGACTGTCTTGCCACTAGTCATTTTTGCAATAAATTATTTAAAAAGACTGAGAGAAGAGGCCTGTGCTAGTTAGAGTTTTGTCAACTTGACACAAGTTAGAATCACTTGAGAAGAGGGAACTTTAATTGAGGAAATGTCTGTCCTGGCTAGTCTTATGTCAGCTTGACACAGCTAGAGTCATCAGAGAAGACAGCAACCTTAACTGAGAAAATGGCTCCCTAAGATCAGGTTGGCAAGCCTTTAGGATGTGTGCTTAGTTAGTCATTGATTGGGGAGGCCTCAGCCCACTGTAAGTGGGGCCACCGCTGGGCTGCTGGTCCTGAGTTCTAGAAGAAGGCTGAGCAAGCCAGTCAGCAGCACTCCTCCATGGCCTCTGCGTCAGCTCCTGTGTCCAGGTTCCTTTCCTTCTTGAGTTCCTGTCCTGACTTCCCTCTGACTTTTACCTGGAAGTGTAAGATAAAATAAACCCATTCCTCTCCAGGTTGTTTGACCCAAACATAAACAAAGCCACTTGAGAAGCTTGATTGGAATACAGCCACACCCATCTGTTCCAGGTTAGAGGGTTGTTTTTGTGACTGCTGCAGGCTTGGATTGCACAGTGGGAAGGGTATGGCCCATAAATCCTAAAATACCTACCATTGACATTCTGTATAAAAAATGCAGATTTCTACCTAGAAAAAGGAAAACTTGACACTCCAGTCTCTCTTGCCTTACACACAAATGTTTTGTGAGCCTTTGGGGAGCTTCTCTTCTTATTGGGACTTATTTTTCTGAACACTAGTTGGAAAATGTTCTTGTTTGTTATTTTTCTGAATCCAGCATCCAATGAACATTAAATTAGTTTTTACTAATATATACAAACCCTAGGCAATTTAAATACTTCATGTAAACAGTGATGGTACAGATGAAAAGGGATACATGGAACAAAGAGGTACCCAATCAACTTTCCTGAGGGTTTAGGACAGAGATGTTGAATCTTTTGAAAGGTGCTTATAGTGACAAGGTGCAGGGAAGTGTTTTGTTCATGTCTTAATTTGGAAGAGGTTCTTTGCTAGCATTTCATTTACAGAGTCCTGTACTGCTGTTGACAGTTGTTGGAAAGGCAGGACCATGTTGGCACCTGGCTTCTCTCATGTTATTGCTCCTCTAAGAAAGCAATGAGACATCTCGCATAAGCACACCATTGCGGGGAAAGAAATGTGAGCAGGAAGTAGATAAGTCAGATTCTCATTCAACCCAGGCCTAGAGCCTCCTCTTCTGCTGTTTACCCCTGTGGCAACCAGCAAGATAAAAATGATCCAATTTCTAGAAACCTGTTGTTTGAGCAGCCCAGTATGCACAATTTTAAGAGCATGATATAATAGAAAAATATGATAATATAATATTGTACTAAGCTGACCAAGCTAATTGAACAAAGCCTGATCTCAACATTTATATTTAGAATTCAACTCAAAGCCGAGTCCAGCACACTCTCCCTGACTCTCTGTAGACAACAGAAGCGTTTCATAGCCTCTTTTCCATCCAGCCTAATTGAGTTTCTGTAGGAAATGCAGTCTTCCTCGCTGTCCCAGCTGTTTCAAATAGAACACAATGTCCACAGCGAGCCAGTAACACAGCATCACTAATCTGAATTCACGAAAGAGCATGGTTTGCCCAGAAAAAAAAAAAAACAAAAAACCTCCATTTGTTACATTTATCCATACTAAATATATGGCTTTAATTAACCCTGGAATTTTTGGTAAAATCACTGAAAGCATATCCCGATCCCCATTGTTCCTGTTTCTGAAAAGAAAACCATGATTTTTAACTTAGTAGTTGAAGAGTTGGTGTGCAGCTCGTATTTGAAGAAGCAGATGTTTTACAGGATTATAGGATCGAGGTGATGAAGTGTTGATAATGGCTTTCCGAAGTCTTTACAAAGGGAAAACAGAGTTTGCTGAAGCCCTTTGCCGAGTTTGCTCAGTGTAATCATATGTGTGTGATGTAAGTCCCTGGCTTGCTCCTGGAAGTCAGTCCTCCCTCATCGAATCGCTCTAATTTGTTTATGCCTTGCTCATAGCAATTAATGGCATTCAGCACTTTCCCACGTCAGCTATTTTCGACTTAAATTTGCAACACTAGTTTCTAAAACATGCTGTGCTCAACTCCTAGTGCAATTCAAGATTGTAGGTGATGCATAAACATTTTTATTTTCATACTCTAAAAAATATCTCTGGTGTATTATTCATGCAATTTTGTGGACATTGCTTGGAAATAGTAGGAGCAACCATGGGAGAGCTTAAGAGAGCATTAACCCTCCTTTCCCTATTATGTCATTTATAGCCACTTTTCCTCATCTTTGATGAGAAAATAAATGTAAATTGCTATGCAAATATATCACTATGCATCCCTTAACCCAACCAATTTGTCACTCTTTGGAGAGCCTTACACAGAGTATGAGGTAAAAATTTAAAAACAGATAGAAAACATTAGTATAAGTGAATATGAGGGTGAAGCAATTCCACTTGTTGTTAGATGGCATGTTAGCACAGACACCGTCTGCCTCCATTAAGCATATTAATTTTTATCCCTTTACAGCTTTATTCTACACACTCCAGTACCCTTGGTGTAGAATATAGAAGTTTACACAACTGTCAGTAATTAAGTAATACTTACTAAGACTGATTGAAAACTTCCTAAAGAGCCATCAAATGGTCTTATCTAACACGGAATTTTCTTGATGTAGCATTGAGTCCAGTTTGTAGAACAGTATTTTCCTCAGTCTATTACTCTAGTCATGAATGTTGCTTGAGATTTATAGTGTTGTTAAATCAGTGTAGATTTCTGTAGAAAAGTTGGCCCGCATAGTTGGGAGTTCTGTTCAGACTGGCTCAGGTAATAAAGGACTTAGGGAGATCTGGTACAACCCCTTATGTATAGCTGAGCAGGATGGCTCCCACCTGCGATTCCTGCACTTGCAAGACTCCTAGGATCAAGGCAGCTGAGGCTATATACACTCTTTCAATAAAGAAAAAGGAGAAAAGGACCTACAATTTCAAGAATAGTAGTCTCCTATGTGCCAGCATCTACAGTGAGCAATTTTTTTTATGAGTTCACATTTGTTTATTTAAATTCAGTTTGGTATACATGGAATTGTACAGTTCTGCAACCAAAATTTCTTAGACAAGTGATCTTTTTTTTTTTCATTTTTCTTTTCTCATTTATTTTATTCACTTTACGTCCTTGGAGCCCCTTCCCTCCTCCTCTCTCCATTTATAGTCTCTCCTTCTCTTTCTTCCCCTCTGAAAAGGGGGGCTCCTTTTCCCATCCACCCCAGCTCATCAAGTTGCATCAGGACTGAACTTGTCCTCTTCCCCTGTGGCCTGTCAAGGCAGTGCCGCCAGGGGAAAGTGATCTAAAAGTTAGCAAGTGAGTCTGAGGCAGTCCCCACTTCCCTTACTAGAGTACCCACTTGAAGCCTAAGTTGCCCATCTGCTACATCTTTGTAGGGGCCTTAGGTCCAGTTCATGCGTGGCCATTTGGTTGATGCTTCAGTCTCAGCAAGCCCCCTCTGGGCCCTGGCTATAGGTGGCTCTGTTGTTTTTCTTGTGGAGCTCCTGTCACTTCTGGGTCCTTTTCTCTTTCTTCCCACTATTCCCCAGGACTCCCTACTCATTGCATTGACCATTGTTTGGCTGTAAGTCTCAGCATCTGTTTTGAGGCACTTCTGGGTAGAGCCTCTCAGAGAACAACTCTTGCCAGGCTGTCTGCAAGCATAGGGTCAGGGGCTGGCGCTCTCCAATAGGGTGTGTCTTTGGTTGGGCCAGGCATCAGTTGGGCATTCCCTCAATCTCTGCTCTATCTTTATCCCTGCACATCTCTCAGGCAGGTAAATTTGGGTCATAGTTTTTGTGGGTGGGTTGGTGTTCCCCACCCTTTACTAGAAGACTAGTTTAGTTCGAGGATGTCGTCTTTGGTCTCCAAGGTCTGTGCTACTAGGAGTCTCAGCTTGAATCCCCCTCGTATCCTCCCAGTAGCCTACCCTGATTTCGGTCTCCAGCTTGTTATGTATGCACTTATAAGTGGATTTTAGCCACTTAAGATAAGCATACTACAAGGCATAGACCCAAAGAAGTAATAAGGAGGACTCGAGTGAGGATGCATAAATCTCACTCAGAAGGGGTTACAGAATAGACAGAAGAACGGGAACAGAGTAGGAGACTGGGCAGTGAGAGTTGAGAGGCTGGAGATCAGACCTGAGGAGAGCGATAGGGCAGAAGGCCATAAAGAAAAGAGAAGCAGGGTGGGGACATCTTGGTGAGCAAATTTTAATTTCAGTATATCGGCATATAATGCTATTTTCCCCTTACTACAGGAAACACTGTAACAAATCATGGAGGATTGTGGGTGGGTGCATGGAAAAATAAGCTGCTGATGGTAATCAAAGACCCATTGTAGTGATTAAAATCAGAAATAGCAGAAGTACAAATTGAAACATGAAGTGTAAACTTTACATGAACTGTCCAGTTTGAATTTTCCAGTGAGAATGAATCTTACTGAGGAAGAAGTTGAGCTCTGGAATACTGGTGGAATATCAGATATTCACAGTGGAGTGGGAATAGAGAGAATGTGCATTATTTGACAAAAGAAGTTTAGAAAAGCATCCTGCCACAGATCCAGAAATACATGCTTCCCCCCACCCCTTTCTCCAAAGGAAGAGATTGATTAAAACTTTAAAATTAAATGTATCACTTATAAATGTTGAACTAACAGCATTCCTCGGAGAGAAGTATTTGGTGTGCATTGTTAAATATTAAGCATTAGATATCACTTTAGCAAAGGAACTGAGTCAAGTTGGAACAGCTTTTAAGAAACCAATTACAATGTGAGTTATGAAAGAGAAGTGGAAGAAGCCCAGGGAAAATACTAGAAAATGCAAGTTCTTTCATCCATTGAATTTTTGCAGAGAATTCTGGCTAACTGGGTTATTCAGACTGAAGACGGCAATAAAAACAGGCCCTTGTTTTAGGGATAAAAGAATTGTTAAAAAGCAGAAGCCTGGACTACAAACATTGCAAAGCGTCTTCCTTTTTAATAAATACTTTCTCCTTGGTACTAAAGAGCTTGATTAAATAATAGAGAGACATTGGAAAGAAGCATCTAGTTTTTTATCACCTTGTAAAATATATTCAAATTGAGATTCCACAGATTAAATAGCAATATAGGAGTGAAGGAGCAATATAGGAAAAGAAAGTACTGCTTTCATATTCTAGTATGTTGATTGTTCAAAGAAATTATGAAGTAATTTTTTTCATAATTTCACTGGTTCTGTTTCAAGATGATAAGGAAGATCTTGGCAAATTTTTAAAGATTTTATATTTTATTTGTGTGCATGTGTGTGTGTAAGTGTCCATGAAGGCCAGAAAAAAAGAGTGCTGATCCCCTGAATCTGAAATTACAGGGAGTTGTTACCCACAGGGAATTAAACTTACATCCAAACTCTTAACAGCTGGGTTCTCTCTCTAGCCCTCTTGATAGTATTTTGAGGCTATGAAATATTAAAACTTAGAAGTAGTTAAACCTCCATAGTTCTTGCATGTAAAGAGAGGCAATGTGAGCCCTCAAGTCATGAGTAAGCCATGAGAAGGGAAGGAAGACCACTTCCAACTGAGCATCAGAGCACAGGAAGCAACAACTGCTAACAGAACCATAAACAACAGTGGGCCTGTATTATAGACATTACCATTTCTTTTTTTATAATTGATGCCATTGGTAAAAGAATCAATGGAGACTAGAGTAGCATCATCAACTGACACTTTCAGACCAGCTACCAGCCTAAGTATATACTGAAATTCTCCAAAACCAACTATATTCTATGTGATAAAAATTATTTTAAAAATTTTAAGATGATTGAAATTATAAAAATTATATACAATGGGATAGAAGCAAAAATGAAACAGAAAGCTGTCTGGGAAATACCCAAATACTTAGAAATTAAACATCATACTTTTAGCTAACCCATGATGGCCCAAAGACACAAGCCAAAGGAAGTTACAAATATTTAACTATGCTAAAGTACAAACACAGCTTATCAAAATTTGTGAGGAACAACAACTTAATGAATGTGAAAAACATACCATCCAGTGATTTCACTTCCAGAAAAGTAAAATATGAACAGGCCTTTTTGTAGCAGCAGGTCTGTCACACAACTTACTTATAGTAGGAAAAAAATAACTTGAAATAAATTGTGTGGATACTAGGAGAATCTGAATAAAACGATGATCTATATATCTGCATATCGGTGATGATGATGGCTATAGTGATAATGGAGAAAATACTGTCACATACGATGACATTAGAAAAGCAGGAGGTTAGTATAAATGTGTGATAGAGCCCGTGCTTGACGAACAAGAGGGAAACAAGGATCTGTGTGTGTGTGTATGCTTTTTATTTTGAACGTTTTGTGTATTTGCATTTATGAACAGTATATGTGATCCAAAACAACAGAAACTGGTGAAGGTGGTCCAAAGGATGGCATTGAATTTGTTAGATAGTCATGTTATGAGAGGCCTTACTGAAGGAAGGATATTTTGAGATATCTCCTTAGAAAATCTCACCCACAGTTATTTGATGTGAAATCTTTGCCAATGTTCTTGATTCCTCTTCCCAGACACCAGTTATCCCTTGCCAGTCTTTTTCCCTTGTGTTTTGAGATGAGAGTCCCAACTCTGTCATCCTTCTCTTTACAAAATGTTTGTTGTCTTCCATTGATATTTAAAAAATTTAATCTTGACCCGGCAAGATTGCTCAATGGGTTGAGGCCTTTGCATTCTGGCCCAATGAAGTGAGTGTAATCCTGTTTGCCTTTCTGAATGAGGAATGGGTCCTCCTTCTTGCTTAGCTTCTTTAGGTGTACAGATTTTAGTACATTTATCCTATACTATGGTCTAGTATCCACATATAACTGATTATATACCATGTGACTTCCTGCTTCTGGGATACCTCACTCAGGATTATCTTTTCTAGATCCCACCATTTGCCTGCAAATTTCATGATTTCCTTGTTTTTAATTGCTGAGTAGTATTCCACTGTGGAAAAGTACTACCATGTCTGTATCCATTCCTCAGTTGGGGGACATCTGGGTTGTTTCCAGGTTCTGGCTATTATGAATAAAGCTGCTACGAACATGGTTGAACAAATGTCCTTGTTGTGTACTTGAGCATATTTTGGATATATGCCTGGGAGTGGTATAGCTGGATCTTGAGGAAGCAGTATTCCTAATTGTCTGAGAAAGCACCAGATTGATTTCCAAAGTGGTTGTATAAGTTTACATTCCCACCAGCAGTGGAGGAGGGTTCCCCTTTCTCCACATACTGTCCAGCATGTGTTGTCACTTGAGTTTTTGATCTTAG
>CM053765.1:23549099-23633016 GCA_028658305.1 Pachyuromys duprasi
TACCATATGTTTCTTTCTGCTTTTGGGATACCTCACTTAGGATGATCATTTCCAGGTCCCACCATTTGCCTGCGAATTTCATGATTTCCTCCTTTTTAATTGCTGAGTAGTATTCCATTGTGTAAAAGTACCATAATTTCTGTATCCATTCCTCAACTGAGGGACATCTGGGTTGTTTCCAGGTTCTGGCTATTACAAATAAAGCAGCTACGAACATAGTTGAGCAAATCTCCTTGTTGTGTACTTGAGCATCTTTTGGATATATGCCTAAGAGGGGTATAGCTGGGTCTTGATTCCTCAAAAACAAACTTTTAAACTCAATTCAAAATGGACAAGACATGGTTTGCAAATTTGGGGAGGAAAGAAAACATGCAGGCCAGGGGCAAAGGGGCTTGTCTAAGAAGCAAGCCCATGATGCATGTGGACCCAGATACTTTACTTCACGCCTTCCCATGCCTTGTTGCCTGTGCCTGCTTCTCTTGCCTCCTGTTTTTATGGAAGTGCATTGAGGAGAAAAAGGTAAATGTCTGTGGTCTTTGTATCACTGAAAATGGAATCTTCCACTGATGCTTGATCGAGGCTTTGGCTGACTGTAAAATTGTAAGTTTGGTAGCTACAAACTTCTAGATTGAGAAGGATTTTCCTTATAAGGGCATTGGAAAAATATTTCCTGAAATCCAAGATCATTGTTGAAAAGCATGGATATTTTACTCTCATGTTTTGAAGTCATCTTCTGTTTTCTCTACCCTTTTCCCCTCTGTGTCTTCTTTCCCTTTCCACTCCTGGCCCAGAAAACTTTGTGGAACTCTGCCCTTGAATCCCAGTGAGTCTGTGGCTTTGTGTTACTCATTCTTTTATATTCAGGATTGGTGATCCATTTAATGGACACTCATTCCTTTTATTTTCTGCCTTTTATTATATCCTGATTCTGGTTTCCCCCCTCTACTCCTGCCAGCTTCTTCCCACCTCCTCTTTCTTCTAGACCTACCCCATTTCTGTTTCTCATTAAAAAAAAAAACAGTCCTCTTTTGGATAATGATAAAGTATTATATAATAGAATAGAATTAATATAATACAATATATAACATAATATAATATAATGTAAACTAACATATTAACATTGGCCAAAACAACAGAAACAAAAGAGCCCTAAAGAAGGCACAAAAACAGAGACTCACTTATTCACACACTCAGGAAACCCATAGAAACACGAACTGGAAGCTATCATCTAAGTGTAGAGGACCTGGTGCCGATCTGTGAAGGCACTGTGTGTTCTCTCTCAGTCTCTGTGAGTTCATTTGCCCTTTTGTCATTATGTTCTAGAGAGCCTTTTCTCCTGGTGTCCTCCATCCCCTCTGACTCTTACACTCTTTCTGCCTCCTATGTGGGGTGCACTGAGCCCTGAACTGAGGGATTTGATAGAGACATCCCATTTGGAACTGAGTATTCCAAGCAAGGTCTCTTACTGTCTGCATTATGTCTGGCTGTGGGTCTCTGAATTTGTTCTCATCTGCTTCCTGGCCTGAGTTGACACTCACACACTTAAGAAATCTCATACTAAAGAGATACTCTATTGAGAAAATCCTTAGGAAGCAAAGAAATAATGTTATCTGATGTGGCTGATTACTTAGGGAGAAAATAATTAAAAAAAAGAAATGCAGAAAATTTAATTGACCTATTAGAAGCATAGTCACAGCAAAGAAAAACATATAAAAAGTAAGATATGAGTCAACTTGGGGAGGAAAATAAAACAAGAAACATTGTTGCAGTCTACCTATTAGTTGTCTGTGAGCTGTGTTTATTTACATGGTCATGAAGTTATAAACACTCAGTATTGACATAACTGAAACTTCAGAAATAGCTTTTTTGGAAAGATGGGTGTGAAGGAGTGGGTGGGTGTGGATAATGTCTAAAAATGATAAATCAGAAAATAGCATTTGTAGACATTTTTTTACGTAAGTGGAGGAAAGAGAAAAAGTTTAAAAGTTGCTTGTGGCTGACTCTAGAGAATTACAGGGAGAACAGTGGGAGACCTGAGTGTTCTCTGTAATAACTTGAAGCTACCTGATATGTAGATGCACACTTTGGTTAGAAATGATTCTTATAAAGACACATGCTACCACAAAAACCTCAGTTGTTCTATCTGACCAGCAAATGTCCAATTTTCTTATTAATTTCTCAATTGAGTGTAAAGTCTGGCTTTGGAGCTCTGAACCATTTCAACCTGTGTGGAAACTTGGCGAGGAGATGGCCGCGGCCCTGTAGACGTGGAAGGACATTACTCTCCGGGCCCACAGAGCAGACACCTTCTTGCTTGTGATGGAATGGGAACTACATGAGTCCCCTTTTGTCCTGTGCCATGGAGGCCAAGGAATTCATTCTGCTGATGTAGGGGCTCAGTCAGACTGTGACCAAATCAAGCATAGAACCACTGACCATGGAAAAAACAAAGGAAATGGGAAAACACTGCATAATTTGTGGTCTCTAAAATGCTCCAACATTAATGAAAGTTTGTTTTAATAAGTAATTTATGTCAGCTTTGTGTAGTTCAGGTCAATTCATGAAAAGGTAGATTCCCTCTGCCAGGAAGAAGGGAAGAAATGTATAAATTGTAAATTTATATTACCATTGGAAATACGAACACAGAAATCCATTATTAAAAGCACGATCACTAGCAAATTTATCCTGGCTGGCTGGAAGCTGTGGCCCTGAGTCAGGATCCTCTTTTAGAAGACTGCTTCCATTACCTTCAGCCTGTAGACAGTGGGGGCTTAGTCAAGACAGTCACAACGTCGGCTTTGGGAGCCGTCATTTTCACTTTTTATAAGTGGCAACTGGCCACTGCTCTGCATGTGTAGCTCCTTTGAGATGAAAGGCACACGACCCCAGGCAGGTCGCTCTCACGGCCGAGACTAGACTTGAATGAGGTCTCTAGCAGTCTGGTGACTTCTAGAACTCTCCAACCTTCTGAGACTAACATGCTTAATTCCTGTGGAATTAGTGTTTCCAAACCAAATTTTAAAATAAACATAGATTTCAAATTGTCTGTAAAATTTAAACTGCCCTAAAAAAGTAAATTTTTTAAAAAGTAAATGAGTGAACCTAAGAAAACGACTGTGGCTTTTTTTTTTTTTGCAATAATACAAAACATTATCTAGAATTATAGAATTTGAAGTGAATTACATATTATATTCTAAATTTCAGAAAAGTAGTTTAGAAAATTGCCTTGAAAATCAATTTCATTTCTTACCTCAGTTTATACTGGTGGAAAAAGGAAGCTTTGCATTCTTGGTTTCCATTTTGAAGGACTATGTATGGGAGATTATATCTTTTGGATGAAAATCATTTATCCTCAGAAAATCAGAAAACTTTGTACTATATTACTGGTTCAAGGTCTGTCTGATTAACTGTTACAAGCTACTTTTTAAGTAATCTTCCCTACATGTACAGGATCAAATGCCCACAACGTGTGGCAATAGGAATCTTGGGGGTGTTGATAAGATGAGAACAAAGGGTTCTTGTCCATTTAAGGATTATTTATTCTGTGGATGCATACTATATCTGCCACTTTTATTTGCTTATTTTATTAAACTAGACTTTGGTTTTGTCCCTTGACCAATTAGGTGCTAAATATTTCTAAATGATTTAGCATCAGTTAATGTAATTTTACAAAAGACTTTCTAGTTACTCTCTAGAAAGTATGTAAAAAGTTTGTAGTTGACTGTCTTTTCAGAATCTCTTAATGTAGTCACTTGTGTCTACTTGAGTGTCCTATATACCAGGCTCTGAGGTCAGTTTTGGAGGAGGCAGTAATGAAGATAACAGACACAGTCATCTCATCTCATGAAGAAATAAAGAGTTGAAAAACTAAAGATTTAGAGTGGTGATTGGTGCTTGGCAAGAATTCTACTTGAACTGAGTGGTCATGAGTTGTATCTCCGGAAAGCCTCAGTTGACCCAAATGCAAATGGTAAAAAGAGCCAGCTGAGTTGGAGTTGGGTGGGAAAAGAGATCCTTGTATCAGGATCTGAATGTTCAGAAGCTCTGAGAAAAGGGCACATGGTCTGAGAGAATGAACAGATCCAGGGAGGGAGAGGAACAGCCACTGGCAGGACCCTGCATCCCATTCTAAGTTCACCAGAAGATGAATAAAGGTAGAGAGGCTGTCAAAGAGCAGGGTGTACCTTGGTCTACTTTTAAGGAAGGTCACTCTGATTAGCATGATAAAGAAGCATGATAAAAGTAGACTGAGAGGAAATGGCAGCCTGGACCAAGGAAATCATAATAGTGTGAAGAAAACATAGATGAGTTTAGGAGACAGAATCACGAAGACTCACTCTTAAATGCAGTAGAAAACTTAGGCAGAGAAAAGCAGATGCTGCAAACTTGTGGGGAGGGCGTATCTATTCTAAGACAGTTATTATAATAATGATATTATGGTATGTTATATTATTATTATATTGGTTTCTGAGAGTGGTGGACCAGCAGGGATCAGAGAACTGAAACCTGGAGGGACAAGTTCATATCAACAGTGAGATTCTGGTCTCTGGCTTTGAAGGGAGATAAAAATAGTAAACCTAGATTCTAGATCTAGTGCTAACTCGTCCAGAGGATATAATAGAGAGAATTCCCTTATAGGAGGCCTTCAAATTATTTTCTGTAAATTCTTTGTGCTTACATCATTGTATTTTGACAAAGCACACACCTTCCATTCTCAGATACAAACTTAAAAAAAGTCAATTTTAAAATCAATTGTGTTTTTGAAAATAGTACTGATTTTTTTATGTATGCTACAGGTTTGTTAGTTCATGTAAAGTTTAATTATAGAAAACTAGATTAATACCTAATTGACTTCTACAAGATTAGACTTTTGGCTCAAGTTTTATATTCACATTGGTTTATTTTTCTCTTTCCCCTAGCCTTGCCAGCATTTACCAAAAAAACCATTTCCCCAGATCCAGCTTCAATCAAGGAAGATGCCACAAGTTTACCAGTGAATGGAACAAATCCACAGTCCAAGAAGGAGGAATATGAGAGCAAAAAATGTAAAATGTAATTTGCAACTTTACTTGAGTATTTAACAAATAATAGCTTATGGTCCTATTGCTGTCCGGCCCAGATTATCTAAAGACACCATGTGGTTTTGGCTCCCTGGAACTGCGAAGCATTGGCTAGCATGGCATTACAGTCAGTCTTTGTGAGTGAGAGTAAATTTAACCAGTGGAGGTAATATCAACTTATGAATGATACACAGCTCATTTAAAGGCAGCTCATACCGACAGAGAAAGTGATCATTTTTGCTTTATATTTTCCCATTTTTCAGTGTCACAATTTTTCAACCCAACCTTGAATTTATAATTGGTGCCTTTCAAAAATGACTGGCTAAAAGGAGGGAAAGGAGTTCCCTCCAGGCAAAGGCTTCCAGCAGTTAAGATTCAGGAGCATTTGTACATGATTAACTCTTAAGTGTTTTCTCCCTAATCAATTCTCATGTGTTGTAACATGTTGTGTGGATGCCTATGTAATATTAGACTACTTTTAAATGCTTATCATCATTCATCTGTCATCTTAACAGTCTATTACTACATATAGTATCTTAAAACTATTCCAATCATCATTTTTAATTGCAAAAGAACTTATAAATGATAGCTGAATCATAGAACACTGTAAAGACTTCATAACATCATTTATTTATTTGTCTTGTTGTAGTCAAATGCCCCAATGTGATCACCCCACTCATACCCCAAATGATCTTTGGCTTGCTCTGGTCCCAGTCCCAGCAGCCCTCTCCTGGGTCAGTGGGATTTACTCTGCAAGAATCTTTATATACTTTGGTGCTACCTGACTGCTTTTCACATTACAGCCTTTTCAACATCAAAGTGTTTTTAAAACCTAACTGCCTTTCTGTGCCCATCTTCCAGTGAAGAAAATTTTATATTAAATTCCTAAGTAATGGTCATCATCCAGGAACTGAGTCCTCTTGCGCCATGGTGGAAGGACTCTGCACAGAGGCAGGAACAATAAAGTAATTCCTTTGTAATGTACTTGCATGTTGTGTCTGTTAAAATATGCTTGTTTGTTACATTTCTCACATTTTATACAAGCACTGTATTTTCACTCAAAATGTATTTTACTAACTTACCATAACACTTGAAGGTGTAGAAGAAATGAACCCCACCCCCGCCTCTACTCTGTGAATATAAGTGCAGTTCTTACAACCCGACATGGAGCTGTTTTACATCAAAGAATTTCCACATGCTGCATAAGCTCTGAGGCCACTTACTCAGTGTGGCAGCCTCTTCTTGAAGACCTCCCAAGTGCCAGTGATAAGAAGAAGGAAAAAAAAAAAGTATAAAAGGTGTGCCTGTGCAAAAGCACACTTGGTTTTATAAAATACATGGGAAAGGGGGTAATGTGTTTGGGCCAGCAGAAACAAATCTGTATTTAACAGGCTTGGCTTGTCTTCTTTCAGCCTGGAAGGTCTCAGTGTTCTAAGGTGAGAGCAAGACAAGCTTGTTTGGAGAAGTAGGTCACACTTCTGCCATCCACTGTGACTTGTAGCATCTAGGATGAGAGTTTAGAGCTCTGAGAAATTAGTACTTCTACTGATTTTTGACTAACACTGTATTTTTTAACAATATGTACTTTTTTAATGTTTGGAAAGTCTGAATATTTCTACAATATACATTGATGATATCCATCCACCACTACCTCCCTCACAATTGTCCTAGTGGTCCCCACTACATCTACCTCCCAGTCTCATAGCCTACACATGCAAGTGGGTGTGTGGCCAACTGCCACAGCATGAGAGCTAACTAGTGGCCACATCTCGAAGGAGAATAATCCTCCCTCCCTCAGTAGCTATCAGTTGCCAGTTGTTCCTCAGATAGGAAAGGAGCCTCTAGGTTCCTCCTCAACCCATGCTGTACTTTTCACTGACTTGATCTTGTACAGTTCTTTTTCAGGTCAACATTGCTGCTGTGAGTTGGTGTGTACAGCAGTGATATGTCAAGAAGTCAACATTAAACTTCACTCTTTCCCTTCTCTCAGCTTTCATATCCTTTCTCTTCCTTCTTCTCTGAGCCTTAGATGAGGGGGTTGCCGACACAGCTGAGTACTCAAGAGTTATTTCTGCTATGTACTTTGGCCAGTTATGAGTCTCTTTGTTAATCACTACTCACTGCAAAGAAAAAAAAAGGGGGGGGGGAGTGAGGGTTCTCTGACCCAAGTTAAGAGCAGCTTAAGTCTATGGGTTTGAACATAAACATTTAGAGTAGAGTTTGACAACATGACCATCTAGCAATGTAACAACAGTAGCTTCCCCCTAACACCTATGACCTTTCCAGCCATATAATTTTTTTAAATCAGGTTTACAGTACCAGGCATGCTACATCCCCTGTGGAGCAGGCCTCATAAACAATCAGAAAGTGGTTATCTACTCCCATAACCATTATGCCACTATTATACCAATGAGAGTGTCTTACTATTGTAGCATGCTGTATCCAGTGATAAGATCATACTATTATTTTGTTGTGGTGGTGGTTTTTTTTCCTCCAACAGCCTGAATAGCACCTTCTGGCACTATGTAAGTTAGTCATCATTAGAGTTCTTGTCAGTTTGAGGTTGATTATTCTATGCCCATGCATCCATAGTGAGCCCTATCTTCAGCAATAGGATCTTGCCATCTACCTATGGTGGGCAACAAAGAGCAATGGTAATAATATGGATTAACACTATACTTTATCTGTTTAGAACTAAATAACAGTTAAGAAAATAAGACATAAAATTGACAGTCTATTTAAGTCCCAAAGGCAAAGGCTGAATGGCATTTCTCTTCCTGAACAAGCAGAGACTGTGTGCTCTCCATATGTAAAGGAATGATTTGAGCTTAGGGAACCATTGTTAGTATTTCTATGGTAACTCACAAAAATTACAATAGACCAGTTAGGCCTAAAAGATGGAGGGGATTCATTGACTCAGAAAATCCTTTAAAGCATACTAGCTTATGCTTTTATAGCCAAACAGAGAGAACTCTTATGGAAGAACTTTTAAAATATGAAAAAAAAATTAAGGCAAGTATATTATTCAGTGCCCTATGCTTCTGCTGGATGAATGGGGTGTCTTTCTTTAAATATTGATCCCACCAGAACTTCACTGGCAAGTCAACTTTTTGTGAGCAACAATTTGTCAAAATTCCTTGGCTGTCTATTTCCACGGACTTAAATCTGAGGCCCTGTCTTCTCTTAAGATTTTTCCTATCTCTTGTAGTTCTCCTGAGCTTCTGTTGAAAATCAAGAGAAAGTACTAGGGAAGTACTAATAGTCTAAGTTTATATCCCAGAGCCAGGGCCTCTTTTTGCCTCCCTCCTTTGGCAGCGTAGTCTGGATTGTATGTGACCACTTGAGTTCAAATGGGTCAGTCATGTTGCTGATAGCACTGGGCCTTGGAAGGGTTCATCCTTCTGCAGTGCACCTGGTCCAAAACTTAATTTGAAGATTGACCTTTTTGGTTTAATAATTTTGATTCTTCTGGCCATCTTTCTCCCTAAGCATGCTAAACTTCTATTGAAGTTGCTGAAGGCCACAGAGGGAAGAAACACAGCTGGAAGAATTCTGGCTTGTTGTTTTTCCCATTGGCTAAGGTCATATTATTCCCCTGACCAGTGTCTGACTGAGAGGTTGGAAACTAATTGGTTATATAACATTTTGCACACCCAATTTTTCAGAACTAACTTTATTCTTAGTATAGCTTATTCATGTTACCAGCAGAGAGATAAAGCTGATAGCATAGTATAGCAGAGTGTGATATCATTTAAAAGTTACTCAGGTAAAAAGTACACATCTACTTAACCCTTTTTTCTCGTGCCTATGGTAGGTGGATGTGCATAGTTTAAATCCCAACTCAGTGGTGAGCAGTTCATATTTAGAGTCACAGAGATTGTAACCTTTCATGTCTATCTAATCTGTATTGAATATTATAGTTATATAACATAGTATTTTAATTGGGACCAACTTCTTACATAAAATGAGACTGTTTACTTGGCAAACATTTTCCTACCTTTCCTTAGGACTTGGGAATATTATAAACATAATTATATGTCATATGTTAGCTAGGATGGTGAATGAACACTGAGTAAGATTCCTTTTTGGAATTCTTATGCCCCCCAAGCAAATATCCCAATATTTTCTTCCCATTTTAGACAAAACAAAACAAAGTTGTGATTTTTACGGCCTTCAAATGGGGAAGCAGTTCTCACGAAAGCATCTGGCTTTCTTGGATCAAAACTAAAGAATGAGCCTTAAACTGGAAAGCAAATCGAAGAGTTTGTATATAAAGGCATTCCACACTCCAAAGTATGATATAAAAATAGTTACATCTTTCAACTTTTAAGTCTTCAAATGTTTAGCAATAGAAAAATATTAACTTATTCCAACTTTTTGAGAAAAGAGATCTAAACCATGAAAGCTTTCACTTAGTCTCATTTCCATATAAACACAACTAGTTTAAGGGTAGGAAAAAATGCATATGTGAGAAGCAGGACTTTGGAACCCAAGCCCCCAGCTGCAGTGCAAAGAGACCACTCTTGCTTTTGATTAGAAGCAAAGTAAAGTGGCCTGCACTACCTGGAAAAAAATGGCCTCCACCTTCCAACATGGCCTGTCCCACCTGAGTTCCTGTTATATCTCTGGCTGTGTCTAATCCAGGCCCAACCCAGATCTTACTCATTTATGAAGCCAGTTGGCCTCTGATACCTCTCCACTATATGGTCCACATGGGAGACCTGATAGATTGGCGGGGGAGGGGGGGAAGGTGGCACTTCAATTTCTTGTACAGTGTATATACTCCATATAAATGGAGATAGAGGTCCATGTCCCTTTCTCAATTGCTTCTCCCCCTCATTTTTGGAGACAGGGTTTCTTATTTAACCTACAGCTCGCTGATGCTTCTAGACTGGCTGACAGCAAAGCCCGGGGATCTGCCTGTCTACTGCCCCAGCCCTGGCCTTACTGGTTGTTGGGGTTCAAAGTAAAGGCCTCATGTGCACAGGACAAGCACAATATCTTCTGAGCACCAGGCCCCTAAAGATGTGTGTGGGGTTTTTGTTTTGGTTTGGTTTTTTTTTTTTTTTTTGCTTTCTCTTTTTAAAACACACATTTTAAGTGCTCTTGTGGTTGAAACCTTAGGAATACTGCAGCTGGCAATCTTTTTTTCTCTAATATAGCTCACAGTAGACTTACATGTAAAGCCCTGTGGTGCTTGTGAATACAGGTAGCCTACCTTTGACTTTGTTCAATTGTTGTATCTTTCAATGGATGTTGTATTTTCCCTCTCCTTGCTTACACACAGCCATTGCACATTGTGTTCATTTGTACATGGAGTACCAGAGAACATATTCATAGTGCTTTCTTTGGCATATAGCCAAAAGAACAGGTACAAAATATAGGAAGAGTTGCAGATGGGATTTAAAATTTTACTTTTGGAATAGATATCCTCTGTAGGTTTTTCCCTTTCTCTAACCATACTGCATAATTCTTGTTCAGTGTCATCTCTAGGGTGCTGCTAATACTTGTTTGTCCATTTTTGCTGAGCAGTTAGCTGAGTTGGGCAGTAAAGGATGTTGGGAATGGTGTAAATGAGATAAACAGAGGAAGCTGTGTTGCCTTCTACAACACAGATTTTAAACTGCTTGTTTGTCAGAAAGTAAACTGTCTCTGAGGAAGGGTCTTGGGGTATGGAACATTGTGAGAAGGAGCCCTGTTGTATTGGATGCGTACTGTGAAATTTATATTTGGCCAGCGCTGCCCTAATATGTTACATTATTTCTATACTTCTTGCTGGCAGCTTTGGTCTAGATGCAAAGTGGACTTCTTTCTAACAATTTTTCATCTGGATGTCTCATGCCTGTCTGTCACTTTGGATTTTTGTTTTATTTATGCTACCATTAATCTCACTGTGAGTGAAAGTACAGGCTTGATTTATGACTTAGCATTAAAAAAAATTCCTATTACAATGAACCTCAACTGTCAGTCACCAGAAGTAAGGCAGCCATAGTGACAGAGCCATCCACCAAGGTGGCTTTGAAAGGGTGGGTGTTAAAAGAGAATTGGAACAATCTAGGAGTTTTTATGCCTTTTTATTCTCCTGGGCTACATAGCCATATCAGTTCTAACAAGGTACTTCCTGCCCAGAGTCGCTGGCAAAGCAGCCTCCTCCCAACAGCTGCAGGCTTGAGAGACCTCACACTGCTGGCCAAGGTTCATTCTGTGCTTCAGCTGAGACCACAGCCAATAAAGCCAGTGTGTACGGTGGAAAGAGTTTCCCATTTTTTCCATTGGAGAAGTCTTTTGTGAGGTTAGTTTGACTGTTCTGAATTAACAGTGGTCAGTGCTCGTGTTTTAATTTTAACTGCATGTAAGCCTGCTGATTAGATTCCACTGAGGGCAAATCATAGTTTGGAGAGGACAATGCATATCCTTCAAGCACGGCTTCTCAAAGTGTGACCACAAAACCAGCAACTGCAGTATCACCTTGGAACTTGTTAGAACTAGAAACTTTAACCATCCTTAGACCTGCTGCCTGAGGACCTCTGGGGGTGGAGCCAGCAGTCTGTGCTGTACTAAATCCAGGTGATTTTGTTGAATGTTTGGTTTCAAGAACTACATTTCAATATTCACTTGATAATGGCCTTCCAGGTGGTTTCTTTCAACCCTCTGTAATTCAGTGTACAAGAATACTATTTAGTATTGGTTAACAGTATTGTATGTTATCCTCAGGAGCGCCAGTTCCAACTCTAGTTCTGAGGTTCCCTCAGTGACAGACCTAAGGCAGCTTCCAGGAATGCTTGATTTATGCCTGTTGTTCTTGACTGGTTTCTATTGAACAAGTCTCCATCTTTTAATTAGGAGCCGTCACTGAGGTATCCACTTAAGGTAGGACTTATACCGTAAGACTCACTATTATTTACAGAGTGGTCTCTGGTTACCTAAGGGATATAATTATGTGTATAACTCTTTCAAAATGAGCCTACAAGGCTTCAAGATGCATTTTATTCCACTTCTCATCCTCTTTGGCAGAGCTCAGTGATGAATGGGGCTTAGGTCAGCAAGTATATACCTAGAGGCAGAAGTTTCCTTAGGACTTGCCCTTTCACATAAAAACAAATCACTATTTTCATAATTTAGTTAATTATATTTATTTTCCTTATTTTTTATTTAAATTTATAGTTCTATAGTTATATTTGTTTTCAATGATTGGGAAGCTCTTACTAAGTCTTTCTTACCTGGCTAAAAGAATCTTCAGTATGTATTACCACTCAACCTGTTAGGGTTTAAGAATTTAAAAGTTTATGCACTTGTTTATGCATTTATAAAGTTGATGAAAGCAGTGTATATGTTTGAATATGCATATGTTATAGGAGATGTAACTGCTTGAATATACTAAACTTTCAACATCTAGCAACACTTCTCGGTGCAGTGTTCTTCTCAGAAATGAAAATATAATGAGCTTTAGAAAAGAAATCACTTAAAAGTTTTATTTAGATGATAGAAAATCAAACGGAAAGAAAGGTAAGGCCCTTACCTTATCATTTATCCTATAATTGACATCATGAAGGCAGACACTGGATGGCTTAGATGTTGCTGTACAACTCTGACATAGGCATTCTTGTGTTAATGTGTTGCTTTTGGGTAACTTTTACATTCCAAAAGGTGTGGCCTTATTTGTACTGTGCGAAGATTAGATTTCAGTTCTCCATGCTGTCACTGAATATGAGCTTCTTGTAGATAGATATTATGTGAGCGAGCAAGGCGGTTCAGAGCCACTGAGATCCAGATGTCCTACAAAACAGCTCCATGAGTCTGCCATTGCGTCAGGAGCATTGCTTCTGAGCTGGGAACCATGTGTTGTGAATTTTTTAGCCCAATGCTCATGGTTAAAGTCAATTGTTCTCTCTCCTTAATTTTGCCTCACGGGACTGACAGTGGGATGCACAAAGATTCTGGTGCCACAGAACAGTGATAGAAAACTTTCCCATGTGTGTTCATGCAAGTAAATGATCAGGCTTGTGTTTAGCCCCCTTAAATATTTGGTGTTTATTACTATTCTCCAAGGGTGACTACAAGTGAATTAGAAACAGAACACCCCAAAGAGAATAAATTAAAATCCTGTTGTTGAAAGCATGGATGTGTGGAGGATCTTTTTGTCTTTCCACATGGGCAGACATTTGAAATATCCCAGATTTCCTAATATGGTAACTGTCACCGGCTAACCTGTTAAGTAACAGAGTGGAATCCATGTTCATCCCAACTTAACTCAATGCTGTGATTTTGCACATGCCTGATCAATTTAACTAAACAAACACCGCTGCCTTTCCCTACCAGAAAAATGACTTAACCTTTTACCAGTATCACCATGGAAGTTTATTTAAGTTACCCACTACTTGGGTGAGGAGGCAGGCTATAAAATTTTAATCCAAGTAGAGACTGGGAAAGTCAGATGAAAGTAAATTATCACCAGCTTAATACCCTTAATACCTACAATGCATTTTGCAATTATACCCATATACAAGACATATACAAATCTGGATAATTATAAACATGATTAGAGTGTTAAACATCTTCTTACCCCTTTCAGTAAATGTGTGGCCACTATTAGATTCTTGAGACCAGCACGGAAAACTTTGAGATGCAACCAATGGCACCTAACCACAGCTTATTCATTACATTGGGCATGGCACTATAAATATGATACTGTGTTTACACTAACAAAGATGCTTCACTGGACAGCAAGCTCTTCGAAATTGGGTGTCAGTTTCCATCTAATGCAAGAGCTGGTGTATGCTATGTTCAAAACACATTTTGTAATTGAACCAACCACCCTACGCTTTTCCACCTTTCCCAAGTACAGTCAACAAAAGTGTTGTTTAACTTGTCTAGAGAGCCAATTCGCAGCTTCGGCACTCAACAGAACTAGTGGCCCAACTGCATTCATTTAACTGTTGTTCTTAGATTATTGGCCTAGGTTTAAAACATACCTTCATTGCTATGAATGTCACTGAAACTATGGCAAACAGCTAACATCCCCACATCACTATTATTAACAACTGATTAATGTACTGAATTCCTCCATAATTCTTGTCAGTAAAATATAAGTGTTATCACAGGCTCTGTTTCCTCTGTGTTTGTGCAAGTGTAGATATTGGCCACCATAATGATATATGAGCACCAATTGCTCTACAACTGTTGGCACTTTGAAGTTGAACTTCCCTCCCTGTGCAGTAAATCTTTGCCGCATCTTGGATCTGCCACCAGCAGCTGATGTGCATCTGATTTTGCTTTGGTTGCGTGTTTGTCCCACCACTGTTCATTCTCACACATTTGGTGTGAAAAACTCACTCAGCTCACTCATATGCCATTTCATTATTATTTCATAGTATAAATTCTTATTTGGGCTGTGTCTGCTACAGAAATCACATGGATGATGTACTTCTCTTTGTCTTTGCCTCTATTACCTCTATTGCCTCTATTAAGTCTTCTGTTTCTGACTTGTTGCAGTAACAGTCCGTTCTACCAGCTGACGCCATGGACATGTGTGAAATTTAGGCCATAGGCTTGAACATCTCACATTCTGGATTTTACAGCCATTTGACTGTGTTTGTGCTTGTAGTGTTAAATGATTGCTGAAGGGACACAGGGATAAATAATCCAATGTGCCTCTTTTCTTCTTTCCTTTTCTTTCATTGTGTTTTGTTCATCATTCTGGGGAATAAACCAAGGCTATGTGTCAGGCACGTGCTCTATCAGTAAATTATATTCCCACATTATTCTATGTGTTTTTTCACATATCTTTTATAGCTCACATTAACTACATTCCCTAGGCCCTCCCGATGTAATTTGATAATGCGTCTCTTTAAAAGTAGGGTAGAGAGAGAGGAATATCTTGTGTATTGTATGGATGCATCACATGTCAATTAAAAAAGAAAATCCTATGGTCTATGGGAAAGGGTAGAATAGAAGGGGGGACATCCAGTAGGCAGGAAAGATTCTGGGATAGTGCCAGGTATGGAAGATGTGTGAAGGACAAACTGTATGATACCTGAGCAGAGGTAACCAGCCATGTGGCAGAATGTAGTTAAGAATAAATGGGTCATTTTAAGGGTAGTCAGAGAAGAGCCTAGCTGTATGGTCTAAGTATTTGTAAGTATATATTTTTAGTCTTATGAGTCATTATTCTGGGAGCTTCAGGCTGGAGGGAAAAACCAACTACAACAAGGATGCCTTCTTGCAACTTGTTTCTTGTCAGCCTGACAAAAGACAGTACCATGGCTTTGGACTTCAATGATGAGAATGTAACAAGAAAGTGCATATTATACACCATGGTTCTGGAGTAGCTAGCCATTGGAATTGGAAACATATATTTCTTTTACTTCTATAGAAGAGCATAATTCCAGCAAGCTGTGTCCTGAAGTCATCTAATGTACCAAGTGCAGGACGAAGCACCAGTGGTCCATCAGCGTGCCAGAAGCCCAGCATTATAATCAGGGCTGTGAAGGATGCAGAGAGGAGCAGCCCTGTAATTGTTGGGTAATTGAAAGCGATCTAAAGGAAAAAGAGTCTCATTAACTACTTAAAAAAAGAATAAAGTAGAACATCACGTTCTCTTTAAAAGTCTGTATTTAACTTCTGTTCTCACAGGACAAGATGCAACTGTATCAGAGATTTTGTTAAATTTTAAAAATGGAAGCTCCTAAATATAAATTCTACCAGCCTTCCTTCCAGAGAAATGCAGACATGCCTTGTCTGTGCTGAGAATTTTTAGAATTACTCTGACAATCTTTTTCAGCTTAGATATTAAAGTAGGAAATGGAGTATTTGACATGAACTGAAATCTGTCTACATCTACATGGATCTCAACACAGAATGTCTCCATGAGTCTTGCATTCTGTAAGAGTCCTGTTAGGTCCAGACTTCTGTCACTAGTTGTGTGTATGGCACGGGGCCTGCCAGGCTACCTGACACAGCATATGCCAGCTGAGGAGGTTGACCTCGGTGACTTTCTAGTCACTTTCTGTCTCTGATAGCCCATGAATGGGCTGTTGAGATATTTAGGAACAGCATTTTTCACATGACTAAAAACAGACAGGGGATCGTTTGACTCTGTACTACAAAGCTAAATGAGAGGTTAAACCATCTCTGAATTATAAATTTTGTTTTCAATGACCTAGTCAATACTGACCTTTAAGAGAGTCATTTTATTGGCGTAATCTACCTTCCTCCTGCATGTTGTGGTTTGCTTTGAAATTGTGTTGGATTAGGATTAGGATCCTGTCTCTATAATTAATTTAGAAGCTCTGTGACTGGGGACAATTTAATTAGCACCTCTGAGTTTCATACTTTACCTCCATAATCATCCTGTGACTGCTTTCAGACTTCTCTGACTTGTGTACAGTGGTATATAAAGCACAAGGACATGGTGGTTCTCCATAAATATTTCCTAACTACCTATCCTGACTCACTATCCTAACTACCTATCCCACGAACTAGATTCTCTCTCCACTTACTAAACAGAAGTACAGAAGTATAAACTACAGAACTCGGCGACACGTTGAACTTAAGCCTTGAACTAGCATACTTAGCCTTTCAGATTGCATTGATGCATCAACCATTTGCTGAATGCCCTGTTAATACATCTACTGCTATGGCTGTGTCTTCAGACTTTCTTGTGTGAGGTGAGGCAAGATTCAAATACCATCTTCCTGTTGTGTTGTATGCTCACTAGAACCCAATGGGATTGGCATGTGATCTTTTTATCTGAGGATATATTTCGCATGAGAAAACTGAGATATAAGGAGACAGGCTTGCCAAGATCGCATATTACAGACAGAGCACAAGTGTGAATTCATATTATGGCTTCAGAGTCCACATGTGTTGTCACTCAGCTGCCTAAGCAAACTCACTTGAACATTATCTTGGATTGGGGGTGTGTTCAGGAAAGATAGATGTGTGGCTCATGTGTGTAAGTTCCAGCATAAAGAAGGGATGAACAGAGGGGTCATCATATGGAATCATTAACTCTGGGCGAGGGGGAGGTTTCCTTCTCTCATGAGAGTGAATTAAACAGCATTTCAGGGAGAGCACAAGAGCTTTTGACCAGACCATGCCACTTTGATGACACATGGGGGTGATGTCCCCACTTTTCTTTCACACAAACAATGGGGAGGCAGCTGGTGGGTTAGAGGAGGTGCTTCTGCTGCAGTCTGAACATAACCAACCTGTCGGGTGACTTTAGAAATTAAATATTCTTCTGTGTCCATGGCTTAGAGAAGCCTCTGCCAGTAAAAGTGGTTTTTGGCTGGTGGTGATGGCTCATGCCTGTAATCCTAGCACTCAGGAAGCCAGAGGCAGGCGGATCGCTGTGAGTTTGAGGCCAGCCTGGTCTACAGGTCAAGTTCTAGGATAGCCAGGGCTACACAGAGAAACCCTGTCTTAAAAAACAAACAGCACAAAACCAAACAAGAAGTGGCTTTTGATTCAGACAAGGGAATGAGAGTGGTTATGGAGGATGCTGAGGGGAGGAGGGAGGGCCCTGTGAATGGGGAATTTTCTTCCGTGTAGCCTCACATCATGTGTGAGTAGAGCAGGGTGGATTTCATAAGTTAATGTAGAATTTTGCCACCAGAGTCTTTCCTCCATTAGCTAATATGCTCATGGGATTTTCATATTACTCCGAGGAAAAAGGCTCTGAGTGAAAAGAAGTTATTTTTTTTCCCATTAGGGGCAGAGATTTCTTGAAATGACAGTGAAGTTAAAGAGCTTCAGAAAGTGCTAGGAGAATATTAAGCACCCTGTTAGCCAAGAGCAGCCAGCCCATTGAACAGTGAGAAGGATCCTGATAACCCAGCCCAGGCAAAGGCCTCCCTTTCTTGGATTGTTGATGCTGTCTGTGGCATGTAGGCCTTTAGCCCTTGCCTTTATGCCAGCCCAATTAAGATCCTTAAAACAGGAACTTGTGACACAGTCCATGCCACTACTGTGACTGCATGGGTGACACCCTAGGTGGCATACTTATCAGCTTCGCTGCCTCATTATGGTGAATCCTATGGCTCACCTGCATCACTCTCTCAGAGCGTTCTTACAGAGCCAGGGAAAATAAATGAAAGTTTTTCTCAAGCAAGCTTGGGTTAGTGGACAATGAAAGGTCCTGTTTCAAAAGCTATTGCTTGCATACATACATACATACGTACATATGTACATACACCCCTAAAGCACCATATAGGTCATATAGGTCACATAACCGAAATGTAATTTTTCCAAAGTGAGAAATGCAAAAGTACATTTACTGGAATGTGATATATTTTAAAATAAGAGCAGCTACAGTTTCAAGAAGCATATTAATCATCTTGCCGTGTTTGTTGCTATGCTCTGAGCTCTGTGATTCTTAGTTGTAGTATGACTTACATTCATTGCTCTTACATGATGGGAATACCAAGGATGTCCTTTTGAATTCTCTGTCTGTAAAAGCAAACATTAAACATTAAATCATAAGATACAGTCACATACCCATGGCTAGACTCTTCAGACATGATTCATGGTACAATTTTCCCATGGCTGAAGATGGGAAGTTTAACTGAAGTTCCCTTTCAGTTACACTGGGGTAAAGAAACACCGTGATAAATGTAAACAGCACGTGAATGCAGTCTTCCCTCTGGGCAGCTGTAAGGCAGTAACATATAGTCAATTAAAAATAAGCTGATTTCTATACTGACTTGCCACGTATTGAAAAATAAATAACGGAAAGTAGACCCCTTCAGGTGTATTCACAGGACACAGCTGTAACTCTTCTGATGAGAAAATAAATCTCCAGATGCTTTGAATATTGGGGGCTTGAGGGGCTGCAGTTAATTGCATTTTGTGTTGAAATTAGGATGATGAGAAATGCATTCTGGCCTCAACTTCTTTAACAGAAAACTTTCCCAAAATGTATGAGTCAATTTTGTCAGGTAGCAAGACAATGAATTTTATTAATCTATATTTTATGATTTAGACCTCACATGCCTCAGGGATGTAATTCTTGATATCAGTCATCATTGTACAATATGACAAATAGGCATGGCACGAAGAATATGAGACCGTTTGCATCACAGGCCTCAGAATGGTGGGCAGTCAGTCTCTGCAAGGACCACCACAGCCCAACCCAGAGCAGACTGATGAAAAGGAAACACACACACACACACACACCATAATTCTTTGTAGAAAGGAAGTCTTGTGCATTGTAAGAGATTTACCAGAATTGTTGGCTGCTTTTGGAGAAACAGAATAGACATACATACATCCTGTAAGTGGAATGTGTATTTTAGAAAATGGAAACAAGTGAGGCCACAAGCCATTGTGTAGAGGAAGCAGGCTATAAGTAGGGTCTTTCAAAGAGTGTTCAATGTTGGTAAGTGTCCCTACAAGCTTGATGATGAGGGCATCACAGTATTTTTAATAAAGAAGTCATTGGTAACTGTGAGAAAAGTAAGAAACTACAGTAATGCTTTCGAGGTCATGGAGCTGTCTCAGACACAAAGCCTCCCCAGGCTGTCTGGTGCCCAGTGAAGAGGCCAGTAGAAGTGATCCTTTCCTGTAGGGAAGGCACCCAGTTTCAAATCTGCTGCTCGTGAAACATTCTAAGTGTGACTAGAGACCACATAACTGAAATGTTCCCATCACTCCTGAGTCTTTCTCCTTTTGCTGCTTTTGTTTCATGTCTTCCTCCTGCTATCTTCTTCCATCTCTTGCTTGACTTGTGTTTCTGGTTTCTCCCCCTCTTCTTCACTTATTTATTTTTTTCTTTACAGATGAGGGTAAGTAATGTAGGCCTGAGAGAGGAGAATCTGCAAACATTCCCAGTGCCTTAGTTTTCCTATAGCAGCTAAAACAAATCACCACAAACTAGCTGGTAACAAATAACAGAAAGATATGCTCTCCTGTTTCTGGAAATCAGAAGTACACAGTCAATTTCAGTGAACAAAATTAAGGTGTCAGCTCTTCGAGATATCCACTCCTGCTTCTTCCAAGGTATGCTTATGGCTTGTGGACACATTGTTCCAATCTCTGCTTCTATGGTCACATAGTTTAATGTATGCCAAATTTCCCATTGCACCCTTATTACAAGAATACCAGTGATAACGTTTACAGATAACCCAGAACAGTCTTTCGAGTATCAAGATCTTCAACTTAATTGTCCCTGAAAAAACAACTTTCCAAGTAACGAGATATAGACTAGTCCCAGGGATTAGTGTATGGTAACTTTTTACTTGATAGCTGCCTTGCTACTTCCTATTGAGACCAGGTTGGCTGCAGCAGCTTAAAATGTCTTCCTGTCAATACCTGCCAAGTGCTGGGATTACAGGCATGTGCCAACCATGGGCAGAAGCCTGTGGTAGCTGTAGCCATTATTGTGCCATGCAGTACAATCCAAGTATTGATTGCAGACTCCCTTGCTTACATCTAGTAGATAGCCCTGATGTCAGCGAAGAGGCTGGGGTTGCTGGGTGGCTTGCATCTAAAACACAAGAATGGGAGCAGATGGATCCGGGTATCTTCTGTTTGTCAGAACAGCATTCAGAGTTGGTGTTGTGCCAAGTACTGAGCACAGATCAAGTCCTAAGCAATAGAGGTCAAACCCCATGTTGTGCATTATGGGGGAAGGAGTGGTATTTCCTTCTCAGACTTTAGAAGCTGCTTCGCCTGGTTGGTGTTGGTTTACCCTGATTGTCAACTTGACAGGATCTAGAATCACCCTAGAGACAGGGGCATATTCTGTGAGGGACTTGACGGATTAGGGTAATTGAGGCAGGAAGACCGCCCCTAAATGTGGCTTCACCATTCCATGGGTTGGCCTCAGGGATTTAACATAAAGAAGAAAGGCAGCTGATGCCATGCATCTATCTCTTTTTATTGCTTGATTGTGGACACCATATGACCAGCTGCCTCAAGCTCTTGCTACTCTTTCTTCCCCATCTTGATAGACTTCTGTTCCAACTGTAAGCCAAAGCAAGCCCTTCCTCCAACAAGCTGTTTTCAGATATATGGCCACAACAAAGAGAAATATAGCTAGTTCACAAAAATGAGACCTGGAAGTGAGGCATTGTACTGAACTTGACTGTTTCCTAGGCTTTTGGACCTGGTTTTCAAGAGAAATATTGATGGGTTTGGAGCTTTGACGTAGAAAATGATAAAAAATGCTGTAGGCAGAAGTTGGTGGAACATTCTGGTTCTGGTTGTTTGTTTGTTTGTTTGTTTGTTTGTTTGTTTTGGTTTTGTTAACTTGACATGAGCAGGAGTTATCTGGGAAGAGGGAACCTAAGCTGAGATTCCACTGTCATACTGCCTGTAGGCAAGTCTGTAGGGCATTTCCTTGATTGCTGTGGGAAGGCCTAGCCTCTAAGGTCAGTGCCGCCTTTGGGCAGGTCGGTTTTGGGTGGTTTGAGAAAGAAAGCTGAGCAAGTAGGGGAGTTCAAACTAGGTTTCTTCCTCAGTTCCTGTCTCCTGCTTTAATTCCTAACCTGTTTTCCCTCTGCAAGGGACTGTACGCTGTAAGATGGTCATGATGCTTATCACAACAGTAAGAAGCAAACAGGTCAGCTTAGAGCAGTGGTTCCTGACCTTCCTAAATACTTCCACCCTTTAATACTCCTGTTGCATTGAGCCCCTCCAACCATAAAGTAGTTTCAATGCTACTTCGTAATGGTAATGTTGCTACTGTTATAAATATCAACGTATTTCTGTATAGAGGTTTGTCAATAGGGTCCTGACACACACGTAGAGAATTACTGGCTTCAAAGAACACACAGGTAGAGGCCTGACCAATGAGATTTCAGAGAGGAACATGAATATTCATGATATATTCTGACAACGTGCCCAATTACATTTTACCCATGTCCTGAAAACTTGCATTAGGCTGAATTAGAAAGTAATAGAGGGGATAGCAAGATGCCTTGTTATACCCAGTTCGCGAATCCAAAAAGACCAGGGATAGACTCCGCTGTAAATACAAGAAGTTTTTTAATACTATATGCATTCAAACACAGGACACAAACTTCCTGTGGAAGCTGGAGAGAAATGCGGCCCCAAGATCTAGGTGTACAGAGTTTTTAAAGGGGGAAAAAAAAAACGCAAGCAGGGACTTACATGCTTTGGCATTACATGATTGGGTAAGGGAAATTGACTTTTGAAATGATTGGTCCACTTTAGGCACCAAGACTATAAACAGTTCCGGCCTGGTCATATGGGCGCGTTTCCTAGCAACTGTATAATTAGTGGACAGGAAAGAACGCAGTGAGGCTGGTTCTTCCCCTCAGGTCATTAAGGCTAAACTCTAAAACAATACCCACTGATGTTTAAGTCTTTGGTCTCTCTCCTTACCAGGTAAAGATGTTTGCTCTCAAACTCAATGACCAGAATTCAATCCCTGAGACCCACATATTGGAAGAAAAGAACTGATTTCCACAAGTTCTTTTTACTATACATGCACTATGGCTCCACACACACAAATAAACAATAAACAAATAACCTAATAATAAATATCAAGCTAATTGCTTTGATAAAGCAAATTTCAAGACAGGAGAGTATTTAATATGTGGCATAGCTACTATTTACCACTCTTATACATACCTACAATAAAGGGGGGAGGGGAAGTCATGCAGCCTGGCATGGGAAGAGCATGTCTAAAACTAAGTGCAGTAAGAAGCTTCCCAATTGAGGTTCTGATTTGTCAGAATGCAAGTGCATTGGAACAAAGGGGACTGAGCTGCCAAATGGCTTTCTTCTTCTTCTTCCTCTTTTATTTTCTCATACATTACATCTTCACCACAGTTTCTCCTCCCTCTACCTCTTCTATTATTCCCTCTCATCCAATCCAGATCAATACTTCCTTTGTTTCCACCCCCCTACCACCACCAAAAGAAGAGGCCTGCCTCCCAGAGATATCTGCTATATACTGCCTAACAAGATATAACAAGACTAGGCATAAATCCTCATATCATGGCTGGAAGTGGCAACCCAATGGGAATAAAAAGGGTCCCTAGCCCAGCCAAAGAAGTCAGAGACATGCCCCCAATTGCAGAAGATCTAGCTCAGACCCACACAGGGTCCTTAATTGTTGATTCAGTTTCTGTGAGTCCCTGCAAGGACCGCTTAGTTGATTCTATGAGCTGTGTTTTTGTGATGTTCTCAATTTCTCTGACTCCTACAATCCTTTCTTCCCATCTTCTGTGGGGTTCTCTGGCTCTGCAAAGCATTTGGCGGTGGGTCTCTGCATCTGCTCCCATCAGAAAACTAAACGGAGAAATATAGGCGCTAACAGACATTAGGAACCAAATGGACCTAGTAAATATCTACAGAACTTTCACCTAAACACAAAAGAATATACCTTCTTCTCAGTACCTCACAAGACATTCTCTAAAACTGACAACATACTCAGTCACAAAGCAAGTAACAGTTTACAAGAAAAATGAAAAAACAAAAACAAAAGCAAAACCTGAATCCTATCAGACCACCATGGATTAAGACTGGATTTCAACAACAGAAACAATAGAATGTCTACGAGCTCATGGAAACCGAAAAGCTCTCTACTGAATGAAAGAAATTAAAGACTTCCTAGAATTCAATAAAAATGAAGATACAGTATACCCAAACTTACAGGACACAATGAAAGCAGTGCTAATAGGAACATTCATAGTACTAAGTGCTTTCATAAAGAAATTGGAGAGATCTTATACTAGCAACTTAAAATCATACCTGAAAGCTCTAGAAGAAAAAGAAGCTAGCTTATCCAAGACAAATAGATGACAGGAAATAAACTGAGGGCTGAAATCAATAAAATAGAAACAAAGAGATCAACACAAAATATCAATGAAACAAAGAGTTGGTACTTTGAGGAAATCAGACAAACCCTTATCCAAACTAACTAAAAGGCAGAGGGAGAAAATCCAAATTAACAAAATCAGAAACAAAAAGGAGGGCATAACAATAGACACCAAGGAAATCTAAAGAATCATTAGGTCATACTTTATTCAACTTTTTGGATTACAAGTTTTTAAATTTTTTTAAAATTATCATTTATTATAATTTATTCAAGTTGTGTCCTGGCTGTGGCCACCTCCCTCATCTCCTCCCCATGCCCCCACCCTCCCTCCTTTTCCCCTATGCCCCTCCCCTAGTCCACTGATAGGGGAAGACCTCCTCCCCTTCTATATGATCCTAGCCTATCAGGTCTCATTAGGACTGGCTACATTGTCTTCCTCTGTGGCATGGAGAAGACTGATATCCCCAGCACAGGTATAGTCCATAGACTCAGTCTCCAAGTAGGTTCCCTAATAAGGGGAGCAGGGGCTTTCTCTGGCATGAAATCAGTGACAGGCTCTCTGATCACCTCCCCCTGGGGATCACAAAATTTTAATCTAAAAGAAATGGATAATTTTCTCAATAGATGCCATTTACCAAAGTTAAACCAATATCAGATAAACAATTTTAACAGACCTATAATCCATAATGAAATAGAGTTATTAAAGGTCTCTCAATGGAAAAAATAAAGAAATGGAAGAAACATTGCCTAATTTATTTGATGAGGCCACGGTCACTCTGATACCCAAACCACACAAATATTCAACAAAGACAGAGAATTACAGACCAATTTCCCTTATGAATATAAAATATGCATTAACTGGACCCAAGAACACATCAAGAAGATCATCAACCATAATCAGGTATGCCTCATCTCAGGAATGCAGGGATGGTTCAACATAAGAAAATCAGTCAATGTGATCCACCATATCAACAGAAAAACACACACGATTATCTCAGTAGATGCTGAAAATGCTGAAGGGCTTTCTAATCCACAACAACTCCCTTGGCCGGCAGACAGGAGCCTTGGTAACTGTGGTTCAAGGGGAGCAGGCTGCAACACTTAGTGGTGGTATGTGTGTGATACTTGTTTAATAGACATAATTACGTAAGGGTAAGGGGGCAGTGGAAGTCTGTGGCAAATATCTGTGGCTGCTAAGGTCAGGGAACGTGTGGCAGGGTAGGATTCCCTGCGAGATGGCTCTGCGGGAGCCACTGTGTGATGTTGTGAAGGTGAAACCTAAGCTGAAATATAGACTCAAGGAAGACTGCGGCAGGTGTGATGCCAGCTCAAGAGAGTGTGTGTTACAGCGAGCAGAGTTTTAGTGGTGAAATGCTCCAAGCCTTTTGGAGCCTAGATAATTCCTTCACAATCCCAGATATTAGATATGGGGCTGCAGGATTTTCATCTTTCTTTGGTCCAATTATTCCTTGCTGTTCCTTCCTTCCTTCCATCCTTTCTTCCTTCTTCCTTTTAGAAGAGGAATGTTGACTATGTGGTATTAAATTATGTAACTTTATTATTTCATTTTTGCTTTATTGTTATGTGTGTATGTGAGTGTGTGCACATGGGCATGTATGTCACATGGTACTTGTAGACGTCTGAGGACAACTTCATGGAGCTTATTTTCTCGTTCTATCTTTACTTGTGTTGTTAGGTTTATATGGCAAGTGTTTTCACATGCTGAAACATCTTGTTGGTCTTGTAGCATACTTTTATGCTATAGAGGCTCACAGTTAAGAGAGTGCCTGCATCCCAGAAGGCTGTTCTTGAACAGTGTGGAACTGTTTAAAGACTGTGGGGACTTTTGAAGTTAGACTGAATTTACTTAGCATTATAAAATGGCCAAGAGCCTATGAAAACCAGGTATGGGAGGGTATATCTTTAAAGTGATATGTTTTCTTGTCACGCTAAGAAGGCTAGACTTGTGATGACTTATATTGATTTTCAATTTGAAAGGGATTTGGAATCACCTTGGAGACAAATCTCTGGGTGTGTCTGTGGATTGATTTCTAGATGAGGTTAATTGAGGTGGGAAACCTCACCCTAAATATGAGTGCCAGCATTCCATGGGCTAGTGTCTTGAACTGTATAAAAGGGGAAAACAAGCTAACATCAACATTCATCTCTCTTTAATTTCTCATTTTGGAAGCAATGTGACCATCTATCACACTCCTTCTACTGTCCCTTCCTGGCAATGATTACTAAGTGCTAGTTGATCTGTCTGCCAACTGTTTACTCATAAGTACTCCATGTGCTTGAATTTTACAAAGGCTCAGGTGGTAAATTCAGTTAGTCTCCTAAACAAACCAATGTACAAGATTCACACAGGCTGGACCTACAGTGAGTTCAAAATTGATACTGTGACCTTACAGTCACTGCCCAGTGCTTATCTAAGAATGGGTTGTTATACTCCTCACAAACACCTTCCTTAAAGATTGGAAAGAGAGATCCTTGGAGTGCAGCCTTACCAGGCCACAGAGGAAGACAATGCAGCCAGTCCTGATGAGACCTGATATGCTAGAGTCAGAAGAAAATGCAGGAGGACCTCCCCTATCAGTGGATTAGGGAAAGGGCATAGGGAGAGAAGAAGGAGAGAGGGTGGGATTGGGAGGAGACGAGGGAGGGGGCTACAGCCAGGATACAAAATGAATAAATTGTAATAAATGATAATAAAAAAAAGAAAAGGAAAAAATTTGAAACAGACTAACATGGCTGAAAGGAGCCATTCTTGTTGTTGATGGAGATTTCCTCTCAACACTTTCATGTAAGTTATTTCATTTAGCCCTTGGAATAGCCCTCATGAGTACACATTATATATACATACATGTATTTTTTGTTGTGAACAAATGTGTATCCAAAGTGCTAAGTATTATAGCCCAAGGTATAAGCTATCAGAAATGAGAGGGAGAAATGGAATTCTGCCCAGATGTTTCCAGGCTAAGGCCATGCAATACTCATTCTAGGTTCGTCTATTTTCCTTGGATCTTACAAATATATGGGGCAGGGGTGGGGTGAGTATGTTTTCTGTGTTCATTGCCTGCTTCAGTATTTTATTTATAAAACACCTAGTTTTATGGCACTTGGAGATTTTGAGACTTCTTTGCCCTTTCATCCATCCCTTCTGACAGGGATCACTGATATATTGCAAGCACAGGTAGTTTGGCTAGACCTGCTCAGACCTGCTGTGAGTTCTGATTCTGTCATCCCTCTGTAAAGTGACCCTGGGAATGTCACATAGCACATTTTTGTTTATAAGCGTGGATGTATCAATGCCTAGATTGCAGTGTAGAGACCGGCAGTAATGTGTGAAAATGCTGTTGTTAGTTTGTACAATTTGGGTTAATACACTTAAATTAGCTTTTTCATACCCTGTCAAAATTTTCACCCCAGTTTATTGTCCATTGGGAAGGGAATCTAGCTGTTTAAAATCCATTGGTTCTTATAGTTATTACTAAAATGAAGACATCTAAATAGGTAGACAAAACATTTAAAGTCTTGATAACAAAACATACTCCAAGGATCTGCTTTGGGTACCAGGAGAGCAGAGGTCACAGCAGAGAAACAACAAGTTTACACAATTTTACTTTCAGACTGCCCAAATGCAAAGGCTCATCGTGAAAAACTTCATATGGGTTCCTGTGTATCAGAGGTCAACATCAAAACCAGGTGCTTGTTTAATTTTAACCTTTAATATTACAATAGAGTTGTGACATTTCCCCCTTCCTCTCTCCAAACCCTATTATATTATATAATCCTCCTTACTCCCTTTCAAATTCATGGCTTATTTTTTTTCCACTAATTATTACTCCTTCCCAACCTGTATAACGTTACTCATATGTATGTTTTCAGGGCAGAGCATTTGGTTCTGGATAACCAGTTGGTATGCTCCTCCCTGGGGAAGATTATTTCTCCTACTCTCAACGTTCTTTAGTTGCCTGTAGTTGCTTGTGTAGGGTTGAGGCATCCTGGGCTGTTTGTTGTCCACTTGGCATGATCAGCTCATGTTTGTGCAGTCATGTTGCTGAAACTTTATGGGTACAGCTTCTGACATCACTAGGAGACACAGTCTCACGGCAACTCCCTGATATGGCGCTTACCATCTTTCTACCCCTCTTCCTCCATGTTCCCCAATCCTTAAGTGACAGAGTGTTTTGTAGGTATATCCGTCAGGACTGGGCCCTACGACTCTGCAAGTTAACTGCTTTGGCTTTCTGTAGGTGCTTGTTATTAAAGTCAACCTATGAGTTAGGCATGAGCAAGCTGATATAGGACTTGGGTTCTTAACTGTAAGCATAGAAGAGCATAGAAAAGTATATAGTTCAGATGAATAAGAGAAGAAAAACATGCAGGAAAAGCTAGGAAATATAGTTCTCCAAGACAATATTATGAACATTACAACTCAAATGTGTAGATTAATGAAGTTCTTGGTTTTGTGAAGTTGGGCAAAGAAAATATCCAGTTTTTAGAAACATGTGTCATGAGTTTGCAACGAAATGAACTGAAATTTTGCAATGAGGCTGATTACACAAGAGAGTCATTATTAAAAAGAAAATCAATGAAGGGGGAGGTAATTTTATAACTGGTTGCCTGATGTAGGATGGGCAGCACAGCTAATGGTGGTTCCTAAGGCAATGTGATAAAACTGTGTGTCTAGTCAAGGGTGGCCAGTAGAAATCTTTACAATCAAGAATAAATCCACATCTGAGAATTCTGAGGACAGCCAATATATGTCCATCCAGAGAAATTGAGAAGGAGGGGTGGGTTGATCAGCTTCAAGATTTCAAGAGAATTAAGTTAGCATGCAGTGAATTTATTGTTGAAAAGGTTAAATCTTGCTACCAATCTTATTTCATTAAAATAAGGAACACAGGAGAAACATCTGGGAAACAGAACGTACTTAAATCCAATGAAATGTGATTTTTGATTTAAAAAATGTGTTTTTTTTCTTGCCTGTACATAGGTCAACTTGTAAAAATTAAGAAATAAATAACAAAAGCATTCAGCTATCATTAATAGTCATGATGAAATTATAAAAATATACTAACTCACCACCTTTCTGGCAAATAACATTGTAACAGCCAAATATTTCATAACTTTCTCTTTTCCATTATTCTATACTGAATATAATAAAATTTCACACTTAGAACTCTCTTACCTATTAAGACAGAAGTTAACCTGAATGTTAATTTGGATGTTCAAGATCTAACAATAAAATAATAAGAAAAAATATTCTGGTTATTCGTCTCTGGAAGTTATATGGGTTTATTCTGTAATACAGTGTGGGATACTAGAGATAAAACAGTTTTTCTCATGTTTAGAAAAATAGAACCTATTCTTTGAATTGTGCTGGAAGAATTTTTTATTAGGAGGGGAGGGGAGAAGAGATAACAACAAAAAAAATTACTTACCTGGGTAGAAAGTTCAAAGGGAAGAAGAGATGATAAATTGATCAGTGTATTGATGGGAAGCTACTTGGAAGATGAGATTGGGGTACAGCTATGTAAACCGAGTTTTCTTTCTGGCATTATTATTTCTTTTGGCCCATTATGGAGACTACCTCTCTAGAACAGAGCCACATGAAGGCTTATAACCTGCAGGTGAGGAGGGCAGGAGACTTCCCTTTGCCTCTTAGAAGAGACAAGACAAAGAGTGTGAGAGAGAAGCAAGGAGCAGAAAAAGACCTGGAAGGTACTCTCTCCTGCTGTCGCTGTGGGTCTCATTACATGGACATACCTGCTCAGGTGACAAACACACAGGAACCTGGGGAAGTCGAAAACATTCATTTTTGAACACTAAGGACTGGAGAAGACTTCAAAGACACTGAGACCAATCTGTGAAAAGGAGGACATCTGACATCCATATCAAGACTAGAACTCCAGTGCTTCCTCTTTCTCTCCCTCCCTCTTTACCTCTCTGCCTGTCCCTCTGTTGCTCCTTCCCTCCGTTCCTCCTTATTTCCTCACTGTTTAAGAAGTCTTGGGTCTACATGTGTACATAGGGAGGATGCTTAAATCTTATTCAGAGTGGCAAACAGGATAGACACCAGACGTGGTGGAAGAGAGGAAACGGGATGGGAGTCTACTACAGAGGGTCCTCTGAAAGGCTCCACCCAACAGGAGATCTAAGCAGATGCTGAGGCTCACAGCCAAACTTTGGGCAGAGCACAGGGAGTCTTATGGAAGAAGGGGGCAGATAGAAGGATGTGGGGTGGGGGGCAGGAGCCCCAAAAGGAGACCCACAAAGCTAAAATATCTGAGCCCAGGGGATCCTGCAGAGAGTGATGTACCAACCAAGGATGATGCGTGGAGAGGACCTAGACCCCTACTCAGATATAGCTGATTGGCAACTCAGTCTCTGTGTGGATTCCCAAGTAAGGGGAGCAGGGGCTGCCTCTGTCATGAACTGCCTTTTGAATGCCTGCTCTTTGATCACTTACCCCTGGTGATGCAGCCTTACTAGGCCACAGAGTAAGAGGATCCAGGCAGTTCTGATGAGAGTTGATAAGCTATGGGTAGATGGCAGAGCAGGAGAACCCCCTCTTTCAGTGGACTAGGGAAGGGAGTAGGAGGGAAGAAGTAGGGAGGGTGGTACTGGGAGGAGTTGAGGGAGGGGGCTTCAATCAGGATATAAAATGAATAAATTGTGAAAAAAATTTTTTTTAAAGTCTGTATCAACAGGAAGGTTAGGTAAGTCTGGGATCAACTAGTCAGTATTGCATGCATGTAGTTTGTTTCTGGACCTGTTCTCTGGGACAAGAGTAATTTATAATTACAGGGACTGGCAGTCCTGAGGCATTATACCTGTTTACTATCCCTGCTTGAGGCATTTCTCATTGATAGTGAGTTCAGAAATGCACACGAGAGGCAAGGTGGAATGTTGGACAGACAGGGTGGGTTCACTGCCTCCTCTCATTCTGCGCATGGGAGAGGCTGGGAATCAGGAAACTTCAGCTTTAATCTGTAGTTCCAGTAGAATGGAGTCAGAAGCAGGGTGGAAGAATCTCTGTGAGTGTGAAGCCAGCCTGCTCTGCATTAGTGAGTTCCAGACCAGGCAGAGTCACACAGTGAGCCTCTATCACAAAACAGAACAAGAAAAGAAGGTCAAGCTGGCCAGGGTTCTTAAGAATCTGGCTGTGCACACTGTGATCCCATAGCCACTTTTTGAGGTTTCTCTGGAAGACTGGCTCATTAAGAGTCTGTCTAAGGAGGCAAACTTTAAATAAATTCCTTTCCGGAACTGTTGTCTTGTGAAGATCAGAAAATGAAAATATTAACCCACAGATAAAGATATTACAACTTCTGAAGGAATGATGCCTCAGTTCTGAGCATTTCTTAATATCTGGAGCTGTACTGACTCCTGGCATGATGCTTTTCTTGAGTGATAAGACCAACTGTATCATTGGAACACTCCAATGCGATTCAGTGATCAGCTCTCTCCATTTCCTTCCCTTTTGTGAAGACATTGCAAATTTATTTCTCATGTTTTCATTTTTTAAAGGACTGGGATGAAGAGGGAAAACCCTTAGATGCCATTGTATGCTGGTTCAGATGTTAATGTAGTGATTATTGTGCAATTTGGAGTTCATGATAAATGGTTATCAATACTAAACTGTCCAATAAAAATATGCTCCTGATGCATTCTGGGACCAAAGCCAGAGAATATAAGGCCTTATTTCTGGTTGTTTGTGAATAAAGATCAGGGAGACTGATAGATGGTTTCAGACAATGATATTGTCTGAGCTGATTCCTCTGGGGGATATGCATCTCAGAAGAAAATTAACTCCGAATAAGATGTATATAAAGAACTATTGTTCACTTGAGGTCATTTTAGAAGGTAGACTGGGGGATTTCTTAGTGAAAAACTAAGTTTCTCATGATTGACATCTGTCCCTTAATTTCACAAAATATAATACCCACCGAAGAAAAAGTTCCTCGAAATGTTGTGTGGAAGAGCAGTGTTGACTTCCGGAGGAAATCACAATGACATGTATGTCATTGTGGGAACTTCATGTCTCCTCGGTGTTCCCCAAATTCCCGTGGGGCTGGCCAGAAAACTATTTTCAACAAGGAAGAGGAAGGCAGATGAATAGGATGTTACTGAAACTGTGTGGGTAAATGTAGGTGTTTGTCAAGATTCTATCTTTTATTTGAAAGAAGAGGGTTGGACTTCTCAGGTGTTCAGTATGTTATTAGTAACATGTTATTATGGTGTTATGAAAGTCTTATTTTCTACTTTGCTTCCAGCCATCAATAAGAGGAGGATGTTCACAGAAAGTGCTGCTTCTAAATGTCATCTAGGCAGACCCTTGTGTTATAGATAAGCTTCTCAGCATGCCTTGGCAATACAGCTTAATCTATAATAGGCACCTCTGGGCCTATTTAGAAGAATATCTTAAATTTGCAAAGTTTTTATATACATAATAATGTCCTTGAATACCAACACAAACTTCACACATACACACACACATATAATACATGGGTATATACCTATATCAGCTGCTTTGTTATTACTAATGTTACTATTTTATACACACACATTGTCATATACTTACATAAAGCATTTTATTTCCCAAATACCTGCCATAGCTCATCTTATTCTGAACTTCATACTCACTCTGTACAGAGGTTACATGACCTGTCCAAATTCACACTTAATAACTGTCAAGGCTGGGACCAGCAGGGAAGTTTCCGGCTGCTTAGCCAAAAGTTCTTTCCACTCCAACAGCTGTCGGTAGTTACTGGGAAGGCCGAGGGAAGAAACCCATTTGGCATCTCTAAAGCTGAGAATGATAGGTGGTGACTGCATTTACAAGTTAGTGATTATAGTTACAAATATCAACATTTATTTCAAGATTAAAATCAGCCAGTTATCCGTTTTGAAAGTCTGTTCCCCTCTGAAGGCTCATATTTGTCTAATTCATAGTTATGTTCAAGATCAGAAGTAAGACAAGTTGTAATATCTTTAGATTCTTCGATCTGGACTCAATGGCACGGTTAGTAAGAAATGAAAACAACTACCACTTAATTATAAACAAAATCTTAATGATAACAACAACAACAACAACAACAAAAACCCAAGCTGACAATTAAGGGTTAGGGACTCAAAATACAACAGACATCAATCATACCAAACAAGGCAATCTCTCAGAAATGACCTTGATGTGATGATGTATATTTTCAAGGTTTGCCTGGCACATCAGCATTTTATTTATAAATCTTCCATATAGATTTCATAAAACATGGTTCTTAGAAAAGAAAGAAACCTATTAATATTCTTCGAGCTAATGCTTAAGATGCTGTAATACAGATCGTTCCCAAAGGATTGGCTTACATAGTTTGATATGTATTTTTCTTGTGTGTTAGTTTGACCTGTTGAGGTGGCAAAATGTACCCACTCCTCTGCATCATTAAAGCACGTCCCTGCTTTACCCCTTCAGTGGTGTGCTCTGAATATCATGATCCTCCATGTTGCTGAAGCTGGCCCACTACTTTGTGTATATTACAAGTCTTATAAGAGGACCAGGAGAGAGTCCAAGGCAGGTGTCTGTAAGGTGATGACACGGAAATGGCACTTGTGGGTTCCACTCCTCCTCCATCGACTAAAGCCTCATCCTGTGAACATACTTTGGCTTCAGGAGATGTTAAGAAATGTAGTCTGTAGCTGGGAAGCCAACTTATTTTTATTTTTAACATAATATTTTTATTGATTATTTTGAAATTTCACATTATGTACCCCGACCAGTACTCCCAGGTCCACCCTCACACACACACACACATCTTTGTGACCTCTTCCAAAACAAAAGAAGAGAAAGAAAGAAGAAAAAAGTGTAATTTGTGTTGTCCAGATACTCACCAGAGGATGGGTCAACCCCCAGTGGACAACTCCTTAAAAAAAAAAAGTCCTTCCCCATCCTGCCCTTGCCAGAAGCCATCAATTATGAAGAGCTATACTTCAGCATTATTAACACAATTTAAAAAGTTCTCGTCAAGGTCTCCCTTTCTAGACTGTTTCTTTTCTTTTCTCACTTTCCTTTCTTTCTTTTGATGGATAAGGCAGGGGAAAGATGTCACAGAAGCTTTCTATGCCTCTCATTCTCAACTGTGATTCTGCAGTCATACATACCACTGCAAAAGAAGCTTTCCTGCCCTTTATAGACTCAGCAGCAGCATGGGTTATCAACTTCCACATGGTTTCTGGCGACAGCACGGACCATGGCCATGGATATGAACAGGGCTACCAGCCACAGCAGGACCCCAAACACCAACATGGCCTCAGGCAGCAGCACAGGCCACACACATCAATATGGCCTGCAGCATGAACACAGACCATGGACTTCAACATGACCCTTGGCCACATCAAGGACCACAAACAACATCATGGCCCTTAGTGGCAGCAACTTGGCTCATGGACATCAGCATGGCTTCAGGTAGCCGCAAGGACCATGGACATCCCCATGTTGGCTGGCAACATGGGCCATGGATATAAATATGGCCCACAGGGGAAGCACAGACCATGGACATGGGAGAAGCCAACTTATTTTTTAAAAGGTGTGAATCATGTAGGTTCAATTATTAAAAACAAGATTGGTGTATCAGTCAGTATCTATAATGGCTATAAAATACAAAGTAAAATACATTCCTTCCAGCCAGAAGAGGGGCAGATCATTCAAAAGCAAATAAGCAAAGAATAAATTAATATCAGGAACACCTGATTTCTTTAAAAGTTGCCATTCTGAAGGCTAAAAAGTTGACAGACACATCTATTAAGAGTGCACACTACTTTTGCAGAGGACCCGGGTTCACTTCCCAGCAACCACACCATAATCACCCATAACTCCAGTTCCAGAAATCTGATGTCCTCTGACCTCTGCAGGTACCTCACACAGGCACCTACTCACATAGGCACACATACATACACATTAATCAGTAAAGAATTTTTTAAAAGAACGAGATTCTGAAGTTTTCTGCAAACTACTTCTTGGTGGCAAAAAAGCATTTATATTCTCTACATAAAGATTTAATTGTGCTTTCTTCTTTGATGTTCATGAGGTAATATGAAAGCAGTGTCTAGTTTCAATATAATACAAGTAAATCAGAGACATACTATTATTTTTAACAGTATTGAAGAATGAGCTGTTCTAAGTGAACCAACTTTCCAAATAATGGAAACTTGGTATTTATAATAATTTCATCTTAAAGGATAATATCCTTTTTGTATCTGTGTGGTATTTATTAAGGAGAGTTAATAAATGTATTTTCCTTAAATGAGATGCAGTTAGTTCAGTTAAATTAAGACACATTCTGTTGTAGAGGACAATGCATGAGAGCTTGGTTCTGTCCATGGTGATATGTGCTTACAGCATTGCCGGGGTATCTCAGCAGACAAGGAAACACAAAACTAAGGGCTATGGGTATCCCATAATATAACATGTATTCATTCCAACTTCAAGTTCCAGTATTCTTAACTGTCTCAACCCTTTAAAATGAGAAGTCTCTTCTGAAATTCACCGCAGTCTCTTAATTGTGAGCTTCCGTAATATAAAAATCCCAAGTTACATGCTTCCAATACGCAGTGGCATGAACAAAAACCTTTTGTTTCCAAAATGAGCTTAGGAAGACAGGATCAGACCAAAGCAAGAATGAAAACTAGCAGTGCAAAACCAAACCTTGTAGTTTCCACATATGACATCTGGCACCATCTGATGAGCTTGTGTGGTCTCACCCCTACGGCTCCGCCACCTACAGCACGCACAGACTCTCTTAAGCCATCTTTACTCAGTGCTCAGAGATCTGGTTGGCAGATGTTCCACATCCTGGCATTTTCAAACATCTTGGGATCTCCATTGCAAGTCAGTCTTCACATTCACAGCTTTACACATAAGCCTCCTGGGACGTCTCTTCAGAGAATCCAATCACACTACACATGTTCTGGCCTTCAGCAATTTTCTGAAGCCTTGGCACAAGGTTCCATGAGCCTATAACGCTTGCATCCTTCATGCCTGCAAAATCAGCACCATATGGGTAATGCCAGGTTCTGCTGCCAGCTCAGGATGTAGCTTGCCCTTCGTGTTCTTGGCTTCAGCAGGCTAAGTGCGACTGTGTGGCTGAATTTGAAAACATACCTCTAGGAAGCCCTGTTCAAGCAAGCTGTGCCATAAACTTTTAGATTCTTAGGTACTATCCTTTCAGCCCTTCTCCTTTAAATGAATTTGTATGTTTAAGCAATGCAGTCTCTGATGGGAGAAGAGATGACAGCTGATTTGTCCATATCTGACTTTTCCCCAACTTCAACTTCATTTGCATTCATTTCCTTGATAAACAGCACATTTTTTTACATTGTTCTGCTCTACTTTCTACTCTCATTTAACAAAATTGGACTAAAGGCAGTAAGCACAAACAATGCCACAGATCAAGTAATATGTAGTCTTGAAATTCTTCCACTAAACAAAATAGTCCAATATTTAAAAACTAAGCCTCATTCACAATTTCAAGGCATACGTAAAATATCCATATTCCTTCCTGGAGAATCTAACATGCTTTTCATGTAAGTCCTCGAGTTTTTGTTCTACCTACTCTGATACTGTATGAACCTAGACTTTCCTGTCTAAGTTTTTCTGTATTCACACACACACACACACACACACACACACACACACACACACACTAATGCTCTGCTTATAGTATTCTAGGGATTCTTTACCTCAACCACCTAAGTCTATTACAATTCCAAAGGCCCATGAGCCACATGTTAAAGATTATTGCAATAATTACAGCACTCCCTACACCCATATTCTGTGTTACTCCTCTTAAGACTGTTGGAGTACCTGACAAAAGCAACAATAGTAGAAGACTCATTTTGAGTAGAGGACTTATTTTGGCTCATGCTTTCAGTGGCTACAATCCATTATGGTGTCAGGAAGATCCAGAAGCTAGGGCTCTATCCATTGTTCCAGGGGCTTGGAACAAGTCTCTCTATAGAAAAGAGCTCATACCAGAAGTAGAGCCAGCCTTTAACTATCAGATCCTGCCATCTGGTCCTATATCTGCCAGCTAGGCACTATGTTTGAAAGGCTCCATGATCTCTGGTGACCAAGTATCATATCATGAGGTTGATATTTCACCTTTAAATCATAACAGGGAACACAATAAACTCCAGTCACTTCCACTCATTTCATTCCACTTCTCTCAATTTGCTGCATTTATCAATGACTAATTGAGCAATGCTGATATGTCAGGCAGTAAGTTGGATGATTTTGTGTGCCTTACTCTTATTTAAACTCAAAACAATTTCATGAAGTAGATTTTCCCCCATTTTTAGAGTGCAGCCCATGGTTCAGAAGGTTAATGTATTTTACAGGACAGTGCAGAGTAATAGGTGAAACAGATGGGGTCTTTTCATTGGGTAACTGCCTTTGTAGCTGACTCTTCAAGATAAGTCTCTGACTTAGAAATAGACCACACTCCAACTCCTCCTATCTTCTGCCTTCCTATCACTTCTGTTGTGGAAATATTGGTCTAGTCCACCTCCCAATATAGCTTAGTTTTAATCATTTAGGATATTGGTCCAGTGTAACTTTCTTAACAGCTCTTACTATAACTAAATTATCTTTTCCTATTCCAGTCACTGCATTATCATGAGGCAATGACACCCCAAATATGCAAAACATGCCCTGGCAATTCTTTGATGCTGAGAACCACCCATTTGCTTTTTTTGAGATTTATGAACTTTCATTTTATTACTTGGCTATGCAAGGCTCTTCTTAGTTCACTTCAGCTGTAGCCTCATCTTTCATCACTTTGCTGCCACCCAAAGTGACTTCTACCTATGTCAGACACTGCTAATTTCCAAAGCCATCTGCTTCTTTATGCTCCTGTTCTTTGGTACACAATGTTCTTATGAACTAGAGTAGGTTTCCTTTTTGTTTCCTAAATTTTTACATGTTATAAAAGTCACAATTCTACTTATAAAAATATAAAGTCACTTCCTCAAAGAAAATTAGTTACTCTCTTTTGGTCCCACAGTCCTCTTGTGTCTTTTAGTAAAGTCCAGAAAATGCTAATGTAATTATATGCCTGACTATGTTTCTTGACAGCTATTACCACCTGGTTACTTACCATGCCTGCACAGTGTGGACACATTTTATTGGGAACAACTAACCAAATATTCAGTTGCTAGACACAGCAAAGTGACACTGTGATGTCCTGTTCATTTAACAATAAGCCATGTTACTCATTCATTTGAACACTTACTCTAGAAAAATCATTGTGCTTGGTGTTACAGTGGAATCCAGAAATAATAAAATAAATCTTGCCCTATATGACATCTTAAAATTTAATTAAGAAGCTAAGACTACTTTGGAAGTTAGAACGCTCATTTCCTGTCCTAATTGTTTATGTTTGTTCCTATTAGGCTAACAATTCACTGGGGATGAGATCTATTTTCATCATTGTTTCTAGCACACAAATAGTCTTCAAAGATTGTTGGAAAGACACATAGAGAAAAATGAATAATTACAAAGTAAGGGCTATAGCTTCTGTTATTATTGAAGATATTATTGAGATGAGAATATGGGCAATGAAAAAAGATTTGTCTCATCAAAGACACAGGATTGATTTAACACAATTAAGAAAGTGTTACACTCCTGTTGAGGATGTGGAAACCAACATGGGAAGCGTGCTAGGCAGTTCCTGTCTCATACTGACTGTTCACAGAGCACCCAAACTTAATGTCTTACAAGAGTATACATTTATTGTCACAGTCCTGGATCTGCTGATGGAGGTTTCATCAATTTTAGTCTGCACATAGAATCAACCAAGTTGTGGTTGACTCCAGACTGCAGTTAGGTTCAGCTCTTTCCTATATATTCCCACCCTTGTTGGTGGTGTCTTCTGGAAAGATTTAAGTGTATTTCAGGTGTTGGTGGGGGGACTGGAAACTTTTATCAAGAGAAATGTGCTGTGGCACATTGATTCATTCAAGATCTGCATGCCACATGTATTCCTGGTGCCTATGGAGGTCAGCAGAGGGTGCTGGATTCCCTGGGGTTTGTACTATGAACGGTTGTGAATCCCATGTGGGTGCCAGGAATTGAACCCAGCTCCTCTGCTGGAGGATTAAGTGCTCTTAACCACTGAGCCATTGTTACACCCACCTCTGCCCCCAGCAGAAGTGTGTTTCTAAATTCACACTTAAGGAGCCCAGTATCACTATGTAGCCCAGGACTGATTGTGTCATCAGCTCAATGACTTCATTAGGAAGTCCCCTCTGCCATTTGACCATTCTTTATTTCATTCTCATCGTGCGTGTAGAAAAACATAACTGTTGTATCTCTGTCTATCATGCACCCAAGTGACTAAAGGCCAGAAGTAAGGGAGAAGTTGTATTATATGGTAGTCTGTCTGTCTGTGTGTATATATGAATGCATGCATGTTTATATGTATATGTATGTACGTACGTACTTATGTATGATGTATGTGTGTGCACACTGAGAAGCATGCAGAGGCCAAGGATTGATCTCTAGATGCCTTCCTCAATTGCTTTTTCACCTTAAACTCTGAGACACAGTTTCTACATTGAATCAGGCACTTGCAGTTTGGGCTGACTTGGCTAGCCAGGGAGTGAATTCCCAGGATCCACTTCTCTCCAGTCCCAGCACTCCAGGTTACAGACATGCATGTCCTCAATTGGCTTTTTTACACGGGTGGGTGATAAGGATCTGAACTCCAATCGTGACGCTTATAGGTGGAATCACTCCACCTACCTGCCCATCAGCCCCGCCCTCTATGGTCATGTTTTAGCAAGTGTCCTCTCCTTTCAGGTTGCTTCATATTTCTCTGTCCAGAATTAGCAAATCCTGAGCCTGAACCCAGCAGGACAGTAGGTGTGGAATTACCAGCATTTGCTTAGGCAATTCACATGGAGATAGAATAAATAACAAAGATTCAGCCTTTGCTGGTACAATACAGAAAGAAACTGTTAGTGCCTTGCCTAATGAATTTTGTGTTACAGCAAGACCTCAAACCCAAACCCAAAGACAAACCAACCAGTCAGAACAAACATCTTTTTTTTTTCTGGATACTTTCAGGGATATCTTGTTTTCATATAGGGTCATCCTGATCATAATACAAAGATATTTAACTACCTTTTTAAGTTTGTTCATAAAGAGAATTGCTATCTGACTATCTCTTGTATGATAGGCAATATTTTGGACAGTGTACCCAAGAGACCTCCTCCTTTATAGTTCACAAAAAGCCAATGAAGTGATAGAATTTCTAAATCCATTCTTTCTTTTTTTTCCCCCAGAATGAAAGTCCAGACCTAATTTACTTGATGATGATCACAAAGCAATTTTTGCCACTCTCCCGTGGCCATGTACATTCCTCTACAATTTTATGAAATAAAATTAAAAAAATATATTATGTTTCTAGTTGGATCTGCATGCTCAAGCCTTTTAAAGGTATTTTGAAAAGATAGCTTGCTTCAATCTCGATGCCCAGATCTCATTTTTGGCTTCCAAGGGCTCACAGGCAATATGAAAAGCAATAATCTTCAAATTGAACAAATAAAGACCTGAAGTGATAAATTACCTAGAAGCAGACTCCAGAGGCATAGTTCTTCTGTTTGACAACTCACATGTAATAATGGCAGTATGTAATTATTTTTAAAATACTTTCTGGAAGCGGGTGCTGTCCTGTGGATATTAGGGGCTCCTCTTTTCTTGAAAGAAGTGTTATGAAAGACAAAGTCAACAAAATTATACAATTTTCCACTAGAAGTTATTTATTCCATTCACTTCAGAGTTTTGTCTTTGTGTTTTTAACCTGTGCCTCAGCATGTTCTCAGAACTGATATTGACCAAACCATAGCTGCTGAGATGTGAAATTAGGTGATTTAAAGATTCACTTCTGATTCCCAAGATATGCTTGAGGGCATCCTATGATGTGCTTCAGGGCATAAAATGACCTCAAGCTGGGGCTAACAGAGAAAAAAAATCTCCCCACAGTAAAATAAATATTGCACAATGGTTTAGTGGCTAGAGAATAGTGTTCTTAAAAAATTTTTTTTTACATCAATCCTTTCCACAGAATCTAGTCACAAGGCAGAAAACTTCACTATATCCACTGTTGACCTGTCATACAATGGGAGCAGCCTGAGTTGTTCAACATGTTCTCATCAGTTCAAATATTGCATTCACTTTATTATTTCCTTCTAAACAATTTTGGATCTAATGTGTGGAGCAGAAAATAAACATAAAACCTTTGGAGAGTTTTGTTTCATCCAGATTTAATTTGTTCATGGTAATGAGCGGAAAAGGAGATGGTTAGACCTTGATTGTCTACTTTGAAAGAATCAAGGATTGGTGTAGAAAACAAGATAATCTTACTGGGGCTTTGATTGATATGTCATTTGCATAATCAGGAGTGAAGTCTGGTCTTGGAATATAGTCTTCCAAATCACTTTTATCTGTGCTCCCAGAAAACAATGAAACACTGACTCAATACTTCCTGAACGTGTTCCTTTCTATGCCTTGGCAGAGCTTCTATAAGCAGAGCGATCAGGAGTAGGGGAGGAAAGTAGGCAGAAAGAGAAGCAAGGAATCTGGGTGCATTTCCAAGCTGAATAATCAGCTTCCTCCTCCGAAAGGGAATTGGCAAGGCTGTATGGAAGGATCCATGACTCCTGCGCTCTGATTGTGGCAGCAGTACGTAAGTTGGCAAGAGGGCCCTGCAGATACTATGGATGAACATAATCATCTCTCAAAGGCTCCCATTTAACTCACTATAATTTAAGATTACACAGCCCTACTTGCTCTGCATACATCTTCTTCTGGGGTAAGTCTATAACTTTGCTTGAGAACCTAACAATCTTCGGTCTGAATGGTGTGTTAACATGGAATGTTTTATAGCTGTGATACACTTGGGAATTTGCAAGCTTGGCCTGAGGGAGGAAAAAGCCTGTTTTCCCTCTCTTAATCTTGGAAAAACTTGGCGCCAAGCCCTGTGGCTCATACCCTGTACATTCTCTTTGCCTACCTTCTTGTTTTAAGTAAGACACACATACAAACACACACAAACACACACACACACACACATACAGAGATAGAGAGAGATTGTGTTGTTCTAGATGAAGAGCTAAGATTTAACAAAGACCCCTTGGCTTTGTCCCAAGCGTCCTACATGCTTTTCAACAGAGTAAGAGATTATTTGAATCTCTTTACAAGAACTATGATTTTATACATACTTACTTTACACATGCTATTTGCTGAGTTTACACATATGGAAGTAGAACACAGAAGATTTTAATGAGTTATTCCCAAATCATACAGCTTATGTAAGAGACTGAGCTATGGTGACTGTTATACTGAAGTCCATGTATTTTGCCTGGTAGTATACTTTTACCTCCCAAGTCTGTATCAAAGAGAAAAAGCTAAGTAAGTGCTGGGAAATAAAGAGAGGTAAGATGTCTTCACATACTGTTGACCGACATGCAAAAATCACACAATCATTCTTGAATTGAGAGAAACAAGTAATCGGTAAACAATTGATTTCTGGGATTGCTTTATCCCTCATGTTTTTCTTATCTTTGTGTGGTGTTGTGTACATTGATGTGGGGGTATTCATGTGCATATATAGGTGCACACATGAGTGCATGTACTAGAGGAAAGCTTCATTCACTCTCTATTTGTTCTTTTTTTTTTTTCAGACAAGATCTCTCACTGACCCATGGAGCACACTACTCAGGCTGGTCTACCAGTGAACTCCAGAGATCCTCCTATCTCTTTCTCCCTTATGCTGAAACTAAGCTACCGTACATCATTTTTTGTTGAGTGTTAGGCACCTAACCTAAGCTCTGCCTGCTTGTGCAGAAAGCACTTTAGAGACTGAGCAATCTCCACAGCCACCCCCTCCTTTTATTGCTTTGTCAAATTATTCAGAGCAGACACTCACTACTTTTACAGTTAATAGGAAGAAGAAACAGTTGCATGTGATGGTCCATGCCTGTGGTTCTAGCACTTGGGATGGGTGGAGGCAGAAATATTGTGAGGTCAAGGTGAATCTGGGTAGTATGAGATTATGTTTCAAGAAACTCCAAAAATTAAAGAATGAGGAGGAAGGAAGGAAGGAAAGAAGGAAGGAAATTGTCTTTTTTAGAGATATATCATGCTATGCGACTGGTTCTTGGAAGGTAGTTTGGAAGATGAACTCAAAGCTTCTCTTTCAGAACTGCCACTTACAGTGAATGCCATTCTCAGAATGGTCAGGATCACATAGTCAACTTGTAATTTTCTTCCTTGGTGCCTTTATCTTTGACCAGATACCACCCGTGTCACACATCCACAATGAGCTTTTCTGGTGTGAAAAATGATTTAAAATATTTGCAAAGCTTTGGGGAAAAGGCCTGTGAGCAGAGCAGAGGACACTGTTTTAAGTTGTGAGCCAATATTTAGGCAACCATTGTTTATAGCCCGCCAGGCTTAAAACACATCATTGAGAAGTGAAGAAGAAAGAGAAGGGATGATAACGCCATTTGTATCCAGGGAGGATGGCGTGCCACAGTGGTGTAGTAAGAATTGTTTTCTATGTAAATCAGTCTTAGCTTTTGTAAGGGTAGGTAGAAAGCCACATGTAATCTTTACATTGCAAACCTAAACCATGAGGTAACCATACACATAGCTTCTCGAAGTTTAGGAAACAAAATTTTGTGTGTTGTGGTCAATCGTTTACTCTATATTGTTTTATGCATATTATCTGACATTCTCAAGGGCTGAAGAGATGACTTAGTGATGAAAAGCACTTAACGCTATTCCAAAGAACATAGGTTCAGTTTCCAGCACTTATATTTGGCATCTCACAACTGACTGTAATCCCAATTATAGGAATCCAACACCTTCTTTTGGTCCCTGAGCTCTACTGGTGGTGGACATACCCACACATAGACACACAGATACACACAGACAAACACACATATACATACATTTAAAATTTACTAAACGTTATTTAATCCACAAGCCAGAAATGAACATGTTTAATAGTAATCTGTGACCCAAATGAGGAGAAAAGATGCCGAGGAAACTGAGCACCTTGTTAATGTTTCTTGCTTGGAGTGGAGCGGGGAAGCAAAGTTTAATTTAAGACTTGTGGTTTTTGTGGAAACATCCAGGCAAAGATTGTTGGGGAGGAAGGATCACCCAGAACAGAAGCAGATCTCCAGGATCCTGGCCTGCAAAGAGTCAGGAACAATGGTTCAAACGTGGCATAACACGTGGGTCCTTAAAGACTTTTATTCCAATAGCAACACGAGCAGAGTGAGAGATTCATGAGAGGAATGGAATGAAAGAGAGCGCAGTAGAATAGAAAATATGCAAAGCAGCCATTTCAGTAATATCAACAAACTATGATAGAAGCCTTCAGCAAAGTTATCACAGTGAGGATGGAGTGAAAAGTGAGATACCGAAGATGAATCTAGAACGTAGAATGAAATTCTGCTATAAGTGTCTAGTCATCTTTTTTTCCTCATGATGGAGATAATGGACTCTGAAAGGGTAAAGAGCAATCCAGGTGTGCCCAATCTCATCACATGAAGTTTTGTTAAGCTGATTTTTTTTTTTTGAGAAAAGGTTTCCAATGTAGCTTAGGCTGTCTCAGACTGCCTCAAACTTTTGTTTTGGAGTTGCTTACTGGAATTATAGGTCTGTACCACCATGAACAGCCAACATGACTTCATTTCTTTGTTCTCTGTATGTTTGTGCATACAGGTGCATACAGCATGAGATGTGTGTGTAGGTCCGAAGACAGCCTTCATTTTGGTTCTTGTTTTGCAGTTTGTTTGAGATAGGATCTTTTGTTGTTGACAGGTCGTCGGGCCCATGAGCTTTTAGGTATCTTCCTGTCTTTGCTTCCCATCTTTCTGTAGGAGTGCAGAGATGACAGATATACTCTAGCATATTGGCTATGAATGTGTCCTGGGAATCCAAACAGAGGGTTTCATGCTTGCCTGGTAAGCTTGCTACTTATTCAGCTATCTGTTTCCAGCCACGTGGCTTTCAAAATATTTATTTTATATTTTATTTTTAATTATGTGTCTGTCTGCATGTGTGTATATACAACTCCCCTGGAGCTGATGTTACAGAATGTTGTGAGCTTCCTGGCATGTGCACTGGGAACTAATTGAATTCAGGTCCTCCACAAGAGGAATATGTGATTAAAAATAACCTGTCCCCACATTACAAGGAAACCTCTGTCTGGGTTGTGGAAGAGGATGTGACTATTGATGGTACTCAGAGAGACTTGATGTCACTGGTTTTGAAGATGGGTAGGAATGGAGCACGTGCTTCACTTGCTCAGAGCAAACGCTCAAAGCCCCAGGGCCCTTCAGCATCATTACACAAGCTCTGATTTGTTTCAGAGATGTCCCTTTTGAGAAGATGTCATGTAAATGGAGCCCTACCATGCATGGCAGGAGCGACTAGCTTCTTTCATTAAATGCAGCCCTCTTAACGCCCATTTCTCTTGCAGCACTGCTTCTCACTGGTGAATGGCGAACGTGGATATGCCATTCTTCCCTCATTTCTCTGTCAGCCGCTGAGCATCATTGTTTCTACTTTTTAGTTGTTATGTTACTCTGAGCATTTATGCACAAGTTGTGTGAACATTTCTTTGGCTGTGTACCTGGGAATGGAATTTCTGGACCATGTGGTATGGCTTTATTTAAGGTTTCATGGTGACATGGACAGAGAGGACCTAGACCCCTGCTCAGAAGCGGCCAGTTGGCAGCTCAGTCTCCATGTGGATCTCTGAGTGAGGGGAGCAAGGGCTGCCTCTATCATGAATTCAGGTGGCTGATTTTTGATCACTTGCCCCCTGATGATGCAGCCTTGTCAAGCCATGGAGGAAGAGGATCCAGGCAGTTCTGATGAGACTTAACAAGCTATGGGCAGATGGTAATAGTGGAGAACTCCCCCTTTTAGGTATAATTTAATTTAAAAATGTTTAGTTCTCCTGCGTATATCTATTCTTAGATATAGTTATTATTTAATCCCTATTGCCCTCAGATATCTGATATGCTGTGTAGATACTATACCATCTCAGTTACTGAAACTCTTTGTTAAGTGTCTAAACTGATATGTGTAATTCTTCTGACTTCCAGATTTAGAATGGTGTACTCCAGCTCCTTGTTAGCAAGCTGCTGTCTTCCCCTGTGTATTCATAAGAATTTTAGTTTGAGCTTCTCATTTGGTGTAGAAAAGGCCAACCTGTATTTTGGTAGAATATGTAAGGAATCTACAGACTAATTTAAGGCAAATTTTAGCTATTATAAACCTTCTCACCTATGAATGTGAGATGTCACTCTCTTTTACATATTCCCTGATATTTTGTATTCAATAATGTATGTATTTTCTCATTTGGTTAAGTTTATTCCAATGTGTTTTAGAATGCATCCACTGTTGGTGTTTGAACAAAAAAAGTGGGAGGGGACAACATGGAGTGGAATGTTGTTTTCTAAAAGATTTTTCTAAAGTAACTCATCTCTTCTTTCCTGAGGACAGGTGAGAGGAGGATAGGGAAATGAGAAATGGAAAGAGAACTGGGAGTATGATTTTTATAGAGTTCTTCCCCAGGGGCAGACAGTCCTCTTAGGTGACATTAAGGGAGGAGGATATGCAATCATGGTTTAGACTGAATACACAGGAGGGCATTTTGAACATGCAGAATGGATTATTTGGATATGTTGATATAAGATGTCAGTGACAGATGCTGTCGTATGTAAGTTAAGATGGTTCTAGGGGTCCAAAGGACAGGTGGAGGGGTCATCCTCTTTAATGATAACAAAACAGTGTCCATTCTCACTATAGAAAGGAATACTATATCATACTGGATGTCAGTGCACATCCAGTAGGATCGCTGTTGTAAATTGTTGGCAAGGCCTCCATTTTCTATATTAAGTAGGAGGATAACTTCATTTTGACTGAAAAGTAAGAGCTGGGCCATGGAAAGGAGAGATGGAATTGGCCATTTTGAGTGATGAATAGGAAAGTGCTTTATCAGAAGAGATCATCCAGTATTGATTGACGGTCTGATTACTGTGTTCATGTGTACCATAGGAGGTGCTATTGAGGGAGAGGTGAGCAAGTGATGTCATAGATCCTAAGTATATAGAGCCAGGGAAATAAACCTGATGTAAGGAAGGATTGTTTTTTGGCTAATGTCTTTTGCACTTCTTACTTCCAAGAAGGGGCTACAATCAATAACATCGCCCTTCATTTGGAAAGCAGGCATCTGAGAAATACCTGATGGTTTCCAGCCAGTGAAACAGCCAAATGCTGTCTTAATTTTCCCACAAAGCTATATAGTGTTTCCCATTCTGTACAGCTACAAAAAGCCAAGGGTGATTTCTTCTCCCAGCTGCCTTAGTGCTGACAGCCTGAAGTATTTTCTTACAGTCATATGACTGGTAATACAATTCAGAACAAGACTCCAGACAGAAGTTTGTGCCATCAAATTAGACAAGGTCATTGCACTAATCCTGAACGGGGATGGGAGTGGAGCAAGACGCAGCTGGCAGGCCTGATTTTTGTCATGCGGCATGCAAGGGTATGTGGCAAGGTGGTCCCAACCTTGTTTAAAAGAAGAGCTCATAATTTCTGGTTATTACAAGATGTGTGAAGAAAGAAGGTGTGCACCATGGATAGGGTTGACTGTCTTCAGGAAGAAGCTCACAAGCTTTTCTATACACAATTTTAAAATATCATTGGTGGCCCTAATGTGTGTGTGCGTGTGCATGCGTGCATGTGTGGTGGGGTGTGTATGTGTACACCTTGGTGACTTCATAGTCACATTGTAAGTCAAGTTGCAGTGGGACCATTCATTTATCACCTTATGTGTGAGAGAAAACATGAGAGCTAAGAGAATAAACTAAAGAAAGTAAATTAGGTATCACTAATCAAAAAGTCAAGTCGCTAATGCCTGTGTGGTGAAACACACTGTTGCTGGGTGAAGTATAAAGTGTGTTCCTTTGCCTGTGTTTTAAAGAAAATGAAGAATTTGTCCTAGTTTGTCTTTGTTGTCAGGAAATACAATTGCTATGTAGAACAAAATTAATTTTGGTAGAAAATTGGGATTCATTTTAATATTAATTCCTATGCTTTTACATATCAAATATTTCAAAGGGATACAAACTCATATTTGATTATCAGGGTTACAGTCATTTAACTGGCTCAAGTTAAATGATGGAAAAATTATTGCTTGAGCCTAATAATAATGTCAATAATAATTATTTGAGATAATGCTTACTAAGCAGTTATATGCATCTTATCTACTAAACTGTTGTTATTTATGGGAGTTACTCTAGAGATGTCTATTTAGGGAACAAGGAAACTGGGTGCTCACCAAGGTATATGTCTCTGGAGTCTGTTCCTCAGCTCTGCTTCATCCTGCCACTGAACTTACTCCTTGATTGCACTGTCCCCATACCTCAGTTACCTCTGAATGAAGTAGGAATGACTGTTAACACTTATCTCACTGGGATTTAAAGATGAAATATGATATTAAGTGGAAAACTTGGATAAAAATAACAAATACGTAGGAAATAATAAAGCAAATGTTGGTTGCTCTTGTTGGTCCATTATTGGTCCATTAGTGTGGCTGTTGGAAGGAGAAATGTTCTCCATAGGCTCTTATACTTGAACACTTGGACCCCAGGTGAGTGGCACGCTTTGGAGAGGTTATGGGAACTTTTAGGAACCTTGCGGGAGGAGGTCTGCACGCACGCCAGTTTGCTCTCTCTGCTTGGTGTTTTCTGTTCAAGTTGTGACCCTTTAGTTTTCTAATCTAGCTGCCTACCACCAGCCTCTGCCATTTTGTGAACTCTATCTTTAAAACCATAAGCCAAAATAAATTCTTTCTTCCACTTTATATCTCGCTTGAGAACACTATCGGCAAGGAAAGAAAAGATCTGCAGGCAGCTTCTATATTGGGGAAACATTTAAAAAAATCATCATGTCTGATTAAAAAAAAACAAAGACAAAAGATGGCACTCTATATAGTTTCAATAAATTTAAATAAAGGAAAATTAAAGTTGATTTATAATTACACAGTCTCTTAAGAAGAAAGAGATTTTTTTCATAGTGTCAGATTTTATTTTTATATTTTAATTTATGCATAATGACTGTTGGTTGTCTCTGTGTTAGTATGCTCATTTAGGTGTGGATGCCCTCAATGGCCAGAGAATGGTGCTAGCTTCCCTGGCACTGGAGTTACAGGAGGGAGTGAGCTACCCCTTGGTCCTCTGCAAGAGCAGTCAGTACTCAACCGCTGGGCCTTCTCCCCAAACCCAAGAAAGACTTTTGATAGTGATGGTTTCACAAATGTATACACATATTAGGTTAACAAATGATACACTTTAACATATATGGTTTAGTGGGATTTATGCCCTGAAATGTTTTTCAAATCCCATAGAGTACCTTTGGACATTATTTTAAAAAAATCACTTTATTTAATACCCACCATCAATTCTTTTCCTTTAAGGACATTTTGGGTATTGTAACTATGCACTATACTCATATTAAAATGTGTGACAAGGCTTAACTTATGCATGCATGGCTGCCCATTCCCCACTCAATGAACCTGTTGCTATTAAAATATGCTGCACTGAATATGTACATTGATTTGGAAAGAATACATTATTAGGGCATGAAGTCTCTCACACTATGACAATGGCCTGCCTTCCCTTATTGAGGTTATTTTTTTAATGCTTTTCAAGTGCTCTGCAATTGAGTCCTTATTTATTGGATTTATATCCCACGGAACATTAGATCAGAAGAATGACCTGCCTGGCTATAACAGGGCTGCATCTGCCATCCAGGAGAACAACCAAAATTAGTTATTTACTCCTAGGAATCTTTGCTTAGAGAAATAGCCTTTTGCCCTGAGTTCATTATATCACCTGTTTGCTTTGCTGTAAGATGAATTTTAAAATTTAATTTGGCACCTTAACCCAATTTCACAACCAGAGCCTCCCTGCTACTATGGGCATCTGAGCCTGATGGAGAGACAGGGAGGAAGAGCCTGGGCTACAAGGAGGGGCAACAGCAAATGAAAGGTGGCAGGTTAAGAGAAGCTTGCAAGGAGAAAGTATAAAAATATGCTCAGTGCTTCAGAACTTTCTGACCTTCAATGTTCACGTCGTAGGGGTGATATATATAGAAGGAGAGATTATTTAGGCTTGACATCAAAAAGACAGACTTAGCTTAGAGATAAAGGCCTCATAATCAAGAGTATATTTATTGTGGCCACAGAGGAAGAGGATGAAGGCAGTCTTGATGAAACTTGATAGGATAGGGTCAGATGGTAGGGAAGAAGGGCTCCCCCTTTCTGTGGTTTAGGAGAAGGAGATAGGGGGGAAAGAAGGAAATATGGGACCAGGAAGAGAGGAGGGAGGGGCTACAATCAGGATAGAAAGTGAATAAATGATAAAAAAATTCTAAAAAGTGGGAAAAAAAACAAAAAAATTTATTGGGTAAGGTTAGAAAAAATAGTTTCAAGAAGTTTTAAATACAAGAGGAGGCTTGACATATCAGAAAGACTGTGTAAAAATAAAAATAAGATAAAACACTGATAGCTTTGGGACAATCCAGGATCTAATTGGAAATAATAGGAGGAACCGATAAAATTATAAAGATAGATCCATGTCCTAGGCAGTACCTGCAATTCTTTTCCCATAGAGGAAAAAGAGAATATAGAAGAGGAAATTTTTGCTTTGAAAGTTACAGATGACATTCTCAAGCAGTTGAAGGAAACATCACACTCAAAGCTCATATATACTTTGATAAAATTCATTTGAAAACTGGGACCCAGGTTAAAGTAGTTCTCATGTGCAATGTTAGTCCTGTATGAAAAGGCAACTCTTTAAGAGATTTTTTTAGTTTTTTAGTTAAGCATTTGGCTATCATAGAACTCTATAGGAATCTTAACAAATTCTAAGAAGGGAATAAGGAAGGAATAAATAGGATTATTCCGGGTCCTGTGCTCCTGCTAGAGCTATGTAAACATGAAAAAGATTATAAAGGGTTGAAACTGTAGTTTGCAATTTAAGTGTCCAATCACATAATGTTGCTATCCCACAAATCAAAGTAAGTTTGACCCCAAGTTCCAATGCCACAGAGTGGCGGTCAATTTCCTGTGTTATTATTGGGACTCCTTTCCTACTATGGGTATCATATGAAGAATCTTCAGCCAAGAAGGTTTTTACGGGATAAGTTTCAATCTGATTTCTACCAACATGTTCAATATTCCCTAAAGTAACAGGCCCTGCTGCTATTTACATGGAGCTTGTGGGGCTTAGGAATGTAAATTAAGGTTTAGCCAAGTCTAGCCTCAACCTGCCCATCATGATGCCACCCCCATCTTCTTTTTAGCACCACGTCAAGTTCAAACTTTTGCTTTAGACTCATTGAAAACACCACAAAAGTTAATGTCCAAAGGAAGTGGATTACTATGATCTCCTGATAATAGATAGACAAGGGCCACTTAACTCTTCAAGACAAATGAGACACAATAGTAATTATTATCTTTGAAAGGTTTAAGTTCTCATGCTATGGTTAATATTGTCAGCTTGACAGAAGCACCTTGGGAAACAAACCTCTTGGGCATGCTTGTGAAGGATTTTAATAAACTAGGTTAGTTGATGTGGGAGGACCCACTGTAACTGTGGGTGGCATCATTCTGTAGGCTGGAGATCTTTACTAAATTAAATTAAAAGGGGGAAGGTAAGCTGAGCATTAATATTTCTCTGCTTCCTGACTGGGAACACAATGATACTGGTTCCTCAAGCCTCTGCCTCCATGACTTTCTAAAAACGGTGGACTGTTTACCTTTGAATTATTATCCCAAATAACCCTGTCTTTCCTTAAGTTGCTGTTGTATATTTTATCAGCAATGGGGAAAAATAGTATAGAGCGTAAGATGCCATTATTTTTAAAACTATGATTTGGTCTTCATATTAGCCTGTATTTGATTTTGAAGATGTTTTCCAAACAGCTTTCTAAGGGCAGTTTATAAATGTATTATTTCAAAGCAAACGTCTTCGTGCACATGTATCTTTTATCTACAAACATTCATTCAATGGAATTGCCTTTTATGAAATTTTACCAGTCTGTTAGCAAAGTCCAGGCAGAACATGTTGCCAAGACATCTCCATCTGTACCTTCATCTTCTGCCCCTTAGCAAGCAGGATAAACATACAAAAGATGAGCTTATTTGCTAGTATTCATTGAGATATAAAATGTAAATTCTCCTGTAGGATTAGTACAAGGACTTTGTACTCAGAGATTTTTTTATTAGTAATGAGATTTAAAAAATAAGTTTGTAGAAACATAGTATGCATATATACTATAAAGGTTTATTTTTGTCCCAAGCATCTTCTGAGTTTTCTAATTGGCAGTCTAACAATGACCATTTTATACTGGACAAGTCCAGAACGTGGTAATTCTGCAGTTTATGAGGCTGGATGTCTCAGCACTCCCAATATAGTACTTGAGGCTTAGAGGATTCCTGGAGAGATGCTGGTCTTTTGTCTATATTGGAGATCTGAAGAAGCTGGTTATAAGATCAGCAAAGGGATACAAAACCAGTAGCAGTAGGATTGATGAAATTGCCTACAAGAGTGAAGGCAAGCAGGCAAAAAGCAAAGTTTCTTTCATTTCCATTTTATTTTATTATTTGTCATTGGAAAGTGTTCCCTACACTTAGGGTGGTTCTTCCCATTTCAAATAATCTGATCAAGAAGATCTCTCACAGGGATGCCAGATGTCTTCCCTTGTAGTTGATACCTGATTTAGTCAGTTTGACAACCAAGATTCACCATCACCTTGGGCCAAATGAGTAAGTTGGAATAATTGAGCTTGAATGATTTCAAAGCTATATGATGGACCTTGATTGCCGGGTACCTGGATCTGTATGATAAAATGGAAGGGTATTTGCTTCCCTCACATGGTTGGGCTGGGCAGGAGATATAGTTCTAGGTAAAAGGGTTAATGTGGATATCAAAGTAATGATCCCATCTGAGCCTTTAGTTGTCACTAAAATCTGGATAGTCCTTGGAGAGTTGGTCTACCAATTCTTTTAAAAAAAAAGACTTCAAAACATTCTGTACAAAATTTAATGTATTCATTATAAGAACATGATGAAAACTATACCAATATTTGTAGAATGTTCCAGGTCATCAGGAGCTGCATGCCACTGAAAACATGTTCATTCTTCTCTTCTGTGGTGTGTTACCATCCTTGCTTAGATCCTAGGCAATCCATGTATAAAGAGGTAAAAAGACACAGTAAAGGTTGGTGGACTAGAGGGAATCAGGATGCTGAAAAGACACTATCACCATAAGTCAACCATTGGAGTACAGCTTTCATAATGATCTACATTTCTGGATTCTCATCCTCTTTCTGTTTATTATCATGAATCTAATGCAATTAGGATTCTGGTCTACCAGTACCCAGACTACAATATCAGATCCATTTGGCAGTCCTCAGAAAGTCTGCCATGTTCTCCAGACTATTCTTTACACTGATAACGCACCTTTCCAACATTTTATTTTCACTACGTCTAGTACCATTGACTTGATGTTCTTGCTTAAAGTTCCTGACTTCTTACTTACCTTTCAGATTCAACTATGAGCTATCAGGAACCTTTTCTCACACAGTTCTTTTTATCATATCTTTAACCCTTGACCCACCTATATTCATGAATTATTTTTATTTCTCCACTCTTTTTAGGCTTTTCTTTCCTTGAATTAGATTCTATATATCCTTTGAGGCCCAATTTAAATCTTGCTTTCAGTTCTAAGCATACATCAGTGTGTGAATGTTGATTTGCTTTATTGTCCGTAAAGAGGAGGGAAAAAAAAAGTAAATTTCTTTTTACTATTCTGAATTTTAACTTGAGATGAATTGTATGAAAAGGAGCAGATTATGAGAAGAACAAACAAATTCTTGTGGATTTATGGGAGACACAGGGAAAAAATGCATACATCTCAAAGAGGTGGCTTCAAATTCAGGTTTAAATGCCATCTTCAACAAAGCCAAAGAAATAATGATGTTGGGGTAGGCTAAGATGGGGAATGTCTTAGTTATTGCTCTATTGATGCGATGAAACATCATGACCAAGACAATTTCTAAAGTGAAACATATAATTGAGGGCTTACTTACATTTCCAGACAGTATGTTTATGACCATCATGGCATGAAGCATGGGGGCAGGCAGGTAGGCATAGTGCTCAGCAGTAGATGACAGCTTACATACTGATCCACAGACAGCAAGCAAGGAGAGAGACTGGGCCTGGCATGGGCTTTTGAAATCTTAAAATTCATCTTTCCCCCAATGAAACACCTCCTACAACATGCTTCATAATACTTCCCAAACCGTTCTATAAAATGGGGACCACACATTTAAGCCTAAGAGCCTATGGGTGCCTTTTTGTTTCAAACCAACATAGGGAGCTAATTTGGAAAAGTACAGAATCTGGGGGAAGGCTTGTGTCTGCAGATTTTAGTTGGTATCCTTTCTGTGATGTAAACCTTCTACTACTTTACTGCTATCTTTGTATGTTCTTGTATCCATGTAGAGAAGAAGGAGACATCTTTACAATGGAGATTTCCACCGTGGATTGTTATTTTATTTATGGACATTTACCTCTATACTGTTTTCAGATCTTCTTCTGTATCTACATTTTCTCTAGATAATTATCTTAAGATAATCGTATGCCAATGAGGTATATTTTTGGGTGGCATACTTGGATCTCTCACAGTTGTTATTTTAGGATCACACCATTTAATCTTCTACATGAGGGAAGATCCATCACTAGGTTACTGAGAAATAAGTCAGCTCATTTTATTTTCTCTTGGCATCACTAGTTTCATATATTCTCATTTAGCTGTCCTAACCATATAGTAAACAGTTTGACAGTAGAGCTGTTTAGAGTCTTATATGGGACAAGATCGCTAATAAGGAGATCCCCATTAAATTAAAAAAAAAGTCATCAGAATGCAAAGTATAGGGAAATGAGCAAGAATTGGATTATGTTAGTCAGAAATGGTTTCCAAAGATAGCAACAGAGTTTTTGTAAGCATTTTTGTCTCTTCTCTCCCAAAGATTTAGAAGGATAAGGAAGGGAAGGAAAAATCCAAGTATATGGTCCACTGTGTCATTTGATGAAAACATCCTAGGGAAACCAAAACCAGAAATCCTGCCTGAGCCCTCCAATTATGTCGTGCTAACCTGGAACATGTCATATTTTCTTTTATTTTTCAGAATTCCTATAATTATTAATAGTGGATATCATCCAAGGGCAAAGAATGTGTGGTCCTTCTGGACAGGGACTAGGTTCCATAAATAAAATATCTTCCTAAATTACTCTTTCTTCCATCATCAGTCCACATCTGCTACTCTTAGCAATGAGGTACCTACATTACTACTTTATTTAAATTCTGTATTGAATTTAGTATTAATTTAAAATTTCCAGCAGATTTACAAGAGATAATGAAACTACCATCATCCTCCCAGAAAGATTAACAGTAAACTCAGGATGAATTATCTCAGCCTTTGTGGCTGACCTGAGTAAGCGTTTATTATCTTTATTGATTATGGTATCTGTCTTTCCATCTATCTATCTATCTATCTATCTATCTATCTATCTATCTATCTATCTATCTATCTATCTGTTGTACTTGTTTTTGTTTTTCTAGGCAGGGTTTCTCTGTGTAGCCGTGGCTGTCCTGAAACTCACTCTGTAGGCCAGACTGGCCTCAAACTCATAATGACCCACCTGCCTCTGCCTCCCTAGTGCAGAGGTTAAAAATGTGTGCCACTGCTTCATGGATTTATTTGTTTATTTATTTATTAACTTTTATTTACTTGCTTTGTATATGAGCATACATGCTGCAGTGTGTGAGTGTAGGAGGAGAGAGGACAACTTCAGGGAATTGGTTCTTCCCTTTTACAATGTTATTTTGGGACTCAAACTCAGGTCACCAGGCTCACAGCAATTATCTTTACCATGGGTCTGTCTCACTGGTCCTTGATTACATTACAGTCTTTATAATTTTTAAAATTTATTATTTATTACAATTTATTAACTTTATATCTTGGCTGCAGCCCCCTCTGTCATCTCTTCCCAATCCCACCCTCCCTCCCTCTTCTCCCCCTATGTCCCTCCCCTAGTGCACTGATAGGGGAGGTCCTCCTCACCTACTATCTGACCCTAGCTTATCAGGTCTCATTAGGACTGGTTGCATTGTCTTCCTCTGTGGCTTGGCAGGGCTGCCCCTGCCAGGAGGAGGTGACTGCCACAAGCTGCTCTTGCCGTGAGGAATTCCACTGAGTCTATGTTAGAGGCAGGCCCTGCTCCCTTTACTAGGGAATGCACTTTGAGACTGGGCTGCCATTTGCTACATCTGTGCAGGGGGTCTAGGTCCTCTCTATACATGGAGCATTGGTTGGCTCTGTTGATCTCCTTGTGGAGCTCCTGTCGCCTTCAGATCTTTCTATCTCACCCTTCTTCCATAAAATTCGCTGCACTCTGCCAAAGGTTTTGCTATGAGACTCAGCCTCTGCTTCGATACCCTGCTGGCTAGATTCTTTCAGAGGCCTCTGTGGTAGGTTCCTGCCCTGTTGCCTGTCTTTTTTCTGCCTCGATGTCTATCCTTTTCACCCTTCTGAATGAGGATTAAGCATCTTCCCTAGGGTCTTTCTTGTTGTTTAGCTTCTTTAGGGCTACAGATTTTAGTATGTTTATCCTATATTATATGGTAAGGAGAGAGGCTAGACAGTATAGTGGGTGGTGTACATTCTAAGATCCCAATACACGTCTGAATTCTATAATACACTGGACGTATAACATTTTTAAAGGTATTCACAACTATGATAAAGTTTAATTCTTAAATTAGATACAGCAAGTACTTGAAGTAACTAATAATAAATTGGAATAATTATACTGTGATACAAGTTATGTGACTGTGGTCTCTCCCCTAAGTGTTACAGGGTAGGTGGTGCAGACTGTGGATTTTCAAAGAGATGAATTACACACCAGGCCAGACAGAGAGGGACCTTGTGAGATTTCATCTTTCTTCTCTGTATGGCAACTTGAAACTTAAGACCCATTTATTTCTGGAATTTCCATTAATATTTTCACACCAGGGTTGACTAAGTAACTGCAACCACAGAAACTAAAATTTCAGACAAGAGGGTGTTACTGTTAATTCTGGTTACTGTTTTTGGGCATGGACATGTAAACAATGAACTACCCTGCAGTGCACAGCAACCACTTCAGAGCTGTTTAGTCATCAGAGCTCATTGGGAAGTCGAGCCAGATTACCTTGTTTATGTGAACAATATCTCCTTTGGTAGCTGGGTAAAGCTTACAATCCACCTGCGCACCAGTTAATAAGCTATTATTTTCAGTTCTAGACACCAAGGTCCTCATCATGAGGCTGAGGCTGGGACTTTAGCCTACATTTTCTCCTGGCCAGGCGCCTCCACGGTAGGCTGTACCAATAGGGGACACTAAAGGAAGAAATGGGAAATGGCAAGATTGCAAGGAGAAGGAATGTTATTCCTTCCTGTTAGCTTCCTGCTTTGGCAGTTCGTCCTGGGAGCTGTAACTGCACCATATACATCTGAAAACACTTTGCTGTATGGCTCATACTTGAATAACTGGCTCATACTCTCTGCAGAGGCATCAACATTGGCTGGCACCCCTCCTCCTCAGATATGTCCTTGTTAGCGTTTTATTGCTGTGAAGAGACACCATGACCACGGAAACTCTTATAAAGAAGAACATTTAATTGGGGCTGGCTTACAGTTGAGAGGGTTAGTGCACTATTGGAGTGGCAGGCAGCATGGTGGTACTCAGGCAGACATGGTGCTAGAGAAGGAGCACCGAATGGAAACTGTAGAAAGGGGTTCTACACCCAAATCCGCAGGGAGCAGGAAGTGAATCTTACACTATATCTGGCTTGAGCATTTTAGCCGTCAAAACCCACGCCTTAGTGACACACTTCCTCCAACAAAGCCGCACCTACTCCAGCAAGGCCACACGTCTTACAAGGGCCATTTTCTTTCAAACCACCACAAGCTACATTGGACATTTCTTACAGTCTTGAAAGTCTGAAAACATTGCAACCTCTCTTCTTTGTTCTGTAAAGCATGTGGCTAAGTTCTGTGACTGTTATTTCTATGACACCTTCATGCAGGAATGGGCAAACATTTCCATATTGCCTATGGCTACTTTTGTCCCTGCAAAAAGAGTGTAATACATGACATTATATTACCACAAAGCCAAAAATATGTATCATGGGTACCTTTGTACAAAATGTTTAAGAATTCTGACTTAAGTGATGTAGTCTAGAGTTAAAAAAATTATTTTTTTCAGAGCTGAAAATTAAGCCCAATCTTATACCTGCTAGGCAAGCATTCTACCAACAAATTACAGCCCTGCTTGTTTTGAACTTTTAAATTAACAAATGTATTGGTCTAAGTTACCCGTATATTCAAATTCCTGTATTCAAATAACTGATATGGTTCCTACCTGCTTCTTGGGACCATGAATGATACCAAAATTGGTTCTACCAATGCTCTCAGATGATAGGCACACCAACATATGGCTTAGAAATTGTTCTGTAATGTTCTTGGTATAAATTCAATATTGAAATCTGGTACTAGCAATAGATCATGTCTAGCAGTGTCTCATTCAGTCAAGTCAGTACCCACAATTGATGATGATAAAGTGTTTAAAAGTGATAGGCTAGGGTCAGATAGAAGGGGAAGAGGTCCTCCCCTATCAGTGTACTAGGGGAGGGGTACAGGAGGAAAAGTGGGAGGGAGGGTGGGATTGGGAGAAGATGAGGGAGGGGGCCACAGCTGGGATACAAGTGAATAAATTGTAGTAAATAATAATAATAATTATGGAAAAAAAGAGTAAGTGCCTAAGAAGCTAATGTGCTTGACTGTGAAGGGAGTAAGAATGATCTCATGGACTTTGGTGTGGGATAGATTTTCCAGTTACACTAATGCTCTTAAAAAGAGGAAATAGCAATCTCTATACTCAAAGAACTCATTTTGCTTCCCTACGAGGAAGTGTGTGGGTACATGAGTTTGTGTGTGCATGTGTGTGCATGTGTGTGTTTGTGTGTGTGTAGCCACAAGGATGATAACACTGCTAAAGTTTAGTTGAGCAGGTTACATGATTACAACAAAAGTTTACTTCATACCTTTTTCATATCACTGATGTATAGAGAATTTCTAACGCACAAAGTAACATAACCCCACTAGTCTGGTGGGATTCACAAACCCTTTCTCTCCATTGAACTTACTCGCTTAAAAATACAATGCAAAGAACAGCAAGAGCAACAACAAAACTTCAAGGACTAATAATATTAAATGAACTAATCAAAGAAAGACATCAATATAATTTAAATTAGTGCCTTATTAAACAAAGCCTATCAGCTGGGAGTCTTGAAAGTGCCTGATTTTGAGCAATGCATCAACTTCAGTTTAGAATGAAATAACTCCAGTTTCTATTTGAACACTGCTGTTCCCTCCCCCACCTCTATCTCCCCCTTTTCTGGTCCCAAATTCTTATGATTGAAGGGATGCTAAATTTCAGTTAAAAATGTAATTGTTTTTCTGGTCTTTGAATTCACTGACCTTCAAAATGAAATCCATGAATCCTAGTTTAAGAATCCCCATTTTAGTAGTCTACAAGTGTTGAGGGTTGAGAAGTTGGCTGAATGAGTCAAAATTCATTGTGGACTCATACAGAAGTTTACTTTGAACTCCTGTTTTCTTTCTAACATTAATCTCACATCAGAATCTCTAAGCCAAGGAGCCAGGCTGTGCTGCATCCCCTGTGTGTATCTCTCTGGCTTCTAAGACTTGTGCTATCAAAGCGATTCTGATGTTCTCTACTGAAGTACGTCATATCGGTATACTTCTCTATCAAAGCGCCATTGCAGTGCCTATTTGCCTTAATGTATTCTTCAACTGGGCTACAAACTTTCTGATAATACAGAATGTTTTCTGATGCTCTATCTCTAAGCACAGAGCCTGCCACAGAGTAGATGCTTCATCCACATTTGTGATGGACAGATAAAAACCAAGATAAAAATTCACTTTTTTCTCTTATTTATGGCCAAAGATATTGGACAAGTATTAAAGAAATAAATGGACACAAATAGAGATAAAAATATGAATGAATGGTATACATCTGTGTATCATTAGAAACACAGTTCTATGTAGACCCTATTACTGATATTGCTGTATCACCTGTTGGGTGGACCTTGGTTGCCTACCCAGCACTTCTTCCATTGTTTTCCTTACAAATAATTATTTATTTTACATGACAACTGGCCTATATGGACATCGAAGTCAGAAGGCTAGAGCTCTCCTTAGCTATGGGCTTGGATGTTAGTGATGATTAAGCTGGTCTGGTTTGTAACAGTTTTCTTTGTCAGTGTTCCATTCGGGAACAGGTATGTGATATAATTACGGACAGTGTAATGTGATGAGAAGGCCAACGAAAGGCTTCTAGGAAAGGACAAAAGATTTTTATGAGCTACAACAGTCCTCCCTTTAGATACTGTGATATGAGAACTGATGTCTAGACACAGAGTGATAATGAGAACAGCAGGCACACAGAGAGGGGTAGTTTGGAAATGAAAATGGGAAGAAAGTGGGTCACTGTTGATGTATTGAGAGGCTGTGTGAATCAACTGCTAGACCTGTTTTACAACAACAGATGTCTTTCTCGCTTAAACCAATTTTGGGGAAGTATGGCTTTTTAAATTTGTTTTTTAAGGTGATTTTTTAAAAAAATTTATGTCTGAGGCTTGTTGCCTTGCCTTTGCACATAAAGAATAGCTTTGCTAATGCCCAGGCACAGATGAGACAGGGAACTTTTCCCTCTTGAGATCCTGATGCTGGACAGTAACAGCTCATCATAGTAGGCAGAAATCCTTTTAGAGACCCAAATTTCAGCAGACTAATTTAGAGAATGGGTCTGGTGCCAGCCATTTAGGGAGCTCATCAAACAAGCACATTTAAATCTGGCTGATGTGCACATAGGCATGAGTAGGTAGAACTAACCTCCACACACCTTATTTTTACCTTTTTAAAAATTTTTATTTTTTAACCTGAGTGTGCTTCTGGCAGGCACCCTTCTGCAGCATGCTATGTGTTACCGTGTTATGAAACTGGCTTTGACATTTGGATGCCTACTACTTGGTGAGTGGTTAGTTATAAAATGCTATTGGTTCAACAGATTATACTTCTGGAATACAGCCTGGACTTCTGGGATCTTTTTAGTGGCTGGCTTATTTGTATTTCCAAGGCCATTTTTTCAACAAGCCAACACAATCAAATTACATGCAGCTTTGAAGACATTCTACCTTACAGTTTGACATTTTAATTAGGACTTTAAAGAGATAATAATCACTGCCCACAACTTCCCTAATGTTACCTAGAAATGGGTCAGCTAATTAGGATCCCAGAAAAACCACCACATACATTTCTTTTTAATTGTTTTTCCAAACTTCCATCACCACATCTCTTGGCTTCATCTCAGACCAAATCAAACAAACAGCAGGGAAGGGTTCAATCTCCCTAGCCTTCAGAGAAGTCCAAGGGCAAAATAAGGAAGCCAGTTTGTGTCTGGCATCTGAAAAATTCTGTTTCAGCCAGTCTCAGAACTTTTTCTTTCATTTCCAGATTGCTTTCAAAGGAAAGCTATCCCAATTCATTGCATTACAACAGGCTCAAGAAAAGCCATTATGATCCTATTCTCCCAGTCTCTTTGATTCTTGTATATATATATTTCATTTTTCTGTCTTTCTCTTGGAGTAATGTTGTAAATAGGTTGTCCTACTAAGTAATATTTTTAATGGTTTCAATTCCTGCATTCAACTCCTTTCTTTAATAATTAATTCAATTTACATCTCAGGTGTAGGCCTTTTCCTCCTCTTCTCCTAGTGCCACACTCCCTCCTGCATCCCCTATTTCCTATTTCTCAGAATGGGGGGGCTACCCTGACACCCCAGCTCATCTATTCACATAAGGAATGAGTTTGTTCCTCTCCTGTGGCCTTGTAGGGAAGTCCCATTAGGGGGAAGTGATCAGAATGCAGGTAACATAGTCCATGTCAGAGATATTCTCCACTTCCGTAACTAGTGGGCCAACATGAAACCTAAGATGTCCATTGGACTTATCTTCTTGGGGTCTATGCATTTGTAGTATGTCTATCCTGTACTAAATGACTAAAATCTGTTTATAAGTGAGTATATACCATGTGTGTCTTTCAGGGTCTGTGTTACCTCACTCAGGATGATCTTTTCTAGTTCTATCCATTTGCCTGCAAATTTCATGATTTCCTTGTTTTTAATTGGCTAGGTAGTATTCCATTGTGTAAATGTACCACATTTTGTTTATCCATTCCTTGGTTGAGGGGCATCTAGGTTGTTTCTAGATTCTGGATATTACAAATAAAGCTGCTATGAACATGGTTGAGTAAAAGTCCTTGTTGTATGGTGGGACATCTTTTGGGTATATGCCCAGGGGTGGTATAGGTGGTTCTTGAGGTGTGGCTATTCCCAGTTTTCTGAGAAAGCACGGGATTGATTTCCGAAGTGATTGTACAAGTTTGTGCTCCCACCAGCAATGGAGTAGTGTTCCCCTCTCTGCATCCTCACTAGCATGTGTTGTCACTTGGGTGTTTGATCTTAATCATTCTGACAGATGTAAGATGGAATTTTGGGATCATCTTGATTTGTACTTCCCTGATGACTAAGGATGTTGAACATTTCTTCGAGTGCTTCTCCACTATATGAGATTCCTCTGTTGAGAATTCTCTGTTTAGCTGTGTATCCCATTTTAAATTGGATTATTTGGTTTCTCGGTGTTTAATTTCTTGAGTTCTTTATATATTCTGAATATTAGCCCTTTGTCTTCAATATAATACTAGAAGTTTTAGCTAGAACAGTAAGACAACTAAAGGGTATCAAAGGGATACCAATCAGAAAGGAAGAAGTTAAAGTTAACTACTTACAGATGATATGATAGTATACATTAGGGACACAAAATTTCCACCAGAGAACTCCTGCAGCTAAAAAACTTCTTCAGCAAAGTGGCTGGATACAAGATTAGTTAAAAAAAATTGTAGCCTTCCTATATACAAATGACAAACAGGCTGAGAAAGAAATTAAGAAAAGCATACTCTTCACAATAGCCACAAATAACATAAAAATAATGTAAAGTATCTAGTGGTAATTCTAATCAAGGAAGTCAAAGACCTATACAACAAGGACTTTAGGTCTTTGAAAAAAGAAACTGAAGAGAATACCAGAAGATGGAAGGATCTTCCATGCTCATGGAGCAGTAGGATTAACATAGTAAAAATGGCCATCTTACCAAAGGCAATGTACAGATTCAATGCAATCCCCATCAAAATACCAACACAAGTTTTCACAGATCTTGAAAGAGCAATTCTAAACTTTCTATGGAAAAACAAAAAACCCAGAATAGCGAAAAAAATCCTATACAATAATAGAATTTCTTGAGGTATCTCCATAGCTGACCTCAAGCTATACTACAGGCCAATAGTAAAAAACAAAAACAAAAAAAAACTGTATGGTACTGGTATAAAAATAGACTGGTTGGTCAATGGACTCTAATCGAAGACCCAGAAATAAACCCATATACCCATGCACACTTTGTTTTTGACAAGGGAGGCCAAACCTTATAATGGGGGAAAAACAGCATCTTCACCAAATGGTGCTGGTCTAAGTGGATGTCTACATGTAGAAAAATGCATTTAATTCTTACTAAGTGGACTTTTCCAAGGTTAAAGGAAAAAAAATGAGTTCATCTATAATTGAGAAACCAAGAGTCCTAGGATGCGATTGCAATTCAGGAGATGAATTCTGTTCTTCCAGACTGATTATATGTAACAGGATGCTCATGGCCTTACCAGACCTTTCCCTGTCTTTCCCTGCCCTGACCTGTGCCTTGGATCAAAATACAAGAACAGAAATGTGGCAAATGTTGGCATTGTTTGTCTGATGGTCTGATATATTTTCAGGAGGAGTAGTTGTTACTTTCCAGAAGGGGTTTAAAGACTATCACAATATGCAACTGTCTTACAGTAGGTTAAACACATCAGACTCATGGTTTAATTGGTTGATATAACCTCCACCTTCAGGTGGGTGATCAGCTGTGGCATATATGTTAACCAGAGAACCAAGAGCCACCCATGTAGCATAGTTAAAACTTTGTGCTGTTTGTAGTTAATCTCAAAGAGGTCCTCAACTTGCAGCTTTGACAATCATTTCCTTATCACCACCCTGGTAAGTATGCACATTTCTTTTTTGCTTTCAAGGACAGTTACCTTAGGAAGCAAAAAAGATATCCAAAGATCCCTGGCTTGCACAAGCCCTTGGATGTCTCAGGCAAGAACTCTTGTGGTGTATTCATGTGATCATGTTTTTTTTTTTTTTAAGAGTTCAAGATATAAGGCAATCTACCAATAATCAATAATGACCCCTGTATTTTCACAATCAGTTTTGCATCTCCAGTTTCACATTCTTTCTTCTTCTGGAAGCACTCCTAAGTTGCATAAGGGGAGGCCCAGCAAACCCAAGACTATCTCACTTTTTTTTTTAGGGATGTAGGTTCTAGATTGGAAAATTGTCTGGGTAGGTTCAAAGTAGCTGTGTACATAAAGAAGTGTCTGTGAAGCATGCAGACATCGTTTGGTGAGCTTTTATATTCCTGCATCTTTTTCTTTTCTCTTTGAAATATTCACAGTTTCAAGATCAGTTTCTCTGGTCTTGAAAGGTGAAGCATTGATATGTGTAGTACTAGGGACCTGAATGCACGTAGTACGCGCCCATTGAATGCTTCCATTAACAATAGACAACATGTGCATATATCTTCCAAATTTTCAGTCTGGTGCATTTATCTCCTTTTTTCCCACTTTCTATTCAAAGGACCCTCTTACTTGTCGTTCTTCCTAAGAAGAACTCTATTCCCAAGATGATCACTTGATTTTCTTTCTGCCATTAAAAGGATTTCTCTCATAATTTATAGCCTAATAACTTTACTCATGATGGATCGCCAGAAGCTGGTGATCACTTTATACAGTGCTCTATGATGACAGAATAGAAGAGTACAGGCTGGAAGTGATGCTCCACCATCAGCTAGCAGGGTGACAACTACCACTTTGACAACTACCAACTGTCACTTTGTTTATCTGAGAAGAAAACAGATGATAGATGGAAGCATGTAAAGATGTAAAGATACAGACACGCTAGAGAATGTGTGTGGATGGCACAGATCACAGTCCAGACTTTACCATGTTCTCACTCAGAGGGTGGCCATCATTATTTTGATCAGGTTAACCTTGATGTTGAAGAGTTTGACCCTCCAGGAAGACATCTGTAAAAGAGACCCAGATGAGTTTTTGTTTGTTAGATAAAGATTCAGAAGTGTGATGACTTTTATGGCATTTCTTGCATCTGGTAGAATGAACGTGTCTATGCTCATGCTTCCTAGAATGTGGAAAGGAGAACAATGAAAAGATAATATTCTGTCATGCTTAAGAACCACTTTATATTAACTCATAGGCTAACTTCATAGAATTTCACCTAGTACCGATAAAAGTCCTAAAAGTCCTGCTAATGGACTCAGGGGCCAACTACAATTTAACAAAAATGTTAACAGAAATTAATTATGTATTTATTTGTCCAACTTAATGTAGGGTTTCTATTTAAATTAGATAATTGCTTATGGCTAAGGATTAGTGAGAAAGAACATATAGGTGAATGTGCACTTTGATACTTTTGGAATCTTATTCCAATTGTATTTACAGTTAGGCACTTTAACTAGTGACGTCTACCCTGCCTGAAAAATGTAAGGAGACTAGCTATACTATTTCTTTAATTTGCTCAAATAAATTATTAGTTACTATTTTTAAAAATTCTGTCTATATGTGAAATGGATGTTCTCATATGTTTTTTACTCAGTGGAACTTGAGGTAATCAATAGTTTTGAATGTGCTAGAACAAGCTGGGTGTGGAGACACACAATGACATAGAGAGGCAATGTGAATAAACTTCCCAGATGTATAAGCAGCCTCTTTAACATGTGTATGGACCATATTTAAACACAAAAGTTTGGACTATGAGTTTCTGAATGGAATCAAATCAATGACTGAAACATGGCAGGTGTGTTAACAGATGTTGGTCAAATGCCATTGGCCACAAGTGAAAAGATGAGTAGACTGGATTCAGTAGGGTCGATCCCCTTGTGGATAGTTTATGATCCCCCCACAAAACAAAACCCACTTGAATAGCCTGGAGAAGAAAAAGAGAGTTTGAGGCCTAGACATTAGTTTAATGAGACAACAAACCATCTGCCTCACTTTTTATCAGAGAGGCAAAGCCTTGTGTAAGTTAGTAATGGCAACATCAGATGGCACGCAGGTCAAGATGAGGTCTGCTTAAGAACATCCTTGCACGTTGTAGCTCCAAGTAAATCAACAACCACAAGCAGAATTTACCGGATGAAGTTGGCAATGAGTGCTGTGTCAACGTCAAGACTAGGTTTCTGCTCAAGCCACACATGCTTACTTAAAGTCATTCTCTTTCACACTAACTCAGATTGCCTAGATAATTTTGTAATACAGGAGGCCTATTGTTCTGTGTGTGTTGCTTGACAGATGTAATCATTGCAGGGAGGTTTGGAAATGTCTGTCTCTCAAAGGCTTCTACTGTAACAGGGTCCTCCACACATCAAACCTTTGACAGACAGTGTAAATATAGCAGGAGGCTAGGAATGGAAAATCAGCTTCACACAATGGACCGAACCTGAAACCCCACCACCCACATGGTTCTAATCACCACCAAACCTTGTTTAGTTGGAAAGAAAATTACAGGATGAGCAACAACAAGAAAAAGACCAGGGTGCTGAAGAAAAGAAACACCTCCCACCCCACCCCCCGGAAGTGGAGGCTCCAGACTGTGTGTGGCAACTGCACTGTCTGACCTGTGTTTTCTTTAACCCGGGGTGTTTGACCTCCATGTTTTCACACACAGCTCCTTGTCTAAGTAGCTTAAGGAAGCAAATGATGATAATGCCGGCTATATGCCTACTCCAAAAAATGCCTGGCTCGTTTACGATGTAAAGGAAATTCAGCCTTATTCAGACTTTTGACTCTCTCTGAGCAGCGTTCCGGCCGGCTTAATTCTTCATCGAGGAAGTTCCTTCCCCTGCTAACAGTTAGGCCATCTGGAATGTCTGACCCGGTGATCTTTGCACTTTAGTTTTTTTAGTTTTGAAGTCTGCTCAGTAACAAGCTACACTCCAGCTCAATCTGGTGATCTACAGAGCTGGAATTGCGCGCTGGATTAAATAGTGTTTCCTTAAAAAGAGGCTTCTCGGTGGTAAGGAGTAGATGTCAGAGAAAGTTAGCAGAATTCAGGCATGTCAAAAGCATTACCGATGCTTTGCCAGTAGGAGACCAGCCATGGCGACAGGTGGAAAATATTAAATTACTGCATTTGTACCTTTTCTTCCTACTGCCCTCAAAAGTTCTGGCACAGACACAGCTATAGACTGCTGCTCTTACTGAAAACAAATCCTAAAAGTAAATAAATAAATAAAAATAAAAGAAGTAAGAGAGAGAAAGAGAAAAGAACAAATTCCCAAAGAATATTCAAGGCAGCGTCTAGACGTGTGCTGTGTTAAGTCTTAGCTGAGAAAATGTTAGTTTTTCAGTGAAATAATTTCTCTTCCCTGGGAATAAATTGATTTGATGGCTTTAAAATGAACACCACTGGTTACCCCTTTGAAATGTCTATTAGTAGGAAAGGGATGATGTTCACAAAAATATTTGAAATTGAGTTAGCCATATCAAAATGAGAAATTTTGTTAAAAGAGTCCCAGCCTTTCATATGTATGAAACACACACACACATATCATAAAATATATATTAATAATAACTATCTTTTGTTAAATGAAGTGTTTCTAAAGTGTGGCTTATACCAACTTTGGGAGTTAATTAGGGCTTCTTTCTTTTTCCAAAACGTTTATTTATTTTCACAGCTTGGGCAACCTGAACTGGAAAACAGACATCACTTTTATAGGCATATACTACCTTTGTGGTCTGTGTTAAGTGGAGGTGAAAAGAAAGAAGAAACTTCCATTCACGTAAAACCTCATTCTGTTACTCTCCCAGAGTTAGGAGATAGTTGGGCTGTTGGGGCATGTAAGCTGTAAAGTGTCTGAAGCATTCAGCTCTAGATCGGACAAAGCACATTTGCTCATTGCTTCCAGTATACTGCATTTTCCTTGCCTGAGTCTTTAATCCTTTCGACATTCCCTTTGCCCAGTGACCTGTTAGATATTTGCCTAGATATTTACAGTAACAGTGGCATGATACATCTTAAGTTATTATGTCCTTCTCGCCTGTATCTCCTTGTCTGATACTGAGTTAGCCAGTCTGTGACCAGAGGAGATTGTACTTTTCCAACCTCGAAGAATGTGCTTTATTAACTCCTTTTCAATTTCTTTTCACTTAGTGAGCGATTCAGAAGGAAAATGCTGAGACTCAGGTGAAGAGAGTCATACCAAGCACTTGCCAGACCACAGGAACTCCAGCTGCCCGGGTTTAAGGCTTATTTCAGTCTCTAAAGAATTTGGGGATGAAAACACTGTTTGTAATGAACTTGTAGAAATTCTGCAAATGTCAGGAGGCCAAGGATCCTGTCTGTCACCCACTCGCATGAAGAACCACTCCACAGTCTGTCTGTTAAATAGCTCACCCCTCTCTATGTCTTTCTCTTCCTTGGTCAATCCGTCAATAGTTTGCAGAGGTCAGCATCAGGCTGTAAATGACCCCCAAGACAGCAATGCAGTTCTGGCTTGATCTCAGGAAAAGATGGTTTTTATTTTATTTTATTTTATTTTATTTTATTTTATTTTATTTTATTTTATTTTATTTTGCTCTTCTCTTTCTTGTGCCTGAGTGTTCATGCCCCAATGCATCCCTTCTCTTAAAAAAACATATGTGCACCTGAGTCCCTGGACTCAGCGAGTCAAACCACGCCTGGTGAGTTCTCTGAACAGTTTATACTTTGGTAGGTCTAGCATGAGGTTTGAGAATTTTTGTTTTTCAGAATTGCTCCCAGGTGTGGCTGACACTGATGCCCACTCTAAGCAGCCACTGAAGCCCACACTCAAAGCCCCCCCCCGCATTTCTTTTACTCAAAGATAATTTCTTTCTGTGCTGTTTGTCCTCATTTGCAAACATTTTCCCACTCATTTTTTATTTAGGCTAAATACTCTAAAGACTAATCGTTGAGTATAAAAGCGTTAAGAATATAGTTTGTTCCTCAAAATATTTATCTGTGCATTTAATAGATGCAATTTATTTATTTATTTATTTATTTATTTATTTATTTATTTATTTATTTATCTATTTATTTATTTATTTAGTGTCTGGGGGCATGGGAACGTTGTATATAAACACATAAATGCTTGAGTGGACAAATGAAGACCAGAGGTGGATGCTGGATGTTTTCCTCCATCGGTCTTGACTGTGTTTTTTTTGAGACAGAATCTCTTACTGAACCCAGAATTCACTCTTTTGGACAGGTTAGGTGATCAGCAAACTCCTGGGATCTTCAAAGTCCCAGCCCTGGAGTTGCAGACACATACAGTCATGCTCAGTTTTTTTGGTGGGTGCTGGGGATTTGAACTTGGGAGCTTTTGCTTTCATAGCAATTGCTTTTGTTCACAGCCCTGAATTAATATAACTAGTTACCTAAGGATATTTGGATATCTATAACTATTGCAACCAAATGTTAAAGCATGCATATTTATTATCAAGCAAGTCCAAATCAATTACTGTAGACTCCTGTTCTGGGAGATGCATTTGTTCCTGCACGATATGGACTTCTTAGCCCAACTTTATCGTTTTCAGCCTCTAGACGTAAGTAGAGGTGTTCTGAATCCTTGCTTCATAAGACAGAAGTTTTTGTACAGCTGTACAGTGATGTATTGATCATTTTCCAAGTATTTTTGAATCACTTTTGCCTAGGTCATTTAGGATCTTAAAGTACATCCGTAAGTTGCCCATTACCAATGGGGAAGATGTAATTGTAACCCACTCTATGTGTAAAAATAAAATCTAAAGAAGCAATTTATCCTGTTAAATACTACCCAGGATGAGCAATGTAGAAGCTGCAGACATAGAGCCTGGACACTCTGGCATTCTGAAAATCATAGCTCTGTTCCTATCTGCAGGAAAACCTCACATGTGACCTGTGAGGTAAAGGATCTGGAAGAGGCAGCCTTGTTTTCAGGGGTGAGCATTAATTCCATGTATTTTCTTCCATCTGTTCAACAGATTTCATCAACTTCTTTGGTTGCTAGCTACACCATTTATCAGTGAGCAAAGTACTTGTGATTTCCTAGAGCAGAGAACATATAGAAGGAATAGCCACGTCCAGTATAAAAGGGCAGCGCTGCCACAAAGGTAGATTTCTTTGGCATAGGGCAAGACCAAGGTAATTGTACACAGTTTTATATGTATATGTGATTATGTACCATTTATTACTACCATGCTCGTAGCAATGGGCATACCAACACTTCCTGTTCTAGCATACTTAATTGGAGAATGACATCAGTATCTCCCTCTGAGTCTATTTCTTTAACTCCCTTAATGTCTTTGTTTCCCTTTCCGCATCTACACCCTCTGTGCTTGGAAGCCTATGCTTTATTCAGATGGTTGTTTTTGGCTGGTGGTTTGGTTCCCTGATTATAATATTTGATGTTTTAAAAACATTTTATTTTTGATTGGTGGAGAACTTACATTGTGGCAGCCTTACCTCTAGGACACAGAGTAAGCCTACCTCTGCCTGCCTAGAATTCTGGAGTGCTGGGTAGGAAAACAGTGTCCTACAGAATGTGGTGGCATTTTTCCTTCACTGCACTTGTCATAGTCAATAGTTTTATCTATTTGATTGATCGGTCGATATCTTTCTTCTTCACTGAACTTAAGCCACTGTAAAGACGGTTGCTACTTGCTTTGCTCACACGTGAAGCCCTGATGCCTGTCAGAGTATCTACTGTACAGCATCTGTACAGTGATACTTGGGAGGAAGTAAAAAATATGCATGTGCTTCGCTAGGATACCTGTTGAGTCATGGAAAGTTCTTAGCTGGTCCTAATAAAATTATCATGGCCTATTGCTTTAAAATAATTCTGTAGAAAGAATCAGCTCTCATTAATGAATTTGTTTTGTTTGTTGTTACTTTATTATGAAATATCCAATATATAGTATTTTTGGACAGTGATGAGCAGTATATTAGACAGAATAATATTGACTTGTGAATTTGAAAAGTATACCTAGTACTAGGCTATATAGATAGCTAAAGCTTTATATTAAGCTTTTCAAAATCCTGAAATATGGTTTCATTTCATTTTTTAGGATAGCCTTAGCAAAATAGCACAGGCTGGGTGGCTTGGATAACAGACATCTGCTGTCTCACAGTTCTGGTCCTTAGAAGACTGAGGTAAAGTCACAGACAACGCTGGGTCAGAGGACAGGGTCTGGTCATACCTCTTTCTTGGCTTCTAACGGAGTTCAGCAATCTCTGGCTCTCCTGATTTGTGGAATCATCATCCTGTTTTTTTCCTTCATGTTAACATGATCTTCTCTCACAGTGTCTGTACCCTCCTCTAAGAACACTGGTCATACTGGATTGGTAGCAACCTACTCCAGGTGGCCTTATATGTGGATTAATTAATCTATAATAGCGGTAAGCAAGACTGTTGTCTGAACTGCTACATATTCAGACTTTAATATATAAATTTTGAGCACACACAGTCTAATTCATAGCATGGTCCCAAATAAATGATCATTGTACTTTACTATAATCTGCCCTCCTTACACTCCTTGGCATGGTCCTTCTGTGGAATGCTTTTGACCTTTTACTGATGGAAGTATCAGAGGCAGGGTAATTTGGACTTGGCAGTCATCTCTGATTTCTTCTAAGTTGAACCTGTTTCAGAGAGTTAGACAGCAGTTGGACAGCCAGCTGTCACTTCTTTGTTATTTCTAGTAGCAGGCAGAGACACAGCATACAGCAAGTAGTGTTTGGGACAGTGTGAGGAAACTTTTGATGGGCATCTGTGAAATAGATTCACTGTATGTACAGTCTATGAAAAAGGCAAGGAAAGTTTCTAGCATGGGGTCCAATGTTGGCTTCTTGATCAGACCACTAACATCAGTAAGTGAACACAAATCTGATTAGAGTACCGAGTCCTTCTGCAAAGAGAGAACCCGGAAAATGAAATATATGGGAACTCTCTGGTGTAAATACTTTACCACAGCAAAAGAGGAAGTCAATGTTCGATGTCTGGCTGATCTTTCAAAAGAAAGACCAATATTTAATCTATTTGCTGGCTTGTTATCAAGAGGACAAGTTACATCATCTGCTTGTGACTTCCAGGTGCTTAAAAAAGCAACTGGCTGATCTACAAGGGCTTCCCAAATTGGAAAACTCAGTCATAGAGAGTCACCTGTCCCCTTGGATGTGGCCCTTGTTTGACGCCCACTCATCAGCAGTGCAGTCATTGCCCTGTGTGGGCGTTGTGAGATGGAGCCGAGAAGTGTTGCAGCAAAGCAGGCAGCAGGGCCCATTCTTTGTTCCATGGTGAGGTCAGACTTGAATGGGGCCATCTCCTAGAAGGAGCAAGAGTATCTTGAATGAAAACCTTCATCTCCTGAGCCAAGGGGACCAGGTACAAAAGGATATGGGGTGCTGGGAAAGAAATGCAAGGGCTGAGGGTCTGTAGGCAACAAACTGAGACTTGATGGTGAAAGTTAGTCCTATATCTGATTTGGATTTCATGAGAACCCAAATGCATTTCCCAAACAGTGAGAAACCTCATTTCTAAGGAAGCTTGCTGATTAAATTTCTAAGATCCTGACACTTTAAGACAATTTGTAGTCTAGATTCCTATATATTTGTATAGTTAGAACAGTCTCTACAATCCTAATTCTTTACTTATAAACTTTTGTGTCATTATTTCTTGTCCATTTATATGTAATACTTTACTTATTTTCCTTTGCTTTGATGACTTTTGGTTATCTTTGGTATAAAACATAGCTCAAGAAATTGTTTTTGTTGCTGCTGTTGTTGTTGTTTTGGTCATGTTTTTGAAGCTGTGTATCATTAAAAGGTAAAACTCAATGGCATAAAACAAACCTGTTTCCTCTGTCCAAACAACACATGGGCAACATGAGCATGTTTTGGAATGAAGCCATTACACAGGCTTGTGATCCTTCAGATGGTAACTCTGAGGGCTACTAGACACAGATAAGTATGTGAAGAGCGACGAGGTCCTTGAGGGATGGGCACTGTAGGTTCATATACCCCAGGTGGCATCTCTAATTAGCAGTGAATGATGTCTGCGTACCCTCAGATTCGTATGTTGGTATTTTCACCTTCTTGCTGATGGTGTTGTGATTAAAACTTCTGTGAGCGGGATTGCTGCCAATACCAGGAAGACCCAGGCAGCTAGGCCATCCTTCTGCCAGGTGAGAGTACAGTGAGAAGGTGCCAGCTCTGAGGGAAGAGCTAGGTCCTCCCCACACACTGACTCCACCTGTGCCTTCATCTTGGGTTTTCCAGATCTGTGAAAAGTAAATTTAATTTTTTAAAAAACTTTTGAGAATATAATTTCATTTTATCTCTCCCTTCTCTTTCTTCTCTCAAAACCCTTCCATATACTGTCTCCTGTTCTCTTCCAAATTCATGGACTCTTCAGGTGTTAATTGTTATTTCATGAATACATGTGCTTGTATATACATATAAATTTCTAAGCATACCCAGTTGAGTCCATATAATGTTGCTTGTCTGCATGTTTTCAGGGCTAAGTGTTTGCTTGGTTTTTGGAAGCCTCCACTCTTAACAGACCAAGGCACTGGCTTTTAAATAAGACTAGCAGTTGGTACCGCTCAAGCAGTCGGGAACCTTGTTGGATAGTGGTGAGCAGGCAGGCTAGTGGTTGTTTTGAAATGGTCATTTCAACCACTCACAGCAGGGTGATGCTGGGCTAGTTATTCAACTTCTCCAAGTTCAGTTTCCTGTGGGTAACTGGGTGGTGAGTGTCAACATGCACGCCAATTTTCCTTCACATGTGTGGATTAAATGATGTAATGCCTGCAAGGTGCTTAGTAGAGAGGCCCATGGTGAATTCTAAGCAGATGCTAGGTACTGTTATTATATTGCTACAGTGTCCTTCCTGGAGAAGCTGTCTCTGTTATGAAAGTGGAGTCAGAACCTAATGACCCTCCATGATTTTTAACACTTCTATTATTAATTTCTGAGTGATCATCATGTTCCCACTATGCCAGAAATTCAAGTCGCCTACAGATCCAGAGCAGATGAGAAAGAAACATGTGAAGTTTGGGTGTGGCAGCCTTCTGCTGCCTCAGGAGCACTTGGTTCACTGCAAGTCTGAACAAAGTGACTCTCGCTCTGGGCAGAAACCATGGAGCAAGGAAATGTCTGTTTTGTAAGAATACAATTCAAATTTGTTTTTCAAGGTGTTCCATAATCCTGACTTCTCCGCTGCATCATGAACAGCAGTGGGGACAGTTACAGAGTGTAACATCTGGATACTTTGAGCAAACAAACACAAAGAAGGACAGGAAGTGTGGACAGCTGGTTGGGAGAAAACTTAGGAAAAGCATGGACACAACCATCAAAGAATGTCAGCTGCTGTCCCTACAATGTGGGAACACTGGAGTGATTTTAAAAGGCCAAGAAATTTGGTAGCTTCCCACTCCTTGATCATCTCCAGGACTAGGGCATTCCATGCCTTTTAAGGATTCTGACCCAGTCTCTAGGGACCAGATGGGCATAGCTTTTAGAAAGCCAAGATGGTAGAGAGAAAGTTAGTCTTCTTCTATTCTAACACTAGTTTGGATACCAGCATTTCCGGACTTTGGATATAAAGGATAAACAATATATAAAAAGACATCATAATACTACCAACTCCATGGGGTTATAAGGGCTAAGTGAAAAGACTCATATAACACTGAAATTTACACATAACTAATACTTAGGAACTGAAAGTTCAATTGTATAGTTATTGAGCTATCTGTCTTTGAGTCTTTGTTCCAATATTCTAGCCCATAGCAATCAACTTTAAAAACCTTGATGAGGCTGAAGAGATTGCTCAACAGTTAAAAGGCTAGCCTCATAAGCAAAAATAAAAATCTCTGTGTATTTGTTTTTAGGTTTTATGTGCATATGTATATGTGTGTTCTTATGTGTGTAGGTACATGAGTGCACACGTGCATGTGATTGTGTGTGTGTGTGAAGATGAAGAACAATCAAAGAAGATTATTCTTCTCATATAGTAAGGCAGGGTCTCTTAGTTCAACCCAGAACTTAATGATTCAGCTAGCATCCTCACTAGCTTCCTCTGAGGACCCCTTGTCTGTCTTCTGAGTACCACCACACCTGCCTGATATTTGTGTGGGTGCTGAGGATCTGCACCCCAATTCTTACACTTGTGTTGTCACCCACAGAGCCATCTCCCTGACCCCAACTTCATTTCTTTATGCTCCTAGGGCCTATTCTGAATAATGGGGTTGCAGCTAGTGTCTATCTTACGGAGCTGTTGAGGGAGTTGGCCATTTTGATAGAAAGAAAGGTAGCCTAGAGCCAAATGCACAGAAGGAACTCATTCAGTGTTCTACCTAATGAAGGTGTTCCAGACTGTTTTATGCTGGTGTTTTCACTTGCTTCTTTTATAATAATTATTAAATATTAATATTAATTATTAAATAATTAAGAATAATAATTATTTTACAATTTATTAACTTTGTATCCCGGTTGTGGTCCCCTCCCTTGCCTCCTCCCGGCCACATCCTCTCTCCCTCTTCCTCCCCTTTCCCTGTCCCCCAGTCCACTGATAAGGAAGGTCTTCCTCCCCTGCTATCTGTCCCTAGCCTATTAGATCTCATCAGGGCTGCTTGGATCCTTTCTCTGTGGCCTAGTAAGGCCCCTTCTAGTAAATTATTCTACCAGGCAGAGCTCTCATGCTATTCCTAGCTTTGCCTGGGTTTCCTCAAGACCCATTTAAAATGGCCTGTATGTTCACCTGAGTGCGTGCTTGCATGTGTGCATACATGCACGTACGTGTGTGTGTGTGTGTGCGCACGCGTGTGTGTCACCATGCACATATGGAGGTCAGAACACAACTTGTAGGAGATGTTTTTCTCTTTTACTATGCGGAGCCCAGGGATTGAACTCAGGTTTTCTGGTTCAGAGACAGGTACCTTTATCCACAAAGCTATCTCATCAGCCCTCAAGAAACATTTTTGAGGATGAAACTAATGGAAACCAAGACAGTTGCTTTATTCTGCCTGTAATCATCTGGGCTAAAATTGCTCACACCCCCTAGGATTAAATAGGGTTGACATTATCTTCATTTTTGGAGACAGAGGAGTCAGCCACAGAAAGGGCCACAAGGAAATGTAGGTCACTCATTTCAGTTGGGTAGAGAGAACTTGAAGAATGCTGTGAAGGGGGATGAGACACTGTGGTTTGTTTGGGAACCTGGCAACATGAAGAACAATGCAAGTAGCTGTGGCACGGAGAGCTTGCAAAGCCAGGTTTTCCTCACTTTTAATATGCCTGAAACTCAGTTAGGTACATTGGGTCTGTAGCCTCCTGAATTCACAGCTTGCAAGTTTTTGGCAAAAGTTGCATTTACTGGTCACACCCATTCTATTCTATATTTATTTCGACTAATGAGATAATCACCCCCTGGGGCTTAACTGGTTGAAATCTGTAAATCTCCTAAAAGTGTAATTACCTACTTGTAATCCTTCTTTCCAATGTTGCGCAAATCTCATTAGTACACATATTTTTATATTATTCATGTTATGGAAAAAATTGCTTTTTTTTTGCTGTTGAAAGAACAACTGACAGGAAGAGACCCGAGTGTTCTGTTTGAGTGGCTGGGTTCAAAAGAAGGAATGTGCTCAGAAGAGAAAGAGCTTCCTTTTGCAGCGAGTTCTGCCAGACTCTTGCTCTCTCTGTGGGGTCTGCAGGTACTGGTGTGCACTGCAGCGCGGCTATACTGCCATGATTCTTGTCCAGGGATGGTTTCCAGAAAGATGTGGGCTCAAGTGAGCACCACCCTAGGAGTAAAATCCCTACAGCAAACTTCTGAATCAGAAAACCAGAAAAGCTCCTGGTCTCTTCCCGTTACAATCTATCTTCAGAGGGCAGCTACTGCCTAGGATTTATCTACGTGCACAACAAAAACAGGAAGTAGAGATGATATATTTTTAGGTAAAGATGACATGAATAACAATGATATTTTCATAAAATTCTTATGATTTAGTCAGGTGACTTGTTGATACATGGTATGACTTCACAGCATGTAAAAAAGGCTTTGTAGTTTTTTTTTTTCTTTTTAAACTTCCCTCTTTTTTTTGGTTGAGGAAGAGGTACTAGTAATACCAAACAGAACTGTCTGGAATAGAAGCCTTTAGCTGTTGGGATGGCTCAGTGGGTTAAGCACTTGCCAATAAAACTCACTACTGGAGTTAATCCCCTGGGACACATGCACTGGAACCAGAGCAGAGATTCCTGCAAATGGTTCTCTCATCACCACATGTGCACCATGGCACATGCATATGTGCACACACGCACATGTGTCTGTATGCGTGCAACCAATACATAAGTGTAATAATTAAAAAGCACCATCTGCCTCCTATGTGGGATGAACAGGCTGTTTATGATTCTCTCTGAGTGTGCTGATGTCTGTAGGAGGTGGGCAGTGATGTTATTGTTTTCTTGCTGTCTGTGCTTTTTTATACCTCTTCAGCCCATTGTCTCTGTCTGCATCACCTCTATGTACAGCCCCTTTCAGATGCTCTAGAAGATCTGCCTACTCCATGTGGTGAAACATGCATACCCAGGAAACCTTTGTATGCCCTTGTTTCTCCCATCTGTGTGGGCAGTTTGCTCTCACTAGTCCTCATGTCAGACATACTGAGTGCTTTCAGCGAACTCTACCTGGTGTTATGGCTAGTCTTGTTTAGAAATTTATCTGGATCATAAACCAACTAAGAGGCCTTTGGGCAGGTCTGCAAAGGTGTTTTCTGGGATGATTAATGGAAAGAGGAAGACCCACCGTCAGACTCGGGGAACACCTTTTGATGGTCAGGTAGAAGGAAGTCTGAAGAAAAATTTGCTGCTGCTTTTTGCCTTTTCTCCTTACTTGTGCGTCCATCTTCTCTGCTGTTGAGGCTGCCATGCTTCCCTGGCATCAGACTTCAACTTCTTTGGCCTTCCAATATGGATAGAAGATCAGTGTCTAATTGGGAATCCTCCAGGCCTTTAGTGCCAGATTGGACCTGCAGAGTCCAATCTCAGCCTCACAGACTGAGCATCTATTGGGCTTTCAGCTTCCCTAGTATGAAAACTGCTATTGCTAGACTACCTGAACTATATAATTCTGGCCAATTCAATAAATAAATCTCCCTTTAACTCTCTTTCACACACACACTTATTCTATTATTCTTTCAGTTCTGTTCCTCTTGAGGACCTCACTAGATACATCTAGTGTTTTTTTGGAGCACTGGCTTTATCTGATACTTTATCCTCTAGGAACTCTAGAGATAGCCAGGTCCAGTGCCTTGAGTGGTCCTCTTGCAATATCTTTAACTTGGCATGAAAGGCGAGCTGCCTCCAACTTCCCTGTTAGCCAACAAGGACAAGCACAGAACTCAACCTAATTCTTACAAACAAAACAACCCCCCCCAAACAACAACTTCTCTTTAACCTCAGCTCTTATTTTTTTTCCTCATTTAGGTTGTTAGGTAAATTCACAAAACCAGTATTCTCCATTTCGCTGAGTGTACCTTGATCTGATACCTTGATGTGTGCATATATGTAATGATCTGCCATGAGCTTCTACAGGCTTCTTAAGGCTTGAACTTTGATTCTGCATATTTATGCCCCTTAAAATTCCTAGCACAGTGCCCTGGGGTAGGTGTTCAACATATGTGTGACGGCTGAGCGAGTGAGCGAGCAAGCAGGGCAGACTTTGCCACCACCCGCCTGCTCAGAAGAGGGGGAATGGCTAGCTCCTGTTAAGCTGTGCACACATTCAAGTCACCTTCCTGCTTTCCACTTCTCATGTAAGTACTGTTATTAAACTTGTAAATACTCCACAGAAGGCTGGGTTTTGGCAGGGAATGAACTCCTTTTGTCTCCTGTCCCGTGAATATCCTAACTACTTTGTCACTTTGATCTAGGGGGCATTTCATCTTCACAAATGCAAAGGAGTTGGCAACCGCACAAATGTGTTCTATTTCCTATTGCTGTAAAAATCCATTGCTCTCGAGCCTTTGCCCACCCCCTTTCATGGTAATGTGTAAGCCACTAAATTGCAGTTGCTGGCTGTGGCCATAGCCATAAAAAAAAATTCGTGAATGCCATGTAGATTTGAGGGTTGCTCCACTAAAGAGTTCACAATGGCTTTACTGTAACTGGGCTAACTAGAACTTGGCAGCGGCTAGCCAAGGAGGGTGATACCAAGTCCCCTCCCCCTTCCAGGATGCTGGCCTGATCTTCTTGTATTTGTGCAACTGGCCTATCCAGAGACCCAGAGCAGCTGGGAGGAGTGTCCCGGTGAGGACAGCTCTCTCTGGGTCAGGTTGCCCTTTTCCAGCTCTCTTTTCATAGAGCTTCTCTTCCTGCAATGTGAAGTAGGTTACAGGATAGCTTGTTTTCTTTTGCTAGTTGAAATACAGCATTTGGGGTCATGCTCTGAATAATTTGTGCTTGTTAGAAATGACTGCTATCCTCTTGAAGCAGTAACAAAGTGCCACATTTAAATTAAATTCAGCCAAGCAAGAACATCTTCACAAAATCAATAGGTCCAGGCATTTCTCAGAGATATGTGGATTTAAAAAAATGTAATATTCAGAACATAAATCAGCAATGATAACTCTGAGGATAAGAAGGAAGTTGGCCATTGTTCATAAGGCTTTGAAAGCATTTAGTAATATTTGGGGTTGAAACCGAAAAGAGAAGAAACTATTAGATGTGATATCTTTATTATTATTTATTTTCATATTTGGCAAAGTTTATTCTTTCTTAGTCTTTTAGTGTAAAGTTCCAAGTGCCTAGTTTTTGAAAGATAGCTTCATTTATTCATTAAATCAGTAAGCCCTCAAGAGATGAAAGCCATGTCAAATATATCTTGAAAAAGATAATTTGCATAAATGTATTTCTACACACATATGCTATTTTCTTGTTCCTAAATGTGACATGAAACAGTGGGTGATCAATGAGATGGTGGCCTCGTGTGCCAAGTAGAATATTTCTGTCAACACAAAGTAATATATCTGTTTAATAATAATCCTGATGGTGTTGGAATAAAATCCTGCTTCAATGTCCAAAGGGTCCACTCTTTACACAGACACATAAATGCTACCATATTTTGCAATTCAAGACTCAAGCCTTCCATTTGTTCCCACACTAGCCGTATGAACATTCTGAGTTAGCAAACTTAGCTAAAGTCACAGAAGAAAAGTTTCACCATTTATTTAATAATTTGCTTGGTGGCTGCTCTGCTTCTCTTAAGGTAAGGTGTATCAGTCTAATAAATCCCATACATAAGTTAATAATTAGTATATACTGACAACGAAAGCTCCTAATAGTCATTCAGCTTATCTGTATGTCCGGGAATATCATTGTTGTAGACACATGTACTTCCTTGTTCTAGCTTCTACATTCAAAACAAGTAAGAGATTTTATGTTCAACAAATGTGGTTACCCTGAGCAAAGCTATTCTTCACGATTTTGAAATTACCTGAAGCAGAGTGTCTTTCTTATGCTTCCTATTCTTACCGTAGGAGTCTCTCTTTCTGGTTCTTTCATGTGTGTTACATAAGCACAGTAGACAGCCTTGAGCTATCCCTTTAATGGCCACAAAAGAAATACATCTCTATATCTAGCCGTCCGTCCCATACCCTCTTAATTCTTTTCTTGTGCCTGCCATGTTCTCTTTACCTTGCAGCCTTCAGCTGGCTTGACTTTGAGCCCTAAATCAAGGGTGGCATCTATGACAACTTGTGTATTAATTCTTCATGCTCGACAGTTTGTGTTCAGGATGGACCCACCTTCATGATAGAAGATGGTATGTCACATTATCCTTTCATCTCAGTTCCAACGCCAAATTCTCTCTTTCTGGCAGGGACAGTCTTCTGCCCTTACCAGCTCCAACCCTGTGGTTTCCTTTCTGTGTTTTCTAGCATGTCTGTTATGATAGTTCTCAAGCGGAGTATTGTCACAACCAGCAGGGTTACACTTCTGAACCCCACCCCTCCAATAAAGCTTTTCTCAATCTTACCCCCCACACACTCACAATATGACACTGATCCGGTTGCTCTAGGATAGCTCTTTTGAACTTTACACCAGGGATTCTGAGCTATTCATATCTGCCACACTATTAATTTAGCCCAGTGGCTTCTAGCGGCTTTCTTGGTGACAGTGCCATATTTATTTCTTCACTGTAGGTCAAAGGACACTTGTTGCTTTTTCAGCAATACAGTGAAGCAAGAAGGAAGGTTTTGGAGCTCTCCCCTCTTCCCATTGTGCAGAAGATGAGGAGGTTGTCGCTTATCACCAAAAAAAAAAAAAAAAAAAAAGAAAGAAAGAAAAGAAATATGAAATGGGATGGGGCTGGTAGGCTCACTTCAGAGTCCTAAGAGAGGTGATGGGCCTACTGCCCTGTTTTTGTTCAGTCCAGAGTGACTTTAGATGACAGACCTATGTGCCTGTGGTTTGCTGCTAATAATCCTCAGCCCTGACCTCGAAAGGTCCGTGTCTTATTGATGAGGCCACTACTTTAGATTGACAACTCTATGTCCTCAGGGACCCAAACTTAAGAATAATACCGGTACTAGATGACATAAAATGTATTGATCGCATTATATTTTGCATGCTTAGATGATTGAATTTAATCCAGTGAAATAAATTATTGCTATCTTTTCTATATCATAATATAAAAATGTAAAGATTTAATAGCTGTTTATGGTCATAATGCTAAGTTTATAGATAGACTATTAAAAACTTGGAGAAGGCAAGTGAACCACTAATGGGTATTCTCTGGATTTTTGAGTTCGAATGATTATCCCATTTGGGTTTCTGTCTATATTTGTAGGTATGGTCTCTGGTTAAGAGCGAAGGTAAGAACTCAGGAAATATAGCCTAATGGCCAGAACAGGCCTAGGTATCAGGCAAGTAGACTCAGCACAAAAGTCTAAACTGTTGGACCTGCCCATTTGGGTGGATGGATGGAAGGGTGGAGAGTAGGAAGTGGGTGTTTTATGGCTGTTTGAATATGTGGAAAAGATGTACAGCCTAACAAGGAGTGTACTTGTGGAACATAGTGGCAATTCAGCTGCCAGTGGGAGTGAAAGTTCTCAGCGAGGCAGGGTCTTGCTGGCAGCTCTGTGGTACCTTTTGAACAATAGAGATTTTCTTATGAGGGCTCCAGATTTTGAAAGATTTGAAATATTTAAAACATAGCAGATGATTACACTTTAAAACGCTGTTTGGAGGGAATGAGAACAGGATCGTGTCACATAATGATAAGCTAGTTATTAGGCGTGTCAGTCAGCTTTCTGTTGGTGTGACAAAATACCAGAGATAATCAACTACTAAGAAGAAAGTTTTGGTTCATGGTGGGTTGGTCCTGTTGTTTCGGGTCTATAATAAGACAGTGTATATATACCTACACATACTGCTCACAACACACTGGGAGCGTGGAGTAAGCAAAAAGAGGAAGGGATGGGGTCTCATTATTGAGAACAGGCAGCTTCGCCATTGCTATTCATTATTCTCTTTACAGTAGACAGGCACCAGGCAGGCTGAAGTATTAAATGGAACTCTAGTAAAGAAGAGCTGTCTAGAAGTAGTGGGTGGTGCTAGGAATGGGGTAGAAGTTACAGAATGTGGGGCATTTACATTTTTAGTAACTCAGACATCTTAGCCACAAACGTGCCATAACTAGTTTGCAGGACTGTGTGGCATAGATATGCATATAAAAATAGGTGTTCTGTAAATTCCAAATTCATGAGTTGTCAGTATCAGATTTAATACTCTGAAAAGATAATGTTGGAAGGAATCTTTGGAAGCTCACAGAATCACTTAGCAGATATGAGGCAAGAAGATCATTGCATGTTTAAGGACAGCCTGGTCCACACAGTGTAATGCTGTCTCAGATAAGCAGAGAAGATGTATAATTGATCTTAAATGCTATGATAAAACTTAGAATTTAAGATTGTGCTGTTTTAACCCACATTTGTCTTAAGCAGAAAATATTATAGACAGAAAATGTCAACCTAAACCTCTACAGAATTTACAAATCTTCCTGTAGTGTTGCTACAAAAAGGGGGAAGGAACTAAAATATATTGAGTCTGAGGAGACACTGACTTTCTATTTGCATAGAGTATCCATAGGTCAAATAAGAGAAAAAAAATCTCATTTTTTGTAATGTTCTCTGATTTGGAAATTATGATTCTATGTTTTGTTTCTTAATCTTTTTTAAAATTAATTAATTTATTTTTGTATCAATCACAGGTTAGGTACTTTGCATCCTAAGCGTAGCCCCCTCCCTCATTCCCTCCCACCCTCCCCCTCCCTCCCTCATCTCCTCCATGCCCCCTCCAAGTCCACCAACAGGGGAGGACCTCCTTCCCTTCCATCCAACCCCAGCTCATCCTGTCTCCTCAGGGCTGGCTGCAATGTCCTCCCCTGGGATCTAGCCAGTCTGTCACTCCCAGGCTTGTATGGGGGAGGGTCAAAGAGTCAGCCATCAAGTTCATGACTGAAACAGTCCCTGTTTCCCTCACTAGCGTCTTCAGTCTGACACCGAGCTAT
>CM053765.1:23633516-23651342 GCA_028658305.1 Pachyuromys duprasi
TTTTGTGGAACAGTTTATAGAGAATTGGTGTTAGGACTTCTTTGAAGGTCTGGTAGAATTCTGCACTAAAACCATCTGGCCCAGGGCTTTTTTTTTTGATAGAGAGGCTGTTGATGTCTGCTTCTATTTTCTTGGGGGATATAGTTCTATTCAATCTTTCTATCTGATCTTGGCTTAATTTAGGTAGGTGTAATCTTTCAAGAAAATTGTCCATTTCATTGAGATTTTCAAATTTTGTCGCATATAGGCTTTTGTAGTAAGACCTAATGATTGTTTGGATTTCCTCAGTGTCTGTAGTTATGTCACCCTTTTCATTTCTGATTTTGCTGATTTGGATTGTTTCTCTTTGCCTTTTTGTTAGTTTGGCTAGGGGCTTGTCTATCTTGTTGATTTTCTCAAAGAACCATTTCTTGGTTTCATTGATTCTTTGAATTGTTTTATTTGTTTTTAATGGATTGATTTTTCCCTGTCTTTTAGTGAAACGACTTTGTAGTCATAAGTGATTCATGAAAATTCACAGTATTATGAACTAAGCTAGAGATTTCTTTAGAGCCCCTCAGCTCAGCTGTCCCTGGCTGAGTGTGATGTTGGCCCCAACATGATTTCACCTGAGAACATTCAGTTATGTTCACTCTTGCTATTGCTCCTTGGACTTACCTGAAAGTCAAACTGAATCAGACACATAAGCCTCAGTGGTTTTAATTCCTCAAAACTGAGATCTGATTCACCGATTCCCAAATACCAGGATAGGGAATGATCACTGTCACATGACCAAAGAAAAGATATTAGGAGAGAAATAAGTTTTTCCATAATGATTTTTTTTTCCTCTGAATGGAAGAAATTTCCTTTATGTGACTATTCTGTCACTCTTAAATCTAGGGGAAATTTATTCTTTATATTAAAGCTAATTTTGTAGGCTTAAAATATTTTTTTACATGGTAACTTGAATTATTGAGGATCCTAATAATTAATTTTTCTATTAAATTTTTACACAAATACAATGATTTGTATAATAAAATCATAAATACTCTGCAAGGAGCAGCTTCTTGTCACTAACAGTTATCCCCCTGCCCTAGAGAATTCATTCATTTAAAAAAAATTATCACATCTTTTTGTCCATAGATGTTTTAGCATTTATTATAATTACTCATGATATCATGCAAAGAAAAAGAAAAATATGTTGTAGAAGATACTTCCCACATGAATAATAAAATGTTAACTTAAAATAAGATATAAAATAGAAAAATCTTAGAATATATATATATATATATTCATAACTTAAGATAGGTAATACTTTCCTAGATAATAGGCCAAAAGATTAAGTACACACAAACAAAGTTGATTTACTCAAAATTGAAAGGTTTACTCATCAAGGGACACTATCAAGAAAGTGAAAATATCATCCTAGAATAAGGGCAAATATTTGTAAAGCATGTCTTATAAATGTATAATATTCTGAACATGGAAATAACTACTATAAATTTTTAATAAAATAATGATCTATTTTAAACTTGGGCAAAACATTTAAGTAGGTATCACTTCAAAAATATATAGAAATTGTCAATAGGATCAATTATTAGGGAAATTCAGACTAAACTTGGATGAAATACACTCTCTTACTCATTAGGATGGTTACAATCAGTAGAATGCTTGCTTAGTTTGTATAAGCTCCCATGTGTGACCCCTAACACTGTTAAATGGGGGCAAGGAAGAAAGGGAAAAGACAAGTAGAGCCAAGGTTTGGGAAGGATGCAAAAAACATGAAAACAAATGCATTATGGGAAAGATTTGAAATGATGTAGCCACTGTGGGAACAGTTTGGTAGTTTGCTAATGAAGTTACCATATGATACAGTAATTTCACTCATAGGACTATACCCTGCAGGAAAAAAGCAAATATGGCTATAAAAATTCCAAGAATGTTTATAGCAGCATCATTTGTAATTGTTAAAAAGTGGAAATACTAATCCCAAGAAGATAAGCCCAATGAGCATCTTAGGCTTCATATAGGCCCACCAGTTAAGAGAGTGTTGGATGTCTCTGACACAGACTATGTTGTCTGCATTCTGATCACTTTCCCCTGATGGGATTTCCCTACCAGGCCACAGGGGAGGAAGATGGACTCAGTCCTCATGTGAATAGATGAGCTGGGATGTCTGGTTAGTGGGGCTCCCCTATTCTGAGTAATAGGGGAGAGGGGATGCAGGAGAGAGAGTGGGGCTGGGAGAGGAGGGAGGGAGCTATGACCTAGATGTAAATATAATTAATTGATAATAATAAAAATACGAAAAAAGTGGAAACACTATGCATCCACTGGTGAGTGCATTCAACAGATTGTGGGGTATACTATGCATCAACTGTTAAGAGGATTAAACAGAACATGGGGTAGCTATACAATGGAAAATTTCTAAGATATCAAGCAAATGACATCATAATTCATGCTACCATCTAAGCACAACATGCAATCATGGTTAGGGACAAGAAGTAAAGGTCTACAAATCTTTGATTTCATTTTTAAAAATTTATTGCAGTTTATTCACTTTGTATCCTAGCTGTAGCCCCGCTCTTGTCCCCTCCCAATCCCAACCCCCCCATCACCTCCCATGCCCCTTTCCCAGTCCACTGATAGTGGAGGACCTCCTCCCCTTTCATATGATCCCAGCCTATCAAGTCTCATACTCTTCCTCTGTGGCTTGGTAAGGCTGCTCCCCTCCTCACGGATCAAAGAGCCAGCCACTGAGTTCATGTCAGAGAGAGCCCCTGTTCCCCTTACTAGGGAGCCTATTTGGAGACTGAGCTGCCACAGGCTACCTATGTGTAGGTGTTCTAGGTTATCTCCATGAATGGTCCTTGGTTCGAGTATCAGTCTCAGAAAAGATCCGTGGGCCTAGATTTTTTGGTTCTGTTGTTCTCCTTGTGGAGCTTCAGACCCTTCCAGGTCTTTCTATCTCCTTCCTCTTTCATAAGATTCCCTGAACTCTGCCCAAAGTTTGGCTATGAGTCTCAGCATCTGCTTTAATACCCTGCTGGGCAGAGTCTTTAAGAGGCCCTCTGTGGTAGGCTTCTGTCCTGTTCCCTGTTTTTTTCCCTCTTCTGATGTCTATCTCATTTGCCTTTCTGAATAAAGATTGAGCATCTTACCCAGGGTCCTCCTTTTTGCTTAGCTTCTTTAGGTGTACAGATTTTAGTATGATTATCCTATATCATATGTCTAGTATCCACTTATAAGTGAGTATGTATCTTGTGTGTCTTTCTGCTTCTGGGATAGCTCAATCATGAAATGTCCAGTATATGAAAATGCATAGGTACAATGCTTGCTGGATGCCAGGAATTTCTTTAAAAAGTATTCTGAGTGCTCTTTCTGCATGTACACCTGCATGCCAAAAGAGGGCATCAGCCACCAGTGTAGATGGTTGTGGACCACCATGTGGTTGCTGGGAATCGAACTCAGGACCTTTGGAAGAGCAGATAGTACTCTTAACTACCGAGGAGGACCTCCCCATTAGTGGACTTGGAGAAAGGCATGGAGGAGATGAGGAAGGGATGGAGGGTGGAATTGGGAGGGAATGAGAGAGGGGGCTACAGTTGGTATGCAAAGTGAACAAACTATAATTAACAAAAAATAAAAAATATTAAAATAAGTAAATAAATAAATAAGAGAGAAAAATATTCTGAAATCACAAAGTGGAAACAATTGTATAACTTTTGTGAATATAGTGAAAGCATTACTCTTAAAACAATTCAAGGCTGGGGACATGGCTCAGTGGATATAGTAGTTGCCACCCAAGTGTGAAGATTGCAGTTTAGAACCCCAGCACCCACAGAATTGCTAGGAGTGTGGGGTGGGCCACCTGTAATCCTAGGAGTCAGAGATAGGGCATCTCCAGTGCAAGTTGGCTCTCTAGTTTAGCTGACTTGCACGTTCTGGATTCATAGGAGAGACCCTTTCTCGATATATTAGGTTAAAAGCAAACGAGGAAGGAACACAACCTCAGCCGTTGGCCCTCACATGCATGCATACATAAAAGTGACCACACATAGGTAAAAGTGGATACACACCTGCACAACAGAAACACATGCACAGGCAACATTTTAAGGGTCTCTTCTACAGTGTGTGAGTTCTCTGTAACATAGACAGAGATTACCTTGCTTCTCCTCCTCCAGGTCACTGATACTCATAGTTAGTGAACTGCTTCTTCCAGTGTCTGTCCTCCCACTGGTCACTACTTTTCTAAGAAGAGAATCTGCAGAGATTTTGTTAAGACCTGGCTTCATGAAAAGTTAAGCCTAGGAATTACTTCCGGTGCTTAAATTTATAAAGTAATCTTTTTGGGTGTGGAATGATTTCAGAATTACAGAAAACTTGCAAAAGTTGCACAAAGAGATCCTATGGTTTTTTTTTTAAGGTTCTGGAATCAGATAGTGGTAATAATTGCATATTTTTGAGTATATACTAAAATCACTACATTGTGTACTTTAGAAGAATCAGAGGCTGGGAGATGGGTCAAAGGGCAAAGTGATTGCCACAAATGGCAGCATCTTATATTATCATGGGATCCAACCTGAGAAATCAGCATTATTGCTATTAAATAAACCTGAGATTATACTGAGACTTTACCAAATTTCTCATTGGTAGTCTTTATTTTCCCTCCTATCACAGTCCCAAACAGAATACTCTTGTGAACTCAATTGGCATATATTTGAGAGTCTGTTTATATAACAACAGAAAAAAATTAAAAATTATGTGTGTGTTTGTGAACTTGCACCCATGAGTGTGTATGTAGTTATCTGGGGCTAGAGAGAGCATCAGGTTTCCTGTCGCTGTAGTTACAGGAGTGTTTAAGCTACAGGTGTGAGTGCTAGGAATAGAAATCAGGTCCTCTACCAGCCCAGCAGGTATATTCAGTCCAATCTACAAACTTTTGAAGAGGTTCTCAGAAGTTCTCAAGGATCGTTATCCATTTCGTTTATCTAGTGTGTTCTTCATGGTTGTTTTGGGATTAAGAGTTTGGGGGAAACATCCTCCAGCACTGACCACACCTTCTTCATCTCTTTGTGCTTTATCAGAGTGCCTGGAGTGAAGGTGCCTCATCGCTGGAAATCTTAACTTTGCTTGCTTCTTTCACATTTCTCCATAAAGCTCACTGTGTTTTTCCATCCCAAACCCTGTTCTTTGGAGGTGAGTCACTACAGCCAACTTTCTCTCACACCAGGCTGTCTGTGAGTAAGGCAAGCCTCCCCAGCAGGGAGTGAAGGCCACAGAACACGGTTTGAAATCTTCTCCTATGCAGGATTTGCTTTCACTCCTTTCTATATTTGGCCAATCTTTTCTTCATTTCTTTATGGTCTCACGTGCATTTACTTTATGCTTTGTGTTATAATGTAACACAATACTGTTTATTTCATTGTTCAAACTGCCCAGCTTCCATCTCTATGAGTCTGTCACCCCTGAAAGAGCCAGAAGGCTCCTTTGTTGTTTCTTTTCTCTGATCTATATTGTATTTTCAGCACTTCCTTATTTCTGAGTCTACAAAATACTCCAGGGTTCTCTTGGATATCTCATGCCCTACACCTAGATTTAACCTAGAGTTGTGTAGAATTGCATTAGGAGCCACGGTCAAGGAATGGAATGCAAAAGCTACAATATTTTCATAATGGAAAGAAGTCAGTGTGAAGACAAAGAAGGGGCCTTACTGTTTTTTGTTTGTTTGTTTTTGTTGTTTTTTTCTGAAGGAAAGGAAACAGAGGAGAAAGAACGAAGGGAGTGGACTAGTTGACAGAGCAATAAATGTGTTGGAAACTGGAGATAAAATCAAGGTACCTGCTGGGTAATTTATGTGAAGTGCTGAACCCAAACATACGTAATGGCTCAACACAGACATGTCATGTAATGATGGGGCATGAAGGCAAAGCTGTAGCAAGCCAGCTTTGACGTTAACTATGACGTGCAGTTCAAGCATGCAAGTTCAAGTGTGACCTTTCAGACTCCCTTCATTTGGATTTGCAAAGCCAAGTCCCATCTGATATTTCAATGTCTGTTCTGTTCTTTCTGCTTTTAATAAAGTCCACCCAAATAAGCATTTAAAAACCAGTGGAGGCAGTAATGACAATGGTAACTAGAGTGCTATTTTGGAGATATTTTAATGCTCCTATTTGGGATTTTTTTTTTCTATTTGGATTTTATCAGAATAGTTTTTCTCTTCATATGGTCCTGGGGTGGAAAGACTACATAGCAGGCACGGGAACACTGTTATGGGGAGATTGGCATGGTGAAGTGTCAAAATCATGGTAGACCAGGTAAGAGACCCTCTGTAGCTATGTTCTCTCTAAACCCAAGTGCAGAAGCTCCTGTGTGGAATCTGCTTAACAGGTGACAACAGAGATGGGCAGCCTTGCTTTGCTTATATTAACATCTATGCACCTCATAAAATACATTTAGAAGATGCTGCCAGAAGGTGCTTATTTTTTTTTCTTTTCAGAATAAATACTGGAGAGTGTAGTTTTTCAGCCGCTAAAGATTTTGAATTGTGCTCTAGATTAGCCAGAAGTTACAAAAGCTCTTCCTGAGTCAGCTAAATAGTAAAATGAAGTTCTCCCGAAGTTGGTTTGGCCCTGGCCGGTAAAGTAATAACTCAGGAATTGTCAATTCAGTCCATTGAGAAGACAGGACAAATGTTTGGATTCCGTCTTCCTATTTGTCCAGAGTACACAAGGGCCCACTGTACTTAATAATACATCACTGGGGTTTGGAGAATCCCTTTTATCTCAGAAACCTGTGATCCTAGAGGAGAGCTATCACAGCTTGCCTTAGATAGAGGCAAGACTTGCAGTTTGACCTAGATCTTTACTCTCCTACTCACACCTGTCTGGAGACAGTGTATCTCTGTCACAACGGGCTGGGGCTGGCACTTGTCTCATTCCTACTGTCTCCTTGCTGTCTTGGTACACTTACTCTACTTGCTTTCTGCTAAATTGTATATTTTTACCTCTATGTCCAAATGAAATGCATTCTTTGGAAATTTAGACCACATGTATTGATTACCTATCTTGTTGCTACAGCCAGATAACTGACAAGAGCAATTTAAGGACAGAGGGGTTTACTTTGGCTTGCTATCAAGGGCATAGTTGACCATGGCATAGATGTCAGGGCAGCAGGAGCAGGAGACAGCAGCAGTCAGGAAGCAGGAAGATGACGATGCTAATTCTAGCTAGCTTGCTTCTTTTTATTCAGTCCAGGACTCTGGTTTGTGGACTGATGTTATTTATCTACAATTATGGTGGTTAGGCTATGCTTTCCTACTTCAAGTTACCTAATCTTAGAAAATCTCTCTCATGCATACCCAGAGATTCATTTTCATGGCAATTTTAAATCTCATCAAGTCAACAGTTGGCTAAGGTTGGTCATCATACCCCAGGGCTTTATAAGGTAGCTATATTTAGATACAGACTCTTTAGAAAGGTAATTAAATTACAGTGAGGTCATCGGGGCAGGACCTGATCTGAGAGGTGTGGTAAGCACAGGGAGTTTTCACTGCAGGTACAGAAAGAGTCAAGGGGACTCAGAGAGACAGATCTTTTTGGACCTATTTACAAACCCAATTGACAGGCCTTAAACAGAAGCCTCCCTCATGCCATTACAGGTAGTACTTCATGGCATACCCATTTTGGGATCGTATCCATCAGAAGACTGAGAAAATTGAACTGTCTTTTAAACCATTCATGCTGGGGCACTATATCAATTGAAAGCCTAGTAAACCAACACAGGGCTCTATGCAAAGATTACAGGAATCCTTTGGGAAAACTAGAAAGGAGTATTTGTTGAGGGAAATTAAGGAAAGAAGTATAAACTGATTTTATCTCAATTTTTCCCCCGTGTGTGTGTGTGTGTGTGTGTGTGTGTGTGTGTGTGTGTGTGTGTGCATGGTTGCATGTATGCCAGCCCATGTGTTAAGAGACCTGAGGTCTAACATTGGGAATCATCCTCACTACTAACAAGCTTGCATTAGGGATCCCTGTCTCTACCTCCTGAGGCCAGAATTATAGATGAGCTTCCATGCCTACTCCACATTCACCTGGGTCCTCGGGATCCAAAATCTGGTGTTTGCTTTTCACCACCAAGCAGTCTCCCCAGATCCATCGTTTTTTTTCTTTGATGGGTGAGCATTGTCTTTATGAAGTTGAAGAACTCTGGAGAGATTTGCAAGATTTGTATAAACTCATAGAACTGATGGTAGAATCAATTTCAGCTCGTGTCTCATTCGCTAAGCCTTTGCATCTTCTCTTTGCATTATTACAGAGGGAAAGCATACAGGTAACTAGGTCCCCACCCTTGCCATACTCACACAGCGACGTCAATGAAGGCATACTTGTCAATTAGAATTAAACCCAAGGAAGCTTTGATCTGGAATTAATCCCAACCTCTTGATGACAAATGACTGTTAAAAATCTGAGTCACATTGTCTTCTCACTAGGGGGCGCTGCAGCCTGTGACCTCGCCAGTGTGCAATATGGTGGGAAACTCTCCAACTCAAAGCTCCTTCTAGAACGGAGGTGACGACACATTTCTTTCCCGTTGTTCATGGTTTTCTACTTCTAATTGAGAAGAGGGCTCCAAAATGCAAAAACAAACAAACAAACAAAAAAAAACAAAAAACAAAAAACAAAAAAACAAAAAGCAAAAACCAAAATCCAAAACCAAACCAAACCAAAACCAACCAACCAAACAAAAAAACCCCAAGGAAATCCATATGAATATGCCAGGTGTATATTATAATCATCGTCCATATTGATAGGTAGGGCAGATGTTCTACCCTGTATTGCATGCAGTTCCTTCTCAAATTGGCAGTGCATAGTTGACATCTACGGAGAGTAGAGAATTAATTCATGCCTGGATGCAGAGGAGGAATAAGGGACTTCACATTCTATAGCTTCAGTTTTTCTAGTGATGGATTCACTCCGGGAAGAGGCATGTGACAGGAATGTCCTACTTTTCCATTTATAAGCCAGAAATAAAATGTGGGGCACTTTACTTCAAAGGCACCCAGAAGATGAATGAGGTAGTGTCTCTTAAAATACTCTGCGGTTCTTGAAGAAATAGAGTTAACTCCATTTTGTAAATGGCACAGGAACGATGAGGCCCACCACTTGACTTTGCCCTGTCAATGTATGCTTGAATCTTTTCACCCCGCTTGCTCACAGGTTATTCTCAAGAATGTTTATTGCTGTTTTTCTTAGTGAGATAAAAGGATAACCACAGGATGGAAACTCCCATTTGGGGCATGGATAAATGGATGCGTTTCAATTTTACACCGGAGGGGAGAAATCTTCTTTTCTCCTGCCCTCTAGAAGTCATTTGTCTGTGTTTTTCTCCAAGCATATAAATGGTTTGCCGTGGTAACATTGTGGCAAAGTTTCTGCATAGTCTCTTTATTCATAGCCAACAGAAAAGGTTTCCACTGTACTTTGTTTTCAAACTGTTTTCCAGATGTGTTTAGCAAGGCACACTGGGTGGTGCATTGGATAGTTCAGGTTAAATTAGAATTTGGAAGTTGGAAGTATTCTGTGGATTGAATTTTGTCCTGAAAGTCTTATGCTCGAAGTGTATTCTCCAACTTGTCTATATTTAGGGAACGGGCCTATAAGCAAGTGATTAAGGTTACAGGAGGTCATAAGGATGACCTCCTTTATTTGATAGAATTAGTGCCCTGATTAGAAGAGACACCAAAGGCTGCTGTCATATTCTCCCTTCCTCTCTACTACATACCAAGATGGTCTTCTATAACCGAGGCAGAGTGGTCTCAGAAACCATGGTCCTATCCTGATCTAGAACTCTTACCCTACATAAAACAAACGCCTGTTGTTGAAGATGCCAGGTTTATGGTACTTTGCTATGACAGACCGACAGTATTAGTTCATGTTGCTTACTTTATAGTGCCAAGCAGGGGGTAAGCATGCTCTTGCCATACACACATAATATATTTTCTGGATTCGTGTTCCACACAGACTGTCTTAGTTTCTTTCCTTGTCATTCGGATCAAATACTCTGATGAAAGAAATTTGAGGAGGGCGGGCTTATTTTAGCTCACAGTTCATGGTACAGTCCATCATGACAGGAAAGTCAAGGCCTCAAGAGCTTGAAGAAGCTGAGCAATGAATACATACAAGAAGATACAGTGAGAAGAGAACTGAATAAAAACAAGAATAGCTTGTTTTCACCATTTCATGTAGTCGGGGATTCTAGTCAATGGATGCGACCACCTAATGGGGAGGTTTTCCCATGCTAATTAGTGTAATCAATATAATCTCCAAAAAGCACTCCCAGAAGCCACCTCCCAGGTGAGTCTAGATTCTGTCACACTGACAATTATCAACAGTGGTTCCACATTCTCTGTTGCATCTACCATTTTGACATAAAAACAGCCATAGAGTGTACAAAACACGATATCAATTAGGTTGTAGCAAAACTTTACCTACAAAAACAAATAGTGGGGCTATATCTGCTACCATCTTCAAAGTTTTTAACTTCTATCCTAAGAACACATAGTAACTAACTTAAAGGAGACATACTTAAGACTCTTTTTATAAAAACACAGATATTTATTGTTACTAAACAAAAAGAATGGGAATCAGTGTTACATATACATACACATCTGATACGTGGTCATTCTGATATGTGGTTCTTGTTAGTGTTAATATGGTGACTTTCAGGCTGGATATTCATAAGCTAAATCTTCTTTGATTTTGAGTCAGAGAAACTGGAATGTCCTGATTTTCAGTTTCCCCTAATCCAAGGAAAATAGTCTCTTCTTTGATGCCTTATTTTTTTCCTGTACAAATATCTCAATGGAAGGTCTCTCTCTCTTACACACACACACACACACACACACACACACACACGTCATCATCCAGTCTTCCTTTGCTGCATACAGTCAGTGTGCTGGCCTGTACTTCTGTGTCTTCCTACAGGCCAATTCTAACAGTCTCTTTCTTATCCCATTTTCCCCAAATTCTGCCAAGACCTTCACTTCCTCTCTCCTTTTCCTATCATGGACTATAATTATTTGAAAATGTTGCTCCTTCGGACTCTGGGTGTCTCCAATGATTACCAGTGTTTTCTGCTTGATTGTTTAGCTACAACCACAACCATGGGTTGCAATGTGCTTATTATGACTCAGTAGCCAAGCCAACCTTTTCCAAATATAATCTCATTTAATTATTATAGCATTCCATCCAGATAGATATTATTATGTCCATTTTTTAGATGAGGACACTGGAGTACAGAGGAGGAAAGTCAAGGGACTCTGATTGAATAATTGTCGGGGAGTAGTACAGCTTGGTTTGGAATTCAAGTGATTCAGAATCCAGAGACTGTATTATATGCAGTTTTTTTCCTGTTTGCTGTTTAGAGTGCATATACTTTCAAGATGTCCTCTTTTTAGGCTCCTACAACAATTACAATAAAAAGATGTGTGTCCTGGAGGGAGGGTGCATTATGAGTCATATTCATGAAGAGAATTTGGGTAGTAAGAGCAAAGTATTTCAGAATGCCTACAAAACAATCATCTGAAATTGATCAGTTCTGTGTTTTATGAAGTGTGTAGAGCCGCACATTATGTTTCTGAGCATGAATGTTTGTAGATCTTGAGGGAGGGCATAGGTTTGCTCTCTGCAGCAAAATTCAAAACTCCTTTGAATTTTGGGTACTATTTTCTTATAAATATTCTACTTATGGTAGTTAATGTATATACTTACTATCTTGGTGCATTGTTCTTTAGTTAAGCATGGGTTAACTAGCTCTATGTCAGTATGCTTTTGTTTGTAGCTTTTAAAACTATCCCTACAGGAAAATTAGAGTAACTTAGCTTTCTCTGTATTATACTTCTCAAACCGTAAGAGAGCATAAATGGAAAGACACTGGGTCTTTGTATTAGAAGGGACTCATGATAAACTTTTATATAGTTAACCCAGTTCTTAGCCTCATAGCACTTTGCTACTTTCAGTTATTAAATGGGTTGATAATGAATTGAAATTCAAGCTCAGTTTTGTAAAGTAGGTAACATAGTTCTGTGCCTGATACATGGTAGCTTTTCTCTTTTAAATTTGTTCCTTGTACAATGAGTTTTGCCATATTCACCCCTACTCCAACTCTTCACAGATTCAACACCCCTTCCCTACTTAGCACTATCTTAATTGGTTTTATAGTTGTTGATGGCTCATACCAGATGACATTTTCAGAATATCTGTAAAACAATCATCTGAAATAGAACTTTTCTGTATTATATGAAGTGTGAATTAGAGCCACACATGTATGTTTCTGAGCATGAAAGTTTGTAGATCTTGAGGGAAGGCACAATTTGCTCTTTCTACCATGACACACTAGACCTCCTTCATATGACAGTGAGTCCTTTTAAAACATTTTACTGTTAGCAAAGAGTGAGACACATGGCTTAGATTTTTGAAATACACAATTTAACTTTCAAATGAAGGGGAAAAAATCCTCTGGGCAAAATGTGTTTCTTATATTCTTACGACTAAATGCTATGAAGAATTACTGTTTCTCATATGCATTTGGAATATATGTGGGTTAAAAGATTAGGTCAGGATTGCATAAATTAACTGACTCCTTATGCTGTTGTATTTACTATAAGCCATGTTGTTGGGTCAGCAACTCTGAGTGCCGGAAATTGCTGAATTGCAAGTCGTCCCTTGAGACAAGAGGAAACGGATTCAAACTCAGAGTTTTCCACCATAAATCACCTCTTAAGAATAAACCAATTAGCAAAGCTTAAATGTGATGATCCCTGCCTATTCCTTCTGTAGACTGCCTGCCTGTGGAAACAGCTCCCACCTCCTTTCCTGTGTCTGCCATAACATCTGCTCTAAGGAGTGTTGTTACTCAAGTTACACAAAAGTTTGAGTCTAATTTTCTAGAAAAATGAAACATCCTAGAGTGTTTTGCTGAAACAAAGAGACATGGTGGAGTGTTTTAAAGATATGTGGGGGTGCTGATGCTATCAGAACAGAAGAGTACTCTCAATGTGGGGTTCAGGCAGTGGAGGCTGGGTTATGAGATGACTCTTGCAGCATTCAGGGTAGTGAGGGGAAACGGGAAAGCCGGACCGTCTGGATTCTAGGAAGATTGGGGAAGGGTAGTCATTAGCTTTAGTTGTCTATCCATTGGTGATACAATGTGGTTCCAATGGATAGTCCCAATCTATTGATCACACAGGGAGCTCTTATTAATTTAAATGGGTCTTAACATAAAATCAAAAGTCATGAATCTAAGAAAGGGGCAGGTGGGAACAGCAGAGGGGTTGAAAAGGATGGGAGGGAGGTGATAGGGAAAGTAACCAGAGTGCATTATACATATACGTAAGTGACTTTTGCTTTATGCTCCGAGGGAGAGCAATATACATTCAGTCTATGACAGGAATAATCTGATTGCTGTTGATAAGTTCTCATATCTGAAAGTTGATAGTAAAAGTTTTCTGCTTTGGGATTAAAAATTATATAGCTGAGTATATTTTTGGAAAAACTATTTACCTGAAAATCAAAATCTAATAGGGGATTAATTTCTCTGTTAGTCTTAGGACATCTAAAGTATTGGATAAGTCAATATCAGGAAAGTTCATATTGTGTTCTTTAGACTATTGTAAACTTAGATGAAAAGAGTATATAACCCTTGATAAAGGCTGCCTTTTCTAGCATTTTTATTTGACCTTGTGTCATTTCTCTGTATATGTTTCTGGACACAAAAATAAACTTGAGGAAAAGCTGGGCAATGAATTCAGCAGACTGAAGTGAATCAGGTCAGACTTCTCATTCTTTTAAAATTTTGCTGGCATTGCTCCTTTCTGTGAGTTTTCATGGTTTCAGTAGAGTTTAGAATTGTGACATTTAGGAAAAAAAATACTGATTTTTCAGGGGAATGAGAAGGGGAATAGTCTCATTAAAAAAAAAAAACCCATGCGCCACAAAGATAATATAGACATATACATGCTTGCCATGGCATAATTCATTATATCTCCAACTGGAGGTAATCCTAGTGGCCATGAACTTATAAATGGATAAACATGCAGTTGACTCCTGTTCAGCAATAAAAAGGAGTGATTGCTGATACATGCTAAAACAAATTGAACCTCAAAGACATTTTATTTAGTGAAGCTTCCTAGGGCAAATTTATAAAATTTCTTGTATATGAAATCCCCAGATGAGACAAATTTCTAAAGCAGATCAGTAGTTGCTGGGATTCAAGCAGGGGGCAACTATTAATTGCAAACAAGTCCTTCAAGAAGGCTTTTGTGGGTAGTGTGAATTCTAAAACTGCGTTGTGATAGCTACACAAATCCATAGATTTTTCTAAAGTCATATAATATTACCTTTGCAACAAACAAATCTGCATTATATAAGTTTTATCAAAACAAAGACTGCTACAAAGGAAAACATTTAATAAACTGTCCTGTTTGTCATAATGAAAAATTTCTCAAACCCATACTCCAAGGAGCCCTCTCTTTCCTTGGTTCGGTCTCCACTTCTTTCAGATTTATTCTAGTCTCAGCATTGTGATCCTTTCTCAAATTTTTTGGAGTACATGCAGAAGTCTTTATGGTCAACTGGACAGTTATTTTTTTTCTTTTAAGGAGACAGAGTGGAGGAAGATGAGGCTTCTCTGACCATAGAATTATCAGTGACTTTCAGGTTCAAAGTGATTAGTGGAACGTCAGGAGACCCAAAACATTACTGGGAGGTACTGGATGAGGGCCTCTGTCTTTGCTGGCACTGCCAATGAGATAAAATGAAACATGGCCTTGGCAGAGCAGTCTGATAGCTGTCCTTCATTCCCATTATGAGCCACAGGGGTGTAGTTCCTGATGTATCGAGTTCCCTGAATAATGCCCATTAGCACTCTGTTGTCGATGGAACTGCAGATTGAACATGTTCTCATTTGAGGAACGCTCTGTTCATTCCTGCCTCAGATTCTCTGGAGCAAATGCAGAGTGTGTTGAAAATCAGATAACAAATAGTTACGGAGCAAGAGGAGGTCTGTGTTAGGGCAGTTAGTCACAGAACATGCCTCTGATATTTTCTGCCCCATCTTTATGACTCCTGCCATCATTTCTCGTGTGGAGAGCAAAGGACGTTTACTGACACATCTGGAAAGCCAGTCATTCACAAGGTCCTATACTTATTAATTAACTTAACAGAACCAAATTCCCACATTTAATACACAGAGTAAGCAAACTCAAGATACAATTCTTGTCACCTTTTTCTTTTCTGTCACCAAAATACATGAAATGCTAATTTTCTACAAATGACACGCCCATTGGGTCATCATGAATAGTAGAAGAACTGAATTATTCTGAGTCCTAATAAAAGCAGAGAAACTCTGTCATGCAGGAGATTCCATTAGTACTGTGTCCTAGTGGACATATGTATGAACTTTAAGACAGGCCAGTGATTCTATGTGATACTTGTGCACAGTTTTTAGACAATGTTTGGACTTTGTCAATGTAAACTGGTGAGAGTCATATTTTGACACTTAAGTCTTTAGACAAACAGAATGACATTGGAAACTGTGAAAGAAGGTAGGTTTAAAACAAGACTCATAAGGAGACTGAACTGGAGTGAATGGAAGATTGGTTGGAAGAGTTAAGGGAAAATTCAGGAACAGGTAGAAATGTCACTGCAATGTATGTGAAACCTAAACAGATGCAGAGGATGATGGGAAATACATTGGGAGGTATTAAACACAGAGGGGGAATGTCAGTTAAAGTAAGTTCTGAGAACAAAGAGGACTGAGTACCAAAAATGCATATTCGACAGTTATAGGATACAGTTGCAATGTATCTTAACTCTTAGCAAATTGTGCTAAATGCTAGAATGAGAAGTTTAGATTTACCTTCACAACAATGAAGAACTGAAGATTTTGAAAAGAGCTGGGATACTAGGCAGATAACATATTCAAACTAATGTGCCAATGGCAGTCATGCTCCAAGGAAGCAAAAGATCTCTAATTCTTGCGTGTGGGATGGGTACCAATTCAAAAGCAATAAGCAAGATGGATATGAAATAGATTTGAAATAGAGAGAGAAAGATCTTTCTTCTTTTCCCATTCCTGAAGTTAACTCCATGCTGAGTGCAATGTGTTTGGCAAGGATTTAAGCAGATCTTGGGCAGGCAATGCTAAGGTGTCTGCACTGTCTGATGTGTGCTTTGTTGTTCCTTGATGCCTGTGGCAGAACCTGTAGACAGCAGGTGTCACATACATGTCAGGTAAGTGGCTTGAAAGAAATAATATAACAGTGGAAATTTTGCACCAAGGTCCTGAGCATGCCTGAATGTCCTCTGAACAGAGATCCCTAGTAGGTTTGTGGGACATGATCAGTTATCTAGAAGTGTCACAAAAGAAGATCCCAAGATACAAGGTGGGAAAGTTTTCAAATCAGAAATGGTAACAAGATAAAGTGCCCATAAAAGAAAGAGTGTAGATGAGAAAGTTATGTAAATTGCTAGCAGTTTAAAATGGTCACTAAACAATCTTCTGTTTGTGATAGTTCTAGGAGGAGACAGTGCATTAATTCTGTGAATAAGCAGTTTTGGGGATTTATTATGTGATAGCTGAGTATGCTTGGGTGCTAGCAAGTCTTCTGTGGTAGGTTTTGTGGGAAAGGAAGGGCATCACAGTGTACATATCTATTGAACAGGCATCCTTTCTGTCAAAAGTGCAAAACTTTGAGTCACATGCATATACTATGAACACTTAACAGTGTGACAAGAAATGCTGGGGTGGTATTTTATTCTATGATTATATAAAAATTAATTTTGGAAATGAAATCAAACACAATATTAGACATCCCTATTCTGAGCTATTTATGAATGGTTCAAGGGTAGGGACTTTTTCTTATGAGCTTCCAAAAGGTTTTTAGCCAGAGCACCATGATTATGCCAACAATATTTTGTTACAACAATAGATGAAAGCTTTGTTTAAAAAATCATTTTGTAACATTATGTTTGGAATATTCATTAAAGTGGGACAATAATTACAGTTTTCTGTGTTATTATGCTCTATCCATATTTAAATTTTAGCTCCAACTGCTTACATTCTATTATAAGGAGAAGTGAAGTTGGAATTTTTCTCTTGAAATTTCAGATTTGTATGCTCTGTGCTTGAAGCATTCTGCCAAACAGCCAAGAACCACTGACAGTTAATTTTTTTTCAAGTCTGACACAATTGGTCTTTTTTTCCCAGTTCTAAAAACAGGCTATTTGGTCCTTCGCCTCATAAATTTAGCCAAAGCGTATTTCTTCCTGAGACTCAAAACTCTTCAACATGGAGCACAGGCATGCTCTATGACTCATATATATGTCGTGAAAACCCAATGGGTAAATGCTGATGTTTCTTCCATCTACTGCTTTCTCATAACCAATTAGCCCAATACAGAGGCTGAGGCACAGTCTTGGCAGCATTTGGAATATCGTCGCTTGGTGAGATATGTCAGGGGCTGCTTGAAAAAACGTTTTTGTTGTGTGTGTGTGTTTTTTTTTTTGCCAGCAATTTAGATTACCATTTCAAAAACTGCTAGAATTGCAAAGCCCACACTGAAACCTGACCTGCTTGTTAGTAAGATTTTAATGGACTATAACAATAATTCACCCATATGGTAGTTCTCAAGATTTACAAAAGGAGTATTTTAGGCTGGAGAGTTTGCTCAGGCAGAGAAGTGGCAGACAAGTGTGAGGACTTGAGCTTGATTGCAGAAGCCAGGTGGGCAGAAGCAGGTGTGGTGGTCTGTACTTGTAATCCCTTGTCATGCTGCACTGGTGCTGA
>CM053765.1:23659033-23679021 GCA_028658305.1 Pachyuromys duprasi
TAATAAAGCAGATTGTATTGCTTTATTCATAAATTTGATGATATTTGTCCCACATTTCATCATTAAGCATAATACTGATTTAAACTAATAATTTTAGCATGGTGAGGCAGTGTTCCCCTGTGGAAAGTCACTAAGATTTTTTTAATGAAGACAAGTCTGCATCTTATAAAATAAAATTTCCATATCTGCTAAGTGAATATATTTTTTCTTCTTGGATTTATACATTTATTACTTCTTAGTAATAAAGTATTCTTTTTTTTCTTACTTGTTGGTTTGGATTTGTTTACTATCTTTTTAAATTTTTTATTAATTACACTTTATTCACTTTGTATCCCCACTATAGCTCCCTCCCTCCTCCCCTCCCAAACCTTCCCTTCTTCCTCCTTCTCCATGCATGCCCCTCCCCAAGTCCAAGGGAGGTCTTCCTTTCCTTCCTTCTGATCCTAGTCTATTAGGTCTCATCAGAAGTGGTTGCATTGTCTTCTTCTGTGGCCTAGTAAGGCTGCTCTCCCCTCAGGGGGAGGTGATCAAAGAGCAGGCCAATCAGTTCATGTCAGAGGCAGTCCTTGTTCCCATTACTATGGAACCTACTTGGACACTGAACTGCCATGGGCTACATCTGTGCAGGGGTTCTAGATTATCTCCATGCATGGTACTTGGTTGGAGTATCAGTCTCAGGAAAGACCCCTGTGCTCAGATTTTTTGGTTCTGTTGCTCTCCTTGTGGAGCTCCTGTCCTCTCCAGATCTTACTATCTCCCGCTTTTTTCATAAGATTCCCTGCACTCTGCCCAACGGTTGGCCATAAGTCTCAGCATCTGCTTTGATATTCTGCAGGGCAGAGCCTTTCAGAGGTCCTCTGTGGCAGGCTCCTACAATGTTCCCTGGCTGGCTCTTTGATCACCTCCCCCTGAGGGGGGAGCAGCCTTACCAGTCCTTAGAGGAAGACAAAGAAGCCAGTCCTGATAATACCTGACAGGCTAGGGTCAGACAGAAGGGGAAGAGGACGTCCCCTATCATTGGACTGGGGAGGGGCATAGGAGAAGAAGAGGGAGGGAAGGTGGGATTAGGAGGGGATGAGTGAGGGGGCTACATCTGGGATACAAAGTGAATAAACTGCAATTAACAAAAATAAAATAAATAAATAAACAAACCTTTGAGCCTGGTGTCCCCAAGAATGTCTTTATGTTGCCACACAATCAAATGGCAGATTGTCTGAGGATGAGATTCTTATATCAGGTGTTATCCCCTAAGTGTAGAGAATGTTTGTCTTTAACATTGCAAAAGATAAGTCATTAATAACTCATTTATTCTGCCTGTTTGCTTATATTTTAAACATTAAAGTATGTTTTAGGTTGACCTAGGTGATGTACCTTTTTGCTTTTCATTTTGCCCAAATTTGAATTTTGTTTGTTAACGTGCTGAACCCAGGACACTGTGCATGCCAGGCAAATGCTCCATGAGCTGCACACAGACTCTCAGGTGAGTGTGATTAGCTGTCCAGAAGCTAAAGCACTAGTGCTCTTCTGAAAAGCTAGTAATTCTCTTAGTATGGCTTGGTTATTCTCTTGTTCCCAGTATTAGATATTATCAGGTTAAATTTCTTGGACACTTCTCTCTCTTTCTTTCTCTCTCTCTCTCTCTCTCTCTCTCTCTCTCTCTCTCTCTCTCTCTCTCTCTCTCTCTCTCAATATGAGAGTAGCTCTCTCTCTCTCTTCTCTTACAGTGATTATTTAAATGTGTCTATGGTTTTGCAAAAAAAAAAAAATCTCAGATCACTTAAAATAAGCAATATTGGAGTTCACCTAGATGTTTTCAGGCTTGTTTTTCTGTTTATTACAACACATGGAGATTAAATAGGGATACAGTTTTATTGCTTTAACAGAAGTGACTGGCCCTACAAGTGACAACTTCAGACCACACATATGTACACATACACACTTTCATTTAGAAAGTGACACCCTATGAGCTCCACAGCTGGAGCTAGAGGTATGCAGCTCAGGGATTTTACTGAAATTTGTCTGTAAGTTCTTGTTTCTCCTAATTACTTTGGCTTCAAGGTTTATTCTAGCAAGCTTCATGTTCAAAGCAATTTTCCTTTCTATGGAAACCCAAAAGTAACTAATTTCTAACTATATTTCTAACCTATGCTACAGTTAGAAGTAGTGCTACCTCAAGACCCAGTTATACCACTCCTAGGCATATATCCAAAAGATGCTCAAGTACCCAACAAGGACATTTGCTCAACCATGCTCACAGCAGCTTTATTTGTAATAGCCAGAACCTGGAAACAACCCAGGTGTCCCTCAGTTGAGAAATGGATACAGAAAAGATGGTACATTTACACAATGGAATACTACTCAGCAATTAAAAACAAAGAAATCATGAAATTTGCAGGCAAATGGTGGGATCTAGAAAAGATCATCCAGAGTGAGGTATCCCCAAAGCAGAAAGACACACAGGATATATACTCACTGATAAGTGGATATTAGACATATAATATATGATAAACGTACTAAAATATGTACAACAAAGGAACCTAATCAAGAAGGAGGACCCTGGGCAAGATGCTCAATCTTCATTCAGAAAGGCAAATGGGACAGACATCAGAAGAGGCAGAAAACAGGGAACAGGACAGGAGCCTATCACAGAGGGCCTCTGAAAGACTCCACCCAGCAGGGTATCAAAACATATGCTGAGATTCATAGCCAAACTTTGGGCAGAGTACAGGGAATTTTATGAAAGAAGGAGGAGATAGAAAGACCTGGAGGGAACAGGAGCTCCACAAGAACCAAAAAATGTGGGCACAGGAGATCTTTTCTGATTCTGATAATCCAAACAAGGACCATGCATGAAGATAACCTAGAACCCCTGCACAGATATAGTCCATGGCAGCTCAGTGTCCAAGAGGGATCCCCAGTAAAAGGAACAGGGACTGTCTCTGACATGAACTCATGGGCTAGCTTTTGATCACCTCCATCTGAGAGGGGAGCAGCCTTACCAGTCCATAGAAGACAAAGAAGCCAGTCCTAATGAGACTAAGGTCAAATAGAAAGGGAATCCTATCATTGGACTGGGGAAAGGGCATAGGAAAAGAAGAGGGAGGGAAGGTAGAATTGGGAGGGAATGAGGGAGGGGGCTACAGCTGGGATACAAAGTGAATAAACTGTAATTAATAAAAATAAAAAATTTAAAATAATAATAACTACCAAAATCTACTCCTCAAATACAGCAGGTCCTACCTGGATGTTTACATTTGCTGTCTTTCTCCTCGAAGGTTCTTTGCCCAAATATCATACAGTGACCCTCTTATTTCTTTCAGTTCTTAACTTATGGCAACCTTGCAAAGGGGATTTATGTGCCTATTATTTAAAATCATAGCTTCTTTTCCACTTTGTATCTTATTTTATCAGTAATACCATATGCCATGGTGCATACATACATACATACACACATGCATATATTTGTGTTTATATTTGTGATTATACATATTTATGTATTGTAAAGTCTGCTATGAAATTGTTCTTCTCATTTGTTCATTGGTATACGTCTATTTCCTTGAACAAAGCCTGTGATTTAGTAGATAAAAGTGATTAATTTTGTGTGCCACTTAGGGTAACTCACATAACCAGTCAATCATTAGTATAGATGGTACTGTAAAGGTATTATTTCAGATGAGACTTACATTTAAAACAACAGTTTTTTAAATTAAAGCAGGTAATTCCCTGATTGTGTAAGCAGGTCTCATTAATTCAGTTGAAGATCTAATGGGTTTTCTAAGATAAGGGAAGGGAGGAATTCTGTACTCAGTTTGCCTTCAGGTTCCATCAACTCATCAATTCTTCCCTGGAGCTCCAGCTTGCCCTTTTCATTTTCAGATTTGCTAGTTCTTCCATTTTTTAATTTTGTATGTGTAGAGTGTGAAAATGAGAAAGGAAGAGATCTTATTTGCTAACCTTATATGGACAACTCACGCTAGCACAACAGGAACTCAGTAAATACTTTATGAATGATGAACTTGGACTTTTCACTTAGTTATTTACAGCTCCAATCCCCTTCATACTTTTTGTTGTTGTTGAATGACTAACACTAACCAAATCACTAATTCACCATCTATTTGTTCATTTGCATCCCAATAGGAGACACTGAATCCACATTGCACACATGCTTTATACATACCTATTTCTTCACCTGTGCTTTTCCTCACTCCCTCCATCATTCATTTAGTTCTACTTAGCCTTCAAAATCCAAGTCAAATGCATCATATTCTATGCATAAGAAACCATCCATTTATTCAGAAAATACTTATTGAATGTTTACTATGCACTAAAAACACATGAGACTCCAAAAAAAATGTGTTATATAAAAAGAAGGCTGAAGTGATTAGGAGAAACATATTAATATTAAACTCTTTAGAGACCATATGTTAATAGACTTGCAGACATTCAAAATACAGAGGTCATGTCCCCTGAGTTTCATCTTCCAGGCCACTGTTCTTCCTGCCTTACTGGCCCTAGGAAAATCCAGGATAGATACCTCCCCCCAATTCCCTGCCTGCTAAGTCCTTCTGGGGCATAGCCAGCAACAGTGACTCTGTCCCCTGAGCTCCATTGTCCAGGCCACAGATCTGTTTGCCTTCCCAAGGACCCAGGAATGTCCAGGTGTCCTGCTAGCACCAGGAATATCTAGATGGCCAGCCAACACAAGGAACAAACACATGGCTAAAAGCTAGCCTAAGAACACAACCAATAAGAGCCATGGTAATATGGCAACTGCAGAACCCAGGTACTATAGCGCAAGGCCTAAATATATCCTACACAGCCACAGTAAAAGCAGTGTTAAGAGGAAAGTTAATAGCACTAAGAGCTTTCATAAAGAAATTGGAGAGATCTCATTCTAGCACACCTAAAAGCTATAGAATATAAAAAAGCAAAAACATCTAAGAGGAAGAGAGGGCAGCAAGTACTCAGGGTTGAAATCAATAAATTACAAACAAAGAGAACAATACAAAGAATCACCAAAACCAACAACTGGTTTTTTGAGAAAATCAACAAGAAAGACAAACCCCTAGCCAAACTAACTTAAGCGCAGAGACAATATCCAAATTAACAAAATGAGAAATGAAAAGAGGGAAATAACAACAGAAATCAAGGTAACCCAAAGAAACCCTAGTTCTTACTTCAAAAGCCTGTAGTCCACAAAATTGAAAAATCTAAAAGAAATAGACAATTTTCTTGATATATACCACTTATCAAAGTTAAATCAAGTTCAGGTAAACAATTTAAATAAACCTATGACTTCTAAGAAAACAGACACAGTCATTGAAAGTCTCCCAACCAAACAAACAACAATAAAAAAAAATAGAAAACAAAACAAAACCAGAGCCAGATAGTTTTAGCACTAAATTCTATCAGACTTTCAAGGAAGAGCTAATACTCTTCAAATTATTCCACAAAATAGAAACAGAAGAAAAATTGCCAAACTCATTCTATAAGGCCACAGTCATGCTGATAACTAGGCCACAAAAATACTCAACAAAGAAAGAGAATTTCAGACCAATTTCCCTTATCAACCCTGATACAAATGTACTCAGCAAAATACTCTGAAACCAAATCCAAGAGTGCATCAAAAACATCATCCACCATGATCAAGTAGGCTTCATCCCAGGGATGCAGGGATGGTTCAACATACAAAAATCCATCAATGTAATCCACCACTTAAACAAACTGAAATTAAAAAAATAATTAAAAAATCATAATTATCTCATTAGATGCTGAAATAGCCTTTGACAAAAAACAACACCCCTTAATGTTAAAAAGTCTTGGGGAATATCAAGGTAGTTTTGATTTGTATTTCCCAGACAACTACTCCTGGGCATATACCCAAAAGATGCTCCACCATTCAATAAGGACATTTGCACAACTAGGTTCATAGCAGCTCTATTTGTAATAGACAAAATCTGGAAATAACTGAGATGTCCCTCAACAGAGAAATGGATACAGAAAGTGTGGTACATTTACACAATGGAATACTACTCAGCAATTAAAAACAAGGAAATCATGAAATTTGCAGGCAAATGGTAGGATCCAGAAAAGATCATCTTGAGTAAGGTATCCCAGAAGCAGAAACACATATATGGTATATACTCACTTATAATATGGAAAAAACGTACTAAACTCTATAGTTCTAAAGAAGCTAAACAACAAGGAGGACCCTAGGGAAGAGGCTGAAACCTCTCTTAGAAGGGCAAACAGGATAGATACGGGAAATGGGAAAAGACAAGGAACAGTTCAGGACCCTTCCATAGGGGACCTCTGAAGTCTACCCACCAGGTATCGAAGGACATACTGAGACTCATAGCCAAACTCTGGGCACAGTGCAGGAATCTTTATGGAAAAAAAGGGATATAGAAAGACCTGGAGGGGACAGGAACTCTACAAGGAGACCAACAGAGCCAAACAACAACAACAACAACAACAAAAAAAACCTAAGCCCAAGCGGGCCTATGGAGTCTGATACTCCAACCAAGGACCATGCATGGAGAAGTCCAAGACCCCCTGCTCAGAGGATGCCAATAGGCTGTTCAGTTTCCAAGTGGGCTCCCTAGTAAGGGGTACAAGGACTGTCTCTGACATGAACTCAGTGGTTGGCTCTTGATCACCTCCCTCTTGGGCTTACAGCCTTACCAGGCCACAGAGGAATGTTGGGCATCAGGATCTGGCCCTTAAATCATCTCTGAACCCTGTGGTCGATACCTCTGGGTTTCCGCCAGTTTCGCTTAATTTTTACATATTGGTCTGACTGGTGCCTGATGACCTTCTTGGTCCTCTTTTTGACTATCTTGGGCTTCACCAGAGGCCGGAGGGATGGCAGCCACCTCGTGGGTAGTGCCAAGGAAGAAGCAGGGAATAGTCTTGAACTCATTCATACAGGAGAAAACTTTCTGAGCAGAACACAAACAGTTCAGACACTAAGATCAACAATTAATAAATGGGACTTCATGAAACTGAAAAGCTTCTGTAAGGCAAAGGACACTATTAATAGGACAAAACAGCAGCCTACAGAATGGGAAAAGATCTTTATGAACCCTACATCTGACAGAGGGCTAATATTAAAAATGTATAAAGAACCCAAGAAATTAAACACAAATAACCAACAACCAAATAACTAAATTTTTTAAATGGGATACAGAGTTAAACAGAATTCTCAACAGTGGGATCATGAATGGTCAAGAACAAATAAAAAAAATTCTCAACATCTATAGTCATCAAGGAAATGCAAATCATATTAAATATTTCTGAGATTCTATCTTACACCTGTCAGAATGGTTAAAATCAAAAACTCAAGTGATAGCACATGCTGGAGAGGATGTGGAGCAAGGGCAACACTCTTCCATTGCTGGTGGGAGTGCAAACTTGTACATTCACTTTGGAAATCAAGCTGGCAATGTCGCCGAAAATCGGAAACAGTTCTAAGTCAAAACCCAGCTATACCACTCCTGGGCATACACCCAAAATGTGTTCTACCATACCACCTGGGTACTATGTTCCTACCAGCATTATTCATAATGCCAAAAACCTAGATGTCCCTCAACCCTTCCCCCCCCCCCAGCACAAAAATAAATATGGATAAGGAAAATGTGGTCCATTTAGACAATGGAATACCACTTAGCTATTAAAAACAAAGACATCACAAAAGTTGCAGTCAAAATGATGGAACTAGGGGCTGGAGAGATGGCTCAGAGGTTAAGAGAACTGGCTGGATTTCCAAAGGTCCCAAGTTCAATTCCCAGCGACCACATGGTGGCTTATAACCATCTATAATGAGATCTGGTGCCCTCTTCTGGCACGCAGGCACACATGCAAGTATTCCATATAAATAACAAATAAATAAAATATTAAGAAAAAAACCCGATGGAACTAGAAAATATTATCCTGAGTGAGGTAACCCAGACCCAGAAATATACATGTGGCATATACTCACTTTTATGTAGATATTTGCCATAAAGTACAGGATAACCACACTATAGTCGACAGACCCGAAAAGCTAAGTATTAAGGAGGGTCTAAGGGAGGATGCTTGAAGAGGAAAAAAAATAGACATTGAAGGTGGATGGCAGGAGGTGGATGGTTGGAGAGAGGGTGTGGAGAAGAACAGGAAGGAACAGATGTGGGGAAGGCTGAGGGACAGAGAGCTGGGAGAGAGAGAACTAAAATGTGAGGGCAGGAAGACAGCTCTGGGACAAGCCAGAAAACTAGGTCAAGGGAAACTCCCAGGAATCTATAAAAGTCACCCTAGCTAAGACTCCTAGCAACAGAGAATGCGGATCCTGAAGTGGCTACTTCATCTAACTTCTAATGGAGGCAAAACTTCTAATGGAGGGTTGGGGACACCAGCCCACCACAAAAGCTTCAGCTCAAATTGTCCTATCTAACATATGCACAGGGATAAAGATGGAGCAGAAATTGAGCACATGACCAACCAATAAAAAAAAAAGAAAAAATATACAGAGAGAGGCCAGTTGCTTGGTGTGGTAGTTTGTATAAGACTGGTCCCCATATGCTCATATATTTGAAAGCTTACTCATCAGCAGTGGCGTTACTTGAGAAGGACTGGCAGCGTGTTTGGAGGAAGCGTGTCACCGAGGCTGAGCCTTGAGGTTTCAAAAGCCCAAACTAGGCCCAGTGGCTTTCTTTCTCCCAGCTGCCTGCAGATCTGGATATTTAATACAGAAAAAAAAAAGGTATATTCATTTGAACGCAAAAGGTCAAATAAATGCAGCCAGTGTCAAGTGTATAAATTTGAATTTGAGTATAGCAGGTTGAGGGTAATAATGAAGGAAATTGACAAAGATTTTCCACGGACTACCATGTTCACCCATCCTCCCTAATTTTCATCCTTCATCAAAGGTAATCAATCCACTGTCCATGTCAGCACCAGCAAGCTAAAGCTTTATGTAGGAGGTGAAAAGTAGTCTTCTTGGCTCCTGTTCTGCACTGATATGATTTATGAGGATAGCAGAGACTGACAGATTAAAATGGTCTTGTCCAGCCTGCCTTCCCCTCTGCATCTTGCTTCTAGGGCTTAAGACGGTTCCCTAGCAGATGTTGTGTGAGAACACATCCTTGGATGTTCCATCAGCTAAGAGGTCAATCTGGATTCAAGCACCTCCTGGTCATGTGTGGGTGAACCTGAGACCTTTCACTTTAGCATTGAATTTAAAGCCACAGAAAGTTAAATTTTCATCTCTTGGTTTTTGTCAGCCTGAGTCTGAATCATTTACAGTCAGAAAAAAAAAATAAATCTCCTCTTCTTCAATGATAATAAAAATCAGCGGACCAGATTCTGCCCTTCGTTACTAATATATGAATCCTGCTGAAGTCAGCAAAACTTAGGGGCATGCAACTTCGGGCAGACTGTGTTCCAACTTTCTTTCTTTTCTTTTATTTTTTCTTTCTTATTTTATTTTATTTTATTTTGCTGGATTTTTATTACCTGACATCTTTCTGATTTCTCTGGATTGCACAATAAGGGAAGGGTGGCCCAGTTCGGGTAAAATAAAAAATGACCCAAACCACTGACCTAAATCCTGCCTTTGAAATTTAAAATTACATTTACTAGGAAGGAAAATAGTTTTTTGAGTGTGGGTGGTTTTCTCTTTCAAAACCATTTCAAATGTTGACCTCCTGAATGTTATCATACCAGTTTGGATTGGAAAACAGAAGGGTAGGTAAACATTTTTTAAAGCATGGTGGGGGGAGGCCATCTTTCTCTGCATTCATTATCTGCTAAGAAGAAGGAAATACCAAGAATTGATTTTTTTTTCTCCAAAAGACATCCTGGTCACATTGCCAAATTTAACTCTAAAAGTAAATTCTCCACTTTTATGACATATTGAAACTTTCCTTTCTCTCATCTCCAATGGCGAACTAAGCTGTTGAAGAAGCAGAGGTAGAGGTGGTTCCCTAGGGGTGGGATACAGATTTAGGCCTGGATCTTCCTTTACACAAACATAGACACTCTGGGTACCATTGCTGCAGAGACTACAATCTACAGGCTTAGATTTAATAAATGTTAAGAAAAAGTTTCCACAATACTTCAGATATTCCAGAGCTAACTACGTAAGCACTTCAGTAAGTCTTTCCTCATAAAATCCAGTGTGTGACCCAGACAGCCAATCCCCTTTCTTTAAGGCTGACATCATGTGACATGGAGCCTCTGAGTTTCTTCCGACCATCTTTTCAAATAAATAATACTTCTAGAAGCTCTCTGCACTATGGGACTCTAGCAACCAGTAGCCCTTCTTCCAATTATTCACCAGTTTCCTATCTAAAGGAGAGGGCTGGAACATAAACCAAGCAGATTTTGATGAGTGACAACAAGGAACGAATCTTTGAATCATATCTCTAGAGGAATAAAAGCCATCAGTTAGTCAGTGTGTTTCCCATGCCCTCGAAATTCTGCACATTATATTAATATATATCTCCACATGTCACCAGTGTGTCAGAGCTGGTCTTTGACCTTTACTGATCTTCGAATTGAAATCTCTGTTTCAATTTTCACCAGAAGCTAACTGAGGACCTGATAACACAGTAGACAGTACAGCATAGAGCCTTAGTCAAGTCCTGGGCTTGCTTTTTGTAATTTATGCAGCATGACTTCGCATAAAATATTGTACCCCATCACAAGCCTAATCCATAAAATGGATATCAAATTTTTATCCTGTAAATATTATTCTGAGGATCAAACCAGATATACGGCGTATTTATGTCCAGCTTTTCTACAGAGCTTGGCACACAGTTGCTCTCAATGAATCTCACGGTCACTTGAGTGTCTAGTGTCACATTTGAAAAGCATGTTGAATAAATGGATCAACAAAGAATCAGTTCAGGAGAATGGGGAAGTGTATGGTCCTATGAAAACATTTTAAAGAACTTGGGCGGGTATCAGCTAAAGAAAGGAGTAAGCACCTTCAATTTCTGTTTTCACCAACCACACTTTTAAAATGCACTGCATGCGGTGGGACAATTGAACAAAAGTCCAAAGACAGCTGAAAAGTGGCGAGCGTTTGGAGCACAGTCACTGCAGTAGAACAGTAGCATTTCAGGGTGTCAGAAATGTGCCCTGGCCTCCTCTCAGCCTCGGTTTCTAAGCAGAACTATGTATAGGCCCTGGAAAACTCTGACAAAACTCAGTGTGTGACCCAGATAACCTGTCCCCTTTCTTTTATGCTGACATCATATGACATAGAGCCCCTGGCTTGATTCTAACCATAGTATGGCCCATTCTACAACAAAAAATATAACAGTCACTGAAACATTAGCATACATATTATGCACCTTGACATGGGTTGGTTTGCTTACTCTCTACAATTCTACGAGGTAAACATCACCATGAGGAAATAACCACCATCATCAGCATAATTAATGAGCTACATGAAAGAAAATGGCTCGGCTCAGGTCACAGAGATAGTCAGAGGTGAGCAAGATATTAGAATCCAGACAAGCAAACTCCAGAGCTGCTAACTCCTATGCCATATGTCCCCCTATACCACCATCTCTGCCTGCCTCTCGTGGGCAACATTGTAGCAGTATTTGCATATTACATTATAGCTGAGTAAATTTTGCATATTAGTAGAAATATGACTGTACAATCCACAGAGGACATTCAATTTGTTAGGAGAAGCATGGTACCCTATAGGCAAATTCTATTTGAACACAAATTTGCCAATAGCTTATATGCCAACCTGAGGATGCAGGGCACAACACTGGCTATGTTCACAGGATTCTATCCCCAAAGGAAATGTGGCCTGTCGTGAAGTATTCAGTCACAATTCCTGGTTAGAGTGGAATGCCTCTAAGGGCCTCTCCCCACTTTCCAAATTTCCTGCCAGCAGGGCAGAAGACAACAACTGGGCAATTGTGAAGTATATACAGAGCTCCCTAAAGCCTCTTGGCAAAACTTTCAAAGTACTGGCAATGCCTCTCTCATGAGAAACTTTGCCTAAAATTAAATTGAGCATAGCAGTCAGTGAGAGAAAGGGCAGCAATTATCGGAGACGCTAAGCAACGTGGGACATCCTGTCTTCCTTTCAATTTATGTCCTGGGCCCAGGCCCGAGCACCTGTGCACCTGGAGGTCTCTCCAGTACTTTTACAGCCAAGTTGTTACCCTCAGGAACTGAATTCAGACGCTTCTTTATGACTGTGCATGAACACTTACAATTGTGTCCAACTCTGATTTGTTATCCTTGGGTTGATTATTTCTAGATGTCCTAACATTCAGGAGCAGTCGCCGTTATCCACGTTCTGACCCTGTACAATAGAAAGATTCATTACCTTCCAGCTAACTGAGATTACACAAAAGGGAATTGCAACTGTACGCCATCTTTCATCCAAATGAAATGTTAGTTCTGTCTGAGGATAGGTGGATTGGGTTGCCTATTTATTAAAATTCAGAAAATAGTCCAGGGACTTTGGACAACTCAACTTTGTTGCTCCACAGAATCACTTCTCTTGTGAAATGCCTCCCCTCTTAGCTGGAACAGCTCTGGCAAGCCATGGGGACGTTGCCAATGTCCTTAAGATGTGAAGGCAGAGAAAATGAAGGCAGCCATGTGAATGCTTTTAATTTTACCTTACACCTTGTATCTCTAATGCTGGCTCCACAGACTCATCCACCCCTCTTCCTCCTGTAACTTTGTTGACATTGTGGCCTGTGAAATGAAGAGTGTTCCCACCTGCAAAGGGAGAGACTCGGTACAATTACTGAATATGCAAGGAACAGAGCTCGCACTTATCCTTAAGCTTCAGCAATCCTCATGCTGCACGCAACACGCGGTGGATGGTCAAGAAGAATGACTCCACACTGTAGTCCCTCGGACAGCTCTGAGGTTGTGATAACAGCTAATCACTAAGTAAGGAAAGCCGGTTTCTGCGACTCAAGGTAACACAGTGCTCATAGTGGTCATTTTGATTTGGATGATTGAAATATCATAGTGGCTGCCATTCTTGCCTGCCCACAGTTCCTTCTCTTCACATAGACCACAGTGGTTTCATAAATCTGTGCCTTGTAGGCCACAATAATGAGTTGGGTTTTTCCCCCTTGTGAAATGAAAATCTACTGAATTCATTTAGTGAGGGAGGAATATCGTGTGATACAGATTTATATGTTTGAGAAAGTTTCAAAATGAGGACTGGAATATCAAGAAAGAGAGAGGTAGTGATGACACTGGAGAAGCAATCAGAGGCACTTATTTCAGTCAGAGAAGCAAAAACAACAACAATAACAAAAACAAAAAACAAAACAAAACAAAACAAAAAAACCAAACAGATGGAGTGAGTAAGCCTATGAATGCTGAAAACCTTTAGGTGTTTAGTTTTATTTTGTGTAGGAAGGCTGTGGAAAGTCTCACTGATGAGGTCACAAGAGAAAGCACAGCAAACAGAGGAGGGATGAATAGCATGAGCATTCAGAGATGGTATCTCTGAGGCAGGAGAATGCCAAGAGTGTGGGGAGAGCAGGGGCCTCCAGTGAATGAAGCAGAATGATATGGCAATGGCTTTAGTAGACATGGCTGTGAAAGAAGCTGAAAACGACATGAGACAGGGACTTGGCTCTCATGCTATGTCTTTTGGTTTTCATTGACATGTAAAACATTTGTATAAAGGATTAGGTGATTTGCTGACATCATAAGTGATTTGAGGAGAATAATCATAAGAAAATATTATCCTGCAGTATCTCAGAATTCATATGCTGAATGCCTAAGCCCCTATGACCACTGCTGATACTTTAATCTTGGATTTCCAGGTGGAAGAACTGTAAAAAATAATTTTGTGGGCCAAAAAAGATGGTGTTCAGTGAATAAAGATGCTTGCCTGGTGACCTGAGATTGATCCCTGGAACCCACAAAAAGGTGAAAAGAAGCAATTTCACAAAACTGTCTTCTGGCTTTCACATACACTGGAGAACATAATCATACACACATACACGTATACTCAGAAGCACATACAAATACACACACACACACAATATTTTTTGCTAGGAGCTGCCTTGTGAGGCCACAGAGGAGGACATTTCAGCCAGTTCTGAAGAGACCTGATAAACTACAGTGTGATGGAAGGGGAGGAGGACCTCCCTTATCAGTGGACTTAGAGAGGGGCAGAAAGGAGATGAGGGAGGAAGGGTGGGGTTGGAAGGAAATGAGGGAGGGGGATACAACTGGGATACAAAGTAAATAAATTGTAATTAATATTAAAAAATAAAAATTTAATAATAAAAAGAAAATAGTTTTTCTTAGTTTAGCCATCTCCTGCTGGGCATGGGGCTTGCCCTTTAGAGTGGTCTGTATCCCTAGTGAGACACCTTGAAGAAAACTAATTTTTGATTTGCAAGTGGTTATTAATTGGTGATAGCTTCTGTTTTAGGGATGGTGGTGTGTGTCCACTTCCCCTCTCAGCTTTAGGACTCCATCTGGTGCAGACCCATGCAAGCCCTGCACACTGCCACAGTCTCTATGACTTCACATGTACATTGCTTGTGCTTGTTTGGAAGTCCTTTCCTTGGTGTCCTCCATCCCCTCTGGCTCTTACACTCCTTCCACCTCCTCTTCTGCAGAGTTCCCTGGGCTCGGAGGGGAGGGAATTGATGAAGACTCCCCATTTAGGGCTGAGTATTCCAAAATCTCTTGCTCTATGCACACTGTCCAACGCTAGGTCTCTGAATTTGTTCCCTTCTGCTGTAGGAGGAAGCTCCTCTAATGATGGCCCAGCTAGAACTGTTATATTAATATAGCACAATGTCATTAGGAATCATTTTATTGCTCTATGCTTCTAGCAGAACAGTATTATTCAGTTTTCCCCTAGGTCCGTAGACTACCTAGTCTCAGGTTCTTGGCAGCACAAGTGGTGCTGAGTACGGGTTTACCTCATGGATCACCCTTAAATCGAATCACGTCTTGGTTGGTTACTTCCACAAACTTTGTGCCACTGTTACACCAGCATATCTTGCAGGCAAATCACAACTGTAGATTGAAGAGTTTGTAGATGTATTAATGTTTACCTTTCATCCTTTGGAAGCTTGCAGAATAACTTCTAATACCATGACCACTAGTCCAGAGAGGTGAAGGCTCTCTGAAGGCACCAGCTCTTCTTCTCCATGTTTAGTGAATTGTGTAGGTGTTGTCTTTAGCAATAGGGCCTTACTATTAGTTTGTAGAGAAAAAAAAAAAAACAATAGCCTGTAGCAATACCTTGGGTTGTTTGAGGGTTCCCACGAAGTCCCTTTGGCCAACAACTCAATTTTTTTAATTGATCTCTTTCATTTGAGTCATCTAGCCTATGGATTATTCATATGCAAACTATTTAAAATAGGAAAAAAATAATAGAAGGGGTTTTTTTCCTCCATAGCACACTAAAAAGAATTCTAATCATAAACATCCACCAATGTACATTGGTTTCAAATCTTATTTACTCACTGTAAACTGTAAAGGCTAGGCCCTGGGTCTTTCTAACTAACCACTCTGAACCCAGGTCCTAGTCCTGTACCTAGCAGGCCATGCATATACAATAAAACTTTGCTACATGAGTAATTTGTCATAACTGAAATTTCATTAAGACTTTATGTTACAGATATCTGTTTTTAAATGTTAAAACATATTGTTTTCCTCACTTTGCTTATGTTTGTTTCTATAGAGCCTTCTGTGAGTGATTCTGTAGCACTCTGTATTACCCCCTTTTCTTTCCTATATCCTCCCATTCCATAATCACCTTCTGCTCTAAATGACACTCCACACTACAACCTGAACACAAGAATGAATCCTACTCTGCTACTCCAAGAAATCCATAGATGCCTTAATGTTTCTGAATACTATGACATTTAAGTAGATCGAAATCCAAATGTACTTTGTTTCTGAGCTCTTTCTCTCTAGGCTACTTAGTAATCACATAGTAGAAGCCAGGTGTCCTCTGTTCAAAGTGTAACTTCTGTGTATTTTAGGCTGGGGCTTTAAGAGTTAGGTGTTCTTGGTAGGTTCTCCCTGGGTCACATTAACAAAATGATACGCAGCATGTGGCATGTACCGTGGAGGTATATTCTCTTACAGCTCTGGAACTGGAGGCCCAACAGCTAGGTGACAGAAGAACTGTTTTCTCTCAGGGTCTGCAAGGCCTCATGCAGGCTTCTGCCTGAGCTGATGGTAGTTTGATTTTAGTGTGTGGTCTTCTGTGGCTCACAGCATCACTCAGATCCCTGCATTCACACTCAGAGGTAGATTTTTCCAGTGAGTGTACATATCCTCTCTGGTCCCATTATCTTATGAAGACATCAGTAATGTTGGTTAGGGGTCCATTCTATTCCAGCACAACTTTATTTTGGCTGGATATACCTATAATGACTATGTCACAGTTACCTTCTATTGACGTAATAAAGAGCCCATGACCAAAAGCAAAAGGGTTCATTCGGTTTACACTGTGCACCACTGAGGGAAGCTAGTCTAGAGGGTCAAGGCAGAAACCTGAAGGCAGAAACTAAAGCAAAGCCACAGAGGCATACTACTTGCTGGTTCTTTCCCTAAGGCTTGTTCAGCTTGCTTTTATTTTGTACTACCGAGGACCACCTGCCCAGGGATAGCATCACCCCCTGTGAACTAGGCTTTCTTATATCAATCATTAATCAAAAGAATATCTCACAGACTTGCTTACTGGACAATTTGATGTGGGCATTTTTCCCGGTGGAAGTTCCTCTTCCCAGATAACCCTAACTTCTATGGAGTTAACAAGAACCTGATCAGGAGAAAGAGGTAGTTAGGGATTTACTGCATGAATTCTATTTTGACACAATTCATCCCACAGTGATTGTTAACCAGGGAATAAATAATAATGCCCTTCTGAAATGCCTTTTCCATCTTTCAGTCCTTAATTCTAAAGCTTTTGTTTTTGTGAAATGAAATAGTTTGTCCCACAGATATGTTAATATTTACCTAAATTCAACTTTACATAGATCTAGTTTACTCACATATGCTCCACAGGGTCAAATTTCATGATCACTGATGTCATAACCTGTCCCAGAAAAAAAGAAAAATGTGCTATGGTTTTCTGTAAGCATCATTAATAAACAATTCCATGTAGATCAGTAATAGAGTGCTCACTCAGGACATGCAAGGCTCCAGAATCAATTCCCCCAACACACACACACACACACACACAGGGTGCAGGTTGGAAGGTATCCTTCACTTCCCGGCATCGGTTATAATTTTTTCAGAGAGATGCTTCTCTAATCCCGTGAGCCCTCTCTGAGCTGAGGGTATTTTCCTGGTAGCAGAAGGAGCTCAGTTTCATCTTAATTGAGATGAAAGAGATTCTCACGAGGAATGTGGTACTAGAACGAGGAACACCATAGTAGCCTCCAACTTGGAGTGAAGCTTAGCAGAAAGCAAGAGCCCATTCTCCAACTGCCAGTCGGCTCCTTCTTCCAAGCAAGAAGTGAATTCTCCTGAGAACCTCCACATAAACACCAAACTTTTCAAAGCCTGAAGCAGAAACTAAAAGTACCTGGACTTCCTTTCCACACAACCATGAGATAGAAATAGGTGTTTAAGCCACTGTATGTGTGGTAGCATGTTACACAGTAATAGTAAGCTAATATTTGATTACACTGGGACAGAAATAGAATGGAGAAATAAGGAGAAACAGAGTAGAAAAAGACCTGGTCAGAGAAAAGTTGAAGGAAACAAAGAGATGCATAAGATGAAAGATGTACTCTTCACCATTTTCTCTAGCAATTTCTATATTTTCCCAGCTAATGTGTGCTGACAGTGAACTTCCATCAAGCACATAGTACTTTCTACAATGAAGATGAAATTATGACTCATCTTATTGAGGAAAAAGATGCATACAAGCAAATAAGGACGGGTGTGGGCATTTTTTTGTACACACAAGAGTAACAAATAAATAGAGTACAGAGACCAAAAGAAAAAATTTAAAAGGATGATGGAAGAAGGGGGAAAGGCGGAGACGAAAAGGAAAGAGTAGAAAAGGTGTAGAAACTGCAAAGGAAAAAGCATACTTTCTGCCAGACGCACACAGTCCCAGACTCAAGTCTGACTTGACGCTATGTATTACAGAGGAACACAGCACTACTGGACTTTTCTTGATGCTCTCCAGAGCAAGAGAGAAACTGCCATTTCCTTTCTAAGCTTGACTAGTCCCTGACTGCTTACACAGCCTTTCAAGCCATCAAAGGGAGCAAAAACTGCACAGACATGACATTTAAAAACTGCCTTCACCTCATGTAGGTATTCCTAAACCTAACAATTATTAAAACACAAAATCACATCTGTTTGAAAGAGGTGGGTAAGCCAATGGCAGTGTGAGACACTTCCAATAACAGCTAGAAGTGAAAATAAGTTTTATTAGGAAAACATCATGCAGTAAGGCAAAAATTTTTTTTTTAATTACTGGGACGGGGGATGTGTCTCAATTTTTTTTTCTTGGTGTATTCTTAGTGAGACTATGGCTACTTCATAGCATGTGGGAATATTTTATTCCATGTATGATTCCTGGTAACACAGACCAATAATAATACACTGGTATAACCATAGAGCAACTTGGTGTAGAATTTATAGTGAAAAGCATTCATAAAGTAGCTAGCCAATTCAAATCCAAGCACACTCAAAATCAAGGAACCTATGAGCCCAGACCTCCATGGTTTCTTTCACAGAACCTGTTTTCAACAAGCTATTGAATACTAAAATGAAGAATTCACGCTCAGGACAAAGATCGGCTATCCAACTTGGCTCTCAGCAGTAAAGAAGAAAACAGGTCTCCATCTAGCAACTTCTGCTCTGAGAATCTAAGGTAATACTTAATGCTGGTTCTTCGCTGGGATAAGCAACAGTATTTGTAAGACTTTCTTGACTCATTGGTGAAAGGAAATCTCTTCCCCAGACAGAGCCCAGAGACCTCTAATCAAAGTGTGCTTTCAGTAGCTCCTCTGACAGAGCTCAGGGAACTCTACACGATTATTGCCACTGTTTCCTACATCGATGACGATTGTATAATTGTCTGTTTTCTGTCTTGTGGCCTTGGGAGGACTATTAATGTGACGGCTGATGACTAGCCAAACCCCAGGATTGTAGAGTGGCCCACGGAGTTCTTTGCGCCAACCCCCAGGAGGAAAAGTACTGCATAATTACAAAATAACATATTTACACCAGGGGTCGCAGGCTCTGTCTGAAAAAGGGCCACAGAGTAAATGTTTTAAGCTTTGTGGGCCTAAATGCTTCAGTCTTTCTCTAAGCTACTCGACTCAGTTAGCTTGAAAGCCACCCCAGAAAGTGCATACATGAGTAAATATGATTGTGTTTTAATAAAACTTTATTTGTGGACAAAAATTTGGATGTCTTAAAATGTTTATATGTCAGCAAATATTATTTTTACTTATCTCTCTTTCAACCAGTTAAAAATGTAAAAACAGTTCTTAGTTTAGATGAATACAGAAGCAGAGAGTAGGGTGAACTGACACAGCTACCCACCCTGACTTAAACCCACTTTGAGTTCCCAGAATATATCAGTGATACCCATATACGCATAATTAAATCTGACCACGGTTATATCTAATGGGCACCAGTTACACATTATTAAATTTTGTAAATTATCAATCATTTGCCTTTTCTAATATACTATAATTTTATTTAATTCCTACCTTTTAAAGCTTCAGTCTATCACAAAAAATACTACATAGTACCAAAGACTCTGACTACTCCTCAGATACAAGTGTTTGACAATGAAATACCACATATGGTCATAAAATCCTGGTATTTGTTTTCCAGAAAAGGCAATTTATTTTTAAATGATTTCATGTTATTATTTGGCAGAGAACTCCTCTCAGAAATATTTATTTGGTCATGTGCAATAATGCAATTACATTTAACCAGTGGTCAACAAAGACGTCTCTTGCTCTTAGTCCCCTGTTATCAGTGATATTATTTTTTTT
>CM053765.1:23679521-23700712 GCA_028658305.1 Pachyuromys duprasi
CATATTTTTATGTATAGTATGATTTAAATATTAGCTTATATAGGAAAATGGTTGGACAAAACTCACCATAGGCTATTGATGTTACTTTTTGTATAAAGTGCAAGCGATTTATTATATGTATATATATATATTCATACATACATATGTATGCATCAATGTATGTATGTATTTGAGAAAAGGTTTTACATAGCACAGGCTGACCTTGAACTCCCTTCATAGTGTACGGTGACCTTGAACTTTTATTCCTCCTGTCTCTATCTTCTGGCTGTGTATATTTTCCCCCTCAGGACAAATTACAATTTAATTTTTTTACAGAAAAAATTTAGAAGCACTTTTTAAAATGTAGCAATATTCTTAGTTTTATTTACCCAAAATATTTAGCAGTTAGAACAGTGTTGGCACAGTGTCATCCGCAACCGTCTCAGCAGATTTCATCTGAGATATTTGTTTAACATTCTGGTTTCTGGATATCCTGTTATGCTCCTTGTATCGTAATGTCTTGATGAGAGACCAAGAACTTGTATTTTAAACAAACACTCTGGATTATTCTTCTGTAAACTAATATTTGAGGACAAGTATGTAAAAGGCTTTGTTCAGCTTAAACACAGAGATGGTGTTTTGTAGAGCAGAGAAAATAAAAAGCTGTAGTATCTGTGGTTCTATTCTTCCTGAGGGATGGTTTCAAATGCAAAGTTGTAGCAGCCAGAAAGGTTGCTAAAATAGAAAGACTTGAGACTGAGTAATTTATGAAGCTAAAAAAGAGTATTCAGAGGCATTATTCATGAAGCTCAAGAACACCATTCTGGCATCTTCTTGGCCTCTAATGAGGGTCTCATGCTTCAACTTATGATGGACAGTGAAAGGTGGTGGGGTACACTATAGCTCTCTGCTTTTCTAAAAACTAAGCTGATCCTATGAGAACTCATCAAGTCTCTAATGATGGAGGTAGGTAGGGCTTTTATGAGAGGACCTAGTAATCACATCCTCCCCCCTCCTTTTGATCGTAGTTGGTCAGGATCCTCTTATTTTACTATTATGTGGTAAGATATGGCCTTTTGAATAATCTAGATCTTCTAGCCTTAGCCCCTATCTTCTGACACTATTACATTAGCAACCAAATTTAGGTATAAGGTAATTTTTAAAGACAAATCATATCAAATCATGACAAAGATGAAGTCCGTTTTCACAATGTCTTAGCTAGGGTTATTATTGCTGTGATGAAACACCATGACCGAAGAAACTTGGAAAATAAAGTTATTTCACTCATAGTTCCATATAAACCGTTCATCACTAAAAGCAGTGAGGGCAGGAACTCACACAATGCAAGAACTCACACAGAGCAGGAACCTGTAGGCAGGAGCTGATGCATGGAATGGGTCCTGCTTACTGGCTTGCTCAACCTGCTTTCTTATAGAACCCAAGATCACCAGCCCAAGGGGACCACCACTCACAATAGGCTGGACCCTTCCCCATCAACCAGCAATTAAGAAAATGTCCAAAAAATGTCCTACAGGCTTGCTTACAGCCTGATCTTATTGAAATATTTTTTCTTCCTCTCAGATGACTTTGTGTCAAGTTGACATAAAAGTAGCCAGTACATATACTCAAGCCCCCTCTTCAAACATTCCCTAAGTTGCTTGTGAGTAGGAAGCAAATTCCCACTGCTCTGTTGACTTGCATCATAGAGTAGAAACTCTATAAAGACCAGCTTCTGTGAGAAGGCAATGCCTGTCGAAGTTCTCTGTTGTGTCTCTAGCACCTAACAACATGTCTGCAATATTACCTGTCAATATTTATTTAAGAATGAGATGTATGCTTACCTATGGTCTGCCAGGCACTTAGCAAACCATGGTGCTCTAAAATTACCTAAATTACCTAAAATCCACGTCTTGATCATTTCTCTCTCCCTAACACTGCAACTCCTTCCCCCATTACCTGATAATAAACCCAGATTTCTAAGAATCCAGACATATTTATTGTTAGGGAATTGTGGGGCCCTCTTATCTTTGAGATATACGGGGTATTGTTGGCACTTGAGCTCTTTAGTAGACCTGGTGTAGTACTTCAGAATATTTGAGTTCATTTCCTGAAAAGCAAAGATGACTGAACCCTTTATACCCAATAGCAATGGTTCTGCATTAAGAGAAGAGTGTTCCTGTCCTTTGGTGGGAATAAATGCTAAAGATACATACTATGAAGGTGCACTTATATGCCCTGTGAAGTTGATTCACCAACTAACTGGAAACTGTCTTATATTAGTTCCTCATTACTGCTATAACACGTTACCAGGCATTTTGCCACTCAGAACGACACCTGCAGGGTGGAAGTTGGACACCGATGTTACTGAATCCAGGTGTAGGCTGGCCATATTCCTTTTTAAAAACTTCTAGGGCATGATGGTTTTCCTTTCCTTTCAGTTTCTGGAGAGTGCCAGCCTTCCTTGGCTCATGCATTCTTCTGTTTTTTAAAGCCAACAGCATTGTACCTTTTCAACCCGTCCTGTAGTCACAGCTTCCTCTGACATTAATCCCGGCTGGGAAAAGTTCTCCTCTTCTAATACAATGTGATTAGATGGGGGTGTACCTGAATAATTCCAGATCTTCAGATGGTTGAATAGTTGCTGAGCTCAATCATATCTGCTAATTTCCCTTTGCCATGTAAAGCAATGTATTCTCTCCCTCTCCTCTCTGAATCATTATTCCACTTACTACAAGCCTTAGAGGATACCTGTATTTTATAGATGTCTGAGGCAGTGGTGAGAAGCATTAATGTTTCTTTGTCCATTACTGAGAATCTTTGTCCAGTGGCTAAAATTAGACAAATTGTTCACACTGTAAATGACAGAGATTTACAGAGAACATACTGACTGCATGGATAGGAGAAGGCCTGAAAGGTTTGGTCGTCAACATGATGTTTCATTTGGTTAAAGAAAGCTTCCTTCTTTGCATAAGAATCTGGGAGAAACAGCCTTTCTTTTATCAATTGCTGAGCTCTTTCTTCAGTCGTTTGCCACCCCTCATCTACTAGGGTCATTGAAGCATCAGTATCATTGAAGGTTAGTTGATGTGACTTGGGGTTTATGAGCAGTTAGATAGTACTGACTCTAGTCTTGAGATTTTTGAGTTAGATGTTAGAGCTAACTCACTTTCAGCTGCATCTGTTTGAACATAAGGCAAGACAAGATGTCAGACTTTAGTATTATTGAGGTGTATTAATGATGAACTAGATCCAAACACACAAGACTCCAGCAATTTAGCTAGAATTTAATTAGGACACGGCAAGGGGACCTGCTGATGCATTTGTTCACCATGTGCCAGTATCTGCAGAGGAACATTAATAATGTGAGAAGAGTGTGACCTATATTTGTCTGAGCATGCAAATAACAAAGTCCCTCTACCCAAACCCAAAAATTGTTGTAGCCTGTAGAGAATTTCACAGAAACTATTTTTATCCAGTATTTTCTCTGTATCTTGTGTAAATACCACACAGAGATTATGTGCAAGCAGGAATTAGTTAGCATTAAAACATGATGTACTTATCCAGTTTTCAACAGAGATAGCATTTTTCCAAATGGTATGCTGCCAAGGGCCCTCATGACTGCAGAGACTGCTAAGGCAGAAAGGGCATAGGTATTTAGAATACCCTTCTTCTTTTTTTTTTTTTTATAAAATATGGTGAGCATAGGAATGAATTCCGACATGCATGAGGGACATGCATGCAGGCATGTAATGTGTGTGTGTGTGTGTGTATGCGCATGTGTGCATGCATGTATAGCCACAGGGCAGTGAATTTCACTATGACTCACTGAGACTATTCCTCTATATACCTGAATATTTATGGAGGGACACCAGCTATTGGTGTGTCTATGTGCTGGCTAGTGGTACTGGTTAAGAGAATGGAATACATGAGTAATAATAATGGTTAGCACCTCTGTGCTCACCACTGTAAGTGTATTGAGTAATGTAACCTACGTAGTATAAAGATAACTAATTATTTACCATTAATTTGGAAGCCAGTAATTTATACTAGCTGGTGTTTGGTTAATTGAAATTTATCAGATTTCACCTCACATCCATTAGAATGGCTAAGATCAAAAATTCAAGGGATGATGCATGTTGGAGAGGATGTGGAGAAAGGGAACCCTTTCTCCATTGCTGGTGGGAATGTAAACTTGTACAACCTCTTTGGACATCAATCTGGTGCCTTCTCAGAAAATTAGGAATAATGATTCCTCAAGATTCAGCTACACCACTTGTAGGCATATACTCAAAAGATGTCCCACCATTCAATAAGGACATTTGCTCAACCATGTTCATAGCAGCTTTATTCATAATAGCCAGAATCTGGAAACAACCCAGATGCCTCTCAATGGAAGAATGGATACAGAAATTGTGGTACATTTACACAATGGAACACTACTCAGCAATCAAAAACAAGGAAATCATGAAATTTGCAGGCAAATGGTGGGAACTAGAAAAGATCATCCTGAGTGAGGTAATCCAGAAGCAGAAAGACACATATGATATATACTCACTTAGAAGTGGATATAAGACATATAATATAGGATAAACATACCAAAATCTATAGTCCTAAAGAGGCTAAACAACAAGAAGGACCCTAGGGAAGAGGCTGAAACCTCCCTCAGAAAGGCAAACAGGATAGACATTGGAACTAGGAGAAGACAAGGAACATGACAGGAGCCTTCCACAGGGGACCTCTCAAAGACTCTACCCACCAGGGTATCCAAGGAGATGCTGAGACTCATAGGCAAACTTTGGGCAGAGTGCCAGAATCCTTATGGAAGAAGTGGAAGATAGAAAGACCCAGAAAGGTCAGGAATTCCACAAAGAGAACAACAGACCCAAAAAACCTGGGCACAGGGGGCCCTACAGAGACTGATGCTCCAACTAAGGACCATGCATGGAGAGGACCTAGACCCCCTGTTCAAAGGAAGTCAATTGTCTACTCAGTTTCCATGTAGGTTCCCTAACTAGGGGTATAGAGGCTGTCTCTGACATGAACTCAGAGGCCAGCTCTTTGATCACCTCCCCCCTCGGGGGTGCAGCCTTACCAGGCCACCGAGGAAGATGATGCAGCCAGCCCTGATGAGACCTGTCAGAGTGAAGGGGAGGAGGTTTTCCCCTATCAGGAGACTAGGGAAAGGGAATAGGGGGAGAAGGGAGAGGGTGGGTGGGACTGGGAGGAGATGAGGAAGGGGGCTACAGTGGGGATGCAAAGTGAATAAATTATAATAAATAAATATATAAATGCAATGAAATTAAAAAAAGAAATTCATCATAGATGGTTTGACCTTAGGCTATGGTCCCATTTTTACAGCTTCTTCATCTATGTCCCTCTTAAGATGCGTGGACTACCTAAACTTAATGCTTGTAGGTGTTTTTGTAAAGATGCAGACTTCTAAGCATCATACAGATCTGTCAGCCAGTTACTGGTAGGGAGGCTTGGAAACTGGCCCTGACAAGCTTTGCTGCCTTCTTATCCAATCTACCTTCTCTTCCCACAATTCCATTCTCCATTTTGCTGTTTGCTCTTTTAACCTTCCTGTTTGTGTGGGTAGGTTCAGAATTATGTGTTCTAACTTTAGGAGCGAAGGCTCTAAACACAATATTAGCCTCTGTTTCAGAGGCAACTTGGTGCTAACAGCTGCTGAAGTACTTTGATTTTATATCATGCCATCCGTGAATCCTTTATTATGGAATTCTGAATGTTCTAGGAGAGTGTTATGGCCACTTGTAATTGGTATAACTATTGATATAATTATATTTACAGCTGTAGCAATCTGGCAGAAAAGCATATCATTTTTATTCTTTATAGAAATCTCATTTGCTGCTTTTTTGTGTTAATTTGTGTTATGATTTCATCCTCCCTCCAGTACTGACGTACAAGGGGAACACAGTCTTAAAAAGGGGGATCAATTCTAAGGCTCTCATATGCATCCTTAACTTCTCATAGCATCCCACAGATAATATGATGCCAGTACATCCATATTTAAAAACTAATGTACTTCTATTACTTTGTCCGTTTTGTTGCCATACATTTTGCTTCTAAATATTTTAATAAGCCCACTCTCTATATATAGCTATCATAAATATCTTCCAGAGAGACTTAATAAATGAAAAGTGTTTTAATGCTCTTATATTAATCATTTTTCATTACTCTTGATGTGTTTTGCATAGATACCAATTTCTATAAGTTATTGTTGACCTTTTGCCTGAGCAGCTTCTGGTGATAAATACTTTTCACTATTTTTTGTTTAGTGGGAGTTTAATCTATGTTAATTGTGTGTGTGTGTTTCATGCACGTGTGTGCCTGTGCACATGGACTGGAGGCCAGAGGAAGATGTTGAATGTCTCCTCTACCTTTCTCCTTTTTATTACCTTGACATGTATTCTCTGACTGAACTAGAAGCTCACCATTTCAACAGGGCTGATTGGCTAGCAAGCTCTCAGATGCTTCTTGTCTTGGTCCCCTAGTGTTGCTGTTATAGGAACACACAGGCAGGCTCAGCTAGGGATTAGAACTCAGGTCTTCAGGTGATCTTACTCACTGAGCCATTTCCCCAGTCACTATTTAATTTTTTGATAAATCGGTGTTTTCCTAGGCACACGACTTTGTGCTTTTATTTAAGTGATTTGAGGGTGCCTTCACAGCCTTCTTGCTCACATTCGATGGCACTTGTTGATCATTGAACGGCTTTTTAAAAGTTTTCCTGTTATTACTAATTCTCTGAAGTTTGAACATTACAGGTTTGAAAAGTGTGTTGAACTTCATTCTGTTGCTTATTGTTTTCATTAAATATAAAATAAATTTTGGCCATTTTCAAAGTGTCACCTCTCCTTCAGGATGTGAGATCATGTGACACTGTTCTACAGGTCATTTGTGCTCTACTCAAATATTACAAGTCCTTTCCTCTGCCCACACTTTATTCACACTTATCTGCTATTCTTCACCATACTGATTCCTGGAAACTCCCCAGGCAGAAGCTGGCCCTGTGATTCTCTTTTCAGCACCGCCAGTTTTCAACCATTCATACACGGTCTTTTCTGTTTATTTAAAGTAGAGAGATCAGGTCTGGCCTGGACATCCCTTAAGGATAGTATCTTTTAAACATTTAGGTCACTGTGTATATTATGTAATTTTCACCACAATCCTTCTATTCTCACACATTAGCAAACATAGGCCTAGACAGAAAAATTAAACCAGGTTGAGCAATGACATGACACAGCAGTCAAGGCATGGGGAAGAGCAGAAAACTGGATTCAAATGCTTTTCCACTGATGCACTCATGACCTCTGTGCACTTCTATTTCAACATCTATAATATGATTACTATATAATTCATGTGGCTGTTCTGTAAACCACAAGGTAGTAACTGCCAGGTGCACAGACAGTGTGTAGCAAGCACTTCATTCTCAGCATCTGTCAGTATTATTCCCAAAGTCACATGCTTGTGGCGGTGAAGGCCAAGCAAGGTTTTCTAGCTCTAAGTTCACCTTTTCTGGGCTTCTAAGAATCAAGCTACAAAAAACCTTAGCATCTGAAAACAAGTGGAAAGTCTTTATAGTCTTTCAATGTGAATGCATTAATTAAGAATCTAGAATATTAAAAATAAAATCATAATGCTATAAGCCAATGCAGTGATCCCAAATCAGTTTAAGAGCAGGGACTTGGGCCTTAGAAGGTCACCTGATTGGTGAGGCTTCAGCTCATAGGTCCAGATATCTCTGCTACCTTGCAAAGGCCAATCTTTAGCAACTTTGGCAAGCAATTAGTGGTAAATACCTTAAATACATTGTTTCTCCTTTATATCCAAAATCACTGTTTTACCTTATGCTTATCCTATACAGATCAAATCAAATTCAACTCATAGCCCATGTAACTATTAGAGAGGACACTCTTGACTGAATCATGATGCTTAGGAAAGCTGAACTATTTATCTGTAATTTCCATTCAGTGTGTGTGTGTGGACAAACATGTGAACGTGTGATTCACATGCAGGATCCAGAGGAAAGCATTAGTGTCTTTCTCTAATGTTGTCCACCTTACTGACTTGAGATAGGGCTTCTCACTAAAATGGAAGCTCAACATTTTGGCTTGACTTCACTGGCCTCCCTCCTGGGATTCACTTGTGTCCTAACCATGTTACAGTTACAGGTTTGTTTGGGCTTGGCTTTTCACATGGGTGATCAAGATTTGAACTTAGGTCCTCATATTTGGATAGCAAGCTCTCTTACCCCCTGAGCCTTCTTTCAAGCTCTGCTGTATGGATATCTGGTGAAATAGTCATCTTTTTTCAGGTTGTCACATTTCTTAGAAAATTAAACAACACAGTGGGAAAAAAGACATTGGCTTTTCTTTACAAAGAAAACTAAGAGAAAGACAGAGTCAAATTTTATCTTACATTTCTTAAGATGATTTGGTATATTCAATGTTGAAACCTGTGTAGAAGCATCCAGTACTGAGTGAAGAAAGCCAGTGAAGGATTATAAGAATCCACCCTCACCCTTCATTTCTTTCTTAAATGAGTATCTGTTCTTTTCTTACCAATGTGACCTTTTTATTCTCAGAATTTCTGTTGATGTGACTTCCCCATCAAAAGGATAATGCTTTTGAGTCCATTCTGTTTCTCTTATAATCTAGGGTCACTTCAGGTCTTTAAGGGTTTAATTTTCTTTTAATTTCTTCATTTCTTTTGTGTCTCTGTCATTTCCCTTTGTGATTCCATCTGGATGGAATTTCTTCCCTTTAATTATAAGACACCAATGTTCTTCCCATCTTGATTCCCCAAGAGATGAGGAGCAGCTGGTTCTTCCAAGAGGTAGGGAGGCCCTGGGAAGGCCTTCCCCCTCCCCAGTGCTGAGAAGCCACGTCAGGAATGCTCCCTGTTTAAATGTGAGTGGTACTGTTTGTTTATCTGTGCTTGCAGGCCTGACCTTAGCTAAAGTGAAACCTGATGAAAGAGAGGCCAGACTCACATCCTATCCACTCATTTTTGTTTTTTTGGCCCACTTAGTACATTTCCCCAACTCTCTGGCATTTCATTTGAAAATTAATTTGGAGCAAGTTTTCTTTTGCATATCTAAAAACAAATGCATCAGAGGCTCTCGGAGGATTTTGCAAACACAGCTTTTCCAAATGGTTAACTTGGTGCTACAAGAGCAGAAATGCTGAGGTTTTATAACCATTTTCCTTCTGGAATGGTGGAACTTATGGGTATTTTAAAATAACCTTAAATCAAAGATGTATTTCAAGCGGACAATCCTTTGGGACTAACACAGTTACTGTATAGGCTTGAATCACTAATGTTCTCATTGGATACTTTTAATTCCCTGGTGACCAAACCCAAATGAAGTAACACTCCAGATGCTAGCCTGTGCTTGTGCAGATAGGGGCAGCAAGATCCAAGTGAAATGTCAAGTTGTATTATGTCACCCTCCTTGATCCTGAGAACCTTAGATACTGTGGTCATCTTGCCTTTCTCACTGATGAGTTTCTTCAAACACTTGAAGTAGAAACATTTAAATGGTAAATAGTAGATAGATTCATGAAGCCGTGATTAAATTTATTGTGTTTATTGTCTTTTTATGGCTTCCTATAGGTCACATGTTGGGTTAGTAATTGGGAATAGATAAACCCTCTTCCCTCAAAAAAAATCTGTGTAGTTGTAGGTTTCAATTGGATTTAGAAAGTTGTCATATTCATTTGAAGTAGAGAAATATGTGTCAGTTCCCTTGTTGATATTTTATGTGTAGCTTTATAGAGTGTCTACAGCAACTATTTGTAATGAAATTAGGACATATGTGTGGATATTAGATAAACACACACACATACACACTGGTGTCTTCCTTAAGACCCACTGTGGAGTCTTGCTTAAGACCCACTGAAAGCAAATTTGTGAGGATGAGCATCTCTAGGAATTGATCTTTTGTCTTTTATCATTGCTTATCTGTGCATGAGTGTGCAGACGCCATGTAGTATGTTTAAAGGTCAGAGGAAAACTTGGAAGTTTTTATTTCCACTATGTAGGTTTCATCAGCCTTGGCAACATGCACCTTTATTCACTGAGCCATCCTGCTTGCCCTGTGCTTCATCTGTAGTTCTTTAAGTTATTTTGGTAAGTATCCAGGGTTGAGAGGCATAGTATTTATAAGAAATTTTCAACGTTTATTTTAGCAGCTTCAATATTCTATTCATAGTTACAGAATTATCAGAATAATCCAATTAATTGTCCAGAAACCACTCTCAACTGTTCCTGTTGATTTTAAGATAGAACTCATGTTTGTGCTAATCTGTCTTTGAAGATCTCTTTTATGCTTATTTTCTTTCCTTTTTTCCTTTTACTCTCCCTACCCTTTTTTTTCTCAGACTGTTTCTTGTCATCTTTTTGTTTTCTTTATCCTTTACATCATATTCTAGGAAATGAAGGAAAGAGTACACAGGTCTCACTAAGTTCTTGCCAACAGTGATGAACCTATTCTTCTTGGAGATATTTCCACTTGGAGAAGTTTTCACACTCACTGAGCTGACAAGCCTTGTTTTGGTATCCGTGGACTAATGGAAATATTTATATCTTTTTGAAATGTGTCATTTTAAAGAATGTCCTGGGATTTGCTAGAGAATATGAAAACCTGCTGTCCCTGTTTCTATTTCCAGACCCAGACACGACCCCGGTGCATAGAAGCATCTGCTTTTAATTTTATCTCATCTTGAACTTCAGGTCCATCTTTGGGAAGTAGGGTCCAGAGTAGCTCCATAAACAACAAATGTGAGATGGAGGTAATTAGCACAGTGGCTCTGGTTAAGAACGACAGGGTTTACAAAATGTTCTTCCTGGAATATTGAGAACCTGATTAACACCTCCAGGCTTGGAGTATTTGAAGGCTTCCCATCTGCCTTTGTCACCTGTCCTGGTGCATCTAGCAACTTACGTACTGCCCAAGCAATGATGCTTTATTTACCTGCTTTCTCTTCGGACTCACTTTTTCTCTAGGTAAAGCATGAAGGGGGGAGGGGAGAGCTATGTGGAGATACATTTTGCAAAAGGAGAAAATATCTTAATAATTGATATAGTATGATAAGAAGTTTGAGTCTACCAAACTAAAAAGGACTTAGTTTTAAATTCAGGCCTCACATGAAATTTTATAGAATTAAATTAAAATTTTAGAGCGGAGTTTGGGGTAAGACATAATAGTTTCCAGTTGGTGCCTAGTCCCAGCTCCAGGATGCAGTCACTAGTAGCTGCTGGGTTTTGTCTCTATTATCTCCTCCCTTAGACTCCAGGTGCTAAAAATAGTGACAGGAAGGGAGATTGACAGGGTGCAGAGACATGGGCTGGCTACTCTGTGGTCAGAGGGATGGCCAGAACAGGACAGGCTGTGCTGGCAGAGAGACTGTGGCATGAGAGTTGGAAGCTGCAATCCTATACCAGCCCCCTGGAGCCCTTCCATTGCCCCAGGTAGTGACAAGGAAAGGGACAGGTGTACTGCTGATCTTGGCACAGCCTCCCCATGACAGAGATAAACAGCTAGACAGTCTATCAGAACCAGAACCCTCAATCACAGAAAGCAGTACATATGGAATGAGTGAAACCCCAAATACCAGAAAGGAAGGTGTATCAGGAAGGCATGGGCCAGGACTCTCTGACAGGGATTTCTGCAGGGTGTGAAGTCCCCACAGAGAAAGGACACAACTGTACTTGTTTGGGTTTCTGAGAGGAGCAGCCCTCTCCCTACCTTCTGAGATTGCCACAAAAGACAGTGGAGAAGGAGGAGGTGAGAGGGAGAAACACATTCTTCTCAAGTAGGAAGAAATAATAACTGAGATTATAATACCATGCACTTGATATTTAAAATTTCATTAACTTCATTTACACTTTTTATGCCTAAATTGTTTTCACTTGTACCTCACTTGAACAGGATCTTGTAACTTTTTCTGTCTATATACCTATTTTATGTTTCTATTGCTCCTTATATCTCTAACTCACATGCTCTCTCTCTTATTCATGCTTTATTGCCCTTTCCCCCTTTCCCAGTCCTGCCTTATTTTACTGTACAATTATTACTACACTTAACACCACATAATTATAGGTTATCTTTCCCTCAATCATTGCTAGTGAACCATAATCTCTGTACCTTACTGCGGGCATACATGAAGTCCATGGGTTTTTGTGGGGACCAGGAACTAAGGAGAAAGGGGGTGAATGGCAACAGAGCACATATAGAATCCCGGGAATCAGACTCTGGAGACCAGACACCAAGGTGCAGATATAACTTAAGTGTCTAGTGTAACAGTCTTTAAATGATTAAAAGGCCAATCAGACCATCCCATGCTAGCCTCAAGCACCAGTAACAATCAATCAGGTTGGTGCAACTTTAAAGAAATGTGGGAGGTGTGTGTGCGTGGGGGAAAGGTCACCTTGGAGACTTCTGTAAAGAAGGGGGAAGCAATCATATCCTAGCCTTATATCCATTTTGAGACTTGACTAGAGTGCTAGGAGTCCCTTCTAGATCAACACAGTGTGCAGTGGATTAGGACTGTTTGAGGAGTCATAGGAGTCGCTGATGGTTTCACTTGCCATTCCCTATGGGAAAGGCTGACCTCAACATTCCCCACAGGTTTTAGAAAAAATTTTTCTGTCAAATCATTTTACCTATTACAGTAGTCAGCTTCTCCATTAAATAGAAGTGGGAGGCATAAGTCCAAGTGGCTACAACTCATCAGAACTCATGTCAGATAAAGCAAACAACTGAAAAAAGGGAACAAGAAAACATAAACACTGGTACAATACTTCCATCCCATCATGGGCACAAAACACAAGAAGAAAACACAAAAATTGTAAAAACAAATCACTTGGGGGTGAAACAAATTTACAACTTCTTAGTACCAGGTTACCCAGTGAGCTAATAACATTGCTAGAAAAGGATTACAGAGTCTAACTACAGAGTCAATGGTCTTTTAGAAGACTCAAATAAACAGGTGAACAAAATTTTAAAAAATGGATTAATCAACCAGACCAAAAAAAAAAGATAACAAACTGGATGAAATTGCCATCATTAGAGGAGAAAACCAAATATCTAGAGGAAAAACTCAGCAATGAACTTGAGACTGAAAATGAACTAAATACTCCAAAGAAGAACAACAAGAAGAAGAAGGACGAAAAGGAGGAGGAGGAGGAGGAGAAGAAGGAGAAGGAGAAGGAGAAGAAGAAGAAGAAGAAGAAGAAGAAGAAGAAGAAGAAGAAGAAGAAGAAGAAGAACCTAACAGAAATACTGGGCAGGACAGAATCACATGATCAAATAAAATCACATCAGAAAGCAACATCACTAATAAGTCCAAGTACAGAAATGAATTTTCAGGGTCCAAGATAAGGCTAAGATATTAACACATTAAAACATATATGTAAAAGAAAAGGACTAATGACCCTGAGCAAAACCTCGAAAGACTCTGCTATATGCTAGTGACTAACCCTGAGAACCCCTGGAGCTGAGGTGAAATCTGAAGGTTCGGGCAATTTATTCCAAGGAGCCATAGTAGAAAGTTCCCCAGATTAAAAAAAAAGTAGACACTGAAACACAAGAAACATTTAGAACCCCGAGTAGACATAAGCAGAACAGAGACTGTTCCTGATGCCCAGTACTCAGAAATAAAAAGCAAAAAATGATACCAAAAATTGTAATAGAAAAAAAAACCATCTCAGCCACACATTGTAATAATATCACCTCTCTCATCAGCAACATTAAAAGCCAAGAAAACAAAAAATGATATATCTTATGGCCCGAAAAGAACTGCCAGCAAAAGAAAGTTATCCTATAAATTTTCATGAGAAATAAAGATATAATAAAAACAAACACAAATTAAGACAAATTATAAGAAGCACACACCACTGTAAGAAGATACTTATATGAATACTATGCACAGAGGAAAAAGAAACATAACCTCATCCGTGAGAGCACAAAAGCAAAATATATTTCATGAGCGGAGTAAGCAAAGGGGGAGCTGGTAAGCAATTCATCATGTCCTTCACTGTAAACCAGGACACCCTCAATACTTACCGGGACAAAGAACAGAAGTAGTGATAATTGTACCAACAAGAACAATAACCAACAAAACCATAGGAAATAACAAACTCCTTCCAACAAAAATTTAAATGCAAATAACCTCAATTTTCCATTAAAAAAAAAAAACCACGGAAAAGGGGCTGAGTTGATTTAAATGCAAATGTCAACTATTCCTTGTAACTGACAACAGCAACATTACTCAAGTAAAGATATCTACAGACTGAGATTCAAAGACTGATAGTCCACCTGTCAAGTGAATTGAAGTTGAGAACAAGCTGGCACAGCTGACTTGAGAACTGATAACACAGACTTCAAAGCACTAGCCAGAAAAGAGACAGGGAGCTACTGGGTATTAATAAAAGGAGCCATTTTAGAAGGTACAAAATCAACCCTACATTGTGGAAAATGAGGGAACCAGGCATAGGTGGGGAAGAGGCATGGAAGAGAGAAATAAATGACTCAAAGTATGATGATACATGTGTATGAAGATGCCGTGCTGAAACCCACTTCATTGTGTGCTAACCCTCCTCAAATTAATATTGAAAAAAACTAAAATGCATAAGACATTAGCCAGATAGGTGTTGGTAGAATGATGTGGAAGCTTATAATAAGTAGCCGACTCTAACCATTTAGGAAGTCATCTAAACTAAAAATCAGCAAAGTAATTTGAGACCTAAGCCATACCACAGAGTAAATCTATTTAATGGATATCTGCAGAATACTCCATCCAGCAGATACAGAATACATATTATTCTTGGCAGCCCACAAAACCTAAATAATCCCATTATGGGCCACAGAGCAAGTTTTAACAAATATAAAAGAACAGATTATTCATTGTATTGGCTTTAGTGGGATGACTAGAAATCTAAAGAAAGTGGAACCACAAGCGCTACACAAACACTGGGAGACTGATCGATGCACTATTGAATGGGGCACTGAAGAAGAAGGAAGGGTTTAAAAAAATTCCTATCATCAAATGAAAACAGTAACATAACTTAGCAGGGCTTCTGGCACACAGCTCAGGCTTTAAGAGGGATCTTTATAGCTGTTAGTGCTTATAGTTAAAAAGAAAGATAAAAAAAAAACCACTAAAGAGTCAACTTAAGCTTCTAAAAAAAAAAAAAAAACAAGTCAAACCCAAATGCGGTAGATGGTAAGAAGTAACAACAATTAGGGTAGAAATTAATGAAAGAAAAACCAAAAGTGTGTATAGAATCATCCAAATACAGAATTGGTTCTCTGAAATAATAAGCAAGATCCACAAACCCCAGCCAAATTAACCAATAAAAAGAGAGGAAAGCCCTACATTAATACAATTGTAAAAGTAGGCACTAGAGCACATTCCAGTGTAACACAGAGAATTATTTGGGGATATTTTGAAAGATCATATTGCAGAACAATAAAAATATAGAAAAATAGATACATTTCTAAAAAGATAGAAAATACAGAAGAAATGGATACGTCCCAAAACACATAAGGCCTACCAAAATTAAATTAAGAAGATATAAATAAGGATATTCATAATGAACAATAAGGTTGAAGCAGTAATTAAATTTCCCCACAAAGCAGAGTTCAGGCCTGGACAGGTCCACTCAAACTTCTATCAGACATTTAAAGAATAGCTAACACCAATATTTGTCAAATAGTACCTTACTTTTGAGACAGAGACCTTCATTGAACTTGGGGTTTACCAGCTGGCTACATTGACTGGCCAGGTAGTCCGTAAGACCCTCCTATCTTCATTCCTGTGATACCGGGTTTGCAGACATAGATCACCATGCTTAGCTTTTGTTATAGGTTCTAGAAATCTTAATTAGGGTCTTGCATGTTTGTGCAGCAAGAGCTTGATCAATTAAGCCATCTCTTCCAGTCTCTTCTTGGTGTGTTCTCAAATTCAGTTTGCAAGTATTATACTCAAACCTTGTGCATCTGTGTATATCAGAGAAATTAATGTATATCTTGCTTTTTAGTTGTGTCCTTATAGGGTTTTTGTTATGAGGGTAATGCTGACCTAACAGAATAAGTTCAGTAGTGTTCCTTCCTTGACAAGTATTGTTGAGGTCATGGAACCTAAAGGAGAACTTACTACTACCACGTTCTGAAACCAGTATAATGTCTAGCTTCATTCTTTTTTTTTCTTGCATTTTATTAATTTAATTTATTTTTATTAATTACAATTTATTCATTTTGTATCCCAGCTGTAGCTGCCTCCCTCATCCACTCCCAATCCCACACTTTCTCCCTCTTGTCCTCCCATACACCTCCCCCAGTCCACTGCTAGGGGAGGTCCTCCTCTCCTTCCATCTGACCTAGCCTATCAGTTCACATCAGGGCTGGCTGCATTGTCTTCCTCTGTGGCCTGGTAAAGCTGCTCCCTCTTCAGGGGGAGGTGATCAAAGAGCCAGCCACTGAGTTCATGTCAGAGACAGTCCCTGGTTCCCCTCACTAGGGAACCTACTTAGAGACTGATCTGCAGTGGGCTACATCTGTGCAGGGGTTCTAGGTTATCTCCATGCATGGTCCTTGGTTGGAGTATCAGTTTCAGAAAAGACTCCTGTGCCAAGAATTTTTGGTTCTATTCCTCTCCTTGTGGAGCTCCTGTCCCCTCCAGGTCTTTCATCACCCCCTCTTTCATAAGATTCACTGTACTCTGCCCAAAGTTTGGCTATGAGTCTCAGCATCTGCTTTAATACTCTGCTGGTTAGAGTCTTTCAGAGGCCCTTGGTGGTAGGTTCCTGTCAGATCCAGGTATATGCCACTCCTAGGCACATATTCAAAACATGCTCAAATATACAACAAGGACACTTGCTCAACCATGTTCATAGCAGCTTTATTCATAATAGCCAGAATCTGGAAACAATCCAGATGCCCCTCAACGGAAGAATGGATACAGAAATTGTGGTACATTTACACAATGGAATACTACTCAGCAATCAAAAACAAGGAAATCATGAAATTTGCAGGCAAATGGTGGGAACTAGAAAAGCTCATCCTGAGTAAGGTATCCCAAAAGCAGAGAGCCACACATGGTATATACTCACTTATAAGTGGATATAAGACATATAATATAGGATAAACATACTAAAATCTATACACCTAAGCTAAGCAAGAAGGAGGACCCTGGGTAAAATGATCAATCCCCACTCAGAAAGGCAAACAGGGTAGACATTGGAAGTGGGAGAATACAGGGAACAGGACAGGAATCTGACTTCATTATTATATCCACATATCACTATAGCTCTTATTACCCATCAACAAAGCTTCATTTTGCAATGGAGACTACCACAGAAAGGCACAACTTGTCAAAATGCAGAGAACAACAGCCCATAAGGTATCCAGCCCCAGTTTATAAATCCACCACACAACCCCTCCACCTAGGCTAAGGCTTATGAAGCATTGTCTGTAAGGGACAAACGACCAGGATAACTGCTGCAAGACTGTATCTTCTGGATAGGATAGGAAAGCTGAATCCCCCAGGGAAATCTTAACCATAGGGTAGCCTAAAAAAATCCTAGATTGTGTGTCTGTGTGTGTGTGTTGTTTGCATAGGTTATAAACTGGAAAGGGACCATTATAAAAAAGAATTGCAGGGGGAACTGGAATACATGTGACAGGGTGCAGAAGTGAGGCTACTAGACAGTAGGAAAACAACTAGCAAAAAGTTCAGGGGAAAAGAGGTGGATTACGGGGGAGGAAAGGTGGTGTGAAAATTCCATAATGAAACCTATCATTTTTTAATACCAATTTTAAAAACTAAGAACAACAACAACAGCACAAAAAATCCTGAAGTGCTGTTTAGTTACAATTGACTAGTGATTAATTTACACAACAATGTAAATTTAGGATTTTTAAATTCTGCTAAAAGTAGGTTGAACAGAACTCTTTAGTTTCAAACAATAACCAAATTTATTAAAAAAATAAATTAGAAAAGGCCAGTTCTAGACCAAGGGAGATAACTGACTGTTCTTAATCAAAGACAACAGTTTTTCACACAGTCTTTTTGGCAACTATCCTTGACACCTCTATGATAGGTATCAAAAAATGAAAATACTTTTTTAAGTAATTTATTTATTTTTATAGTAATCACAGGTTATGTACTTTGTATCCCAGCTGTAGCCCCCTCCCTCATTCCCTCCCACTCTCCCATTCCTTCCTCATCTTCTCCCTGCCCCCCTCCAAGTCCACTAATAGGGGAGGACTTCCCCCTCCTCCCTTCCATCTGAGCCTAGCTTATCATGTCCTCTTCTGGGATCTAGCTAGGCTGCTCCTCCCTCCAGGGTGGGGTGGGGGGAGGGTTGAAGAGTCAGCCATTGAGTTCATGACAGAAATATCCCCTGTTCCCCTTACTAGGGTACCCAGTTGGATACTGAGCTACCATGGGCCACATCCAAGCAGGGGTTCTAGGATATATCCATACTTGGTCCTTGGTTGAAGAAACAGGCTCATAAAAGACCCCTTGCCTGATCTATTTGGTCTTTGTGGAGCTGTTGTCCTCTCCAAATCTTACTAATTCCCCCTTTTTTTTTTCATATGATTCCCTGCACTCTGCCGAAGGCTTGGTTGTGAGTCTTAATATCTGCTTTGATACATTGCTAGGTAGAGTCTTTCAGAGGCCTTCTGTGGTAGGCTCCTGTCCTATTGCTTGTTTTCTCCCACATTCAATGTCCATCCTGTTTGTCCATCTAAGTGAGGATTGACCATCCCACCCTGGGTCCTCTTTCTTGCTTATCTTCCCTAGGTGTATAGATTTCAGCATGTCTATCCTATCTTATAGGTCTATATAAGTGAGTATATACCAAGTGTTTCTTTCTGCTTTTGGGATACCTCACTCAAGATGATCGTTTCCAGATCCCGCCATTTACCTGCGAATTTCATGATTTCTTCATTTTTGATTGCGGAGTAGTATTGCATTGTGTAAAAGTAGCATAATTTCTGTATCCATTCCTCGACTGAGTTGTTTCCAGGTTCTGGATATTATGAATAAAGCTGCTACGAACGTGAAATTGAAGAAGATAGCAGAAGATGGAAAGACTGCCTGTGATCATGGATTGGTAGGATTAACATAGTGAAAATGGCCATTCTGTCAAAAGCAATCTAGAGATTCAATGCAATTCCCATCAAAATACCTACACAATTCTTCACAGATCTTGAAAGAAAAATTCTCAACTTCATATGGAGAAACAAAAAACCCAGAATTTCCAAAACGATCCTGTACAACAACAGATCATCTGGAGGTATCTCCATCCCTGACCTCAAGCTGTACTACAGAGCAATAGTAACAAAAACTACATGGTATTGGCATAGAAACAGAATAGTGGATCAATGGAACCGATTAGAAGACCCAGAAATAAATCCACACACCTATGGAAACTTGATTTTTGATAAAGAAGTCAAATCCATCCAATGGAAAAAAAAGACAGCATCTTCAACAAATGGTTCTGGTCCAACTGGATATCTGTATGTAGAAAAATGAAAATAGATCCATATTTATCACCCTGCACAAAACTAAAGTCCAAGGGTATCAAAGACCTCAACATAAAACCAGGCACACTAAACCGGTTAGAAGAAAAAGTGGGGAAGACCCTAGAACTCATTGGCACAGGAGACTACTTCCTGAACAGAACAGCAACAGCACAAGCTCTAAGAGCAACAATAAATAAATGGGACCTCATGAAAATACTTTCTTATAGAAACATTTAGTGTAGAATTGATGCTTAACAAGTCCTTCATAAATGGTGATGGTAGAAATGATTAGAAGTTTCAGTGCAGTGATTTGGAGTCAGAAATGTACTTCTTTCTTTGAGGTTGTGTGTGACCCAAGTCAGTGACAACATACTGAATTTCTATTGCTGTTTCTCTAAGTTCAGGTTCATAGATTCACCATCACAGGGTCTTGTAAGAAATCATTCAATTGCTACTTGAGAAAGTAGTTTGTGAGTTATAGGTTATTTTTGATAAGTAATCAAAGAAATATATAAGTTTTGTTAACATAATTAAAGTTTGGGTAGAAAGTCTCCAAATAGAAATTAATAAGAGTGACGTCACAGGTGCTATTGCTGTTTTTGAATGTGGAAACTCTGGCTTAAAGCAAAGTGATTGACTGAGAGCAAGGATCATGAGTCACCAGTATTTACATTTCAATTTCCAGAAAGATTTTCTATGTGTTGGTATTCACTGCATGTTTGAGAGGACTTATAGATGACTGACAGGTAAGAGGTGTTCCAGACAAGATCTAGAAATGGAGCTAGAGGTGTTCCATATAAGATTCAAAAGCATGTAAAAATATTCTATTTAGCACAGTTCAGTAGAGTTTTAAAGGACAACCAAAACCCTGACTTTTGCTAAACGTTTTGGCAAGACACATAGCATTTTATCCCATTTTCCAGAGAGACAGAAAATGCCATGGAACGAGGCTACAGGAACAAGGCCTTGCTCCAATGTGATTAAAAAGCCCCATATTCTGAACTAGTAATACAGGCAGTTAATGAGACAGAGCCAGTTGTTAAATGAATGTGAACACCAAAGGAAGTGTAAAGTCGGTGCCATTAGCCCGTTTCCTCATATGTCACAAAATGAGCATTCTGGTGCCTACTGCCAATAAGAACCCATATCCTTCTTAGATACTGGGTGGAAAGCAGAGTGTGGTCTTTGTTGGGAGACTGGCTCCATACAGAGCTTGGAACAATTAAGTCCCAAGATTTAACTTGAATTCATAAGGATTCACCAATTTGACATATCTTGTGGTGGTAGTCTGGAGCTGTTATATCTTTATCATTTTGCTCACTAACATATTTAACGGAGAATGAATGTGTGTGTGTAGGGGGTGTAGATAGATAGGCAAACAGACTAATGGTGAATTCAACAGTTTTTCTCTTGGTCCTTGGTTTTGTTTTGATAGCTTGAATTCCCTTGTAAAGAAGTAAGATACATGAGTATCTTTTGGATATATGCCTAGAAGTGGTATAGCTGGATCTTGAGGTAGCACTATTCCTAATTATCTGAGAAAGTACCAGATTGATTTCCAAAGTGGTTGTACAATTTTAATTCCCATCAGCAATGGAGGAGGGTTCCCCTTTCTCCACATCCTCTCTAACATGTGTTATCACTTGAGTTT
>CM053765.1:23707022-23752550 GCA_028658305.1 Pachyuromys duprasi
CAGAACTCGGGTTCTTCCCAGATCTGCCGGCGGACTCACACACTGACTGAGTTTTTGCTGGGGAAGCGTTGGGCTCCCGCCCCCGCAGTGTGCGGACTGGTCAAAATGGTCCCCCAATCCACTCAGTCTGTGGTGGTTCGGGCGATCAGTTCGCGCCCACAGCACACCCGTGGGTTCAGGCAGAACTCGGGTTCCTCCCAGACACGCTGGTGGACTCACACACTGACTGAGTTTTTGCTGGCGGAAGCTTTCGGCAGGCGCCACCGCAGTGTGCGGACTGGTCAAAATGGTCCCCCAATCCACTCAGTCTGGTGTGGTTCCGATGATCGGGTCGTGCCCGCAGCACACCCGCAGGTTGAAGCAGAACCCAGGGGCAGTGTGAGCTCGTAGGGTGCAGTTCAGTGAAAACGGCACCTGGCTCCTCCCCAGACTGCCCGCAAGACTGTGCGATCCAGTCTATAATGGCGGGTGCGGGCGCCCAGCGCAGCTGCTTGTTCAGATCAGAGCTGTGCGCTGCTGGTCACCGGGAAATTTTTCCAGGTAATAACTGGGTGTCTCTAGGGTTTTCCCACTTGATTTTCTCACCATAGGAGTTCCGCTCACCTGGCACTCACAATGCTGGCGTTTTAGGTCCCAGAGTTCAGTCTCCTGGTCGCTGTTTTGTTTCTGCTGTCCTACTCCTCAGACACAGTGTTTTCTCGTGGCAGCCATCTTCTGATCGGTTATTAAATTTTTGTTGTTGTCCCTGAAATGTCTTCAGTTGATTGTCCAGATTTTAAAAGGTTTTCTTATAGCTGCTTTCAGTTTCAACAGAAGAATATTTTCACTATTTCCAAATGTGAGTTAGTGAGTTCTCATTTGACTCCTGTAACCCGAAACTATTTTCTTACACAAATGTCCAGCCATGTTGTTTTTGAAGTCTTCCACTTCTTTATTATTATTTTACTAAATTTTAATTTTTCTTCTCAATTAATTCATTATACATCCCAGTTAAAGCCCTCTCCTTCAACTTCCCCTCCTCTTCCTCTCTTCCCCCTTTCCTAGTTCACAGAAAGGGGAAGTTCTTCACTATTGCCATCTTCCCAGAGCTTGTTAAGTCTCATCAAGACTTCTTGGATCCTATTCCTCTGTGGCCTGGCAAGGCTGCATCATCGGGGGTGAGTGATCAGGGAGCAGTCAACTGAGTTCATGAGGCAGTCCCTGATCTCCTCACTCAGAGCTCCACATGGAGACTGAGCTGCCATTTGGCCACATCTGAGCAGGGGGTCTAGGTCCTTTCCATGCATGATCTCCAGTTAGTGCATCAGTCTCTGCAGGACCCCCTGGGCTCAGATCTTTACGTTTTGTTTGTTTCCTTTTGGAGTTCTTGTCCCCTCCATGTCCCTTTAATCCCACCCCCCTCTTCCTCCATAAGACTCCTTGTACTCTGCCCAAAGTTTAGCCTTGAGTCTCAGCTTCTGCTTCTATCCCCTGTTGGTTGAATCCTTCCGGACTCCCATCCTGTTTCCTCTCTTCCACCACTCCTGGTGTCTATCCTATTTCTCATTTTGAATGAGATTTTAGGCATTTTTCCTAGGGTCCTCCTTAGTGTTTAGCTTCTTTAGGTCTATAGATGACTTACTATATTGTTCGCCAGCCACATTCATAAAAGAAACCAGAATAAATTGTTATAAGTATAAGTGCTTTAGTTCAGAGTTGTTGGGGTATATACTGGACAAGTTCTTTTTTTGTTTCCATGTGTATTTTATAAGAGAGTGCAGGAAAGGATTTAGAGGTAATGACTTATGAGCTGGTGTCTTGAAATATTAGGCCACAATGATGGTTAATTCAGGGTTAGAGTGGGAAAAACATTCTCTTGTTATGTATCATTGCACATTACATCTTCTAAAGCAGATGTAATAGGGGTCTGTATCTTTCCCTAGACCATCTGGCATTACTCATCATGAGAAACAGGTGTCTAGGTTAGATGGAAAACATGTCCATTCCAGGATGACACATTTCTGTTGTTTCTGGGTTGCCTATGAATTTTATTTTATTAATTTTTTTAGCTTTGGCCAATCCAGGCATGTTAAGCATCAAAATGATAACGCAGATGAAGATTGCTTTAGAAAGGATAAACAATCTAGCCATGTGTTCTGGCATAATGAAATTCTAGGTTAGAAGGTTTAGTAACTGGAATTTAGTAAACTTAGTAACCTGTGGCTGACATACATTTATAGCTCCGATATAGCAAATCAAAGTTTACAAATTCATGAAACTTCAGTCAGGGTACATGATGTAAAATCTCACTGAGAGAGCACGGTGAACTTACCTATCCTTTGATGACTTTTTCCATTTCTTCACCACAGCCTAGAGTTATAGGACAAAAACCGCGTAAAGCTTTTGAGGTTGTTGCATGAGGCTTGAATTTTGTTCCTTTGAACCCCAGGCCAAATTTGCTTGATATTTTAAGAATTGCTGTGTTTCTTGACACACTGGTTTCTGATGATCTTCAGAACGGCTTGACATGGTTGTGAAAGCCACAGATTCTTGGAGCCATTCCTGAAAATCTACTCTCTCAGGATCTCTAATGAAAAAATCTTGTTGTTGATTTTTTGTTGTTGTTGTTGCTAATTTATATCAGTAAAAATAGCAACAATAAAAGTCTCCATTTTCAAAAAAGTCTCATGAATTCTACTGTTTGAAAACTACCAGGTCTCATTAACATTAAGTGAGCTGTTTTTCTTTCTTTCTTTTTCATAATAGGTTTTAAATAGAAATTGAGTTTCAAACAGTCACCTTTAAAATGATTTCATGAATCAGCAGTAGTCTTGCAAACTACATTTTGCTCATCAGTGATGATGATAGTAAATATTACTCCATAGTTAACCATTAGAGACATCAACATTGAATTGTGCTTATCAGTGACTAGTCACAGGATGAGATCTTATTTTTGGGCACAGTTTGGAGGACAGTTTGTTTGTATGTGCATGTGGAGGGAATTCAGTAGAGGATCATTCTGTACCGTCATTTTTGGTTGAGTCCCAGGTCAAATGTTTATGGAGTCCCAGAACTAAGAGGAATCTGTTTTTTCTCTTTTATTTCTTTGTGAAGTGTTTTAAGGAATGATGTTGTTTTCTATTGCAAAAGGATAGATGACCAACACACCTAAGCTTTTCTTTTTTTCTCTTGTTTTCACTTATTTATGTATTATTTTTACACCATTGAGCAATGAAACAAAAACTCCAATTTAAAAACATTCAGCTAGCTACGGTGGCATGTACCCAACAACCTGAGTCAGGAGAATCACAAGTTGAAGGCCATGTGGACTATATAATGAGACCTTGTCTCAAAATTAAAATAAAAGGCTTGGCGATATAGCCAAGTGATAAATAATCTGTCTAGCATGTGTGAGGCCCTGGATTCAAAAATTTATATCACAAGACCTAAAACAAACAATCTAACAAGTCTAGAGAAATAGAAAACATTGCTACCACCATCGCCATCAAAACATCTATGTTGACTTTAGTTTTCATGGGTAGAGATTGGTTGGTAATCACTTTAACTGATTTATAACATATACACAAAACATACAAGTTTAATGGTACCATATGACCAATGTTGTTACCAAGAAAGCAGGACCTCACTGAATGCCTCCAATATCCCTTTTATCCATACTGCCAATAACTGAGCTTTCCCAAGAATAACTACTTTTCATGATGGCTAGAAGTCATCTTTTTCTCTATAATATAGTAATTTGACCTATATTTTCTATCGTTATATGGGGTTGTTTTGGCAAATATTAAATTCTTATTTTTTAATTTTATAGAATTTTTTTTACTAAAATAGATTCTTCTTTCATACAATATATTCTGACTACAACTTTCCCTCTCTCCACTCCTCTCAAATCACCACCCTCTCTTAGATTCTTAAATGCTTTCAATATTAGCTTTCTTTATCACAAATCTTCCTTATTAAATGTTTACTTTGAAACGGAAGAACAAAACTTTCTTTTCCTTCTGCTAATTTATAATTGTGCAAATTTTCTTTTGGTGAGTGCAATGCTCTAAGTACAAACCGATTATTCCCATTTCCTCCATAATTTTCTAACCTAGAATATACTCACGATGCTATCATGATATATAGTAATTATGGAACACAGTACAGTTCTTTGAACTGTTAAAGCAAGATATTGAGAATTTTCTCCAATGGAAACAATGGGGAAAGTTGTCAAGCTGACTAGTATAGAATATGTCATGTTGTGGTTCAATGGCACCATTAAAAAATTAGCTTTATTTTATGTGTATGATTATTGGCCCACAAAGGTCTGAAGAGGGAATCATAATCTCTGGAACTGGGGTTACAGATGGTTGCGATCTATCATGTGGGTGCTAAGAACTAAAGCCAGGTCTTTTGGAAGAGTAGCCAATGTTCTTAACTACTGAGCAATTTCTCCAGTTCCTACAGGAACAACATTAAGGCACACACATAGAACTTCTAGGGATTCCATTTTAGTAGGTGTGCTGGCTGTATTATTAGCAAAGGGCAAATTTACTGTGTAGATGATGAAGAAAAAAATAATCATAGCAACATGCAAAGAATACTATAGATGGGATCTGAAACCTTCCTATGTAAGCAAAGCTACTTTATGTAACCGTACCAAGAATCATCATCTCAGTCAATTAAGGCATGACATTCTTCTAGAGTTGTGGTGAGAGCTAAGAAAAATTGGAAGCATAAGGAGTTATTTCTAAACATTTGTGAATAAACTGTAATTAATATAAAAAATAAAAATTTTATTAAAAAATTTCTGAAAATCCTAACACACTATACTTGTTTGATTGGTCTGCGTTTCCCTGGTCTTTCAACATGGTTGGACTGCAATGAACACAGAAACATATTGAACTAAAAATTAAGACGACTTCTACAGAAGACAGGGAACAGGACAGGAGCATACACAGAGGGCCTCTGAAAGACTTCCCAGCAGGGTATCGAAGCAGATGCTGAGACTCATAGCCAGGCATCGGGCACAGTACAAGAAATACTATGGAAGAAGGAGGCAGAAAGACCTGGAGGAGACAGTAGCTCCACAAGTAGAGCAACAGAGCCAAAAAACTGGGCAAGGGCAGGGGGTGGGGGAGGCCTGCAGAGACTGATGCTCCAACCAAGAACCATGCATGGAGAGGACCTAGAATCCCTGCGCAAATGTAGCCCATAAGCAGGTCAGTCTCCAAGAGGGTACTCGAGTACTGGGAACAGGGACTATCTTTATTTTTTGTTTTTTTTTTAATTTATTTATTTTTATATCAATCACAGGTTAGGTACTTTGCATCCCAGGCATAGCCCCCCTCCTTCCTTCCCTCCCACCCTCCCTCTCCCTCCCTCATCTCCCTCCTCCAGGCCCCCTCCAAGTCCACCAACAGGGGAGGACCTCCTCCCCTTCCATCCAACCCCAGCTCATCCTGTCTCCTCAGGGCTGGCTGCAATGTCCTCCCCTGAGATCTAGCCAGTCTGTCACTCCCCGGCTTGTATGGGGGAGGGTCAAAGAGTCAGCCATCAAGATCATGACTGAAACAAGGGACTATCTTTGATATGAACTCAATGACTGGCTCTTCGATTACTACCCCCTGAGGGGGTTGTATCCTTACCAGGCCACAAAAGAAGATGCAGCCAGTCCTGATGAGACCTGATAGGCTAGGGCCAGAAGGAAGGGGAGGAAGACCTCCCCCATCAGTGGACTAGGGGAGGGACATGGGAGGAAAAGAGGGAGGGCAGGATTGGGAGGAGAGGAAGGAGAGAGCTACAACTGGGATACAAAGTGAATAAATTGTAATAAATAAATAAATAACAATTAAAAAGACTATCACTATCTATTTTCAATACATTTTATTGTTTTTGTTCTTTATCACAAACATATTCTAATTACCTAAAAATTGAAAATAAAGACATATTAAAATAATTTGCTTACTCTCATACATTCAAAGACACATATAATAAACATTGTTGTCATTGGCACCCCACTTGCAACTACACTTCCTCCCTAGTGGCCATCAGAGTGTTTTGCACAGCAATGGGGCATCTGGAGATTCAAGGAGCTGACCTTTCCCTAAAAATGAAAAGTGGCAGAATTCCTTTGTGAAATTTCAACAGCTGGTTTGGAACAGGATCTAGCATACTCTGTGCTTTGTTTACTCTTGTTTTCAGTCTCAGGCAGCTATTTATCCCCTCAAGTTTTCAAGTATTTTTTTAAGGGTAGATGTTAAAATATCTCTTTACAATAGAATAAGTCCAACATCAATGAACTAAGTCATTTCAGAAGTCAGTTCTATCAGACTTTCAAAATTTAAAAATTAAAGATGATTCTTCTTCCTCTCTTGCTGCCCACATCTTCCTGCTTTGAGAGTTACATGCTGGTTTGGAAAATAATTAGTGGTGGAAGACACTGGGTTCATGCCCTTATTTGTGTTCTCATATTCTTGTCTTTGAACAAAGAGTGTGATTCCATTTTCCTTGAGAAACAGGGAAATAATGTCAGCTTTGTGTATTTGTTTTGGGAATGAACTGAGGTTTCTCCATCTTGTAGTCATGTTTCAGGAATTTGCTAAAGTTCATATGTGCTTTTTGTATACATATGGCAATTAAAAAAATGGTAGCCTTCTCTTTGATCACCCCTCTCTGGTGGCCTTACTAGGCCACAGAGAAAGGGAATCCAGACAATCCTGATGAGACCTGATAGGTTAGGGTCAGATAGTAGAGGAAAAGGACCTCCCCTATCAGTGGACTAGGGGAGGGGTATAGGGGGAGAAGAGGGAGGGAGGGTGGGACCAGGAGGAGATGTGGGAGGATGCTACAGCAGGGTTACAAAGTGAATAAATTTTAATAAGTAATAAAAAATTCAAAAATGGTGTGCATAATATTATAAGCTATCTCTATTGTCCTAAACTAGAAAACAAAAAGAATTTATTTTAGTCTCTTAAAATTTAACTTAATTTGGTATTTTGTGTGTGTAGGTATGTGTATATAACGTATGTGCATATGAGAGAATGTGCGGCTCCAAGTATAGTTGAACATAATTGGTTAAAACTGTGCACTTCAAGGATACTTGATTTGCATTAAACAGTACGCTCCTATCATGAGCGTAAACATAGTACCTAATTATCCTATAGGCACAGGGACAGGAGAGCTAGCAGGGAGCTGTGTCAAAGGCCATATATCAAATGTGGTTAGGGGCATCTGTATCTAAAGACACTCTTCAGAAGAAGTCAGGCAGAGAGCAGAGGCCCTGCTGAGGAGAGGGCGTCCTGCACCTTATTGGGGAGCACAGAATAGCAATCTGGATGGGGAGGACTGCAGCTTTAATAGCAGGGTCCTTCCGACAAGTAAAGGTGTGTTTGTGGCACGGCGTGAGTATGTGGAGGTGCAAGGAGTGGGTTCTTTTCTTCCACTGTGAGTTCCAGATAATGAATTCAGGGAATCAAACTTGTGTGGTGATTTTTCACTTGCTGAGCCATATTTCCAGCCTACTTTATTCTTTGATTGTGGTATTTGGCTTCACAAACATTTTGTGTCTCAGTCTTTATTCCATTCTTTAAAAAAATTTTTTTAAATTAATTAATTTTGTTATTAACTACAGATTCTTCACTTTGCATCCCAGCTATATAGCCCTCTCCCTCATCCCCTCCCAATCTCACCCTCCCTCCCTCTTCTCCTCCCATGCCCCTTCCCAAGTCCACTGATATGTGAGGTCTTCCTCCCCTTCCCTCTGACCCTAGCTATCAGGTCTCATCAAGAATGGCTGCATTATCTTCCTCTGTGGCCTGGTAAAGCTGCTCCCGCCTAAGGCAGTTCTTCAGGAGTAAACCTATGTAGACAAAATTCTCTAACCACTAAAACTTTTGTTGATTTTTACAATCTCTCTTTTAAAAACCATATTCTCCTCTAGAAGTTCAGTAATATGAGTTAGATAAAGGGGGATTACTCATGTTCTAGAGTTCACCTTGCCTACATTGCCACTTTCACACAGTTTTTATACCTAAGCATGCAATGCCAGTAATAACTGTTATCTAGGGCTTAAATGGACTCCTAAGCATCTGAGCAAAGTATTATTGACCATGAAATCCAATTGCAAATCCTTAAGACATGAGGTAAGACTTCTCCTGTGTCTTTGTGCAGAAAGACGTCTTCAAAGTCAGAAGGAGCTGGCTTTGGCTCTGCATGACTTTAGTGGTGTGTTTGCTCTCACCGAATCTTAGCTTCATATGAATTAAATAAAATGTCAGAGTCACCATTCTCAGGACACAGATGATCATCTTGTAGTCATTCTGTATCAGTTCTTGTTTTTAGTATTATACCAAAATGTATACTTATTTCAGCAGATATAATACTTGCTCATCTATCACATAATAGACAACGTGGCCTTTTTTTCACCATGGTGTGGCCTAAAGAGCCATGCTTTTATACACATGGATAAAAAGGCTAAACATTCTGTTTCAAAAAGAAATGTTTCACTGAAAACTATTTGTTCCAAAGAAGAAACATTTATTGGCATCGGGTTAAGTATAGGTGGCACAGAAGGGGTAAAGCTAAGGGCACTATCATGATCTTGAATTGGAAAATACCTTGTTCATAAAACAACTCAGATATCAGAGTAAAATTTGTCATTCTTTTAGTTAGTATATAAATAGCCATGTACTAACTAGGCTGAAGAGATGGCTCAGCAATTAAGAATACTTGTTGCTGTTGCAGAGGAACTGGGTTCAGTTCCCATCACCTATATGGTGGCTCAAACCATCAATAGTTTTATTTCCAGGAATCTGACACCTTCTTTTGACATCTATGGGTACCAGGCACCCACATGGTACACTTGTATCTAAAGTAAAATACATTTTTTTAAAAATACCTAAAAAATATGTGCTAAGAAAGCCCAAACTCTGAAAGTTTACTTATAACTTGAAATCAAAGGCTAATGTGCTTAATCTATGAGATGCTCTTAGCAAATCAAGTTGAAAAGATACAAAAATTAGTATAATAAGGAAAGAGCTCCAGAGACCAAGTAGTGGCTATTGTTTTTAGCTTTAACTGAGAACTTGACACAGCCTAGAGTCACCTTGGAAGGGAGTCTGAATCCAAGGATTACCCAGATCTGATTCAGAGTGGTCTGTGAGCAGATCTGTGGGCATTTTCTTGTTAGTTTTTGGAAGGCATGATTCTCAGACAGATGGTCCTGGGTCATATAAGAAAATTAACTAAGCATGAGCCTGCCATCCAGCTAGCAGCATTCCTCCGTGGCTTCTGTTTTCAGTTCCTACCCTGATTTCTCTCAGCAATGAACTGGAAGTGATAGAAAATGAAATAAACCATTTTCTGTCCCTAAATTGCAGCTTGCTATGGTGTTTGTCTGAATAACGGATTGAAACTGGAACAGAAATTGGTAGCAGAGAGTGGGATGTAGCTGTGATAGATCTGACCATGTGCCATAGATCTTGCCATAAATCTGACAAGGCTGTTTGTTATGCCTTGTCTTGTTTGTGGAAGGAATGCAAAAGCACTTGATACTTTTGGATGGAAAACCTGTTGGGTGCTATGGGTTGAGCTTAAAGATTGATTTTTGTGGGAGACCGGAAGAATGCCGAGATATGGAAGCAAAGACTACCTAAATGTGGGATGGGGGTCTTTGTGGGTTTTGGTTAAGGGCCTTTATGTGTCTGCTGATCTGCTCCTGTGTGTGTGTGTGTGTGTGTGTGTGTGTGTGTAAACTCATCTGTAACTGGTAGAAATAAGCACCATTGAGGTGAAATCTTCCATCCCTTCTGTCCTTCACTGGGATAACAAGAAAGTATTTTCTCAGTGTCAGCACACAGGAGCTGTGGTCCAGGGAGCCAACATTATGTTTCAAGCTGGCAGCTGAACTTGGCAACTTGTAGGAGTCACCCACATAGTAATAGTTTTGAAAGGATGAAAACTATAAGATTGAGGGCATCTCGAGGAGCTGCTGAGGCCTGGTATAGTGAGTGTGGCAGGGTCTGATTCCCTGACGAGAAAGCAGAAGAGTCCATTAGTAAATGGGCAGCCTCAGTGGTAATGAGACCCTATAAGAGGTGACTGTGGGTTACCCACCAAGGATAGTGGCAGATGTAAATTGAAGCCAGCCCGAGTTTCTGAGGCAAGCTATATGCTGCAGGTGACAAAGCCAGAGTGGTGCTCTGCCTGAGAATGCCTTTTCCTTCTGTCTCAGGTAAAGGGAGGCTTTTATTAGGGGTGAGGAAAAACACACATACAGCATGCACACAGAGAGAAAGACCCTCCCAAGAATCAGAGTGGTACTTGGGAAGCTGAAACCCAGCCTCACTATAAGGGATGGGGGTTCTAAGGTCTTTGAAGGGCCTTCTTCCCTTAATTTAGGTTTCCTAAGTATAAAGAAAGCCAGGATGGCTGATTGGGCCACTACACTTATGTAAACACTTCCTGATCTGGCCTTGAACTTGTTGAGCCAGTCCATCAGCAAGGGTCTTTGGTTTAAGCTACCAGGATTTTACTCAGATCACCAGGAAAGTAAGAGAAAAAACAAAACAAAAACCAGTCATCCTGGAAGTTCATCATCCTGGAAGTTCATCATCTCGTTGCACAGTCATGGCTCCTCTCCCACCACCAATGGACTCCTCCATGGTATACCTGTACAGTAGACAGCAGTAAAACATTTCCCCAGTGCCTCCGAGGAAGCCAGGGTTGTTTTTGTTTGTTTTGTTTTCTCTTCTTGGTTTCCTCTTCCTCTTCTTCTTCTTCTTCTTCTTCTTCTAGTAAGGATAAAGCTGTTGTTTTTGTTTTTTTTTTTCTTTCTCTCTCTCTCTCTTGGTAAGAATTATAATAGAACTAATGGACTCACATTTTGTATGTTATAGGTGCTATATCACTTGCATATCACATTCCATGAATACATGGCCAAGCTCTATAAGGCCAGAGGCTATGCAATGAGTGAGCCCCAGGTACAGGACATTGACTTGCCAGATTTAAGGTTATCCTGCTGGGTTTTTGTTTTGTTTAAATGTGATTATGCCCCAGTTATTCCCCTCTGGAATACTAAAGTATGTAGCTTAGCTTTGATTCCACAGAAGCCCACGGTTGAGAGACTTTGGATTTTTGGATTTATAAGGGGTATATGGATTTTTAAAGCACTAGGAATTTTGAATACTATGAGACTTTTAAAAGTATTTCCTATTATGATATTAACATGAAATGTTGGTGGTAAAGAATAGAAGGTTATGGTGTAAAAGTGATGAGTGTCAAGTTGAGAAGGGGTGAGGTTAGCTTCATCTATCAACTTGACATAGCCTTGAGTTGCTTGAGAAGGGGTCTCACCTGAGGAAATCTCTCAGGGTATGGGGGACAGAAGGGGAGAGAGGATCAGTCTAAGGGCATGCCCTTGGGGGAATAGGTCTGTGGGCGCACCCATGGGAGGGGAATTGGCCTGTGGACATGTCAATGGAGAAGAAACACACACACACACACACACACACACACACACACACACACTCACACATCAGCCCACAAAAGCACAAATTTGGAAGCCATAATACCTAAGCAAAAGACAAGTAAGATAAAAATGACCAAAGAAATCATTATGAGACAAAACATTTCCAAAAATACCACTGAGTTGGTTTTATGTTGGTTATCTACTCTTGAGCATGGGGCCTTAAGTGCAGGAAGAGTCCATTGTGAATAACTTACATTTTCTTTTAAAAGCAGTTGTCAGTTGGAGACAGTTTCTGAGTTAGGGATGGGAGTTTGTGTTTTCTTCCTCTCAAAACTGGGACACTGTAGCTTGGATCCGTGCAGGCCCTGTGCATGCTGACACAGTTTCTATGAATTCATTTGTGCATACGTCCTGTTGGATCTGGAAAGCATTGTGTTCTTGGTGTCTGCCACCCCCCACTGGTTTTTATAATCTTTCTGCCTCCTTTTCTGTATAGGTTCCTAAGCCTGGAGGGGAGGACTTTGATGATGACATCTTATGTAGGACTGAGTGTTCTAAGGTCTCTCGGTCACTGCACATTGTCCAGCTTGGGTCTGTGTTAGTTTTCACCTGGTGCAGGAGAAAGCTTCTCCGAGGAAGGCTGAGAAAGAACTGATCTATGAATACAGCACAATGTTCAATAAGAGTTATTTTACTGCTATGTTCCTTTAGCAGAACACATGGAGTCACCAAATAATGGGCCAGACAAAGCCAAAACTAGACCTCCCTTCACATTGAAACTTCCACTCTGAAACTAGTGTTCTTGGTACTAAAAGGTATACTGCACACTACCAGAGGATAAAGCTAAACACCAATCTAGCTACAAACCCTTTGATCAATAATGGTAACCTGTATGCATGATGTGCAGGTCCAATAGTGGCACAAATGTTTATCCAATCAACCAGTATTTGATTGGATTTAAGGCCTATTCCATGAGAAGGAACCCATGCCTGACCCTGCTTGGGTGGCCATGAACTTGAGATTAGGTGTACCATGAACCTAGGAAAAAGCCCAATACTATTGTTATGCTAAATGAAATAAGCCCTTTCAATCTCAAAGGTACTTTTAGTCAAAATGCTATATCAGAGCAAGCGACATAAAACAGTAATAGTGGCTCATTCCTTCTATCTAAAGAACTTGTCTTGGTCCTTTAGTCCAATGCCTGAACAAGCCATCTTGGTACAGGAATAGTTTCTGGTCCTGATTTCTAATGTGGTCCTGTTTCTCAGTATGACCCAGGAGTATTGTGGCTAATTGTGGTTTGAATGACTATATTGTTTTGACAAACTGTATGTTTATCCCAGTCTTTAGTTTTGGGAAAAAATGTGCCTTAAAGTGTTTAGTTCTTTACATAGTGATTTTTGAAAACAATTTTTCTTCCTTTGCCTCCAAGTGACAGAGCATCAGGGATCTTTCTTGCACATTTATATAGCCCAATGATTCTATAACAATGTACTGAGTTAGGAAAGGCTGTTACCCATGCTAGATACATTGAAATGCTAGGGATATAGATGATTAAAAAGTTCTGAATGCTATTGGTAGAAGGCAACCAAAGAAATTGAGTTTTTCTGGAAAATCTCTTAGAAAAGCTTCAGTGTTGGAGATCAACATGTAATCTCCAGGAGCTCAGTTCTGAAAAAGTAGTTGGCTCACAATGTGGTTGTATGAAAAACATTATGTCTTTAAACTCCAGGGAACATTCTCAAATTTACATTTTATGTAGGTGGGCAACTTGTAGCCTTATACCTACCCTAATTATGAAATCCATTTAGTTATGCAGCTTCGTGAACAAAAAATGAAGGCTTTGCCATATTATATCCAACAACCATATGGGAGTATATGGGATTTTCATTCGTGTTAATTCTGGCCAGATGGCTAGCAGGTTGAGTTCTCACTGCAGAAGTGTGAAGACTAAACTTCAGATCCTCAGAACCCAGTAAAAGCCATGGGAACCTGATAGCTAACCTGTAATCCCAGTCTGTGGGAAGGGGAGACAGGTAATCCCTTAAGCAAGCTGGCTAGCCAGACTTGCTAAAATGATGAGCTCTAGCTTCAGCAAGAGACCCTGTTTCAACACATAAGGTAGAGCACAGTAGGGAAGGACACATCAAACTTGGGCCTTCAAATGTAGGAACATATATGTGTATCTGCATTTGCACAAACACAAACATGTGCTTACATATATACATACCAAAACATACATACCATGAATACAATACGTATTTACATACACAACAAAATAAATAAAAGTTCTGAATGAGGAGCCGATGTTATTTTCATAGCATTTTAGTTATGAATTTTTGGAGTAAGTATATTCTTTCTATTCAAGAGCATAGGTGTGTTTTTTGGTTACCATTGGACTTTAACTTAAGTGGTACATCACTTTGTCCATTTCTGTAGAGATGGTAACTATGATACAAGGTGCTTAAGTTCATAAAGATTGCTTTTTTTTATCATGCACACAGCTTGACACCTTCTACTGTAGATAATACACTGTGATTGAACAAGGAATTAAAAACAATCTCATCTCCTCCTGGGTATTTCACATTTTCCACCTCTGCAATATCATTGCTTTCATGAATCTTTCATTGCCTCAGAGTTGGGTAATAGAGTGGGGTATACCAGGATTGAAAATTTCCTAGGAGAGAGGTCGGTAATCAGCAGAAGGGCTGAATGCAATTGTGATCCATGCTGTACTTCCCATACAACACTCTATCGAAAGACCCGAGTAACGGTAAAACAGACTCTCCACAGCAGGGGTACCACTTATCCATGATTGCACAGTTCTTGGATTGTGCACCCTGGAATCCAAGAACTGTGACAAGAATAGCAAGACTTTAGGGCAGGACTTTGAGAAGCAAGGAACTTGATATAAGGCTCTCTGCTAGTCTCTTGTCATGATTGAGATGACACTGTTGAACTGTTCCTCTGTTCTTTCTGAGAAGAGATGAGCTAGGAAATTATTTTCCAAGTCTCACCTCAAGCAATCAATTCAAATACTTTCTTGAATATTTTAGGTTTTGGTGATTTCTGAACTTTTCCATGCTGTCAGTGAGAGCTACTTGGATTGTCTTTAGGATGACTCTGTTTACCTCTTTTTAAGGGCCTTTCCCTACAACCCCAGTTCATCTTTCCTATTGCAAAGGAAGAGCCAAGTTAAACACATTTGTTATATTATTCATGTAACCCATTTCATAATTGACAATTGCTCCTTTTCACTAAGCTATTGCTCTAAGACTTCCTAATTTTTATTGTATGAGCTGCTATGAATTACTATAATAGTATTTATTTTGAGAGAGATGGCCTCGGATTCACTACATTGCCAAGTGTACTTGAACTACTGATCTTTCTGCCTCCACTTCCTAAGGGCTATAATAGGCATGCACTACCATGCCTTCCTTGTTCAATAACTCTGATGAAAAAAAAAAGTGCAGCTTGAAATTACTCCAATTTCTTTGCTTTGTAAATTCATGAAGATTGGTAGCTCTGTGTTTTATTTTTCTTCCAGTCTAATCTTCCTCTTAATCTTAATCTTCTTGTCTTGAGAGAATGTTGCTACTGATAGCCATATATCAGAAATTTTGGCTCAACCCACTTGTAATCTGGTAACTCTGAGGTGTTCACATAACTATCTAAATCTTAGAAGCCTCTCTGTGAAGCGCAGATGATAATTATATCTCACAGAGTCACATGAGCATTGTAAATAATAGTACTTATGAGTTAGTGAGGTAGTTTGTTGGTTAAGAACATGTAGTACTCTTCCGGAGGTCCTGAGTTCAATTCCCAACACTTATTAAAGGTAGCTCACAACCACTTGTAACTCCAGCTTAAGGAGTATCTGGCACCTCTCGCCTTTGGGAGCATCTGCAGTCATGTGCGTGTACCCCTCTCCCATATATATATAAAATCACAAGCAATAAAAAGAAATCTGAAAAATGTACATGAGGCTCTTGGTGTATTGCTTGTGTTAAATATTAGCAATTGATGTGATTATTATTTTTCCTTGGAAGTTCTTTTAGTATAATTTATAGTCTGTAGTTCATATTCTCTTGAAAATACAACATGTTAGATCACTTGGAGTTCAGTCATCTTACTCATGCAACCATTCTTTTCTTATATTTTTATTTTCTACTTATTTTTCTATTTTTCTCCTCTGAACAGTGTTCAATATTAAGAGGTATGTTAAGAATTTTAGATTCTCCCATCTCTAGAAATATTGTGGAGACCACAATGCTTATAAATAAGTCAAACAAGATTGTATTAAAAAACTCATTATTGGTTCTTTGTGAATTTCACATCATGCACCCCAATCTCACTCATCTCCTCCTCCCCTTGTACCTGCCTTCCACACTTGCAACCTCCCCTTCCAACAAAGAAGAAAAATCTCATTATGGAATCTGTAGTGTGTTACAGTGTGTCCCACGGTTTACCTCTTTGTCCACACTTCTTCACTTGCAAATATTCATTGCAATGATTCGTTGATCTGGCTGAGGCCTCTGGCTTCTGCTACTTTATCAATACTGGAGCCTCACCGGGACTCCTCTCTGATATCCTGCAGTTTTGGATCTGTAGAACCAGCCCCTTCATGCACTCCAGCAGTTCATCAGTAGTTGGGAGGTAGTGATGGGCCAATTCAAAGCCCTGGGTTTGGGCCTAAGATGTATGTGAAATGGTCAGACGGCCAGCTCCCCAGCTCTGAAATCCTCAGGGCTGGCTCACCAGTAACTTCTGAAACCAGGGCCAGCTCTACCATGATGCCCACTTTCCTGAGGGTTGATCCTGGTGAGGGACATGGCCAGTTCTCCCACTCCTATGTCTCGGGACCTGCACTTCTGCCTGCCATAGATGACAAGGGATAAGCTAGGGTCCTGACGATCATAGACATCTCTCCCTCACCAACCCAAGTCCAGCAGATTTGAGGCAAGGCCAGCGCCCCTGCACTCACACCCTTGAGGCTGGGTCACCTGCGAATTCCACATTGAGAGTCAGCTCCACTGGGCTGTCTAGGTGAGGTACAGGGCCTGCTCTCTCAAGTGCGGCAGCAGGTGGGGGTCAGGGACAACTCTCCTGCCTTGATGAGCTCAGAGTCAGGTCTCTTGCCTGCTGTAGGTGGTAAGGGGTAAGAGGGCACATCTCTCCTTTCCCCATACCGCTTCACTGCAGGCAAGAGGGGGGACCAGCTCTCCCATGCTCCTCGGAGCCAGCCCACCTGCACACCTGCCACCAGGGTCAGCTCTACTGTGCTGCCCAGAATGTGTAGGACTTACTCTCCTGAGCGCTGCAGATTGTGAGGTGCAAGGACAGCTCTCCTGCCCCGAGGACCCCATGGCCAGTTCTCTTGCCTGCCGCAGGTGGTGAGGGCTGCTGGGAAAGGAAGGTATTGCTCCCTCATCCGTGCCACCACATGGACACAAGTGATAGGGCCAGCTCTCCAATGCGTGCATCCTTGGGTCTGGCACACCCACAACTCCTGCAATGTTCAGGGCTCATTCTACAGAGTACTGCCTGGGGCTGGGTCAACTCTTCTGCTTTCTTTACCCCGAGGCTGGTTCTCCCATGATGCCTAAGTGAGAGGTGGGGCCAGTTCTGCACAGCCCTCAGCCATCACCACGTCCCCGAGTGGCAGCTCAGACCAGGGACATCTGTCTGGCCTTGGTGGTAACAGAGCCTTGCTGCTGTGGGACCATGGAACCAGATGTGGCCCTCTGTGCCAACACAGGCCAGGACACTACCAGGGCCCCAGGCGTCATCACTGGCTACTCACATCAGGCTGTTCCTCATTCCGCCGAATCTCCAGGTCCTTTCTTCATTGTTCCACATTCTTATGTTTCCCTCTCTTTTCCATGTCTCTACCACTTACTTGCTCCTCTCAATGGTGCTAGTGATCTCTTAGTGTCTGGCATGATAACAAGAGTTATCATGGCGTAGGGCAGCGGTCATTTCAGGTGTGGTCTGCCGCCTTAGACCTGCTGGGCATTGGACCAGTGGTCATCTCAGGCTCATTCTTTTTCAAAGAATGTTAGACGACTAGTCATTCAGATGTTCTCAGGTCAGAACACTGAGAATAGACATAGTCTCTTTCCCCTCTGCCACCTACTGACTCACATATGACCCAGCAGCCACACCTGCAATGCCTCTAGGGGCAGGAAGATCGCAGTTTTGAAATTACACGAAATCCCACAGCACATTTTTCTAGTTTACATATGAAAATATGAGTTTTAAAAGATAACACTAAAATTTAATTATGAATATAGATTTCACCATCAATTCTCTATAATTGAGTATTTCATCATATTTTTGGAGTGCCAGTCACTGTCCACTTACTAGTCTTTTCCTTAAATAACTCACCCTTCAAAAACAGTTGTTTCATTTCCCTAAAAGTCACAGTCACATGCACACACATATATACATGTATTCAATCTTATACACATGAGGTGTGTGTAATGTGTATAAGAGTGTGTATCCACGGTATTGTTCTAATGACAGAAAGCATGTATGCTAAGTGTGTATGAGGGAGATGATAAGGGCTCAGTTAGCTCTTCTGCCTGTTATTAGCAGCTTTTTAATCAGCTTCCTCTCTAGCTGAGTCCATTTTTCCTCCTCTTTCTAAGTCCAGGATAGGCTACGTCCTTAGAATGTGTGAGGATGAGAGTTTGATTCCCAGTTCTGTAAAGGTAGAGTGAGATCGTGTTTGCTCCTCAAGGCATCATTCGGTGTTGTTGCCACAATGAGTTAGGTTGTCAGTTTCGAGTATGGCTTTCCCCCCCCCCCCCTTCTTTCTAATTTTTTTGTCTCATCAAACTATTTAGAATAGAGATCAAGCTGTTCATCAGTGCATTCCAGACTCCTGGGTGAGCACGCTGTCCTCTCCTACCATGAGAACATGAACACTGAGCTGAAAACCCTTTTGTCGTGACAAGGAGAAGCCAAGAAGCAGATGTGGAAAATGCTGTTCACTTCTAGACTTGGAGGTTAAAATGTGATTATTTGTAAAGTACATAACCTACTGCCAAGTGCCTACAAATGCCGAATAAATAGAGCTGTACCAGTTGTTATTTACTGGCTTTTTTTTTTTTCTAAACAGATTCCATTCCAGGTTTCTTTCAAGTCAGTCCTGAGGTTCAAAACTTGAAGTTAGGGGTGATACTCAGACTGTGGTGGAATGGTCAGTGTTGCCATAAAGACAGGCAGGCATAGTATTAACATACAGGTAGCACTAACAGTCGTTGTTATTTTTCATGGGCAGTGAGTCCAGTTAGCCAAATTTATTTATAGACTACCATTAGCTTTTCTTTTTTTTTCTTTTTTCTTGGTAGGTGGGTGATGTAAATAAGAAAGCTCTATTTTTCTAAGAATGATGAGGCTTGGGCATCAGGAACCATTTGTTATTATATAAATGTGAAAACTTACTCCTCTCTGGCTCATGAATTAATTCTTGCTATCCAGAAGGTGCTATATTGGGAAGCTGCAAAACCTTTAAAGATAGGGGCTGGCTGAAATCATCCCTAGAAGGTGGCCATTGGAGGCAGTAGCCTCATTCTGGTTGTGGTCCCTTTCCCTCTGATTCTCAGTCTGCTGTGATGCGAGTAACCGCTGCCACATGCCGTTAGGATCATTAACTCTACCATACATTCCCAGCTATGACAGAATGAAATCTCTGAGTCTATGGACCAAAGTGAAATGTTCTCCTCCAGTTTGAGTTGGGTATTTTGTTTGCAAATGCAAGTAATTGATATGTGGTCCTAAGGTAATCTGAAATCTTCAGTAATTTAACATGGGCAAGGAAACAAAGATTCTGGGAAAGAAGAGAGTCAGTGAGTTTGGGTAGGATGCTGTGGTAGAGATTTAGAAAAAGTGTATTTGATAGAAACTTGTGAAATTTTAAAAAATGTAGTAGAAAATGCAATTTAAACCATTTAGGACACACACTAACTAGACAGGACTCTTAGCAGAGGGAGGAGAACACCAACCTACCCCAAACACTTCAATCCAAAACTTAGGGACAAAGAGAGAACAGATAGAGCAGAGACTGAGGGAATGTCCAATCAATGCCTGGCCCTACCCATGACCTACCCCATGGAAGAGAGTCAGTCCTGCCTGCAGACAGGAACCTATCAGAACTCTCCGCTTAGAGGCTCCACCCAGCAACAGTTGGAAACAGATGCTGAGACTCACAGCCAAACACTGGGTGAAGCATAGGGAGTCTAGTGGAAAAGTGGAGGAAAGGATAAAACAATCTAGAGGTGACAAGAGCTCCCCAAGAAGATCATCAGAGCCAACTAGCCAGGGCCCAGAGGGGCCTTTGGAGTCTGAAGCACCAGCCAAGGACCATGCATGGACTGACCTTGGTCCTCTACATATATGTAGCAGATGGTCAGCTCAGTCTTCATGTGGGTCCACTAGTAAGGGAAGCGGGGGCTGCCTCTGACATGGACTCTGTTGCCTGCTTTTACATCACTTCCCCTCAACAGGACTGCCTTACTAGGCCACAGGAGAGGAGGACATGCTCAGTCCTCATGTTGACTAGATGAGCTGGGGTGGGTGGGTAGGGGGTCTCCCCTTTTCTGAGGAATATGGGAAGAGGGATGAAGAAGGAAGGGTGGGTCTGGAAGGAGAGGAGAGAGGGGGATACAATGAGGATGTAAAGCGAATAAATAAATAAATTAATTAAAATAAATTATTTCCTCTATCTTCCCTTTAAAAATTTCAATAAAACTTTAGTTTACCTATGATTTTGTGTGGATGATGTAGTGTCCCTCCAAATTCATGTGCTGCAACTAACTCCCGTTGTAGTTTGATCCCTGACCCTCAGTTGCTCTGAACAAGAGTACAGCTAGTGCTATAGTATGCCAAAAGAAGGATGGTCACTGATAAATGTTTATTCACTGTCTTTCATAACACCAGTAATTTGTAACAGCCAACAAAGTTTTCAGGTGTTTTAATTCATGTTTTCATTGCAAGTAATCAGCTAATATCAAATATGATTTGAATAATCATAGTAACAATTAGAATTGACAAACTCTTACAGGAAACTGAAAAAAACTTTAAAAATTGCCATAGGTTAACTAGTAAGAGAGCAACAGCATTCCATATTTATATGTTGGTAAAGTGATTATTTCCCCCAAACCAAGTATTTATACTACAAGCAGTATGGCTAGGTTAGATCCTTAGCGTAAGTTTTTAAACTAAATTTGCAAATCACCTTAAGTTACAGCTCACAGAGGAAGGTGTCAGAGGACTTCTAAAATATTTATTGGATTAAAAAAATACATGAAAACACTCATTCCCTGTAGTGGGCTTCAGATTTCCCATGTACCCACAAACTAGAAAATGCCAACTAAATTGAAAAGGCAGTAATTGCCATGTCTTTGTCAATGCTTTCTTTCTTAGTGCTAAGATCATAGCTACTGTTTTGTATTAATGGCTTCTAAACCAAAAAAAAATATGATCTTGCTCATACTACAAACACACTCAGGATTTAAAAATAATAGTAGATAATAATTTATGTTTTGTGCAAATGTCTCTACTGAACATAATGACCATTAGTTAAACATTTGTGGGGTACCTAAAGGAGTTCTGGGGAAGTTTCTTTTAACCTTTTCAATTTGTAGTACTTGTTGCTTTGGAAAGGTCTTTAAAGTGACTGTTAGTATTACAAAGGATAATCAGAGGCTAAACACAGCTAAAGACCCTAGGGACAGCCAATATACAGTTGCTTCAGTAAATGAAAGATAAATCAGAAGGATTATTCAAGAAGGCAATTCTTTTCTTTTCAAGTGGAATTTAAAAATTCCTCTAGCAAGAGCTAACTCATAATTAATAGGACCATTTATTAAGGGTTGATGGCCTGATCAAGTACTGTGGCACATGTATTTCTCCTCAAAGCCAGGAGAAAATGCTTTTGAAAGTAGGCAGAGGGGGGAATAGATTTTCTTGAGCTATTGTGTGGTCTCATATTACTTGATTGCTCTATTGTAGAATACTAACCACAACAAAGACAACATATGACTTATTTTTCAAAGAGACAAAGAAAAGAGTCTTAATTTTGCAGAGTTCACAGCTTCTATTGTTCTCTTACAGTTATTTTCAGCAATTTTTTTAATACATTGAAACGGCCACACACAGTAAGAATAATCTTGACATAGCATTTTTGGGAATTGGCTTCATAATTCTATACTATTACACACACATTGTCCTATTTGAAGGAATTTTGCTATTATATCACACATAATACAGTAATATAAGAGCTATACTTCAAGTAGTTGACGTGAACTTATATTTTGCAGGTATTAAATTAAAAGCACATGAATTTTGCTTCTTCAGTTATGTATTTATATTTAGAGCCAGTTAAATCTTTATATCATTAATACTCTTTAAGGACCTAACTAATTTGCCATTGATAAGTAGTATTTTTGAAAATCCTAATTACTTCCTTCAATTCGTACATTTCACAGTTAATTGCTTTTAGCAATAATATACATACATCTACTATTTACTACTTATGCAATTATGACCTCAACTTCTCCTCAAGTCTAGAAATAACTAGATGTCTATTGAATAATTATAACTGTAATATTCAAAGAAGCCAAAACCATTCAATGGAAAAAAAAGACAGCATCTTCACAAAACGGCGCTGGTCCAACTGGATGTCTACATGCAGAAAAATAAAAATAGATCCATATTTATCACCCTGTACAAAACTAAAGTCCAAATGAATCAAAGACTTCAACATAAACCCAGATACACGAAATCGGTTAGAAGAAAAAGTGAGGAAAAGCTTAGAACTCATTGGCACAGGAGACAATTTCCTGAACAGAACACCATCATCACAGGCTATAAGATCAACAATCAATAAATGGAATCTCATGAAACTGAAAAGCTTCTGTAAAGCAAAAGACACTGTTGTCAGAACAAAATAACAGCCTACAGACTGGGAAAGGATCATCATCAACCCTATATCTGATGAAGGGCTAATATCCAGAATATATAAAAAACTAAGGAAGTTAAACAGAAACAAAAAAAGTAATCCAATTAAAAATGGGGAATGGAGCTAAACAGAGAACTCTCTGTAGAGGACTGTAGAATGGCAGAAAAACACTTAAAGAAATGTTCAATGTCTTTAGCCATCAGGGAGATGCAAATCAAAACAACCCTGAGATTTCCGCTTACACTCATCAGAATGGCTAAGACCAAAATCTCAGGTGACAACACATGCTGGAGAGGATGTGGAGAAACGGGAACCCTCTTCCATTGCTGGTGGGAATGTAAACTTGTACAACCACTTTGGAAATCAATCTGGCACTTTCTCAGAGAATTAGGAATAGCGCTTCCTCAAGATCCATCTATACCACTCCTAGGCATATATCCAAAAGAGGCTCAAGTATACAACAAGGATATTTGTTCAACCATGTCCATAGCAGCTTTATTTATAATAGCCAGAACCTGGAAATGACCCAGATGTTCCTCAACTGAGAAATGGATACAGAAATTGTGGTACATTTACACAATGGAATACTACTCACCAATTAAAAATGAGAAAAATCATGAAATTTGCAGGCAAATGGTAGGATCTAGAAAAGATCATCGTAATAGCCAGAACCTGGAAACAACCCAGATGTCCCTCAGTTGAGGAATGGATACAGAAATTGTGGTACATTTACACAATGGAATACTACTCAGTAATTAAAAACAAGGAAATCATGAAATTTGCAGGCAAATGGTGGGACCTGGAAACGATCATCCAGAGTGAGGTATCCCAAAAGCAGAAAGACATACATGGTATATATTCACTTATATAGACTTATAAGATAGGATAAACATACTGAAATCTATACACCTAAAGAAGATAAACAAGAAAGAGGACCTGGGGTAAGATGATCAATCCTCACTTAGAAAGACAAATGGGATGGGCATTGGATGTAGGAGAAAACAAGTAACAGGACAGGGGCCTATCACAAAGGGCCTCTGAAAGACTCTACCTAGCAGTGTATCAAATCAGATATTAAGACTCATAACCAAACCCTAGGCAGAGTGCAGGGAATCATATGAAAGAAGGGAAAGTTAGTAAGACCTGGAAAGAGCAGGAGCTCCACAAGGAGAACAACACAACCAAAATATCTGGGCACAGGGGTCTTTTCTGAGACTGATATTCCAACCAAGATCCATTCATGGAGATAACCTAGAACCCCTGCTCAGATGTAGCCCATGGCAGCTCAGTATCCAAGTTGGGTGTCCTAGTAAGGGGAACGGGAGCTGTCTCTGACATGAACTCAGTGACCATCCCTGCCCTGAGGGAGGAGCAGCCTTGCCAGGCCACAGAGGAGGACATTGTAGCCAGTCCTAATGAGACCTGATAAGCTAGGGTCAGATGGAAGGGAAAGAGGTCCACCCTATCAGTGGACTTGGAGAGGGGCAGGGAGGAGATGAGGGAAGGAGGGAAGGTAGGATTGGGAGGGAGTGAAAGAGGGGGTTACAGCTGGAATACAAAGTGAATAAAATATAGTTAATGTTAAAAATAAAAATTTAATTGAAATTATAAAAAATATTCAATGTTAAAGTCTTACATATTCACTAAAATCAACATAAAAACCAAATCTGGCTTTATCTTAGGAAATTGACAAGCTGATCCTAAAATTTATATGGAGATGTCAGAGGCCTATACTAGTTAAAGCAGTCTTGAGAAAGATATAGGAGTTTACTGTTCTCATACTTGACTATTTTAAACCTAATAGTAAACTGCAATAATCAAGCCAGGATGGTACTGACATAGATAAATGTATATAAATCAGAGTAACAGCATTAAGCATTTAGAAATACATTTCACAGTTCTGTTCATTTAATTTTGACAAAGAGAGCAAGTCGATTCAATGGAGCAAAAATAATCTTTTTGAAATAAATGGTGCATGTGTAACTTGATATTCATGTGAAAATATGGATTTAAATACATATATAATGTGATATGCACTAGAAAAACAAGCGAATTCTAGATCCAAGTATAAGATCTAAAAGTAAAACAAGTCTAAATCCCTAAGGCATTGGGTTGGCTATGTTTTCCTAGGCATGACATCAGAAGCATAGTGACAAACCAGAATATTGGTAAATTAAACTTCAGCATCAGTTAAGACTTTTATGTTGAAAGGGAACAAGCAAAAGATAGCTACAGAATGGGAGAGACTATTCATCTGTCATATAACTGGAAAGGAACTTGAATATAGACTATATGAAGAACTCTTACAATTCAATAAGCAACCCAATTAAACAACTTTGCAAAGGATCTGAATAGGCAGTTCTTCAAAAGAAATATGGAAATGATGAAAAAAGGAACCACATGAAAAGATGCTTAGCACCATTAGTTGCTAGGGAAATACAAGTGAAAACCACAATGAAATACCACTTCACACCAACTGAATGGCTATAATAGAGAAGGCAGACACAGATGTTAGTGAGCACATGAGAAGTTAGAACTCAAATTCTGGTTGGTTTGCAACACTTTCAGTCATTCTGGAAAACAGTTTCAGTTGCTCAAAAGGTTAAGTATGGAGCTATTATAGAACCCCCCCCCCAAATTTCATTCTAAACATTGCATGATACATAAAAAAACGAACGTTACACAAGTTTTTATATCAGTATTATTTATAGTAGATAAAAGGGGAGAAAAAAAATCTGATGAAGCCAAGTACAGGAATACTTTCCAGTATAATTTCTAAAGCAGGTATTGGGGAGCTGGCTCACTGATTCTGAATGTTTGCTGCTCTTGTGGAGGACTGGAGCTTGTTTCCTAAAACCTGTGTTGGGGAGCTCACAGCTCCCCGTAACTCCAGCTCCAGGAGACACTCTCTCTGGCCTCTGTGGGCACCTACATTCACAAAGGCACACACAACACACACACAGTACACATACACAAGGCACACACAACACAATACACACACAACACACACAACACAATACACACACAACACACATACACAAGGCACACACACAACACACACACACACACAGAATAAATCTTAAAAGCAAAAATGCCATAACATAGATAAAATTCAAATGTAGCACATTTATTGAAAAGAAGCCTGTCACAAAACATCCTGAATTCTATTTATATGAAATGTTCAGAATGAACTAATCAACCAAAACACAAAGGCAGATTAGTGATTGCCTGGGGATGGGAGAGGAGAATGAAGGTACCTGCTGAATGTATGAAGTCTCTTTGTGCATGGATAAAAGTTCTAAAATTAGATAATTGTGATGATTGCACAGTTCTGTAAGTATACTAAAATCTTCTAAATTATATACTTCACAGAAGTGAACTATGCAATGCAAATTCTGTATCAATAGCTTTGCTAAGCATGAGATCACCTCTGAAATATCATCTAAGAGAGGCATGTCTTTTTCAGGCTTTTTATTTCTAATGATTTTAGCATGTGTTTCATATATTCTCCCTGTATAGTCAATATTAATCTAATTTTGTATGATTTTTCTCTTTTTTTGTTTTGTCTGTGCTTTTCTTCCAAGTTATTCCATCTATAAAATTAGAGTTCTATGTTAGCAAACTTTGGGAATCTAGATAATATAACTATACCTTCCCATAATTTAAGAACCAGTAGTGTAGGTTATTAACTAAGTAATTGTAGGTAATTAATTAATTAATTAATTAGTTTTGAAAGAGGGTCTCATTCTCTAGTCTAAGCTGACCTTGAAGTTGTGAGAATCCTTTTTTCTCAGTCTCCCAAGTTCTGGGATTACAGATCGAAGCCACCTTCATTGCCTAGTTGAAATCATTTCAGTTTAATGTCCACTAAGTACACAGTACCACTTCCGTGTTTGTGCTTTATATTTGCAAGGTGTATTTGACAATTATAAATCATAACTTCACACTACAGGACCTCAGATAAATGGTCTCTTTTTGAGTCTTGACATTTCTTATTAAATTCGGAGAAAATTTTATTTTAGAAGATGGCAGGGAAGAAATTGAATTTATTTCACCTGGGGAAAGAAAGCTCAACAAGACTATTATAGTGCTTGCAGTATCTTGGTTATGTAGCATCCCCTGGTTTCTGAGACACATGTGTTATGTGTGTGTGTGTGTGCGCACACACGTGCATGTGTGTGTGTGTGCTCAGAAGGTGCTGAGGATTACTAGCTTGCTACTAGCAAACCACTAGGCTAGCCAGCAAGCCACTTGGCTCCATTCACTTCTACCTTCTCAATGCTAGAATTCCAAGCCTGTGATATCATGTCTGCCTTTCTATGTGAGTGCTAGGTATTTTGAACTTGGGTGGTACTCCTGTTGATTTAGCAAGCACTTTATGGTCTAAGATCTGTCTCCTGCCTTGGTTTACAAGAAATAACAGTATTAAAGATTAGCTCACTAAACACTAAACCTAAAGAAGAAACCCATGAAAGCTGGATTCCAACACTGAGGAGATTTGCCAAATCTAAGTCTTGCATTATCTTTTTCTTCTTGACTATAAGAAAAGTGACATCAGTCTAGACCATAGATAATGACATGTGGAGATGAAGGTTTTCCCTTGATAAAATACTTAAACATGCCCCTTGCTATGAGAGTTTGTGCCTGTATCGTTACAAAGTAGTCAGTTGCTTCATTTTCTTTTCTGTGAATCTTTCATTTTAGGTTGCTTTTTATCCCAGCAAGAGCTATTTAAGTTACTTTTGAGGTGTTTCATATCATCATTTTAGACTGAGAACAAACTCAAGTGAATTAGATGAGTTGATGATAGTCCCATGCTAGCTCTGAATAAAGTTGGAAAGGTCATAGAGTTTTCTTTATTATTCTCTTTTCCTTTTTCATTCGTATAGTGTAACTTTTTCTTGGTAGGAAGTATGATGTGGTAGGAAAAAACGTTACTTCCAGAAAGAAAGTCCAGTTTCCGACATGGAAGTTGTTCATGTAGTTTCATTTGCTCAGCCAGCCTGTCTCTATTTCCTCCTCATCAGAAGGACTGGAAGTCCTGCTTTATTAGCCTGGCATTTGTGCACACAAGTCAGTAGACATACAAGTAATACTTCCAACCCATCCCCATTGGGCTTTATCCTACCCCAAAGTGTTTGTCTTTTAATATTGCTATTTCCCAGAAGCCTTTCAGTTGAGAACAACTATTGTAGAATTATATGTAATAGGTTGGAGTGAGGATAGGAGATGTTTTGTGACACAATCTTTCAGACATTATTATGGAGGTAATCTGTACATCATTTTGGCCAGTTTGCTCATGGAATTATATAAATTATTTTCTAGTTGGCTGAGGATATTTGGACTAATGGCTTTGGTGTAATAGCAATTTATGTGACGATATACAATGACATAGCATTCAGTTTCAAATGGAATGACAATTAGGACACAAAATATCTATATGGCTAAATTATGAATTCATTGTCCTAACTGAAAAGAAGTCAGACATAAAGAACTAAAATCATCTGGGTCTTCTTATAGGAGGTATAATCAAGTAAGGACCACTAATTAGTTGAAGGAGAAGGAGAAACAGGAGGGATATAGGGAGTGGTGATTGTTGCAATGGTATATAAATATTTAAAACTACTGATTATATATTAAAATGAATAAATGATACATTTTAGGTTATGCCCACTTAAAATAATGTAACTAAATATAATGGGTAGTAGAGGTATATATGCTATATATAGAGATATAACATAAACCCTGAAAAGTGCTTATATTCAAGAACCCAAGGAAACAGGCTATGGAATGGGAGAAATACTTGTAAAAATACATCTGGTAAATTATTATTATCTAAAATATTAAAAAATTAGAACTAAAAAGTAATATAATTTAACCACTTATAAAAGAGGCCAGATACCTTAATGGACACCTCAATAAAGAAGACGTTTAGATGGTAAATAAACCATCAGATACCAACAAGAAAATGAAAACTAAAAGAAGATGCTACTTCATAATAACCATTCCAATGTGCAGAACCAAGGCCATACCAAAGGCTGGTGAGACTGTAAAGGAACAGTAACTGTCATTCACTGCTGGTGAGAACACAAAGTGACTGTTATCACATTGGAAGGCAGTTTGACGGTTTCTTAGAAAACTAAGCATATTCTTTTCAGATGAAAATCACAATCACAATCAATCTTTCATATTTAACCACAAAGTGAAAGTTTGTGTGCACATGATTGCACTAATGTAGCGGTTTTCACTCACAATTAGAAAAATCACAGAGGCAGCTGAGGTAAAAGTTTAAGTAATTAGATGGATTGTACTGAAAACTAAAATAATTGAATATAATGTTAAAAAGAAGTGAGCTACCAAAGCAAGCAAGCAACCAACCAACCAAATTGTACAGATGGGAGCTGGTAAGCTACCTCAGCAGGTGAATGTGCTTGCTACCTGATGACCTGAGTTCAATGCCTGGGATCCACATGGTGAGTGGAGAGCACAAAGTCCCACTAGTTGTTCTCTGACTCCATCCCCCATTCACACCATGACATCTGTACCTACACACACAGAGACACACACAAATAAAAATGTAAACAATATTAAAAGACATGGAGAAAATATCAATGCATATTACCAAGTAAGGAAAGCCAGCTTGAGAAGGTTACATCTACTATATGATCCTAACGATTTGACACTCTTGAAAATGCTAAATAATTGAGTCAGGGTTTAGAGGGAGTAGAGAAGTTACTGAGCAAAGGGCTTCTAGGGTACTGGAAAAATTTTTTGATGAGATTAAAATACTAAACATATGCTATTATGCATCTATTCAAATCCTTAGAGCATACAAAACTAAAGCAAATGCTAATATAAAGGGATTTTATAGACAATGATATGTGAATGTAAATTGTCAATGGTAGGAAATATGCTATTCTGATTAAGGATATTGAAAATAGAAGATGCTATTCCTAATATATATATATATTATATAATGTATATATTTATAATATATATTAAATATATAAAGAATCACAGGAATATTTGATGCCCTCCACTAGCCTACAGGCAAGCACAGGCATAAATACACAAACAGTTAAGAGATGAACATACATTAAGCAAGTAAAAAAAAATTAAGGGTACAGGCCATAATTATATAGCTTGGTAGGTTTTTCACAAACTGTGCTTACTCTTTATGATTAACATTATCATCAAGAAACTGAGCATCACCTGTAGAGCAGAAATCTCTCATTACTCTTTCTGTTACTATTTGCCATGGTCACTACCATCCTAAATTCTAACAGGGATGAAGTTTCCATAGCTTTTACTTTTTACACTTTACTGGATACAAGTAGAATAATAGGATATATACTCTTGTACCTGGCCTCTTCACTCCATTTGCTCACCAGTCATCCATATTGTTGCATGTAATTATAGATTATTCAATATCATTTTATATATTTTATTGCATAAACGTGTTACAATGGACTGATCTAATCTACTGTTAGTAACATTTAGGGAATGTTCAGTTCATTGCAATTATGAAGTGACTTTCTATGGTCAGTAATATTTTGGGTGAACATGCAGATACATTTCTATTAAGTTCGTTCCTAGAAGTAGAATTCCTAAATAGTAGATATGTTTTAATTTTAGCAGATTCTCTCAGACTGTTTTCCAAAGTGAGTGTTCCCATTCACTCCTTGCCATTAGCCTTTATGCTTTCTGCTTGTTTCTCATCTTCACTGATGTAACCATCCTGTTATTTTTTTTTTCAGTCTTTTTATTTTAGATGTTCTTGTGAGTGTATAGCCTTCAGGAGGCTTTAACAAAACATTCTATATTGGTTGTAACTTAGGACCAATGGACTATTCTCATAGTCCTGAGGCAAGACAGTTTAAGATCAAGCTTCCAAGTTTGGGGTCTAGTGAAGGCCTGATCCTCTTGACTACTGAGTTCTTGCTGTGTTCCCATTTGCCAGGAACACAGTAGTTCCGGGGTCTGTCTTATAAAAACTGAAATTCTGTTCATGAAAGTGGAGTTCCCATGATCAAATAATTACCTTCCAAAGCCTCATTTTCTAATTCAGTCACTTTGTGACTAGGTTTCAACATAAGAATTGAAAAGAGACATATTTAGACCATGACTGTAACTATATGAACTAGTTTAGTTTCTGGAATGGTTTCTTAATAGTTCTTTATTAAATATCTAGATCTTTCTGCTTTTGGCTAGGTCAATGTTATGATTTCATTTTTCCTTTATTTTTTTCTTCCTATTTTTGATTCTTCTTTCCTTTTATTTATTCCTGGATGAAATAGTGGACTTTAACACCTTTGTTTGTTTTATTGGCAATGAGTAGCAACAGGATTTCAGTGCCCACTATGAATAAGTTAATAAATGTCTTGACAGAATTTTAAAAAAATGCTTAATGCTTTTGAGGTATTTGACAACTATTTTAATGATGTAACTAATTTGGGTAGCCTGTTTTTGTTGTTTTTTTCTTGTTGATTTTTGTATTTGTTTTTTGTTTTTTTTTCAAGACAGGGTTTCTCTGTGTAGCCTTGGCTGTTCTGGACTCACTTTGGAAACCAGGCTGGCCTCGAACTCACACAGATCCACCTTCCTCTGCCTCCCTGAGTGCTAGGATTAAAGGATCATCCCACCATATCCGGCTGGGTAGTCCCCCCCTTTTTAAATGGAGAATGAAAATAAAAATATATTGAGATCTCAAATGGGTAGTTGTTGATGATTACCTAGTTATTTATCTAGTACCTTCTACTGTGTAAGAAATAATTGGGCATGCCAAATAACAGATAAATAAGAATAATATAAAAACTTCCTGATGAGGACTAAGAGATAGACACATTAAATTTGAATGCAATAAAAATTTTTAGTTTTATGTCTTCCAAGTCTATATAAGCAATAAGCTGTCAAATAGTGCTTTTCTAAGATCTTTTAGGAAATTGACAAAAACAATTCACAGTACATTAATTGAGGACTGATAAAACAAGCTAATCAAGAAAATTTACTTTTCTAGACAATTAAGTGTAAACTTTGCATTTCTCAGTAATTTAGCAATTTGCTTCTATTCCGTGCCTCTTTTCTTTCCTCTAGCCTATTTAGAGATGTCATAAATTCAAAATGGGCCAATCATGAATTGACTAACAAAATGTTTTTTTTAATGTTATACTTGTATGCAATATACGTTGGTCTGATAATTGACTGTGAGCACTCTGCCCTACCAAACCTCAGGAAACTTTGCAGAAAGGCCAGAGGGCATGTGGAATCTGGAAGATGGGGAGGGGTGCTGGGAAATGCTATCCCCTGGACATGAAATGACTACTGTGCCCAAGAACTTGTAGTACCTGTGGTTGACAATACAAGACCTGCCCAATAAACTAATAGCTAATAAGATGTTGTAACAGCGCTCTGATATTCACTGAGTTCCAGGATGAAAATTGAAAGCATGTGGACAAACTTGCATATCAACTTACTTTTAGAGATTCATAACTCGTGTGTATAAGTTCTGCAAATCAGTTATTATTATACATTGCAGAAACTGCCAGACAGCACAGTATCACTAATGATATATTTGTAGATAACTATTGTGTCACAAAGTCCACTAACATTCCTGTCCATTGTGTTGAATAGATGTCACTGAAAGGGAAAGCACTGTAAATGTTGAAGATGCTTTTATCTGTACACAGTGAAATTCAACCACAGAACCACATCACTTTGGGATGGATGATTATCTCTGGTTCTAATACGAGAATCAGAGTGAGTTTTTCTATTTAGTTATCTTTCAGGAGCACCTAAGGATGTCCTTGTGATAATTAATTAGATTCCTGTAAAGTAGGAATAATCATTCATTTATGTATCACTCTATCAATACTATCCCATTGATCATTAGGTTTTAAGAATTCAGCTTCTAACACAGCTGCTAGAACCACCTGCAACATCTGATCATTGCAGGACCAATAATACGTTTGTTAAAGAACTGATGACTGAATGAACAATTGACTATTGGTCAATTTATATGAAGGATTTCTGATGGGTAACATTTAATAATAGTCTTAAGAAGTGACAAAATATTATTGTCTTTGTAGTGAAATGAAAGTAAATAAAATTGAAGTACACAAACACTTGCTGGTTTTATCCTTAGTGGGCTGTCTTTCCATGATGGAATCACATTTGCCATGGAACACAAATAAAATGCAGCCATTTTGAAATTCAACCTGAGCTGCTACTGCTAAAGTTGATGGAGGTCAATTACCAATATTTTATTTTCTAACAGCATTGTTTAGGGAAGCAATAAGAGAAAAACATGTGAAGATTCTGAGAAAATTGGGTCATATACCTTATTTTATATGTAGTTTCTCTAGGGGAAATCATAAAGCAGAAAATGATAATATCAAGAACATTTCAATGCAATAGTCTGCAATGATTGTCCGAACACATTCCCCCCTTTGGTAAGAAATACTGTTTTGATATCATGGACTTCTTTTGCTGTGGCCCATCTCCATACACATCCTAAATAAGTTATTTATATGCTGATGAATTTAATACCTTGTGCCCTCCTTTTTAGACAAACGTCATTGGGTTACTTGGATGTTAGTAAGAAAAATTAAACTCCTGCATGTCTTCATTCAGGAGTAGAAATTGAGTGTTTTATTATATTTCTCTCTAGTGGAAGAAATACTAGAAAGGGTGCATTGCATGTTTTATGTATGGGAATCTTGTTGCTTTGCTATGGCTTGGAAGCTATAATAAAGCTTTTTATCTCTCTGTGTTTATAAGTGCTTGCGTGTATGTATCTGTGACAAGATAAACACTCCACAAGGCTTATATATGCATTAACAATTCCTTTTCTGCTTCTGAAGCTGGGACACACTTAGAAGGAGGTCTGTGCAGTGTCGTGGAAAGAACGTATAATCTTGACCTTGGCTCCAAAGCTGCTTTTACTTTTACATGTAGAAGTGCCTTGCTAGAGGCAAATTACTTAATGTTTCTAAGCCTTATTTTTCTCATCTATACAAATGATTCAGTTAGAAAAATAAATTCTAGGATTAGTTTTAAAATTATTTATGAAAGATGAAAATTGAATTGCTACAGGGAGGTTGAAATGATTTATCTCAAGCATGCAGTATGTTTTCAACACATCAAGCACATGTTTGATAAACAAAGGAATCTTTTTAATTGAAAAATTCTTTTTATACAATATATTCTAACCTCATTCCTTCTCTCAGAATCCTCCCCCTTCCACATCCACCCAATTTTACTCCTTCTTACTCTCTGTCTTTAGAAAACAAACAGGAAAACAGAAACAAACCAGATTTTAGAAAAAATAACAAAGAGAAAGCACGAAAACGCACACACACAGACACATGCACACACAAACCAAACCCATAAAAACACAAAAACAGAAACTGTATGATACAAGCAAAATACCCATAAAACAAACAAGCAAACAAACAATAAATAAAATACCCAAAACAATTTGAGACAAAAAAGCCGAGAAAAAAATGCCACAGAGTTCATTTTTATGTTAACCATTTACTGCTTAGCACAGCCCTACCCTTAAGTGTGGTTAATATACCAGCGTTTTGTGACGCCACTGGGGAAAACTAATTTTCCTTTTGCAAGCAGATTTTAATTGGAGAGAGCTTATTGTTTGGGGAATAAAGAAATCTTAAGCGATGCTAAGTTTTACATGTCGACTTTACTGGGCCTATCTGTTTGACAGACATTATTCTGCATATTTTATGACGATGTTTGGGGTCACAGTTCAAATAAAATCAACCCTTAAGGGAGCATGTTCTATGATGTCAGTGAGTCTTATCTAATTAATTGAAGCCTTCCACAGAATCATAAGGTTAAGAGAGAGAGAGAGAGAGTGCTTCCTGCTTGACCAGCTGAGCTGAAACTGGCGTTTTATAGTGAGTTTGGTAGTGGTGGGGTGTCTCATCCCTAATGCATTGGAATAGAACTTATGCCATTGACTCTTCAAGATCTTAGGCCTTTGTGCTTGGATTGAGCAAGAAATATATATTGCAAGCCAGGACTTCACAGTAGACAGAGTCACATAGGTCAATTCTCTTCTCTCTCATCTCTGTCTCTGTCTCCACTTTGTGTTCTTTTTCCTCACTCTCTCTATTTCTTCTGTGCTATCCAAGAAAATTTCAATATATCCTCCTTATATTACAGTTCTTTCTTCTCCACCTTTTCCCAAGAAGTCATTACGCTTTCTGAGTTTGGTTACCAAAATATTTGCCATCTTTATTGAATTAAAACTATTTAAAATGTTCAGAAAACAATGTATTGTTTTGAGAGAATAATCTCCTAAGATAGTATTTCATAGTAAAATGTAGGTTTTTTTTAATCTGGAGGTTCTTTTTTTAAAAAAAATATTTATTGGTGATCAATCATGGAGGCTTTCTGTAACATAGAGGATGTGAGCTACTCCGTGGGTGCCATCATGGCATAGACTTAGGTATGTGGCTGAGGTATAGGTATAGGTAATTGACAGGATATGTATCAGAGGTTCTCTTTATACTTAAAATAGAAGGACATTTGCAGATGCAGAGAGCGATTCATCCAAACATATCACAGTATCTAATATATGAGTAATGAATATATTTTAGTAAATTGTAACTCCTCCTTCCAAGACTTTGCAGAAGGCAATGGTTTAGGTGTTGGGGAAAGAATAATATAAACTCTTTATCACTTAAGGGAGTTGTGTGTGGTGAAAGAGACATAGATATATCCCTTGCATGAGATGAGCAATATCAGTCCTATAACTGATGATGATTTCTTTCAATGTTAAATAATCATAGTAGGTTTTGTCGTTATCCTTCTAACTTGACATTGTTATGAGATTCAGATTCAATGCTAATGTGATGAGTTTCTGCTCCTCACCCCAGGGATTTAGTGAAGTTCATTCATGTTTCTTGTTCTTGGTACATTTTAACTGTGGATGATCTGAAATTTAATTAGCTTTCCTTAAATTCTGCTAGGTTCCATGTGTCCTTTTATTCTGGAATTTGTTTTAAAGGGATTTGTCTGGGACATCCTGTTGTCATGGTGAAGAGGAAGGAAACAGTTGGATTCGGGGGGGGGGACATTTAAAGCTATTGTCAGGTGCCATGTGTGTCTAGTTCGCTCAGATTTTATTAGCCAGATCTGGAGACCCTGTCCAAAACTAACTTGTTTGTTTGTGTGCCTGCTTGCTTCCTTATAGTTTATAGTCCAGTATCAAGAGAACATAAGGCAGGAGCCCAGGAACTGGTCTGTAAACCATAAAGGAATGATGCTTACAGACTGTGTCCCGGCTCACATTCAGCTACCCTTCTTTTCTTTTCTTTTTTTCTTTTCTTGTTTATTTGTGACAGGGTTTCACTCTTTAGCCTTGACTGGCCTGGAACTTGCTATATATACAGAGTTGGCCTAGAACTTCTGTATATCTCTCATAATCTGAGAAATCTGCCTGCCTCTGCCTCCAGAGCACTGAGATTAAAGGTATGTACCACCACCCTTTGCCAATTGGTTTTCCCTTACACCTGAGGTGCACAGTGGGCGTGGCTCTCCTACATCACATCACACCATATTAAGAAAACACCCATAGATCTGTCCTTAGGCCAATCAGATGGAGGCAATTTCTCAGTTGAGGCTCCCTCTTCTTAGGTATATCACATAAGGCAACTTGATGCTAACTATGACAGGGACTAAAAGAGATCCTAAGCAGATGTAGAGTCTCAGTTTGTCCAATTAGGTATTATACTCATGATAAGCTCTGATGCAAGTAATGGCATATTTAATTAAAGGCAATTTAAATAATAAAATGAAAGAACAGATTCTCTTGCTAAAGAAGAACTCTGAAGATGGGTATTTCAAGAGTCACTTAGTATTACTAGGCATCTTCCAAGCTTACGGTTTGCCATTCTATCAAGTCTCAGTTGGCCTGGGGACTTGTGTTCCCAAGTTGGCTTCTGCAGCCTCACTGAGTAGCATCCAAGCACAGAGTGGGGGTTCTTCTTTTGTATTTGTTTTAATCAGCCTAGGAAACATTTTTTCTCAGGATCCTCCTCTGAGAACTCAATTGCTTTGTCTCACTTGCTAGAATTACTTTGGATGCTCATTCCTAAATTATCGCTGGTTAACAGAAGTAGAATGGCATGATTAATTTAGAGCAATAATGAGTCTAGGGACATTCTCATCTCCGCATTTATTTTCTACTCACAGAAAAGAATCAAATCAGTGTTATCTTAGCAAAATGGTGATGGCTGTCAGACCCCAGCAATAACATATAGGGTTATTCTTTTCCACTTAATTTTAAATGTTTGGAGTCGATGAACATTTTAGTGATTACTATCTTGCCTTTAGTAATTTACATGATTTGTCATCTTTGGATAACGTCTGGTACTAAATTATTATGATTGATAATTGAAAGCAACATTCATATGTGGGCCCCACATATTTCACACAGTTCATTTGTATATCTTGGTTACATGGACTCAGAACCCTGAATCTAGGAGAGTTTCTAAATAAAAAAAAACTGGACTTCATCAATAAAATAAAGTATGTTACCACCCCCTATTTCTCAATCATTTCGTAGACTAAATCTTTTACTCTATTTTTCTTTTTTGTTTTGCTTTGGAAAACTTCAACATTGCCAACTTAGCAGTTTCCTTGATGCATATCCATTATTTCTAGATAAATATAAAGGAGAAAGAACTCTCTTTCCTCTGTTGAAATACTTTTACCACATAGAAGACCAATTTGAACTTTTGGTCAGTTTGTAATTTCATTAATGAGATGCTGTCTCTTTAGAGAATGATCCATAATAGTGGTGCTTTTTGGTTTCAAATGAGTGAGTTTATTAGTATACAGCAAGCAAAAGTAGAAAATAATTTAAAAAAAACAGCAAGCAAAAGATAAATAGGAGAACATCCGATTGGGTGATTAAAATATCTAACAGAAATGCCTGGAGAATCACAGAACATTCCAGCTGGAGTCACCATTTACTCTTCTGGGCAATGGAATCTCATCACATATATGTTGCTTGTCACCCCCACCACAAGCACTTTTTATGATGGAATAAACAATAGTGTCCTCATGTATATGAGTGACCCCAAAAACTCTACCAGAGGATGCCTTCATCTGATAGACACCTTCAGCAAAGTGGCTGGATAAAAACATCAACTAAAAAAAATAATAGCCCCCTGGACACAAAAGACAAATTGGCTGAGAAAGAAATTAGGGAAACAGTACCTTTCATAATAGCCACCAATAACATAAAGTATCTTGCTGTGACTCTAACCAAGCAAGTGAAAGACCTGTTTGAAAAAAAAAACTTCAAGTGTCTGAAGAAAGAAATTGAAGAAGATATCAGAGGATGGAAAGATATCCCACGCTCATGGGTCAGTAGGATTAACATTAAAAAAATGGCCATCCTACCAAAAGCAATGTATAGATTCAATGCAATTCCCAACAGAATATCAACATAGTTCTTTACAGAACTTGAAAGAACAATTCTCAATTTCATACGGAAAAACAAAAAAAACCAGAATTGATAAAACAATCCTGTACAACCACAGATCTTTTGGAGATATCTCCATCCCTGATCTCAAGCTGTACTATAGAGTAATAGTAATAAAAACTGCATGGTACTGGCATAGAAACAGAATGGTGGATCAATGGAATCAAATAGAAGACCCAGAAATAAACTCACATTCCTACAGGTACTTGATTTTTTACAAAGAAGTGAAACCATTCAATGGAAAAAAGACAAATGGTGCTTCAACAAATGGTGCTGGTCTAACTGGATGTCTACATGAAAAATGCAAATAGATCCATCTTTATCACCCTGCACAAAAGTAAAGTCCAATTGGATCAAAGTCTTCAACATAAAATCAGGCACACTAAATGTGTTAAAAGAAAAAGTGGGGAAGAGTCTTAAACTCATTGGCACAGGAGACAACTTTCTGAACGGAACAGCCACAGCACAGGCTCTAAGAGCAACAATCAATAAATGTGACCTCATGAAACTGAAAGCTTCTGTAAAGCAAAGGGCACTGTCATCAGAACAAAATGACAGCCTGCAAAGTGGGAAAGGATCTTCCCAAACCTTATATCTCACAGAGGCTTAATATTCAGAATATATAAAGAACTCAAGATATTAAACATGAGCAAACTAAGAAGTTCAATTAAAAAAAAGGGCATGGAGCTAAACAGAGTATTCTCATCAGAGGAATATCAAATGACAGAGAAACACTTAAAGAAATGTTCAAAGTCTTTAGTCATCAGGGAAATGAAAATGAAAATGAACCTGAGATTTCATCTCATACCCATCAGAATGGTTAAGATCAAAAACTCAAGTGACAACACATGCTGGAGAGGTTGTGGAGAAAGGGGAACACTCCTCCATTGCTCGTGTGAATGTAAACTTGTACAATCACTTTAGAAATCAATCTGGCTCTTTCTCAGATAATTAGGAATAGTGCTACCTCAAGATACAGGATATATCCTATGCACATATCTAAAATATGCTCAAGTATACAACAAAAACATTTGTTCAATATGTTCATAGCAGCTTTATTTGTAATAGCCAGAAGCTGGAAACAACCCAGATGCCCCTCAACTGAGGAAGGGATACAGAAATTCTGGTACATTTATACAATGGAATACACAGCTATTAAAATAAAGAAGTCACGAAATTTGCAGGCAAATGGTGGAAACTAGAAAAGATCATCCTGAGTGAGGTATCCTAGAGCAGAAAGATACACATAGTATATACTCACTTATAAGTGGATAATAGACATATACTATAGGATAATAATACTAAAATCTGTACACCTAAAAGAAGCTAAACAAGAAGGAGGATCCAGGGCAAGATGCTTAGTCTTCATCCAGAAAGGCAAACAGATAGACACTGGAAACAGGAGAAAACAGGGAACAGGACAGGCACAACAACAGAGGGCCTCTGAAAGACTCTGTCCAGCAGGGTATTAAAGCAGATGCTGAGACCCATAACCGAACTTTGTGCAGAGTGCAGGGAATTTTATGAAAGAAGGAGGAGATAGAAAAACCTAGAGGGAACAGGTGCTTCACAAGGAGACCAAGAGAACCAAAAAAATATGGGCCTAGGTGTCTTTGCAGAAACTCATAATCCAACCAAGGACCATGTATGGAGATAACCTAGAACCCCTGTAAAGATGTAGCCCATGGCAGCTCAGTCCCCAAGTGTATACCCTACTAAGGGGAACAGGGACTGTCTCTGACATGAACTGATTGGCCTGCTCTTTGACCACCTCCCCTGAAGGGGGAGCAGCCTTACCAGGCAGTCCTGATGCAGACTCAAGGGAGTAGAGGCTGTCTCTGACATGAACTCCGTAGCTGGCTCTTTGATCACCTCCCCCTGGAGGGTGCAGACTTATCAGGCCACAGACAAGGACAAAGCAGCCAGTCCTGATGAGACCTGATAGGCTAGGGTCAGATAGAAGAGGAGAAGGACCTCCCCTATCAGTGTACTAGGAGAAGGGGATTGGAGGAAAACAGGGAGAGAGGGTGGGGCTGAGAGGAGAAGGAAGAAGGGCTACAGCTGGGATACAAAGTGAATAAATTGTAATAAATTAAAATAAAATAAAAAACAATAGTGACCTCAGTTGGAAATGGCTTGCATTCTAGCTGTTCTCAAGGGTGTGTGTATATATATGTACACACACACACACACACACACACACACACAGACACGAGATAAACTTTCTTGAGAACAGGAGCCCACCTTGCTCCCCACATCCGGTTTTCCCAAGAACTAATGGCACATGACAGTTTACAAATGTCATCTAGTTTACAGATGCTCTCTCCGAAAGGTACTTTTACAGTGACCGTTAAATACCAAATAGATGAGATGTTTCTATATGTATGAAAATGTCAAAGCTTAATTTATCCACACATAAAAATGTGAAATTTCTGGAACAAGGTAAAAAAAAAATCAAGCTATGTTCTTTTCTCCATTCAGTTCTTATATTCAAACCACATGGTACTATGATTCATTAGATTAATCCCCTCTGCTCATGACATATTTCAGCACCCACACATTTTTAGTTCTCATGACTTTTGCTCATACATTTGAGTCAATTATAGTTGTTATTCATCAGGGTATTAGAGAAACCTCTATCTTTTCCTCCCAGCAACTTTCATTATAAACTATTTGGCCCCTACCTCTACTGTCTGGTGAAATCTAAGTCACAAAATGGAGCTGAAAGCATGGAATTGGGAAAAGTGAATCATTAGGGAAGATGTGAAAAAGATAGGAAAACAATGAGGGCAAAGAGATTTAAAACGACTATTTTAATGGGTAGATCCTTTGACAAGGAGGCCTTGGTAACCATGGATATGGAGGAAAATGACAAAGGCTAGTCAGCATAGTTGATGTTTTCTAGGCAGATTTTTTTCTTTTTTTTTCCTATTTTGAATCAATAATTTGAAGTTTTAAAGCTTTTAAGTGATAAAATCTTTCTTTACATATTTATGTCAAGATTTAAGATCCTTAATATTTTCTGATTAAAACAAAGAACAAACAAGAGCAGGTTTACAGTGTTTAGATTCATTTCAACTTATTAGTGGTTTCCCATAAAAATTTTTTAAAAGACAATGAATGGAAGATTACACAGAAGACAGGAGATGCTCTTGCAGTGAGGATCACTGGAAAATCAAATACTTTTGAACACACTAACTTAAGAAAAGCTAGACTGTGTCTTGTTTTTGCTGTTATTTTATTATTCTACTTCTTAAAATTTGGTTCTAGCTATGGGTAGAAATTGTTATTCTGAGTTGCTGAAACTGTATGGTTTTACATTTTCTTATTTAACCAGTATAAGGCTTCTGGCGTTGAGAAGCAAACCAGCTTGATCTTGATGATCACAGGTTATACATATATGTTGCCTTAAAATGTTTGTCTTTTAAGCTAATAGTTTACCTTTTATATGATTGCTCTTTAGTAACAGCCATGCATACACTCAAATAATCTCAAAGCTCCTGTGGGTTTCTTCTCATAGTTGCAATCAATTTAATGGCGATAATGAATTATAATTGTATTCTTGTATTATTGTTGTTATGAGAATCTATGTTTTCAAAGGGTGAAACTTTATACAAATGTTTAGGATTACTTGATGAAATTTAGTTCATTGTATATGGTAGAATTTCAGCTTTATTTAGGTCACACAGATACTTCTGTGTAAAGAATTATGAGCATGAACTTCAAAAGGTTAACTTTGAATAAGTGGTATAACTATTACAGAAAAATTTAATTTTTTTCCTCAATTGTGTTACAAAGCTAATGCAATTAACATATGTCAGTCTGTGGTCTAAATGAGTAAGAAAAATTAGGATTTTGATTGATGAATTTAATAAATGCCTTGCAATTTAAAATCAACAAATGAATCATGCAAAGAATTGATTCCTTGGGCATTTTCAGCTAATGTTTCCCAAAGGAGTAGACAACTGTAATATGAATATTCTCATGATTCTTTTTCAGCTTGTCTTGTCTATAACTTATATCAGATTTCCAAATAAACCATGAAGGAAATTAGCTCATCAATCCCTTTGAGATGTTTGGTGGAAGTGGCATCATGTAAAGATAACAGGGAGAAAGGAGCCAAAGATTACATCTCCTAGAAAGTCCCATTCACGTTTTAAAATGTATAGATTTATGGCATCTCTGTGCTCATTGATAGGCCAATCAAAATAGTGTATACTACTCTGCTTTTTTTACCATGTGTCAGATTTTCCTTTCTGTCTCACTACTTCTGGAATTATGAAATAGCTGCTAACGGATGGGAGTGCTTCGCCTAATAAATTTTGGTCTCATCCAAATATTTTTGTAAAAATAAGAAAATAGTTTATATGTGCAAAATATGTGTCAGTGGCTAAGTTTCTGTGTACACTATCTTTATGTGGGGACTTTATGTGTTTTCAGTGGAGTACACAAATAGGGAAATGCCTCCCCTCCCTGATTTCTGTGTTTCAATATTCAGGAGTGGGAACCAGTTGCTACAACTCTCAAGTAACTTTTGTAAAATATTACTTTCTAAGAGATTGTCCTTAGTCATCAGGGTAATCAGATCAAAACGACCCTGAGATTTCACCTCACACCCATCAGAACGGCTATGAACAAAAACTCAAGTGACAACAAATGCTACAGGGGATGTGGAAAAAGGGAAATCCTCCTCCAATGCTGGTGGGAATGTAAACTTGTACCACCACTTTGAAAATCAATTTGGCACTTTCTCAGACAATTAGGGAGAGTGCTACCTCAAGATCCAGCTATACCACTCCTAGGCATATATCCAAAAGATGCTCAAATATACAACAAGGACATTTGCACAACCATGTCCATAGCAGCTTTATTTGTAATAGCCAGAAGCTGGAATAAACCCAGATGTCCCTCAGTTAAGTAATGGATACAGAAAGTGTGGTACATTTACACAAAGGAATACCATTCAGCAATTAAAAACAAGGAAGTCATGAAATTTGCAGGCAAATGGTGGGAACTGGAAAAGATCATCCTGAGTGAGGTATCCCAGAAGCAGAAAGACATAGTGTAGTTTCACTTATAGGTGGATATTAGCCATATAATATAGGATAATCATACTAAAATCTGTACACCAAAGGAAGTTAATCAAGCAGGAGGACCCTGGGTAAGATGCTCAAACTTCATAAAGAAAGGCAAACAGGACAAACATCCAAACATCAGAAGAGGGAGAAAACAGGCAACAGGACAGGAGTCTACCACAGAGGGCCTCTAAAGCTTCTACCTAGCAGGATATCAAAGCAGATGCTGAGAATCATAGCCGAACTTTGGGCAGAGTGCAGGTAATCTTATGAAAGAAGGGGGAATAGAAAGACCTGGAGGGGACAGTAACTCCACAAGGAGATCAACAGAACCAAACAATCTGGGCACAGGGGTCTTTTCTGAGACTGATACTCCAACCAAGGACCATGTATGGAAATAACCTAAAACCCCTGCACAGATGTAGCCCATGGCAGCTCAGTCTCAAAGTGGGTGCCCTAGTAATAGGAATAGGGACTGTCTCTGACATGAACTCCGGGGCTGGCTCTTTGTTCAGCACCCTCAGAAAGGGAAGCAGCCTTACCAGGCCACAGAGGAAAACAATGCAGCCAGTCCTGATGAGACCTGATAAAGTAGGGTAAGAGGGAAAGGGAAGAGGACCTCCCCTTTCAGGGGACTTGAGGAGGGTATGGGAGAAGATAAGGGAGGGAAGGTGGAATTGGGAAGAGTCAAGGGAAGGCGCTATAGCTAGGATACAAAATGAATAAACTGTAATGAATTAAAAATAAATGAATTTTAAAAAGATATTGTCACTGTAATAAAGTATTGAATCTGACTTTCTCTCAGGCTGTGTGTCTGCTCCTTATTTGTTGCCGATGACTTAAAATACCAGCAATAATCCTAGAAGGGTATAGGGTGGCTTTAAGACCCTGTCAATCTCACTATTTGCAGACAATATGATAATATACATGAGCAACCCCCAAAAGTCAGCAGGAGAACTCCTTCAACTGATAAACACCTTCAGCAAAGTGGCTGGATACAAAATCAACTAAAAAAAATCAGAAGCCCTCCTGTATATCAAAGACAAAAGGGCCAAGAAAGAAATTAGGGATATAACACCCTTCATAATAGCCGCTAATAACATAAAGTACATTGGGGTGACTCTAACCAAACAAGTAAAAGACCTGTTTGAGAAAAACTTAAAATCTCTGAAGAAAGAAATTGAAGAAGATATCAGAAGATGGAAAGATCTCCCATGCTCATGGATTGGTAGAATTAACATAGTGAAAATGAACATTCTGCCAAAAGCAAACTGCAGATTCAATGCAATTTCCATCAAAATACCAACACCGTTCTTTACAGACCTTGAAAGAAAAATTCTCAACTTCATATGGAGAAACAAAAAACCCTGAATCTCCAAAATGATCCTCTAAAACAACACATTATCTGGAGGTCTCTCTTTTCCTGACCTCAAGCTGTACTACCAAGCAATAGTAACAAAAACTGCATGGTATTGGCACAGAAACAGAACAGTGGATCAATGGAAACAAATGGAAGACCCAGAAATGAACCCACATACTTATGGAAACTTGATTTTTTGATAAAGAAGCCAAAACCATTCAATGGAAAAAAGGCAGCATCTTCAACAAATGGTGCTGGACCAACTGGATGTCTACATGCAGAAAAATGAAAATAGATCCATATTTATCACCCTGCACACTAAATCAGTTAGAAGAAGTGGGGAGGCCCTAGAACTCATTGGTACAGGAGACTACTTCCTGAACAGAACACCAACAGCACAGGCTCTAAGATCAACAATCAATAAATGGGATCTCATGAAACTGAAAAGCTTCTGTAAAGCAAAACACACTGTCATCAAAACAAAACGGCAGCCTACAGACTGGGAAAGGATCTTCACCAACCCTACATCTGACAGAGGGCTAATATCCAGTATATATAAAGAACTCAAGAAGTCAAAAAGCAATAAATCAAGTAATACAATTAAAAAATAGAGTATGGAGCTAAACAGAGAACTCTCTGTAGAGGACTGTAGAATGGCAGAAAAACACTTAAAGAAATGCTCAAGTTCCTTAGCCATCAGGGAGATGCAAATCAAAACGACCCTGAAATTTCACCATCAGAATGGCTAAGATCAAAAACTCAAGTGACAACACATGCTGGAGAGGTTGTGGAGAAAGGGGAACCTTCCTCCATTGTTGGTGGGAATGTAAACTTGTACAACCACTCTGGAAATCAATTTGGCGCTTTCCTGGATAATTAGGAATAGTGATTCATCAAGATCCAGCTATACCACTCTTAGGCATATATCCAAAAGATGCTCAAGTACATAACAAGGACATTTGCTCAATCATGATCATAGCAGCTTTATTCGTAATAGCCAGAACCTGGATTCAACCAAGATATCCCTTAGTCGGGGAATGGATACAGAAAGTATTGTACTTTTATGCAATGGAATACTACTCAGCAATTAAAAACAAGGAAATCATGAAATTTGCAGGCTAATGGTGGGACCTGGAAACGATCATCCTGAGTGAGGTATCCCCA
>CM053765.1:23752650-23776305 GCA_028658305.1 Pachyuromys duprasi
ACAAGAAAGAGGACCCGGGGTAAGATGATCAATCCTCATTTAGAAAGACAAATGGTATGGACATTGAATGTAGGAAAACACAAGCAACAGGACAGGAGCCTACCACAGAGGGCCTCAGAAAGATTCTACCTAGCAGTGTATCAAAGCAGATATTAAGACTCACAACCAACCCTTTGGTAGAGTGCAGGGAATCATATGAAAGAAGGGGGAGGTAGTAAGACTTGGAGAGGACAGGAGCTCCACAAAGACCAAATAGATCAGGGCACAGGGGTCTTTTATGACATTGTTTCTTCAACCAGGGACCATGTATGGATATAACCTAGAACCCCTGCTTGGATATAGCCCGTGGTAGCTCAGTATCCAAATGAGTACCCTAATAAGGGGAACAGGGACAATTTCTGTTGTGAACTCAATGGCTGGCTCTTTGATCCTCCCCTCTGAGGGAGGAACAGCCTTTCTAGACCCCAGAAGAGGACATTGCAGCCAGCCCTGAAGAGACCTGATAGGCTAGGGTCAGATGAAAGGGGAGGATGTCCTCCCCTATCAGTGGACTTGGAAAGGAGCAGGGAGGAGATGAGGGAGGGACAGGGAGAGCGGGAGGGAATGCGGGAGGGGGCTATGGCTAGGATACAAAGTACATAATCTATGATTAATATAAAAATAAATATAAAAGAAAAAGAAAAGATCCTGACAACCACCGTGCTTTTATAGTTGGTGCTTTGAACGTGTATCTTGTATAAAATTTTGAGGTTCTAGAGTGAAATAACCCAACTGCTAGTATTTTCTACCTTTCATATAAGGACAGAAGCATAGACATATTAATGAATCCTTTGGTAAGCACAGCATTTCATATTTCATCAGGGATGTGAAAGAACAGAACTCTGATTTGGCCTCTGCACCTAATAGGGCACCTATTGATAAATAATTACAGATGGTTCTTTTTCTGCCTCCCTCCCCCCCCATATTCCCCGTGCTTTTCTTTCTTTTCCCTCTTGTTTGTTTGGAGGTAGGGTATTCCTGTACATCCCAGGTTGGTTTCAGGCTGGCTGTCCTCTTACCCCAGCCTCCCAAATGCTAGGTTTACAGGCTCGAGTCTCTGCCTACCCAGAAGATATAATTTAAAAAAGAAAGACTTCATAGCTATGAGTCCTTTCACGCTGTTGATAACAAAGATCATTTTGCAGCATGGACTCTGTGGTAGGTGCTGTTGTCAGTGTTTTATATATGTATATACACATTACTTAATCGAATCTTTACACAGTCCTATGAGTTACACTCTCCTCATTTTATAGATGAAATGATAGTTCTAAAGTTTCTAGCCCAGAGTTGTTCAGTCAGTGATAGTAGAGTTAGTTCTGGAATCCAGGTAATCTGACGCCACTGCTTTATAAAATCCTTGCTTATCTAAGATTCATTTCTAGTAAATGCAAAATAGGGAGTCCTGATCTTAACGGCAATACCATTCCAAACATTTTGCTGAACTCCATTTATCATAGGAGGTGACAGAAAATTAAAATGAAAATGAGTTTAACATTAATAATGGCGGATATAAAAGGCACTCAGCAATTGAAAAAGTCTGGTCTTCCTAGGATGCCATACGACAGAAAGTTTCATTTTCTTTCAGAGGTGATGAGCTAAGACTTTGAACAGAAAGCATTATTAGAATCTGAGTTTATCCTAACCGAGCCACGCCAGAAGTGGCCGTGTCTTTTAGACGATGTATCTACATGTAGATGGAGACTATAAATTTTCTGAAAATGTCGGACACTAGACATGCTGTTTGATCTTTTAGTCTTCCATTTCTTTCTTGAGTGAAATTACATACTTAACTTTTCTAAGCACTGTTTAATACTAGTTTTCGTACGCAACTATCTATCTTCTGTTTAGAACTAAACCCAAAGTTTTCGAATATGATCAACAAAGATACATAAATTGGGCCTCTGATTTATTGAAGTTCAGCCACATGGATCCCTTTTATATCCATTTGCTTATTTATGTTGGAAAACATTGGCCTTTCATGAATTCCTTACATTTCCTATATTTTCCCCTTATTTTATACTGCTAATCATCTTTAAAGTCTCAACATAAATGTTCTTGCATTAAAGAGAGTTCTCTATCCTGAATTATTTGACTATCCTTTTATTTTCTGGCCCTTTCTCAAACTCATTATTTTTATTTGCTTACACAATAATATTCTGGGTATATGCCTCTCCCGTTATTGTCAGCTCTTTGTCGGGGCAAGCCATTGGCTTTGTTTGTTTTTACCATTGTTTAGCATCTAGCAAAGTGGCTGGCAAAATAATACATACTTGGTAAATATTTGCTAGGTAAATGAATGAGCTCTACTATTGTGATCTATTAAAGGGATTTTATACGGTTGCTTTGAGATTAAATGAGATTTATTCACAGAAACTCCCTGACAAGTTGAGTTCTAGATTAATCTTAGACCCTGAAAAATTGTCATAATGCCCTTCTTTTTCTTCTTGATGTTAGTGACTCCAGTTGGGACTATTTTCAGCTTCTCATAAGCCATGAATAATGATGATGAATGATGTCTGGTGAAGATGCTTTGCATGGGGACGTGGGAATTCATGGAAGAGTAAACAGTGTGAATGAAGACAGAGAAACTGAATAGGGCATGCAAAATTTGAAGAAAATAGGTCATTTTGATTGGCTTAAACTGGAGGCTATGCTGAAGGGATATGATGGAAAGCACAGCGTTAAATCATATTTGGAACATCTTATTGAGGACTTTAGAAGACAGGCTGACTCTATGTAGGTCTTGGAATTAGTGTAATCCCAAAGAGCAGAAGATTTTTAAATTTTTTATTTTGTATTTATTAACTGGAGTTTATTCATTTTGTATCCCAGCTGTAGCACGTCTCCCATCCCTTCCCAATCCTACCTTCTCTCCCTCTTCTTCTCTTATGCCCCTCCCCCAGTCCAATGATAGGGGAGGTCCTCCTCCCCTTCCATCTGACCCTAGTCTATCCAGTCTCATCAGGACTGACTGCAATGTCTTCCTCTGTGGACTGATAAGGCTTCTGCCCCCTCAGATGGAGGTGATCAAAGAGCCAGAGACAGTCCCTCTTCCTATTACTGGGGAGCCCTCTTGGACACTGAGCTGCCATGAGCTACATCTGTGCAGAGATTCTAGGTTATCTCCATGCCTAGTCCTTGTTTGGAGTATCAGTCTCAGAAAAGACCCCTGTGTCCAGATTTTTTGGTTCTGTTGCTTTCCTTGTGTGGAGCTCCTGTCCCCTCAGGTCTTCCTATCTCCCTGGTCTTTCAAAAGATTACCTGCATTCTGCCCAAAGTTTGGCTATGAGTCTCAGCATATGTTTTGATACCCTGGTAGGTAGAGTCTTTCATAGGTACTCTGTGAAAGGCTCCTGTCCTGTTGCTGTTTTCTCTGTCTTCTGTTGTCTGTCCCGTTTGCCTTTCTGAATGAAGATTGAGCATCTTACCCAGGGTCTTCCTGCTTGATTAACTTCCTTTGGTGTACAGATTTTAGTATGATTATCCTATATTATATGTCCAATACCCACTTATCAGTGAGTATATACCCCGTGTGTCTTTCTGCTTCTGGAATAGATCACTCAGGACGATCTTTTCTAGATACACCATTTGCCTGCAAATTTCATAATTTCTTTGTTTTTAATTGCTGAATAGTATTCCATTGTGTAAATGTACCACCATTTCTGTATCCATTCCTCAACTGAGGGACATCTGATTTTTTTTCCAGCTTCTGGCTATTACAAATAAAGCTGATACAAACATGGCTTAGTAAATGTCCTTGTTGTATACTTGAGCATAGTTTGGATATATGCCTAAGAGTGGTATAGATGGATCTTGAGGTAGCACTATTCCTAATTATCTGAGAAAGCACCAGATTGATTTCTAAAGTGGTCGTACACATTTATAGTCCCACCAGCAATGGAGTAGGGTTCCTCTTTTCCACATCCTCTCCAGCACGTGTTATCACTTGAGTTTTTGATGATAGCCATTCTGTTGAGTGTAAGGTGAAATCTTAGGATTCATTTTTATTTGCATTTCCCTGATAACTAAGGATGTTGAGCATTTCTTTAAGTGTTTCTTTGTCATTCAATGTTCCTCTACAGAGAATTCTCAGTTTAGCTTTGTACCCCATTTTTAAATTGGATTATTTGATATTTTGCTGTTTAACTTCTTGAGTTTTTTGAATATTCTGGATATTAAGCCCTTTGTCAGATATAGGGTTGGTGAAGATCCTTTCCCAATCTATAGGCTGTTGTTTTGTTCTGATGACAGTGCCCTTTGCTTTACAGAAGCTTTTCAGTTTCATGAGGTCCCATTTATTGGTTGTTGCTCTTAGAGCCTGTCTGTTGGTTTTCTGTTCAGGAAGGTGTCTCCTGGGCTAATGAGTTTAAGGCTCTTCTCCACCTTTTCTTCTAACAGGTTTAGTTTGTCTATTTTTATATTGAGGTATTTGACCCACTTGGACTTTAGTTTTGTGCAGGGTGATAAGTTTGTATCTCTTTGCATTTTCTACATGTAGACATCCAGTTAGACCAGCACCATTTCTTGAAGATGCTTTCTTTTTTCCATTATATGGTTTTGACATCTTTGTCAAAAGTCAGGTGTCCATAAGTGTGGGGGTTTATTTCTGGGTCTTCTATTTGATTCCATTGATCCACCATTCTATGTTTCTATGCCAGTACCATGCAGTTTTTATTATTGTTGCTCTATAGTACAGCTTGAGATCAGGGATGGAGATACCTCCAGAAGATTTTTTATTGTAGAGAATTGTTTTACCAATTCTGGGTTTCTTGTTATTCCATATGAAGTTGAGAATTTTTCTTTCAAGGTCTGTAAAGAATTGTGTCGGTAATGATGGGAATTGCATTGCATTTGTAGACTGCTTTTGGTAAGATGGCCATTTTTACTATGTTAATCCTGCCAAGCCATGAGCATGGGAGATCTTTCCATCTTCTGATATCTTCTAATTCTTTCTTCAGAGACTTAAAGTTCTTTTCATACAAGTCTTTGACTTGCTTGGCTACAGTTACACCAAGGTACTTTATGTCCTTTGTGGCTATTGTGAGGGGTGTTGTTTCCCTAATTTGTTTCTCAGCCCTTGGGTCTTTTGTATACAGCAGTGCTACTGATTTTTTTTTATTTGAGTTGATTTTTTACCCCACCACTTGGCTGAAGGTGTTTATCAGCTGTAGGAGTTCCGTGGTATAATTTTTGGGGTCACTCAGGTATACTATCATATCATCTGCAAATAGTGATACTTTGACTTTTTCCTTTACAAATGAAATCCCATTGCTTTCCTTTAACTGTCTTATTGCTCTAGCAAGGACTTCAAGAACTATGTTGAAGAGGTATGGAGAGAGTGGGCAGCCTTGCCTTGTCCCTCATTTCAGTGGGATTGTTTTAAGTTTCCATTTAGTTTGATGTTGGCTATGGGTTTGCTGTATATTGCCTTTCCTATGTTTAGGTAAGTGCCTTGTATCCCTGATCTCTCCAGGACTTTAAACATAAATGAATGTTGGAGTTTATCAAATGCTTTTTCAGCATCTAAGGAGATAATTTTGTGTTTTTTTCTTTCAATTTGTTTGTATGGTGGATTACATTGATGGATTTCCATACACTGAACCACCCCTGCATACCTGCAATGAAGAGCAGGGGATTTTTATGGGACACTTTCTCAGTGGTAGCAAGACAAAGAAAGGGTCTGTGATTGTCATGCTGATGTATTTCTGTACATGGCCATCATTACTTTTGCTTTATTGGGTCTCTTCACCATTTAAATGCTGATACTTTCAATTTAGTACAATTTTCTCTTATTTTTGCTCATTTTCTTTAAGCATTCCATCTATTTTGTGATTATAATTTAATTTCTCCCTATCTTTTTCTTCCTCAAAACACTTCCATATATTCTTCTTTACTCTTCTTCATATTCATGGCCTCTTTTCTCACTAATAGTTATTACATGCATATGTGCATGCATACATACATAAAGACATATACATAAGCCAAGTGGTGGTGGTGCATGTCTCTAATCCCAGCACTTGGGAGGCAAAGACAGGTGAATCGTTGTGAGTTCAAGGCCGGCTTGGTCTACATAGTGAGTCCAGGACAGCCAGGTCAACACAGAGAAACCTTCTCTTTTTTCTTTCAACATGGCTGGTGTCCTTTCCCAAGGACGGTGACCATCTCCAAGGTGGCAGTATTGCCCATTGAGTGGGTCAAGGTGCTGCTGCAGGTACATCATGCCAGGAAGCAAATCATGGCAGATAAGCAATACAAGGGTATTTTAGACTGTGTGGTTCATATCCCCAAGGAGCAGGGAGTCCTGTCCTTCTGGTGTGGTAACCTGGCCAATGTCATCAATACTTCCCCATCCAGGCTCTCAACTTTGCCTTCAGAGATAAATATAAGGAGATCTTCCTGGGTGGTGTGGACAGGAGGACCCAGTTTTGGGCGGTACTTTGTAGGGAATCTGGCATTATGTGGTGCTGTTGTGGCCACATTCTTGTGCTTTATGTACCCTCTTGATTTTGCCTGCATGATATGGGAAAAGCTGGAGATGAAAGGGAATGCAAAGGCTTGGTGACTGCCTGGTTAAGATCTACAAATCTGATGGGATTAAGGGTCTGTACCAAGGCTTTAACATGTTGGTACAGGGCTTTATCATCTACTGAGCTCCCTACTTTGGTTATCTATGACACTGCAAAGGGAATGCTTCCAGATCTCAAGAATACTCACATGTTCATCAGCTGGATGATTGCTCGGTCTGTCACTGCTGTTGCTGGCCTGATGGATATCACGTGTACAGGCATGCTTGACTGCTATTGCAAGATCGCTTGTGATGAAGGAGGCAAGACATTTTTCAAGGGCACATGGTTCAACATTCTCAGAGTTATGAGTGGTACCTTTGTGCTTGTCTTGTATGATGAGATCAAGAAGTACACATAATTATGTCCTAGGTGTTCTCCCTGAGAACAGGTATGTTGACATACTGGACAGATTCTCTTGGCCTGACTGTTTTATCAGTGACATCTATTGACCAGTTGAAAAATGGTTGAAAAACTAGTCATCTGACTAGTTTTCTCCTAAAGCCATTTCCATAATGACAATAATGAGTGGACTCAATTATATTTTTTATTTCAGATACTCCTGATAATAAAAATTAAAATAAAAATATCTAAAAACATCACATATCTGCATATGTATCTATAACCTGTTGAATCAATATAGTTACTTATATGCATATTTTATGTCTATTCTTCATAGAGTCATGTGATCAAATTATTTCTTTTATACTTTCACATATAAGTCACCTACTCAGCATCTTCTACAATTACTTGATATATCTCAATCTTAGTATGTCTGAAGTCAAACGTAACCCTGCATACTTCTTCCAATATTGTTTTCCAATCATACATGGACATACTGTCAAACTCAGGAACATAGAAGTCATCTTGAGTTCCATAAAAGACTATTGCATATAAGTCACCTATTTACTTTTTCCTTCTTTTCTTCCTTCCTTCTTTCATTCCATCATTCATTTTTCTTTCTTTTTCTTTTTCTTTTTTATTTTTTTAAAAATTTATTTATTTTTGTATCAATCACAGGTTAGGTACTTTGCATCCCAGGCGTAGCCCCCTCCCTCATTTCCTCCCACCCTCCTTCTCCCTCCTTCATCTCCTCCCCGCCCCTCCAAGTCCACCAACAGGGGAGGACCTCCTCCCCTTCCATCCAATCCCAGCTCATCCTGTCTCCTCAGGGCTGGCTGCAATGTCCTCCCCTGGGATCTAGCCAGTCTGCCACTCCCTGGCTTGTATGGGGGAGGGTCAAAGAGTCAGCCTCTTTCTTTTTCTTTCTTTTTTGTTTTTTATTTTTCATTTTCATTTTTATATTAATTACAGTTTATTTACTTTGTATCCCAGCTGTAGCCTCCTCCCTCATTCCCTCCTGTTGGTATAATGTTACTTTGAAATGTATACACATTACCCTTGTTCATTCAAATGCTGATTTCTCCCCTCCGCCCCTTCTGGTTTCAATCCGGATATTGCACTGTGATACTTATTCTAAGCATCCTGTCTCCTCTTTATGTAAACAAAATAAAGTAACTAGACACAATGTTGAGCTGGGAGGAGCCAGAGGACAGGAAATGAGTGGGAGGAGAAAAGGTGAGAGAACTCCTAGGAGAGCTAGAAGGCAGAGCAGCAGGAGAGATCTTGGAACTAGGAGGAGAGATGGACTGGACCTAATATATCACTAAAAGCAAGTACAATGTGGGAAATCTAAATGTTAGGAAACTATGGGGGCTTCGAGGTTTAGGAGGGAGTAACTATTGCCCAGCATTGTGTTCTAGGTTAACTAAAATCCCAGTCTCTGTGTGGTGATTTGGTTATACAGCTGTTTAGGATTAACAGCAAGCATTACCAGAAGATAATTTATAGTAAATATTAAACACCATTTATAACACCCTCCCAATCTCACCCTCCCTCTCTCATCTACTCCCATGCCGCAATCTAAGTCCACTGATTAGGGAGGTCCTCCTCCCCTTCCGTCTGACCCTAGCCTATCAGGTCTCATCAGAACTGGAGGCATTGTTTTCCTCTGTAGCCTGGTAAGGCTGCTCCCCACTCAGGGGAAGGTAATCAAAGAGCCAGCCACTGAGTTTATGTCAGAGGCAGTTCCTGTTCCCCTTACTAGGGTATCTACTTGGAGTCTGAGCTGCCGTGGGCTACATCTGTGCAGGGGTTCTAAGTTATCTGCATGCATGGTACTTGGTTGGAGTATCAGTCTCAGAAAAGACCCCTGTGCCCAGATTTTTTGGTTCAGTTGCTCTTGTGTAGCTCCTGTCCCCTCCAGGTCTTTCTATCTCTCCCTTCTTTCATAAGATTCTCTGTACTCTGCCCAAAGTTTGGTTATGAGCTTCAGCATCTGTTTTGATAGACTGTTGTGTAGAGTCTTTCAGAGTCCCTCTGTGGCAGGCTCCTGTCCTGTTTCCTGTTTTTTCCAATCCCCTCCCCCCTTCGTTGATGGTGGGAATGTAAACTTGTATGATCACTTTGGAAATCAGTCTGGCTCTTTATCAAACAATTAGGAAGAGTGCTTTCTCAAGATTCAGCTATACTACTCCTAGGCATGTATCCAAAATATGCTCAAGTACACAACAATGACATTTGCTCAACCCATATTCATAGCAGCTTTATTTGTAATAGCTAGAAGCTGGATAAAACCTAGATGTCCCTCAGTTGAAGAATGGATACAGAAATTGTGGTACATTTGCACAGTGGAATACTATTCAGCAAGTAAAAACAAGGAAATCATGAAATTTGCAGGCAAATGGTGGGATCTAATAAAGATCATCCTGAGTAAGGTATCCCAGAAGCAGAAACACACACATGGTATATATTCATTATAAGTGGATATTAGCCATCTAATATGGGATAAACATACTAAAATCTATACACCTAAAGATGCTAAGCAAGAAGGAGAACCCAGGGTAAGATGATCAATCCTCACTCAGAAAAGCAATGGGACAGATATCAAAAGAGGGAGAAAACAGGAAACAGGACAGGAGCCTATTTACTTTCTTTTAAAAAATTATTTTTGAGGAGATTTCATACAATGAGTTTTGATTATATTTACCTCCCTCTCCCAACTTAATTCTTCAAATCATTCTGCAAATTAAAAAAAAATGATACACACTCATTACAATTGTAATATAATTATTTGAAAGATCAAGTGAAATCATATGGAATTTCTTCATCCAAAGGTAATGTTTAGCAGGTTTTTACTATGTTTTTATATATATGTATAAATGTGTATTTTATTGCTATATTGCTCAGCATTGTTGTCTGTGCTCAGTGTTGAAAGATCCGTAGGAATAAAGTGGGTTGACTCATGGTAGTGTTATACTGGTTGGAAATTTTTACCCTTTTTCAGTGCCGCTTCTAGCACTTTATTTCATTAAACGGTTTTGTTATTTGGATGTTGTCTTGCCCCACTGAGGAACTGATGGCAGAGGTTTGTGAGAAGTAAACTAAGGGCAGAGTTTTTTAGTTGAACGATCCAAACAGAAATTATCAATCAAAATAGGGTTCTTTTTGGTATGAATCCTAACAATTTAATAATTCAGGGTTTTCTTTTTTAACTTTTTTAATTTTTATTTTTTATATTAATTACAGTTTATTTACTTTGCATCCCAGCTGTAGCCCCCTTCATTCCCTCCCAATCCCACCCTCCCTCCCTCATTTCCTCTCTGCCCCTTTCTGGGGTCACTGATAGGGGAAGTCCTCCTCCTCTTCTATCTGAATCTAGCTTGTCAGGTCTCACCAGGACTGGCTGCAATGTCGTTCTCTGTAGCCTAGCTAGGCCACTCCTCCCACGGTGGGTGGGGGAGATCAAAGAGCTAACCACTGAGTTCATGTCAGAGACAGTACCTGTTCCCCTTATTAGGGTACCCACTTGGATTACTGAGCTGCCATGGGCTACATCTGAGCAGGGGTTCTACGTTATATCCGTGCATGGTCCTTGGTTGGAGAATCAGTCTCAAATAAGACCCCAATTCAGGGTTTTCTTATTCCAATAAAATTCACTCAAAACCCAGTGATGTATGTTGGAGTTTTTATCCTGAGACTGTGTTCTTTATAATTTCATAGCTCCTTTGTAATTGGGCAATGACTTTAAAACTCCGTAGTCAATGAGGGCATATAAGTAGGAATACCACTGAACCTCTAAAGAATATTGATGCTTAGGTTCTTCTGATCTGGCCCAAGAACCAGAATTACTGAAACAAAGCTCACACTTCTTTTCATAGTTTTATCTGTAATTTATAGACACCAGAACTTAGTTCTCTCCATGACTTTTGGAGAAACTACAGTCTGGCCTTCAGGAATTCCATTAGGTTAGGAAGAGTAAGAGCAGAGTTTTTCTGCTATGCTGGTGTCATGGATCCTGGAACTTCAAGATGGAGCGTTTTAACTATAGTCTGGTACCACTTTTCAGTATGGTTTGAAGCCTGTCACATCATCTGCAGGGAAATGAAACTAGTCTGACTTCTAATGGCAGTTACACTCTGATATTGCTCTCTTTTCTGTCTTTTCAATGCTTGTGACATGTCATGCCAGAAAAATAATAATTTTCTGAACCTTTTTTACCCCTGATAAGTGCTTGCACAATGAATTTAATTAAAACCTCCTTTATCTATTATGTTGAAAACAAGGAATTAACAATATCCATTAAATTGACTATTACATTCACATCAAATGGATTTCAACACCCTACTGAAATGATACGAAGGAAGCCATAATCACATGAGGCCCAATATGGTGTATAAATTTTAAGCCTTGTGAAACCCTAAATTATTTTAATCTCCAAATGTAATTATCATAAATGTCAGTCAAACTTTCTCAAGACCTATTTTTGTTGAAAGAAAAGGAACAAATGAGACTGTGAGGCTCTACAGCTTGATTAACTCCTCCATTCCTGGTGGAATCTCAGACTCACTACAAAGACTTTTTTTTTTGCATGTAGAGTACATTTTATGTTTGTATTGAAAAGCATTTAATACAATATATTCTGATTAGGATCTTCCCTGTCCCATCTTCTCTCAGGTCCTCCCCACTTCCCCACCCACTCCAACCCACATCTTTTCCTTCTCTCTTTCATTGGGATAGAGACGGGCATCTAAAAAGTAATAATAGAATGAAATAAAACAAAACAAATAAACCAATGAAAGAAAAGATGCTAATAAAAAACATCAAGAAACACATAGAGATGCAGACACACACACATTTGCACATAGAAGTCACATAAAAATATAAAACTGGAAACCATAATATATATGCAAAACAAAAGACCTGAAAAAGCATTATGAGACAGAGAACCTCCAAAAACATTACTGAGTTCCTTTTGTGTTAGTCATCTACGGCTGGCCGTGGGGCCTGGCCTTAAGTGTGGTCTGTAAAGTGAGACTCCATCGGAGAAAACTAATTTTTCATTTGTGAGTGATTATCAATTAAACAAAGCTTTCCAGATGTCTATTTCCCCTCTCAGTCCTAGGATACCATTAGGCCTAGATCTGTGCAGGCTCTGTGTCTGCTTGCCATGGTTCCTGTGAGTTCATATGTGCACTGGTTCTGCTGTGTTTAGAAAGCCTTGTTTTCTTTTTGTACTCTGTCTCCTTTGCCTCTTACAATATTTCTGCCATCGTATAAATGTACTACACTTTCTTTATCCATCTATCAACTGACAGACATCTAATCTCATTCAAATTTCTGGCTGTTATGAATGGAGTAGCAATGGACATGTTTGAGAAAGTAGCTCTGTAGTAGGATACAGAGTCTTTTTGGTATATACCCAAGAATGATATATCTGGATATTAGAGAATGTCTATTCCCAGCTTCCTTAGAAAACCGTCACTGATTTCCATAGTGGCTGTACAGACTTGTACCCCAACCAACAATGGATGAATCTTCCTCCTACTTCTCATCTTTGCCAGAAATAGCTATTACTTAATCTCCCTGCACAAAACGCAACTCCAAGTGCACCAAATACTTCAAAACAAGAACATATACAATGAATCTGATAGAAGAGAAAGTAGAGAATAATACTCTTGAGCTCACTGGCACAGGGCAGGACTTTTTGAACAGAACACTGCTAGCAGAGGCAATAAAATCAAGAATTAATAAATGGAATCTCTTGAAAGTGCAAAGCTTCTTGTATGGCAAATGTCACCATCATTCAGACAAAGTGGCAGGCTTCACAATGGGAAAATAATTTTATTTTTTATCAACTACACATCAAATAATATCTAAAACATATAGAGAACTAAAAATGTTGGACAAAAAGAGAGCAAATAACCCAATTAAAATGGGGTACAGATCTAAGCAGAGAGTTCTTAAAAGAAGACACTCAAATGGTCAAGAAACACTAAAAAATATTCAACATCCTTTGTGATCAGGGAGATGCAAATAAAAACTGCTTTGAGATTTCATCTTACACCAGTCAGCATGGCAAAGATCAATGGAGAAGATGTTTTTAAGTTTGCAGAGAAGATAGTCCAAGCATGATAGCACGGCTATGAGCGGCATGCCTCGACTTAGATTCATTGGTTGGTAATGCCAAAAGCTCTTGAATAGTAGCTGTAAAACCCATTTTTTTCAAGAAAACTTATAAAATACCCATAGAGTATCCAGTGCTTGAAAATATAGAGTTTCCATAATGTATTAAGTCGTTCTGTTGCCTCTCCAAAGCCACATTTCAGGTTAAGACAATAAATAAATGGAGTAGTAGTCTTCCCTCTGATTTTATAAGTTATCAAAATGAAATGTTATTGAATCCTTTCTTGAGAAGAAGCAATCAAGTTTTGATGAGGCATTATATGGAACAATTATGTCAATAGAAGAAACAAACAGTTTGGAGCTCTTTATCACCATCATATTCAGCAGTATATTTTACCAAGTAACACATCCTAAAGCACGAATGGGCCAGAATACGTGAGGTTGTGTCCTCCATGACTGGGTGCCCACAGACCTTCTAGAACACAAGGCTTTGCATAAAGAGATAGCTCACTTCTAATCCCAATCCATTTTATAGTCCTGAATTCCAATTAGAAGCAAAGAAAGTCACTTACAAATACCAGTCCACTTACAAATGGTGCACAGATTTAGAGCTGCCTGAAAACCATGCGTTAACCTGTTGTGTGTTTAGAAATTAACCCAAGGTATGAAAAGACCTTCTCTGTTGATAGCCCCCTGCATCACATCAACCAAGGGCTCTGTCTTTGTTCTTTCTGATTATTTCATAGCCTTATTTGGTCCTTATCCCTTCTCTGTTATTGACAAGTTCTGAAAGCCTGTAATATTGAATGTGGTGCTGCCCCATTATTTACTTGGAACAAATGCCATTATGTTTTCCTAATAACAGCTGTGAAAGCATCTATCAGTCTTTTTTATTGGGGTATAATTTCTGTACATGAAAGTAATTTGCTGACAGTGTCTGCTGGTGTCTTCCATTGTTTGTAGTGAAACAGTGCTCAACTCTTACTTTTTACTCTTGCCTGCATTCTCTTTCCCCTTCTCTTCCACTGGAGTGGTTTTAGCAGTTATTCCAAAGAAAATTCAACTCTGTTGGCCTTCGCCTTTCAGATAACCAAAAGAGTGGCAAAAATTAGAGTGTGCCAATCTTGAAGAGTGTTTTCTTCGCATACTCTTTCTTTAGGATATCTCTGTCACCTGTCTTTGTGGATCTCTGAGTTGATTACACTATGCATCAGTCACACACACAGGCTGTAGTAGTTGGTGCTGTTGGTCTTTTTGAGAAGCTCTTGTTCCTTCAGGGATTTTCTTTCCTCCCAACTCTTCTACAAGACTCCCTAAGCTGTCTAATATGTGGTTGATCTACTGGTGGGTAGAGACTCTCAGAGGACAGTTATGCTAGGCTCCTGTCTGCAAGCATAGTAGAGTATGATTAATAGTGTCAGGAGTTAACTCTCTCCTATGGGATGGGTCTCAAGTTGGGTCAGTCATTGTTTGGCCATTTCTTCAATCTCGGCTCCATCTTTATCCCTGCAGGTCTTGTAGGCAGGGTAAATTTTGGGTGGAAGGTTTTGTGTCCACTCCCTCCACTGGAAGATCTGCCTGGTTAGGAGGTGGCCTCTTCAGTCTCCATGTCTCAGCTAGAGTCATCCCATCTCTTCCTAAAAGCCTACCCAGTCACAGATCTTCCATTTGCCTCAGAGATGCCCTTTAACTCTCAGTTTTCCTTTTCTCTCCAGCCCTCGTACCTCACACCCATGCTTTTTGCCCACATCTGATCCCTGTCCTCACACTCCTTTCCACACCCTCTCCTACCCATTTTCCTCTCTTCGTTCACTTTTGATGTCTATTCCATTTCTCCTTCTGTGTGTGATTCAGGCATCTTCTCTTGGACTCCCCTTGTTACTTGGCTTCTTTGAGCCTGTGGATTGTAGTATGGTTATCCTGTACTATATGACTAATATCCACTTATAAGTGAGCACATACCGTATGTGTCTTTCTGGGCCTGGGTTGCCTCACTCAGGATGATCTTTTCTAGTTCCATCTGTTTGTCTCCAAATTGCATGATTTCTTTGTTTTTAATAGCTGAGAAGTATTCCATTGTCGAAATGAACCACATTTTTAAAATCCATTTTTTCTGTTGAGGGACATCTGCATTGTTTCCCTTTCCTGGCTATTACAAATAAAGCTGCTTTGAGCATGTTGGTATGGTGAAACATCTTTGGTGTATATGCCAGGAGTGGTATAGCTGGGTCTTGAGGTAGAGCTATTCCACTTTCTGAGAAAGTGTCAGATTGAATAAATGGGACCCCATGAAACTGAAAAGCTTCTGTAAAGCAAAGGACACTGCCTGCAGATTGAGAAAATAACTTCACCAGTCCTACATCTGACAGAAGGCTATTATCCAAAATACATAATGAACTCAAGAAATTAAACACCACCACACCAACTAATCCAATTAAAATGGGGTACAGAGATAAACAGGGAAATCCTGAATGGCTGAGAAGCACTAAAAACCCAAATCAAAACAAACAACAACAACAACAACAACAAAACGCTCAGCATCCTTATTTATCAGGAAAATGCAAATCAAAATGGCCCTGAGATTTCATCTTACACGTGTCAGAATGGCTAAGATCAAAAACTCAAGTGACAGCACATGCTGGAGAGGATGTGGAGAAAGGGGAACCCTCTTCCACTGCTGGTGGGAGTACAAACTTGTACAACCACTTTGGAAATCACTCTGAGCTTTTTGAATGGACACCATATAAACAGGTTTTGCTATGACAGCGGGGTGGAAGTCACTGCCTAGAGGAGCTTTGGCATTCAGTCTTAAAACAAGTTTGAGAACTGAATCTAACAAACTGTAAACTAGTGAGCTGGGTAGAGCTAGCCAGACATGACTCATGTGGAACAATTCTGAGGTGAATTCTGAGCCAGAATTCCACAGCATCTTCAGATAGTGCCTCAGCCCCAGATCAGATTAAACCAGGGACTTCATGCATGCTGTGTCATGGGCTTTATCTGATCATGATGAATGTCCCTGCATGTGCTGTGATTGCTCAGGGGATTATCTTGATTATAATTTATTTTGTAATGAGCTTAAAGCACCATAGGAGTAAGTGCCAAATTCTATTGGCCTCTGTCTTCAAAACTGATCTGAAACACCCCTACTGCTTCCTACCTCTTCCAGATTACTGTAAAAGACCCCTTACAGTAGATTATCTGTGCCTCCTTTATTCTCCTTAATATCCAAAGTACTCTCTCTATATCCCAAGCTAAACCACAGCATGCTTCATCAGGGTCCCCAAGAGGGATTCCATTGCCTTTGCATGACCTTCCAACCCAAGTGCCCAGAAGGCTGCAATGCTCTGGGAGGTTAGAACTTGTTAGGCCAGAGGCCTCTTTGACAGCCCCTACTCTCTGCCTGAGTGGGACTGGCTCCTTGCTCTTCTCCACACCCAGCAAATGTGTTCACCTAGAATAACCTTCCCACATTCCTGCCACAAAGCTCTTGCTTTCACAGGTTTCTTTCACATCATTCATGCCAGAAAGGACTTCTCCACTCCCTAAAACCCATGTTATCAGCCTCCAACCCCACTCCATATATTATCTTTCTATGGGTCTGACTGATTTTTCTTCATGAACATCTAATATTAGTACTATTTGACATCACATTGTAGAGCGTTTATTTGCTTTGGTTTGCTTTTTTTGTACACATTCTCTAATATGATATAGGTTCTAAGACTAATACTTTTGAATTAATTAACTAATTAGGTGTGTGCTTGTGTGTGCATGCTGTGTGTATGTGTGTGTGTGTGTGTGTGTGTGTGTGTATAGGTGGGTGAGTGGTTGGGAGGGTGTGTGGAGGTCAGAGGACACCTTTCAGAAACTACTTCTTTCCGGTTACCTTTTGGGATCTGGGTATGGAACTCAGGTCTTCCAGCCTGCAGGCAAATGTCTCTAACCACTGAGAAATCTGGATGGCCAAAAGGAACTAATTTTGTCTTGTTCAGTGTGTGGCCCTCTGTGCTTGCACTAGCAGATATATAGCAAACATTCATTACATCGCTTTAATAGATTGAAGAATGGATGCCACTCACTGAAATTCTTAGAAGAAAAAAAAACTTTTTTGTACCTATGCCATGTGAGAAAAATTTTCTCTGATCTCCAAATTCAGAGAACTTGTCAGAACTTAACAAATTCTAGTTAAGCTTATGCTGGTTGCTGCAACTACAGACATAAATAAGACAGTCTGTACTTGAGGAATTCTTACTGCAGGGAAGAATTGTAGGTAAGTGTCATGGCAGAAAGCAGTAAAGTAACAAAGGGGGCAGGATAAGGTTCCTGACCAGGGCAAAAGAAATGAAAAGACTGAACTTGGATTAAGGAATGCTTTCTAAAGGGAGTTTCTTGAAGAAGTGAATGTTCTGTTGATTGTTGAAGGATGATCAAGATTTAGCTATAAGAGGATGTGGACAGGATAACCAAAGCAGAGAGAGCTAAACATGAAATAGAAACAGATAAAAGGGGACCAGAATATGGCAATTGGTCACACTCATGCCTCATTCATCCTAAAATGCATAACGGTGGGAACATCAAGAGGCGATTTGTGAAGATGATCAGGTTCAGGTTTTCTGCCCTTTTCATTAAAGAGGAAAAGGGAATGGAGCATTAGAGCACGTGTGAAATGAAAGAAGACTGGCAGGGGTGGAAAAATGCAAAATGGGTAGGGGATGGGAAGAAACGGGGTGGTGGTCAACAAAACCAAATTTTGTTTGAAAATGCCATCACGAAACCTATTCCCTGCAGGCTAATTAAAATTAATTACTTAAATAAAAATGAAAGAATGGATAGACTGAGCATGAGTCCTTTTCTTGGTGTTTTCATGTGTTCCATTGATGGAAGACATTTTGTGAATGACTTTATGTGTTCTAGACATGTCGTACATTTTCAGGCATTAAATAAAGAAGCTTATCACTTAATATCAGTTTGAAATCACATCTCCCTGCTCTCCGAGCCACGTTGGCTCAACCTGAGGTTTCAGGATGTAATGAGCCTTCACTGAGAACAGAAGTGATATGCAATCTTTTAAAACTGACATTTCATGTGGTCTTTATTTATCTAAATAATTTCACCCAACAATTTCCTATAGTGGTCAGCATTCTATCCCCCAAATCGACTTTGGAACTAAAAGCCAAGTGGTGTTTCCTAGGACTCAATTTTGTGATTTCAGAATGTCTAACAATTCTACAGTTTCTGATAAAATAAACACAAAAACAAAAATGAGAATGATTCATGTAGGAAATCATTGGAGGGTGCAGTGTAAATTTTCTTTGGGTGAAGGCTGGCTACTTGGGGTAGATTTTAGAACCGTGTTGGAACTGACTACCAGGGTTCAACTCAAGCCTGCTGTACTGGCCTACAATTAGCACTGATCCCTCCAAAGTTGCACCATGTCACAAAAATACCTCAGAAATTTTGATTATGTCTAGTTGGAAAAACAAAAACACAATCAAATGCAACAACAATAACAAAATGTACACTGGGCACAGTTATTTTTTTAATTTCTGGGGGGAATGTTCTTAGTGTCTCAGTCTCTCAGAGTTCATTGTGACAAAATACATAGAATAATAAGTAACTTGTGCTACTTACTGCAGAAGTTGATGTGCTATGTATGTAATGCTTAGATTTTAATGTTTGTGAATTAAATAGGGTTGAGCCTTATTGGTACTTTAATGGAAGAATCACAGGGTATTTAAAAAGTCTGACACAACAAATTTTACTTATTTAATACAAGGAAATTCAAGAAAAACCCAGTGTAAATAGGTGGTCCAACAAAACTTTCTTATTTGACCAAGCTTGCTTGATTGCTTGCTTGTTTTCTCTCTCTCTCTCTCTCTCTCTCTCTCTCTCTCTCTTTCACCCTCCCTCCCTTCATTCATTCATTCAGTTAGTTAAATGAAAGATTTTCCCAGATGTCAATTATAACAACGTCATAGTAATAAAGTACTGCATTTTTTTTTAACTTTAAAACTCTGGCAAAGCAATACTTAGTGTCCAAAAAGGGAAGATGTGTTTAAAAAGCACAAAGCCTAAAAGAAAAATTCAATAATCATTTCAGTACATGGTCCCCCTTACTCACAAAACACGACACAGTAGTCCATAGTAACAGGGTTCTGCACATCTTAGTCTCTTGTTCAAAGTGATTTAGAAATGGCAGAATCACTTCCTATGCACAGTGTGTTTCCTCCATCTTTAGCAAGACTGCTTGAACTCTATGACTTCTACCTAAAAATGATGAAATTGTTCTGCTCTATAAACATGAAAGTAATCTGGTACTTGGAGTCTACCGTTTTCTTAATTTCTCAAGTAAATTGATTCATTTTGGTATATCATGTTTTTCAAATAATAACTCTTAGTCCTACCTTTTCTTTCTCCTTGCCATCCTTTGATTCAGACATTTATTACAGTATAGCAGATTTGTAGGACAATGGACTTCCTAAATAGTCTGAATTTGTCTTTTCTTTAAATATTGATGAAATCCTCTAAAATCCTGATTTGCAAGGACATGTTTGCCATAAAACCAAAAGTCTGGCCCTGGGTTTAATTCCCTTCATTATTATACCAGAGCTGCACTCCTTGCTACTCTTCCACTTGACACCCTAACCAAAAAGAAACGTGCTGGCAATGTCAATATCACCTAACATAAATTTAAACACAATGGAAACTGAGGACCATGGAAAGGATAAAGGCATGGATACACCAGGATATTGAAAAGTTCTCAATTGTTATAGAAATTATTAAGATGCTTCAGTACCTCGATTAGAAAGAGCACAAGGATAAATGTGCATGAAATACTCGTAAGACTGACAACACATCGCTCAGCTATTGAGGATATGTCTATATTTGTACAGGATGTGAGGAGCATAGTCAATAAATGTGTTCAAGCTTATCTACAGAGAAAATTGAACTCAACTGTTGGCCAACATACATTTTTGTAACCATTGATCAAAGTTGACTACCATAAATTAAGTCAAAATGAATCTAAAAAGATCAACAACATAAATACCACATATCTGGTCAAAGTAGCTTTGAGATTAAGATACTGATCAAGAATTAAATCATAACAGCACTCCAAAAACATCTAGAAATCACTAGTAATAAAAACCCTATCGTCAAAACTGTTATGAAAGTCAAATGATGTTAGAGGGACATGATGAGTCTAAATTTAAAAAGCCTCAGAATTAATGAGCCAAACATCTTAAGCATCCAACTTGAAAATTTTTAACAGTAAAATAACCTTAAGAAAGTAAAAGGAAGAAAGTACTATTATAGAAAACAAAAACCAATAAAACAAGTGGTTGGCGATTCAAAAGTATTAATAAGTTAGACAAATCTTTGACAGCATTAACAAAGATCATAATGGTAAATATTAGAAATAAAACATGAGAATTGAAATAAAAGGTGACCAAAGTATGAAATTTTGACGATATAATAAATAACTCCATGGCACAATTATTTAAAATCTGGGTGAAATAAATAAATAATTTGAAAAATACAACTTCTGAAATTAACCTAAAAAGAACCACAGCGTGTCTCTCACTATACAATCATTAAGAAAGTTAAATTAAAGGAGAAAGTCTTCCTAAAAAGAAACACTAGGTTCAGAGGTTTTATGGGAAGCTGTGTTAAATTTTCAAAGATGATTCTAAATGCAAACAAACCCTTCAAGAAAACACCGTGATCATTCTCTGGCTCCTTTAATGAAACTGACATTACATTGTTGTGGAGCGCTAGGCAAACCATTAACGAAAGAGGTCATTTTATTATTCAACTAGGTATATCATATTAGCAAATGAAATTAAGCATTATCAAAAGGCAGCAAGCATGACCAGGGTGGGCTATTTCAGTGATATTCCAATATTAATTTATATTCCATTAACAAATTAAAGGAGGACATAAAATACAAAGTAATAAATACAAAAAGCATTTTGTAGAGCTGAATATTCATCTAAAGTGAAACTCCTAACAAATGAGAATAAAAGATTTTATTTCATCTAGTGTAAAACCTGTAAAAATTTTATATCAAGAATCATATTTAATGTGAAATGTTGAAAGTACTCCCTTGAATATTGAGATGAAGTCAAAGACTGTCTACATAAAATACTCTAAAGATTCTGTAGAAATTTTTTTCTAATTAAATTGGTTTTTCAATGCTTCCAGATACAAAGTCAATGTATTAAACTTTATTATTCAGTATAATAGCATAAGTACTTATTAGAATCTGTAAGTATTAAAATGGATTGTATCTGCAAAGCACTTATCTGAAACTCAAATACAATTGTGGCTATTAAAAAGAGGTCAGTTGTACCTCTACACATTGGCAATACTTTAAAATAATCTTTTATTTTGAGTTCCCATAGAAACAGAATCTCAGACTAAAGCTGTTGAACAGGTAGGCATTTACAAATCTGGTTTTTTGTCTGTTTGTTTGTTTTGTTTTGATTTCATATAGAGTTGTATGACATAGGCCAGGCAGGTCTTGAATTTGTGACCCTCCTGTCTTACCCATCCTAGTACTAGGTTTCCAGGTATGCATCACTGCACCTGGCTCTCCAGAGTGGGATATTCAATAGTAATTGTGAGGGATATGGGAGAAACCATGCAAGAAGAAAATACCAAGATGAATCTGTGTTATTTTTCTGGCCACAGAGCATTCTAAGGTTATGAAATGCCTCTTAGAATATCTCTATGATGAAAATAATTCAGAGCTAGCGAAAACCATAGCAAAATTACAAAAACCACAGAAATAATGGTCTTGTATAAGATTAATCATGTAAACTTGTCAGTTTTCTTCAAGTTTATAGGTTGTAAGAACTTATACACAAAACTCCTGAACTTCTGAGAAAACCTTGTGTTTTAAACTTAATTTGGTAAGATGAGTCTAAAACAGATAATCCATAGTAAATATCCCAGGCACCAACAACTACTGTATGAACATGAAAAGCTAGTATCTCTATATTGCACATTGTGTGTGTGAGAGAGATGACCTCTTGTCTAGCTACTTATCAAGATTGATCAAGCTGTAAACATTGTAACACATGTGTGTGTATGTGTGTGCATGCATGTATTTTTGTGTGTGGGGGCACACACTCATGCACACAGGTACCCAGGGATAGACTTACTGCTCACAAAACAATGATTCCGAATTTAATGAAGATGGCTGCCACGAGAGAACACTGTGTCTGAGAAGTAGGACAGCAGAAACAACGCAGCGACCAGGAGATGAACTCTGGGACATAAAACGCCAGCATTGTGAGTGCGAGGTGAGCGGAACTCCTACGGTGAGAAAATCAAGTGGGATAACCCTAGGGACACCCAGTTATTACCTGGAGAAATTTCCCGGTGACCAACTGCACACAGCTCTGATCTGAACAAGCAGCCGCGCTGGGTGCCCGCACCCACCATTATAGACTGGATCACACAGTCTCGCAGGCAGTCTCAGGAGGAACCGGGTGCCGTTTTCACTGAACTGCACACTGTGAGCTCACACTGCACTCGGGTTCTGCTTCAACCCTCGGGTGTGCTGCAGGCTCAGACCAATCACCGGAACCACCCCAGACTGAGTGGATTGGGGGACAGTTTTGACCAGTCCGCACACTGCGGGGGCATGCGCCAAACACTTCCACCAGCAAAAACTCAGTCAGTGTGTGAGTCCGCCAGCGGGTCTGGGAGGAACCCGAGTTCTGCCTCAACCCAGGGGTGTGTGGTGGGCACGCACCAATCGCCGGAAACACCACAGCCTGAGAGGATCTGGGGACCATCTTGACCAGACTGCACACTGAGGGCAAAAGCTGCACGCATCAGCTAGCAAAAAACCCAGTTTGGGTGTCCTGTCCACGGGCCACACAGAGAAGGCCTCAGGCACCATTGCAGACAGGCCTGCATACAGCGGATGCACACCAAACCAAACCCACTGTGTGTGCCCTAAATATCATCTCAGACTGTGGTGCACAGCCCCTGGCACAGAAGGAGGTGCCAAATCTCCATTCCAGGGGAGAGCCCTTAGCAGCAAGCCCAAGGCAGAGTGCACAGTCCCCAGCTGACATCTCAAACCTGGACACTCAGACTCTAGCACAGAGTGAGGAGTAAAGACTCCAGACCAGAGGGGTGACCAGCCTGCAGAGCTCACACCTTCTAGCACAGAGCACGAAGCTGGGCACACAGAGCCCACAACAGAGTTCAACTGAGACACAACACACACCACAAACCACAGGAAATCCCTGATCTTCTTGAAGAATACTCCTGACACAAGAGATTGACAGATTCAGACTGAAGTACAGCCTTAAAGCACAAACAGCTCCCTGATTTTATATAAACAAATGCCCAGAAATCGGCGAAAGAACTCACCCAACAAAAATCAGGACACCATGGCCCCACCGGAAACACCCAAAAGCAGTGGAGGTTTTAATTCAGCGGAGACACAGGAAAATTATATTAAAGCTTTGATTATGCAGATATTGGAGGAACAAGAGGAGAGACAAAAAGAGGAAATGAACAAGGCCCTCAAAGAAATGGAGAAGAAATTAACTGCCCACATACAGGAACA
>CM053765.1:23776805-23801720 GCA_028658305.1 Pachyuromys duprasi
CAGTCATGATATTGATGGCTGACTCTTTGACCCTCCCCCATACAAGCTGGGGAGTGACTCACTGGCTAGATCCCAGGGGAGGACATTACAGCCAGCCCTGAGGAGACAGGATAAGCTGGGGTTGGATGGAAGGGAAGGAGGTCCTCCCCTGTTGGTGGACTTGGAGGGGGCGGGGAGGAGGGAGATGAGGGAGGGAGTTTGAGGGTAGGAGGGAATGAGGGAGGGGGCTACACCTGGCATTCAAAGTACCTAACCTGTGATTGAGATAAAAAAAGGCCACTAAACTCAAAAAAAAAAAAAGACAAAAAAACAATGATTCCTACATACATTCATGCTTGAATAGAAAAAAATGGAATGGCCTTCCTAGTTCTAGAAACTATTGCCTAAAAATCAAAACATGACCTTATACTTTAAATAAGATTAGATATAAAAGGAATAAGGCTAAGTGGGACTGCCAACATGGATCACTGGGTAAAAGCGCTGTCTGTCAAGCTTGATGACATGAGTTCCATCCCTGTAATCCACATGATGAAAAAAATAACATCTGCAAGTTGTCCATTGGCCTCCACATGCATGCAAACCCATATACATACCCACATGCACACCCAGGCACACACACACATACACACACACACAGAACCTAACCAATCATTGAGTTTCAATGAAAGAGCCTTCCAAAAATACAAAGCCAAGATTGCATGTGTGTACCTGAATATGTATGTTCATACACATGCACTGGGATGTACATATATCACCTACAATGTATATTAGAGAAAATAAGTGTGAAACAGAATAGTATAAATTATCAATCAACATAAGGTCTAACACTATACAATACATTATTTAGGGAAATATATATATATATATATATATATATATGGTAAAACTATCAATATGAATTTAAGGTACATCTATACCAAAGCACTTCTAAAATACTTCAATATTTTATTTTAGTGCTTAGTTTAAAAGTCATTATTAATTTTGCCTAAATTGTTGAGATGTGTTAATGTACCATTTTATTAAGTTTCTTTTTAATTGATCCTCTAGCATGCAAAGTAATGAACTTTAGAGTGGCTTGTGTGTGTGTGTGTATCATTTTGTATGTTACTATCTCACTGGAAGTTCATAAATATAATATGTCCTAATTTTGGATGTATCTACCTTCCTCTTTTATGGTATACTCAATATTAAGCACCTATCTTTTATTTGGATCATAAAGTTTCATAAAACATCAAATTCCACTAACATATTGACCTTTTAAGATCTCAAAGACAGTCCTCTCGACTTCCTTTAGATTTCTTCTTTTCCAAGAACCAAGCACCTTAAATCATTATTTCCAGACACCTCACCATCGTGGCTGCCTTTTCCTTGAAAATCATCCAGGATCAACCACAACATTCCAGTTTATTCTGGCCAGTGAAAGGTCTGATGGAACTATTAGCTTTCCTGTTCAGGATGCGGCATTTATTGATATAGCCTAGACTTGGCCTACATTTCTGCTGTCATGTATGCCACATTAATTTGTACTATACTACACATCATTTCAAACCTTTAGCCTCTCTGTGTGTGTGTGCACGATGTATTTCTTCCATATTCTTTACTTGTGTTGATAATTTTCTTAGACTGTATATAGTTGTATCCATAGATATATTTATTTTTAATGTTTTTTTTTCTTGGAATTTGTTATATTATTCTAGCTTATTGAGAACTTTGCTGCCCTGATTCTGACCCTGACTGATTTATTTTACTCCTTCTGGAATTAGTTATCAGTTAGTGCTTGTTTGATAAATCAAATTCTTATTTCAGAAACATCTTGGATATGGTAATATATATTCATTTTAGCAGTTAATAAGTATTTTTGAATGTAAATATATGCAAAGAAAGACTTCTCCAGACAATCATCACACCATAACCCCAAATCGTGATGTTTGGCAGCAGTTGGAACACATATTTACAACCCTCTCTCCTCATGATTTTTCTGTTTTGCCCACATGCAATAGTATAGACACAGTCATGTCTCACTGAGCTTTCTGAGGTCAAAATTAATACCTTTTGCCCTGACTCTATTTCTGTCTCTGCTGATTCCTTAGTTTTCCACCTCAGTCTCTACTAAACTAATCTATGAAGAAGATTTCATTTTTAAGCAGACCTGTTCATTAAAAAAATAATAAACTTTTTGTTTATTGTTTGAAAATTTTGTACATGAACACAGTATGTTTTGATCATATTTACCTCCATCACTCCATTTAAACATCTTCCAGATTCTCCCAATAGGGCTCTCTCTCAAGCGCATCTCATTAAAAAATAACCCACTCTTTTTCCACATCCTCTCCAGCATGTGTTGCCACTTGAGTTTTTGATCTTAGCTGTTCTGATGGGTGTAATATGGAATCTCAGAGTTATTTTGATTTGCATTTCTCTTGTGACTAAGGACATTGAAAATTTCTTTAAGTGTTTCTCCACATTTGATATTACTCTATTGAGAATTCTCTGTTTAGCTCTGTACCTCATTTTAAAATTGGAATATTTGTTATGTTGGTTTTTACTTTCTTGAGTTCTCTATATATTCTGGATATTAGCCCTCTGTCAGATGTAGGTTGGTGAAGATCTTTTTCCTATTTGTAGGCTGTAATTTTGACAGTTGAGGGCCTTTGCTTTACAGCAGCTTTTCAGTTTCATGAGGTCCTATTTGTTGATTGTTGATCTTAGAGCCTGAGCTGTTAATGTTCTATTCAGAAAGTTGCCTCCTGTGCCAATAAGTTCAAAGCTCTTCTCCACTTTTTCTTCTAACTGATTTAGTGTTTCTGGTTTTATGTTGATGTCTTTGATCCAGTTGAATTTATTTTTTATGCAGGGTGGTAAATATGGATCTATTTGCATTTTTCTACATGTAGATGTCCAGTTAGCCCAGCACCATTTGTTGAAGATGCTACCTTTTTTCACCATTGTGTGAATTTGGCTTTGTCAAAAATCAGGTTTCTCTAGGTGTGTGGGTTTATTTCTGGGCCTTCAGTTCAATTCCATTGATCCACCAGTCTGTTTCTATGACAATACCATGCAGTTTTTATTAGTTTCTCTATACTACAGCTTGAGATCAGGGTTGGAGATACCTTCAGGAGATCTTTTATTGTATAGGTTCATGTTAGCTATTCTGGGGTTTTTGTTTTTTCATATAAAGTTGAGAATTGTTCCTCGGGGTCTGTAAAAAATTGTGTTGATATTTTGATGGGAATTCTATTGAACCTGTAAATTGCTGTTGGTAGGATGGAAATTTTTTGTTGTGTTAATCCTACTGATCCATGACCATGGATCCTCTGATATCTTCTTCAATTTCTTTCTTCAGAGACTTGAACTTTTTTTTCATACAAGTCTTTCACTTGCTTGGTTAGAGTTACTCCATCATATAACAAGGATATTTGTTCAATTATGTTCATAGCAGCTTTATTCATAACAGCCAGAATCTGGAAACAACCTAGATGTCCCTCAACCAAAGAATGGATAAAGAAATTGTGGTACATTTACACAATGGAATACCACTCAGCAATTAAAAACAAGGCAATCATGAAAATTTCAAGCAAAAGGATGGAACTAGAAAAGATCATCCTGAGTGTGGTAACACTTAAGCAGAAAGACACAAATGATACAGACTCACTTATAAGTGGATATTAGTCATATAATATAGGATAAACATACTAAAATCTATAGTCTTAAAGAAGCTAAACAAGGAGGATCCTAGGGAACATGATTAATCCTTTCAGAAGGGCAAACAGGATAGACATCGGACGTAAGAGAAGACAAGGAACAGGACAGGAGCTTTCTACAGAAGACCTCTCAAAGACTGTACCTACCAGGATATCGAGGGAGATACTGAGAATCAGAGCCAAACTTTGGGCAGAAGAAGAGGGAGAGAAAGACCCGGGGCAGGCAGGAACTCAACAAGAAGAACAAGAGTCAAAATAACTGGCCCCAGGGAGGCCTGCAGAGACCAAGGAAAGGGTACAGAATTTTCCTGCTCTCTCTATACATTATTTTTTTTAAATTATTAATTACACATTATTCACTTTGTATCCCCCTTGTAGAGCCCTCCATCCTCCCCTCCCAAACTTTCTCTTCCTCCCCCTTCTCCACCTCTGCACCTCCCAAAGTGCACTGATAAGGGAGGTCTTCTCTTCCTTCCTTCTGATCCTAGTCTATTAGGTCTCATTAGAAGTGGCTGCATTGTCTTCCTCTGTAGCCTGGTAAGGCTGTTCCCCCCTCAGGAGGAGGTGATCAAAGAGCAGGCCAATCAATTCATGTCAGAGGCAGTTCCTGTTCCCATTAACATGGAACCACTTGGACACTGAACTGCCATGGGCTACATCTGTGCCCATGGGGTTCTAGGTTATCTCCATGCATGGTACTTGGTTGGAGTATCAGTCTCAGGAAAGACCCCTGTGCTCAGAGGCTTTGGTTCTGTTGCTCTCCTTGTGGAGCTCCATCCTCTCCAGATCTTACTATTTCCCCCCTCTTTCATAAGATTCCCTGCACTCTTCCCCATGGTTGGCCATAAGTCTTAGCATCTGCGTTGATAGTCTGCAGGGCAGAGGCTTTCAGAGGCCCTCTGTGGCAGGCTCCTACCTTGTTCCTTGTTTTCTCCTTCTTCTGATGTCCATCCTCTTTGCCTTTCTGGATTGAGCATTTTAGCCAGAGTCCTCCCTCTTGATTAGTTACTTTAGGTGTACCTATTTTAGTAGGTGTATCGAATATTATATGTATATATGATTGAGTATATACCATGTGTGACTTTCTGCTTCTGGGATGGCTCAGTTAGGATGATCTTTTCCAGTCTCCACCATTTACCTGCAAATTTCATGATTTTCTTGATTTCATTGCTGAGTAGTATTCCACTGTGTAGATGTACCACAATTTCTGTATCCATTCCTTAGTTGAGGGGAATCCGGGTTGGTTCCAGCTTCTGGCTATTACAAATAAAGCTGCTACAAACATGGTTGAGGTAATGTCCTTGTGTGTACTTGAGCCTCTTTTGGGTATATGCCTAGGAGTGGTATAGCTGGATCTTGAGGCAGCGCTATTCCTAATTGTCTGAGGAAGCACCAGATTGATTTCTAGAGTGGTTGTACAACTTTACATTCCCACCAGCAATGGAGGAGGGTTCCCTCTTCTCTACAACCTCTCCAGCATATGTTGTCACTTGAGTTTTTGATCTTGTCCATTCTGGTGGGCATAAGGTGAAATCTCAGGGTTGTTTTGATTTGCATTTCTCTGATGGCTAATGACGTTGAGCATTTCTTTAAGTGTTTCCCTGCCATTCGATATTCCTCTATTGAGAATTCTCTGTTTAGCTCTGTACCCCATTTTTTAATTGGATTACTTGATTTGTTGCTGTTTAACTTCTTGAGTTTTTGTATATTTTGGATATTAGCCCTCTGTCAGATATAGGTTTGGTGAAGATCCTTTCCCAATCTGTTGGCTGTTGTTTTGTTCTGATGACAGTGTCTATTGCTTTACAGAAGCTTTTCAGTTTCATGAGGCCCCATTTATTGATTTTTGCTCTGAGAGCCTGTCTGTTGGTGTTCTGTTCAGGAAGTAGTCTCCTGTACCAATGAGTTCAAGGCTCTTCCCACTTTTTCTTCTAACCAATTTAATATGTCTGGTTTTATGTTGAGGTCTTTTATCCACTTGGACTTTAGTTTTGTGCAGGGTGATAAGTATGGATCTATTTGCATTTTTCTACATGTAGACATCCAGTCAGATAAGCACCACTTGTTGAAGATGCTCTCCTTTTTTTCCGTTGTATGGTTTTGGCATCTTTGTGAAAAATCAGGTGTCCATAAGTGTGTGGGTTTATTTCTGGGTCTTCTATTTAATTCCATTTTTCCACCATTCTGTTTCTGTGCCAGTACCATGCAGTTTTTATTACTGTTGCTCTATAGTACAGCTTGAGATCAGGGATGGAAATACCTCCAGAACATCTTTTATTGTAGAGAATTGTTTTAGCAATTCTGGGTTTTTTTGTTATTCCATATGAAGTTGAGAATTTTTCTTTCAAGGTCTGTAAAGAATTGTGTTGGTAGTTTGATGGGAATTGCATTGCATTTGTAGACTGCTTTTTGGTAAGAAGGCCATTTTTAGTATGTTAATCCTGCCAAGCCATGAGCATGGGAGATCTTTCCATCTTCTGATATCTTCTTCTAATTCTTTCTTCAGAGACTTGAAATTTTTCTCATACAAGTCTTTGACTTGCTTGGTTAGGGTCACACCAATGCAGTTTTTGTCTTTTGTGGCTATTGTGAAGGGTTTTGTTTTCCTAATTTCTTTCTCAGACCTTGGGTCTTTTGTATACAGGAGTGCTACTGATTTTTTTTTTGAGTTAATTTTTTATCCAGCCACTTGGCTGAAGGTGTTTATCAGCTGTAGGAGTTTCCTGGTATAATTTTTGGGGTCACTCAGGTATACTGTCATATCATCTGCAAATAGTGATACTTTGACCTCTTCCTTTCCTATTTGTATTCCCTTGATCTACCTCAATTGTCTTATTGCTCTAGCAAGGACTTCCAGATCTATGTTGAAGAGATATGGAGAGAGTGGGCAGCCTTGCCTTGTCCCTGATTTCAGTGGGATTGATTTGAATTTCTCTTCATTTAGTTTGATGTTGGCTATAGGCTTGCTGTATATTGCCTTTACTAGGATTAGGTATGTGCCTTGTATCACTGATCTCTCCAATACTTTAAACATGAATGGATGTTGGATTTTGTCAAATGCTTTTTCAGCACCTAAGGAGATTATCATGTGGTTTTTTTAAAGTTTGTTAATTTGGTAGATCACATTGATGGATTTCTGTATATTGACCTACCCCTGCACACCTGAGGTAAAGCCTACTTGGTCACAGTGGATAATATCTTTGATGTGTTCTTGTATTTGGTTTGCAAGTATTTTGTTGACTATTTTTCATCAATATTCATAAGGGACATTGGCCTGAAATTCTCTTTCTTTGTGGGTCTTTGTGAGGTTTAGGTACCAAGGTGACTGTGGCTTCAGAGAATGAGTTTGGTAATGTTCCTTCTGTTTCTATTTGGAATGGTTTGAAGAGATACTGTAGTTAGCTCTTCTTTGAAGGTCTGGTAGAATTCTGTGCTGAAACCATCTGGTCCTGGGCTTTTTTGGATGGAGACTTCTGATGACTGCTTCTATTTTCTTAGGTATTACAGGACTATTTAATTGGTTTACCTGGTCTTGATTCAGCTTTGGTAAGTGGAATAGATCAAGAAAATTGTCCGTTTCATTTAGATTTTCAAATTTTGTGGCATATATAAGTCCTAATGATTGTTTGGATTTCCTCAGAGTCTGTTGTTATATCCCCCTTTTCGTTTCTGATTTTGTTAATTTGGATAGTGTCTCTCTGCCTTTTAGTTAGTTTGGCTAGGGGCTTGTCTATCTTGTTGATTTTCTCAAAAAAAAAACAGCTCTTGGTTTCATTGATTCTTTGAATTGTTTTATTTGTTTCTAATTTATTGATTTCAGCCCCGAGTTTGATTATTTCCAGCCATCTACTCCTCTTTGGTGTGTCTGTTTCTTTTTTTTTCTAGGACTTTTAGGTGAGCCATTAAGTTGCTTGAATGGGATGTCTCGAATTTCTTCTTGAAAGTTCGTAGTGCTATGAACTTTCCTCTTAACACTGCTTTCATTGTGTCCCATAAGTTTGGATATGTTGTGTCTTCGTTTTCATTGAATTCTAGGAAGACTTCAATATCTTTCTTTATTTCTTTCTTGACCCAGATGTCATTTAGTAGGAAGTTGTTCAGTTTCCATGTATGTGCAGGCTTTTTGCTGTTTTGGTTGTTGTTGAGGTCCAGCTCTAGTCCAAGGTGATCAGACAGGATACAAGGGATTATTTCAATCTTCTTGTATCTGTTGAGGCTTGCTTTGTCACCAACAATATGGTCTGTTTTGGAGAAGGTTCCATGAGGTGCTGAGAAGAAGGTAAATTCTTTGGTGTTTGGGTGTAAGGTTCTGTAGATGTCTGTAGGTCCATTTGATTCACCATCTCTGTTAGAGACATTTTTTCTTTGTTTAACTTCTGTTTTGTTGACCTGTCCTTTGTTGAGAGTGGGGTGTTGAAGTCTCCCACTATTAATGTGTGGGGATCTATGTGTGAATCAATTTTTCTTAATGTTACTTTTACAAATGTGGGTGCCCTTGTATTTGGAGCCTAGATGTTCAGGATTGTGATGTCTTCCTGGTGGAATTTTCCTGTGATGACTATGAAATGTCCTTCACCACCTCGTGTTATTAATTTTGGTTGTAAGTCTATTTTATCAGATATTAGAATGGCCACACCTGCTTTCTTCTTGGGTCCATTTGCTTGGAAAACCATCTTCCAGCCCTTTACCCTCAGATAATGTCTATCTTTGTGATTTAGGTGTGTTTCTTGTATGCAACATACTGATGGGTCTTGTTTGTGCATCCATTCTGTTAGTCTGTGTCTTTTTATTGTAAAATTGAGTCCATTGATGTTGAGAGAGATTAATGACCCATGGCTGTTAGATCCTTTGATTTTGATGTTGGCTTTGGTAGTAAGTTTGTGTGCTTGGTTACTTTTTGTTTTACTATATTCCGGTTAATTATTTCCTGTGGTTTTTTTGAAAGTAGTTAGTTTCCTTGGCTTGTATTTTTCCTTCTAGTGTCTTCTGTAACACTGGATTTATGTGTAGGTATTGTTGAAACTTGTTTTTGTCGTTGAATATCTTGTTTTCTCTGTCTATGAGGACTGAGAGTTTTGCTGGGTATAGTAGCCTGGGCTGACATCTGTGTTCTCTTAGGGTCTGCATGATATCTGTCCAGGCCCTTCTGGCTTTCAGAGTCTCTGTTGAGAAGTCAGGTGTGATTTTGATGGGTTTGCTATTATATGTTACTTGGCCTTTTTCCCTTGCAGCTTTTAGTAGTCTTTTCTTTGTTCTGTATACTTACTATATTGATTATTATGTGGCGGGAGGATTTTCTTTTCTGGTCTAATTAATTGGGTGTTCTGTAGGCCTCTTGTATTCTTATAGGCCTCTCCTTTAAGTTGGGGAAATTTTCTTCAATGTTTTGTTGAAAATATTTTCTGGGCCTTGGAGGAAGGAATCTTGCTTTTCCTCTATTCCTATTACTCTTAGGTTTTGTCTTTCCATGTTGTCTTGGATTTCTTGGATGGTTTGTGTCAGGAATTTCTCAAATTTATTGTTTTATTTGACGTATTATTTGTGTATCTTCCACATCTGAGATTCTTCCATCTCTTGTAGTCTATTGGTTATGCTTACCTCTGTAGTTCCTGTTTTCTTCCCTACATTCTTCCTCTCCACAATTACTTCCATTTGTGTTTTCTTCAATTTTTCTAATTCTATCTTCAGATCTTGAGCCGTTTTGTTGATTTCCTTCACCCGTCTGAGTGTATTTTCTTGTTTTTCCTTCAATTCCTTCAGCTGTTTGAACACTCCTCTGTTTCTTTTATTTCTTTCAGTGATTTAAGTATTTCCTCTCTAAAGGCCACAAAGTGTTTGGCTGCAACTTCCTGTATTTCTTTAAGAATGACCACAATCTGTCTTTATCTTTCTCTATTTCTTTATGGACAACCATAATCGGTTTGACTTTATCTTCCTCCAGTTCTTTATGCATTTTATTTGTTTCCCCTATTATCTTCTTCATAAGCATAGATGTTAGGTCATCTTCTTGCATTTCTATTATGCTGGGGTGTCCAGGGCTGCTTGCCCCTCGATAACTGGGTTCTGGAGATGCCATATTGCTCTGTCTTTTGATGATTGAGCCTTTATGCTGGCCTCTACACATTGGGCTATCTTAGGTGTTGGGTGTTAGTTTCTGGTGGCTCCTGGAATCCTGTGTTGGAGAGAATCCCCTTGGCAGGAAGATGATTTGTTCTCAAGGAAGCCTTTTCATCTTTTGGGTATGGTCACTGAATGGCCAGTGTTTTTCAGGAATTGCCACAGCTCCCCCCAGGAGTGGTAACTGTGGTCCTTTTAGTCAAGAGGGTTCTCCTCTCATCTGGAGAAGTCCTGGAGACAGCTACCGTGCTTTTGGGTTTCTTGCTGTAAATTTAGTGAGCTGCTGTTGTAACCTGGGTTTCCCATGGTTTGATCAATTTAATTAGGGATAACTGGTTGTCCCTTGGAGCAGTATCTGGGGGTTGATCTCGGGGATCCCAGGCTTCTGAAGGCTGAGGTTGGGGCTCTGTGCCCCAGTACCCAAGCAGTAGTCAGTGGCAGGTGAGCTCTGCTCTCATGCATGCAGCTGGAGGCTAGAGTCAGGAACCTGTGAATATATAGAAACTTTTCTGGAGCTAGGCGTCCTTAGGTAGGACCAGATGTTTCCCTCACCGTGGGGTTTTCTCCCAATAGGGGAAGGCCCACCAGTCTGTGGTGTTTGGGGTGGCACATAGAGTGTGCAGGCGCTGGCGGGTGGTGGCTCTAAGCTGGTGACTGGGCAGGAACCTGAGACCTTTTCCCAAGAACTCCCAGTGTGAGCTGGGGGGGAGGGGCGCGGGGGGGGTGTTGGCTGAGTGCTCTAAGCTGTCTCCCTCCCTGTGGGGTTTTCTCCAGACACGGACCCCCAGTCTCTGATGCCCTGGGGCACACAGTTCTGTGTGTGATGGAGAGTCACGTGCTCAGCAGGTCTCTGGGCTGGCGGTGTGTGCCCACTGATCTGCGGGACCTTTTCCACGGATAGACTGGGTGACCTGAAGTCAGACTCTGTTTGCTTCCTTTCCTGTGGGTTTTTCTCGTGACTGGGACTCCCAGTCTCTGGTGTTTTTGTACCTACCGTTCAGCCTGGGAAGGTGATCAGAACATGCAGACATGTGGCTCTGGCCTGGCGATCCAGTGCCTGAGTGACATGGGATCTCTTCCGGGTTCTGGCTAGGTGATCTGAGGGTGGACCTAACTGATTCCCACACCGTGGAGTTTCCTCTTACCTGGGAAACAGGATCGCTGTTGCTTTAGGGCCCAGAGTTCAGGCTCTTGATCATTGTACTGATGTTGCTGTTCTGCTCCTCCTGGCGCTTCCATCTTGGATCCGCCAATTTCCCTCTCTCTCTCTATTCTATCTGTCATGTTTTCAGCTATCTGCAAACTCAACCAAACACAATCCTTTTTGCTTTGGGTGGAGGGTTCATTGTATAATTAAAATCTATTATATGATTGATTATTGGTGATCACATCAACCTTTAGCCCCTCTGCTCTCCCCAGAGGGTGGGGGGATGGGGAATTCTTTTTGTTTCTTTTTCATATTAATTTTTATATTAATTACAGTTTATTCACTTGTATCCTAGCTGTAGCCCCATTCCCTCCCAATCCTACCCTTCCGTCCTTTTCTCCTCCCATGTATCTCTCCAAGTCCACTGATAGGGGAGGTCCTCCTCCCCTTCCATCAGATCCTAGCCTTAAGGTCTCATCAGAACTGGCTACAGTGTCTTCCTCTGTGGCCTGCTAAGGCTGCTCCCCCCCTCAGGGGGAGGTTGACTAAAGAGACAGCCATTGAGTTCATGTCAGAGACAGCCCCTGCTCCCCTTACTAGGAACTCACTTGGAGCCTGAGCTGTCATGGGCTACATCTCTGCAGGGAATCTAGGTTATTTCCATAAAGCTTCTGAAATCGCCAGACTTTTTAGAAACTTGAATAGTTTTAGTGCCGGGGTTTTGAATAGTTTTAGAGCCCTGTATGTATATTTCTTGTTACCTGATAGCTGCAATTTTGTTCTAAATTATAACTTGCTTATTGTATTTTTGCTTTTTGGAATTTTGATTTGATTCACTTTTATAATTTCTAGTGGGGTCTCTTTTGGAAAAAAATATTTTGAATCTTGAAGTTTAGTTTTTTGTACCATTTCATCACTGTTCTCAATAAACCTATTTTTTAGTTACTTGATTCAACATTTAGTCTTGATAATTTTATTATAAAGACATTTGAACACTTTGGCTTCTATAAACTCTCTCTCTGTTTTGTTTCAGCTTTTGTTTCTTTTGTGTGAGTGTCAACTTTTTTTTCTTTTACTAAATATAAGATGCTGTGTATAAGCAAGCAATAACTATGGAAATAATTTGTCAACTAAGATAATGGTACTTTTCATCACCAAACCTTACATTTGCTTCTGAGAAATAACTATGGACACAATTTGTGATAACCTTAATCCAATTTCAGGGTTTGAAATTGTTGGAATCTTATCTTTTTTATTTCTTTTGAGAGAGTTTGTATATTTCTGATTTATCTTTGTGATTGAGGTATAGTTTTTATATTCCCAGCATAAATCACTGAAAGTTTATATTCCATATTTAGTTCCTTAATCCTAAAAGCTGTTTAGGCTCTCAGACTCTCAGCTGCCCATCCAGAGCGATCGACACTCTCACAGTTAAAGTGAATGTGCATGCTCAACTTGTCACTTGGGTTTTTTTCTCCTATATATTTAATCACCTCCATCATCTTTCTGGCTTGAAGTAAATTATAAAAGATTTTAAATTTTGTTTCTTTTTCAATGAAAAGATTTGTTTCACTTTCTAAATGTCACCAAACCTTTATAATTACTGTTATGCTAGGTAAATTTTAATTCATGTCACAGAGAGCTCAAGCTGATAACATACATGAGAGAATTCTACTTCATTTTTATTTAACCCATTCTCTCCATGTTGATTATGTCTGTGACTATTAGAGATGTAAGCATTTTTCATATCTCTGTTTTACCAGAGATATACTGTGTGCTTTCCATCTTCATGGTTGTAACAGGTCTGAGATGTCAGTTAGAACCCAACCACTCTGTCCTCCACAGAGGCACAGATAGAAAAAAGAGAAGACACACTACTTGCTATCTGATACACAAAGAAATATTCTCAGAAGGTGGCTTCAATATATTGTACCTTTATTTACCAGAATGTAGTTTCAGGACTACATACTAGAAAACAGAGTTAGAATGTGTAAATTTTTACATGGGAGTTTAAAATAGAATTTGATGTGTTATTAAGAAAGGTGACTAGCTCTTTGATCACCTCCTCTTGAGTGGGGAGCTGCCTTGCCAGGCCACAGAGGAGGACAATGCAGCCAGTTCCGATGAGACTTGATAAGCTAGGGTCAGATGGAAGGGAAGGAGGACCTCCCTTCTCAGTGGACTTGGAGAAGGGCTTGGGAGAAGATGAGGGAGGGGTGGTGGGATTGGGAAGGATGAGGGAGGGGGTTACAGCTGGGATAAAAATTAATAAACAAAAAGGAAAACAAAGAAAAATTTAAAAAAGAGAGGTGAGAAAATAACCAGCTCTCTAGTAGAACTTCACTGTATCTTACCATGTGATATACCATAATTTATTTATTGGAACATTTTGTATCTTTGTCATCATTATATGCATACCCCAATAATCTTTATTTTGTATAAATACATATATATCCTGTTTAACTTAAAGTTATCTTTATATTATACTTTAGGTATAGCTTTATTGCAATAAAGACTATTCAAGGAATCCATAACTTCAAAGTATTCCTTCTTTTAAATGATAATTATTTATATATAAATTTGTATTTTAAATTCATTCTCTTTATATCCTGATTGTAGCCTCCTCCCTCATCTTCTCCTTCCTTTCTATCCCCCTCCCCTAATCCACAGAAAGTGGAAGCCCTCCTCCCCTACCATCTGATCCTAGCCTATCAATTCTCATCAGGACTGCCTGCATCCTCTTCCTCTGTGGCCTACCAAGGCCACCCATCAGGCATAAGTGATCTAACAGCAGGCATCGAGGTCCATGTCAGAGACAGCCTCTGTTCCCCTTACTAGGGAAGACTGCCTATAAGCTACATCTGAGGAGGGGGTCTAGGTCGTCTCCATGCATGGTCCTTGGTTGGTGCATCAGTTCTGCAGGCTTCCCCTGGGCCCAGATTGTTTGGCTTTGTTGTTCTCCTTGTGGAGCTCCTGTTCCCTCCAGATCTTTCTATTCTCCCACTCCTCCATAAGACTCCTAGTGCTCTGCCCAAAGTTTGGCTGTGAGTCTCTGCATCTGCTTTGATCCCCTGCAGGGTGGAGTTTTTCAAAGGACATCTATGGTAGGCTCTTCTGTTCTTTTTCTTCAGCCACTTCTGGTGTCTATTCTGTTTGCCCTTCTGAATGATATTAAGCATCTTCCCTCAGGATCTCCTTGTTACTTAGCTTCTTTAGGTCTATGGATTATAGTATGGTGTTCTAATATGTGCTTATTAGTGAGTATATATCATGCTTATCTTTCTGGGTTTGAATTACCTCACTCAGGAAGATGATCCATTTGCCTGCAGCTTTCATGATGTTCTTGTTTTTAATTGCTGAGTCCATTGTGTAAATGTACCACAATTTCTGAATCCATTTTTCAGTTGAGGGACAGATTCTGGCTATTATGAATAAAGCTGCTATGAACATATTTGAGCAAATGTCCTTGTATGTTGAAGCTTCTTTTGGGTATATTCCCACGAGTGGTATAGCTGGGTCTTTATGTAGCGCTATTCTCAATTTTCTGAGAAAATACCAGATTGATTTCTAAAATAATTGTACAAGTTTGCACTCCAAGCACCAATGGAAGAGTGTTCCCTTTCCCCACATCCTCACCAGCATGTGCTGCCAGTTTAGTTTTTGATATTAGCTGTTCTGACAGGTGTAAGATAGACTCTCAGAGTCTTTCTGATTTTCATTTCCCTGATGACTAAGGATGTTGAGCATTTCCATTTCTCTGCCATTCGACATTTCTCTGTTGAGAATTCTCTGCTTAGCTCTGCATCCCATTTTTAATTGGGTTATTTCATTCTGGAGTTCTTTATATATTTTGGATATTAGTCCTTTGTCAGATAGAGAGAGGGTTGGTTAAGATCTTTTTCCAGTCTGTAGGTTGTCATTTTGTTTTATTGAGAGTGTCTTTTGCTTTACAGAAGCCTTTCAGTTTCATGAGGTCCCATTTATTGATTGTTAGAGCCTGAGCTGTAGATGTTCTGTTCAGGAAGTTGTCTCCTTTGCCAATGAGTTCAAGGCTCTTTCCCACTCTTTCTTCTTAACAGATTTAGTATGTTTGGTTTTATGTTGAAGTCTTTGATCCACTTGGAGTTTAGTTTTGTGCAGGGTGATAAATATGGATCTATTTTCATTTTCGTACATGTGGACATCCAGTTAGACCAGTACTATTTTTTGAAGATGCTATCTTTTTTTCCATTGTATGGTTTTGGCTTCTATATGTATTATAATATACTAAATTCTCTATTGTTGGATATATACTTTATATATACTTTATCTACTATATTGTCTTTATAAATAAAGCTACTATCACCTTTATCTCATCTTCTTTATTTTAAAATCTCTGAGAGTTTTAAAATTAGAAATATTTACTTATAGATACCAACAAATTTGGCTTGGATGATTCAGCCCAACCCTGTACTCTATTTATAGTTCTGGAAACATCCATTAACAGTATCGTGTCCTTCCAACACACCTCCATCAGGACAAATTCACACCTTCAAAACAAAAGACTTTAACATTTTTATAAGTAAAAAATGATATAATTTACTTAGTTTTGTTTATTTAATTTCTATTATTTTGAACGAATATCCATCTATTTGTCATTATATTTTTGGTGAATCATACAATAATAAAATATGCCTATTTTTTCTACTGGATATATTTTTCTCTCAAATACTTCATATAACCTTTGATAAAGAAATTGTATTTACTTTCTGTATCTGTTGCTTTTCTCATTGCTCTGACAAAAAGCTGACCCAAGCAACTTATGACAGGAAGTGATTTTTTTTTTTCCTCACAGTTTGGGGAAAGTCCAAGATGGCTGGGAAGGCATGGTAGCAGGAACATTGTGCTTCTGGTCACATTGAATCCATAGTCAAGAAGAAGAAAGTGATAAATGGTTAATATTGGCTAGCTTTCTCATTTGTATGCAATCCAGGAACAAATAATTTAGCCAAGACAGTACTGCAAAGCATACCCAGAGGCATACCTTTTTGGTGATTCTAGATCCTGTGAATTTGACAATCAGTATTCACACACTTTCCCCCCATTTATTTATTTATTTATTTATTTATTTATTTATTTATTTATTTATTTATTTATTCATTCATTCATTCATTCATTCACTTTACCTTCTGGTGGTACCCCCCTCTCTTCTCCTCCCAATCCCACGCTCACAACTCCTCTCCCCATTCTCTCCATGGGTACCAACCCACCTTGGCACATCAAGTCACAACAGAACTATGCACATCTTCTCCCACTGAGGCCAGACAAGGTAACCCAGATAGGGGAAAGGAATACAAAGGCAGGCAACAGAGTCAGAGAGAGCCCCTACTCCAATTGTTAGGTCACCCACGTGAAGACCACGATGCACATCTGCTACGTATGAGTAGGTCACCTAGGTCCAGCCCATGCCTGCTCTTTTGTTGGTCGTTCAATCTCTGTGAGTCCCCATAGACCCAGGTTAGTTGACTCTGTAGGCTTTCCTGTAGTGTCTTTGACCCCTCTCCCACAGTCCTGCCCCCAACTCTTCCACAATACTCCTCAAGCTCTACCTAATGGTCTCTGCATACGTTTTCATCAGCTGCTGGGTAAAGCTTCTCAGAAGATAGTTATGCTAGGCTCCTGTCTGCAGAAACAGCAGAGTATCATTAATAGTGGCAGGGGTTGACTCTCTCCCCATTGGATGGGTCTCAAGTTGTGCCAGACATTGGCTTGTCATCCCTCAATTTCTGTTCCATCTTTATCCCTGCACTTCTTGTAGGCAGAATAAATTTTGGGTCAAAGGTTTTATACGTGGGTTGGTATTCCCTTCTTTCCAAGGGAAGTTCCACGTGGCTACAGGAGGTGGCTACTTAGCTTGATGTTAATGAATATATTTGTATAAGCCTAATTACAGTGCCTAGTTAGCATTTTTCATTCTAGTTATGAATGAAACACTAGAAACACTACCTTCCATGATAGAATGTAGAGCCAAAGAACTAAGAGATGTGTTAGTGGGAGAAAAAAATTAAAATGCATGAAATTAGATGCTTATATGCTAGAAAATTGAGACAGCAGTAATATGAAAGAAGTTTGACATCCATAGTAAAGTTTTATGTTGCCTTTAGAGGGTGGTAAAACTGAAAGAAAATCTTCTAAGCAATTAATAGCAATAAGAAACTTCATTCTTATTTGCAGATTTGCACAAACAGCTATTATATTTTATTCCCTCCAGAGAAAATTATTTGGCAATATTATTATATTATGAAGCAACAATTAAAGAATACATAGTCATAAAATATGAAAAAGTGTATCAGGCAGTTAATGAAAATATAATGAAATATTTTTCTAGATTTTGTGATTTTTTGGGTATTTTTCAGCATTTTAGTGTCTAATTATAGAAGTTTCTATTCATAGTCTTCTATACTTCTATAACTAATTCATGTATTTATGGTTGTATTGTTTTTTATTAAAGAAGCTCCTTAAAATTGTTCAAGCTATTAAGAGCAAGCCTTGCTGTTCTGTTTTTTTAGTGTTACCTCACTAAGAACTGATGGAAGATTCTCAGCATTTGGAAGCCAAAGTCCTTGGGTTTTCAAAGTCAACAAAACTCAAACTGTAGGCACTTCCTATTTTCAGTAACACTAGGGTGCCTCCTCATTTTTTTGGCAGGGCCAAAGAAAGAAGGAAGAAGCACATACAGCTGTGGCCAGTTACGCAGATTGCCTGATATCGTAATGACATAAACAACCTATCTCTCAGGTGGGGACAGTGTCATCAATCAACCTTACTTGAACTATTGGCGCTGTCAGCTTCTTGTTTAGAGATGACAGTTCAAGGGTAGCTTTTCTTGATTGGTTAAAGTCCCTCAATTAAAAGGGCAAAATACTTAGAAGCAGAGGCAGGACCACGTGTCTCTGGCAACAAGATCTGCAACAATACACAGGATTTTGAGTTAGTTTTGCAAGAATGTGAAAATGATCCTCTGCAGAAGCCCTGGGCTTGCTAGTACAAGAGCTGGGGCTAAGGCCTACGTGGTTTGCCTTGGAAAGGTGTGGTTGTGATGTCATGGGCAGGAAGGTTAGCCCTTTACCTGCATAATGATATCTGATTAAACATAATAACAAGAGACACATGCCCATATTTGTCTGTACATGCACTATCTTTGTGGAACAAGTAGAGAGGATTGCTGGGTGACTATATCAGATATGAAAGTCAGACATTAAGCTGTGGCCTCACCTGTTAATGGGAGAAAGAATGTCTTTTGAGCTTGTGAACATTGTTTAGATCTGAAAGGCAGGCTGTCATTTTTTTTTTTTTAGCCCAAAGTGATGTATATGTAGAATATATTGAAACTGCATGGTATTATTAAAAATTTCAATATTTACATGATTTGAAAAGAAAACATATGAATTATATGAAAGAAGAGGTAGTTAGTAAGACCTGGAGAGGACAGGAGCTCCAAAAGGAGACCAACAGAACCAAAATTTCTGGACTCAGGGATATTTTCTGAGACTGATACTCCAACCAAAGTGCCTTCGTCGATATAACCTAGAACCCCTGCTCAGATGTAGCCCATGGCAGCTCAGTATCCAAGTGGGTACCCTAGTAAGGGGAACAGGGACTGTCTCTGACATGAACTCAGTGGCTACCTCTTTGCCCCCCCCCCCCCCGTGTGAGGAACAGCCTTGCCAGGCCACAGAGTTTGACAATGCAGCCAGTTCTGAAGAGACCTCATAAGCTAGGGTCAGATGGAAGGAGAGATGGACCTCCCCTATCAGTGGACTTGGAGAGGGCATGGGAGGAGATAAGGGAATGAGGGAGGGTGGGATTGGGAGGGAATGAGGAAGGGGGCTACACCTGGGATGCAAAGCCAATACAATGTAATTAATGTAAACAAATAAAAGTTTAATTAAAAAGAAAACATAGCACCCTTAAAACTCTAGATACTCATCTAGTTTTGAGTCTTGTCATTTCTCTGTCTCTGTGTGTAGGTCCATGAGCCCATGTGCACATGTGCAGAGGCCAGAAGAGGATGCCCAGTATCCTTCTCTACTGCTCTATAACTTACTTATTAATTAATTGGTTAGTTTATTTATTTTCTATCTATCTAATATCTATCTATCATCTCTCTCTCTCTCTCTCTCTCTCTCTCTCTCTCTCTCTCTCTCTCTCTCTCTCTCTCTCTCTCTCTGAGACAGGGTCTCTCACTGAATTTAGAGTTCTCTGTTTCAGCTGGAATAGACAACTAGCAGGCCCTAGAGATCTAACTGTACCTGTCCATCCCCTAGTACCTTGTTACAGATATGTGGTCAGATCTGACCTTTGACATGAGTGCTGGGGACCTGAACTCAAGTCTTCATGTTTTTGCAGCCAGTGTCCCTGCCACAAACTAGCTCCCCAGCCTAGATACTGTCATTTTCCAAATATTTACAGACATCTATTCTGCTGCTGCTTCAAAAAGCTTTGTATTTTACTGTTTTTTTTTCCTTACTTTGCAAATAAAGGGCTGTAGCTCTGCCTCACATGCCCTTGCTTCTCTTCCAGCTGATGTTGTCTTATGGCCCCTGAGAGCCCTTGACCGGGATGTTTTAGTTCTATTATAAAAGCATCAGATCCCCCTTTTAAGGGTGAAATAAGGCAAACATTTCAGCTGATCTTCTCTTCAGTCTTTTTTTCTCCATGCCTGTATTCCTAAGTGATCCAGAAAGATTAAAAATGAACCTATCAGCCACTTAAATTAATGATATTGTTCATGTGTAATGGAGTAACGGCTTTTCTGTATGTGCTCTAGATACATATATGACTAGAACTCAGTGTCGATACTCATCTGGACTGGGTAGCAATGTGATCCACGTAAATCCAAGGTCATCTTTAAAATCCTCACTCACAGAAACCCAAGGCAAGAACTGTTGAAAACATACGGGACATATAGCTGTCTTTTGGCCTAGAGATCAACCACAAAAACTGGTTGATTAAAAATAAACTTAGCTTTCTAAAGAGCTTTGTCTTCCTTAACAAAGGAAGCCCTTGCTGGTTTGTGTTAAGAATTTATTTAATTTATTTAGAGTAACATTAATGTCTGAGAGATCTGATTTAAAACAAAACAATGTATCCCATTTCTGTAAATTAGGTGTACTGATTAATACCAAAGCTTTCTCTAAAAGTAGTGGTCTCAACTTGGCGCCATTTTGTTTCCCAGGGGACATTTGACATTGTTGCAGACAATGCCTCATGTGTTATGTGCTTTTGTCAGTGATAGTAGTAGACATTCTACAACATAGAGAATCCCCATCACAAAAGTTAGTAGTGCTCAGTGTGAGGAGCCTTTGCTTAAGCAGTACTAACAAAGTAGACATAGTGAACACTGCTCATTATAATGGCCTCCAAATTTTTATTTATAACAAAAATGCCCTTGACTGTGGATTCTCAGGCTTGTTGTGTCATTGTTAATTATAATCACATGAGGGATCTTCAAAAACAGGTCCTGTTTTTGTCGGTTGCCTGCTCCTTGAGCACTTCCCTCTGTTGGAGTGGCCTAGCCAGCCCACAAAGAAAGAGGATCCAGACAGTTCTGATGAGATCTGATAGGCTAGGGTCAGATAGTAGGGCAGAAAGACTTCCCCTATCAGTGGATTAGGGGAGAGGGATAGAGGAGGAAGAGGGAGGGAGTATAGGACTGGGCGAGATGCGAGAGGGGCCTACAACTGGGATATAAAGTGAATAAATTGCAAATATAATAAAAATAAAAATAAAAATTAGCTTTATATAAAAAAGAAAAATATAGGTTCTGATTATTTAATCATATTTCTGTTTATTAAATGATTATTATTATTACTATTATTTTACTTTGAAGAAGAACTGGCTTGAGTATGGATAGCCTCACCTGTTGGCGGTCCTGTTATGGAATAGTGCTATAGTTGCTTCAGTATAATTCATCATCTTGGTTTAAAGTCTGCCAGCACTCAGGGCCTATGAGTGTATCTATAACTATAGACTTCTCCTAGTAGACTAGAGGCTATGACATCTCTGTACTTGTAGTTTTGGGTAAGCCCTTTTTAATATTCCTTGGGAAATATTTGTTGTTTCATTTGCTATACTCTCTGATAGATTAAAATGTAGCCATAGAAGTCACAGGTAACATTATTTAATGATTTCTTGATTTTCTTTTTACGTACCTGAAAGTACCTTTTGTGATGTTGGTAGGCATGCATATAAAATGTTCAATCACCAATAACATCAAAGGTGTTGACTAAATTGATAGAATTTAAAATGCTTTTCAGTTACAGGACCAATATTAATTTTGAAAATTGCATAATGACACCTACTTGATTCAATATGTCCCACATTCTTCCCATTATACTTCTGCCTTCACAAAAAAACTCTAGTTTGTTTGAATCACAGAACTATGTCTGAGTTTCACAACTGTAGCAAGATATCAGAAGAAAACGAGAAAGACAGTAATGATTGCAGAAAAGGCTCCTCTAATTGGGTAAACAAGTGAGACCCCTTCTGCCTAAGAAATGTGAACAAAAGTCACTCAGAATATGGAAGACTAGTACAGAAACAAAACAAGGCCAACATTTGTTCCCACAGAAGGCTGAGAAAAAAGTGATAGAGTGAGATGGTCATTGCAAAAGGGAAAATCTACTTTTTCTTTAGAATGCTGACAAAGCAAAAGCAGTTAAGTTCAAGAATCAATCTTTTAATGGATGTCCATATTTGTTTTCTATGGTTGTTGTAACAGACTACCAACAACCAACTTAAAAATAAAAACTTCTTATGTGATTTTTTTCTTGGAGAGATATAAAGAAAGGTAGTTTTTTAAACAGATCAAAACAGTGATTCTACTCAAGTCCATTTTGGTGAAGTTATGAGTTTGTTGGGGCTACTTATAAAAACATGGGCAACTTCTGAACAGGTATATCAAAGTCCCTTGAGTGATATAAAGATTGTCATACTACTGGTATGTCATATCATACCCACCCCAGTTAATTGTTTACTTCTTTAGCTAACATAAACCCAGAAGGAGGTGGGCCTTTTGAGAAAACTGTGGTGGCCTTCTAGAGTTTTTCTGAGTTTCATGAGTCAAGTGACCCTCAACTGACCCTCCATGAGGTCTGACCTTGAGAAGTTCTTATGTGTGTCACTACAGAATCTCTGCTTAAAGATGGCAATGGTCATGCCTAAGCCAGAGGAAACAGCTCTCCTTCACTCACTATCTTAGTATTCTAGAGATCAGAAATTGAAGGTCAAAATCAAGGTTAACTGTAGGGTCCCATTCCATCAAGGGGCTTTCAGAAAGAATATATTACATACCACTTTTACATCTGCTAGCTGCCATAATTCCTCACCTCTCTGTAGCATCATTGTGATTTTCAAGGCTAATATCTTCAGATCTCTTTTTTCCTCTGACTTCTCTTTGCTGGTCACAGTGTATGGGAAAGGTCTGCCTGCATTTTATAAAGGTGCATGAGATGGGTTTGGAGGCCCTCGTGAATTTACCACCAGGGTAATTAACTTATGTCAACATCTTTAGTGTAATCATATCTGTCAAGACATTCTTTCCAAATAAGTTTCAGTGGATGAGAGTCACGGTCATTAGCTTGCTGCAGACACACTAAAGCCCAAAGTAGTTAAGTGTCTCAAGGCGTTTTCAGTATTAGGATACTGTGATGCAGGTGGTGATCTTTGGCGATTTGATTCACTGTCCCATGAGTTTTGGTTCTCTCATTTACAAAATGAACCTACGAATAGGCCATAAAAATTTTATGAAGGTCATTTCACTTACCACTATTAAAACACTTAGCAATGAGTGACTGGTATGTAATGAACTCCAGCAATTACTCCTTTTCATGCTATTTATGTTGGTGTTATTATCACAGAGAAGAAGGGTAAGTAAGAAGAAACTAAACATCTGCCTGGTGGACTGTGCTATGCTGTTCATCACAGTTCCTTGTTGTTATTTTATTTTATTTCTGTAATTATAGCAAAGGTAGATCATAGGGTTAAAGCAGTGAATTGGTGTCTAAATGAGGCATTTAATATACTTTGTGGAATTTATTTAACATTTTTCTCAATGAAGCATACTAACTGGTTCCCAGAATTGAGTAGGTGACTCAGAATGCAAACTTTTTTAAAATTTTTATTTTTTGTATTAATTACAGTTTATTTAATTTGTATCCCAGCTGTAGCCACCTCCTTCATTTTCCCTAATTCCACCCACCCTCCCTTATCTCCTCCCTGCCCCTCTCTAAGTCCACTGATAGGGGAGGTCCTCCCCCCTTCCATCTGACCCTAGAAACCAAACTCTTTTTAAAAATAATTTATTTTTATATTAATCACAGGTTATGTAATTTGTATCCCAGCCATAGCCCCCTCCTGCATTCCCTCCCACTCTCCCCATCCCTCCCTCATCTCCTCTCTGCTCCTTTCCAAGTCCACTGATAGGGGAGGACCTCCTCCCCTTCTATCTGACCCTAGCCTATGAGGTCTCTTCAGGGCTGGCTGCAATGTCCTCTTTGGGGTCTAGCTAGGCTGCTCCTCTCTCGGGGAGGAAGGGGGTTTGAAGAGCCAGCCATTGAGTTCATAACACAAATAGTCCCTGTTTCCCTTACTAGGGTACCCAGTTGGATACTGAGCTACCATGGGCTATATCCGAGCAGGGGTTCTAGGTTATATCCTTCCATGGTCCCTGGTTGAAGAAACAATGTCATAAAAGACCCCTGTGCCCTGATCTATTTGGTCTTTGTGGAGCTCCTGTCCTCTCCAAGTCTTACTACCTCCCCCTTCTTTCATATGATTCCCTGCACTCTACCAAAGGGTTGGTTGTGAGTCTTAATATCTGCTTTGATACATTGCTAGTTAGAGTCTTTCAGAGGCCCTCTGTGGTAGGCTCCTGTCCTATTGCTTCTTTTCTCCTACATTCAATGACCATCCCTTTTGTCTATCTAAGTGAAGATTGATCATCTTACCCCGGGTCCTCTTTCTTGCTTATTTTCTTTAGGTGTAAGGATTTCAGTATGTTTATCCTATCTTATAGGTCTATATAAGTGAGTATATACCACGTGGTTCTTTCTGCTTTTGGGATACCTCACTCAGGATGATCGTTTCTAGGTCCCACCATTTGCATGCAAATTTCATGATTTCCTCGTTTTTAATTGCTGAATAGTATTCCATTGTGTAAAAGTACCACAATTTCTATATCCATTCCTCGACTGAGGGACATCTGGGTTGTTTCCAGGTTCTGCCTATTATGAATAAAGCAGCTACGAACATGGTTGAGCAAATGTCCTCGTTGGGTACTTGAGCATTTTTTGGATATATGCCTAAGAATGGTATATCTGGGTCTTAGACAATTTCTAATTGTCTAAGAAAGCGCCAAATTGAATTCCAGAATGGTTGTGCAAGTTTGCATTCCCACCAGCAACGGAGGAAGGTTCCCCTTTCTCCACAACTTCTCCAGCATGTGTTGTTACTTGAGTTTTTGATCTTAGCCATTCTGGTGGGTGTAAGGTGAAATCTTAGGGTCATTTTGATTTGCATCTCCCTGATGGCTAAGTAAGTTGAGCATTTCTTTAAGTGTTTTTCTGCCATTCTACAGTCCTCTACAGAGAGTTCTCTGTTTAGCTCCACACCCCATTTTTTAATTGGATTACTTGATTTATTGCTTTTTAACTTCTTTTTTTATTATTAATTAATTTATTTTTATATCAATCACAGGTTAGGTACTTTGCATCCCAGGCGTAGCCTCCTCCCTCATTCCCTCCCACCCTACCACTCCCTCCCTCATCTCCCTCCTCCCCTCCCCCTCCAAGTCCACCAACAGGGGAGGACCTCCTCCCCTTCCATCCAAACCCAGCTCATCCTGTCTCCTCAGGGCTGGCTGCAATGCCCTCCCCTGGGTTCTAGCCCTTCTGTCACTCCCCGGCTTGT
>CM053765.1:23802220-23839970 GCA_028658305.1 Pachyuromys duprasi
GATGGGGATTGCATTGAATCTGTAGATTGCTTTTGGCAATATGGTCATTTTCACTATATTAATCCTACCATGTATATTATCATATCGTCTGCAAATAGTGATACTTTGACTTCTTCCATTCCAATTTGTATCCCCTTGATCTCCTTCTTAAGAAAGAAATTGAAGAAGATATGAGAAGTTGGAGTGCTCTCCCATGCTAATGGATTGGTAGGATTAACAGAGTAAAAATGGCCATATTATCAAAAGCAATCCACAACTCAATGCAATTCCCATCAAAATACCAACACAATTCTTCACAGACCTTAAAAGAACAACTCTCAACTTCACGTGGAAAAATAAAAACCTAGAACAGCTAAAACGATCCTGTACAATTAAAAAACTTCTGGAGATATCACCATCCCTGATTTCAAGCTGTACTTCGGAGAAATAGTAATAAAAACTGCACACTGTTGGCATAAAAACAGACAGGTTGATCAATGGAATCAAATCAAAGATCTAGAGACACTTGAAATTTGACAAAGAAGCCAAAGCCTTCCAATGGAACAAAAAGCATCTTCAACATATCTTCTTTTTCTAAATGTGTTGTTTTCTATCAAGTGCAGACCAGATCTCCTTCATGTACTCTGTAATCACAGCCTTCCCTTTCTCAGGCATTTCATCACCTGCTTCTGGAACACTCCTGAAGCATCTTCATCTGAAGTATTTCTGTTTTCTGTTTTCAGAGGTCCAAACATCTTCTAACCCAAAGAGCAGTTAAGAGTTCAGAGAGAGGTTCTCTACCCCTTTCATTCTGCTTATCCAGAAAGAAAGGAGCAGCCCCAAGTCACATCCAGTGTTGGGCCATGGAATTCATCATCTGCTCACAACTCTCCTATGCAGTCGCTAATCCAGCTACTCTTATGTTACTGTCCTTTCCTCCTTACGCTCCCGAACTTTGTTAGCAACATTATTTTCACTTTCTAAGTCATATTTTGTGTCTATGTGTGAGTGCATGTGTGCACTCATTATTTGCTCTGGGTTGTATTTTCCTATACTCTGGAAATGTTGCTTATCTTCAATTACATAGCATCTAGTACACAGTACATGATAAAGAACTAAAATTAGTCACATGACTCTGCAGACCATTACATGTATGTTTATTACACACACACACACACACTAATTTCCTTTTTCAAGGTTTTAAAAGAGAAAACAACAACAAAATAACTTTTGTGCCCCTTTTCCCTCACACTCTCAAAGACAAACTTTGCAATACCTGATACTAATCTCTTCTCTCTGTTTGCTTCTGGGTAGACACAGTGCAAAGTATTTTTCTTATTAAGGGGAGTGTGAACACTAGCTCTGTACATGTCTTATCTTCCCCACGCGTATCTTATATTTCTCAAAATTCCAACACATTTAAACATGGTGCCTCTCCCTCACCCCCAGCTTCACTGTTCCATTGCTTCAATCTGGAAGACAAATTTTGAGGTCTGCTTCACAGCTGCTCTCACTAGATTCTTCTTCACTCCCGACACAGCCACGCCTTTCAGCCATTTGCTGTGTTGACTGGGAGTTTTCCATATCTTATGCACTTACATTTTTTATATATTCCTCACTTTGCTACATTTTTTAGCAATTTTTTGATAAGAAAAACTTTGTCAAAAACTAATATTCCTTTGGGAAAAGTAATATTTTTAGAATCTTGCTCGAAGTTTTAAACTTTTTATTCCACTTTCTCACACAATTAAATGTCTGGATTGGAATGGAATTCTAAATGAGAGATGCCTATTTCCCTGAATTTGTGGAGTTTCCCCTGACATAGAAGGTCTCAGTGAACTTCGGGTACAGATCTCAGAGATTATGTAGAAAAAGTGAATTGAGTACAAAACAGCTGTAGGTAAGAAGGAGAGAGGTAAGGGGTCACCACTGAGCTCAGAGGCAGACATTCCAACTCATCGATGAAAACTTGAAAGAGCAAGAGCAAAAACCAAGAAAGCTTTCTGTAAACAAAAGTTTGGAACTAGAGACATTTATGTGGAGCCAGAGAAAAGTCAGGCAAAAATAAATCAGTCAAATAGATTGATACCTTTAACACCTTTCAACTTGATGTCAACAGCTGACAAAGGAGCCTCTTCATGGACTGTCCAGAGTCCTGACACCTGGTCAGCTTCCCACCCTAATTATGTTTTTCTTGATAAGGTTCTCTCCACTTCCATTCATTCTTATAGGATGTCAGATCCTAAAATGCAATCAGACCAGGCTCTAGGCTATTGGTCTTTTCTTACAATTGATGCTTGTTTCAGTTCAGCAACTAAAGCCAAGGACAAAATGTTTCAAATACTCTCATATTTTCCTGCTAAAGATGGTCCTTCAGGTCTGCATTAGGCAGCTGTCATCTACAAAATAAAATAGCTAGGGAAACTTGTCAGGCTCAAAACCACCTGTGAGGATACTGAGAAGCCCTGAGCAGAAGACTCACAGTACATCTGAGCATGCAGAACTGCAATCCAGTGTGCAGCTTGGCTTATGTTTACCTGGACTGCTGAAAAGTACCCCTTTGGCCTATGTATAATGCACAATGGTTACTCTTAGGTATATCTAGACATAAGTATATCTGGATCTCTGGCCTAATCCAAAGATGACCCGCTACATATGTGCTGTGAGAAAGGAAATGGATGACATGCACAAATCACTATGTTTTAAGTTTGGGATGTTTATGAAACTAAGCATCAGATAGACAATGATTTCTTAGCATTTGGTAAGGTGGAGAAAATTCTGAAGAGGGTCAAGAAACAAAGATAGGTCTGCCTCTTCTCCTTTTGCTAAAAGATTAAGAATTCCTCTGCAAGTTTTGATTTATAAATGTGCTTCTCTTAACAGCACCTGCTCACCAGGGACCTTATTCAAAATGTTGTGTCTTACATCAAACTTCCTGAGTCAGAATCTTCTGTTTAAGAAGATGTAGATGTGATGATCATTTGGGTAAGGTTGTGTCTACAAGGTTTCTCTACTATGAAGTTAGGGTAGTAGTCCTTTGTTCATAGTACTTATTTGTGTGGTTTGAGTCATCCTTTTCTCTCAGCATTTAATTATACAAGTTGATTCCTATGTGTTAGGTAGGGACACCTTCACATGTGCTCCTTAACATGCTTGTATGTGTGTGTGTGTACATGTGTGTGTGTGAAATTAAAAGGTCTATTACGTTATACATAATATATTATATACAACTATATATAAGCTTAGTGTATGTAATATATATTTAAAAGGGCTATCTAGCATCTTAGTCTAGGTTCATCTTATACTTTTTCTGATTCTAGCTTTTGAATAAGTTGTTCATCTAAGAAATTGGGAGCCTTCAGTTATTGACAATTGTTTAGGAACCAAGATCTGGGGACTGGACACTCATTTTGCTGTGAGAATGCCATTATTTTCTCATCATCTCAGCCACAAAGTAGGAAATATGTGTGTGTGTACTAACCCATGAAAAATCACAACTGCATTTCCAAGAACAGCTCATCTTCCAAATCAACAACCTGGGTCCTCCTTAACCTTCTTTCACTCACAAAAAACAAGGCTTTCAGTGTCAATGACAGCCACTTATTGATTGGTGGCATACTGTAGCATACAAATAAAGAAGTATGATAATTGCTACTGCATCTCTGGGTGGAGAACACATCGACTGGCGGGAGCCCAATATTTGTGTAAAGTCCTTAATATATTTAAACTTCCAGCGCCTAGTTGAAATTGTTCTCCAGGATCAATGATATTGACTCTTTTCTTCCCCATTTTTATTGTGGGTCTTTGGTTTATTTGCAGCATACGATGAGGTTCATTTATCATTGCATTATTTTATTCACTTTTGAATTCTGGAGAAGGGGAATGTTTCGACTATCCAAAGATCCCATCTTCAGCAAAGAGCTATAAGCTGAACAATTGATAGTCTAGCCTCTGTTGGTATTGTGAAGTGAATATCTCAGAGAATGATAACTGTGTAAGTATCAGATTTAACAACAGTTGTCTTATCCAGCATGAAAGGTAGTTCATGAGCCCCAATTTTTTATTGACAACTTATGGTTTCTGGGGAAGAGGCGTGGGCCCTGGTAGGTCAACCATATGCTTCTTAATATGTCCACAAATGTGGGCAGTATAAATTGCAATAGGTGAGTTATAAAAAAAAGTTAGGAGAGGGGTTGGAGGAGTTGTGAGTGAACATGTAAACTATGAAATATTCATCTATAAAATCTTAAAGAATTAACTCAACACTTTATGTATTATAAGCATCAGACAACCAGGTAGTCTGCTATGAGATAAGTACCTTCTGTATGTGAAAGAGGAACTGCACTTGTGAAATATCAAAAAATAGGACCACCTAAACAAGATTTGCACAGCAATAATATCAATTGACAGCCAACATGGATGAAGGATAGCTCACAAGGCCCTACTTCTAGAAAAAGACCTACAAGCAATTAATGGTACCTGAGAGTGAGAGAATCAGTCTCTTCCTGGGTTGAGCCCCCTGGTGGGTTATCTAATTCCAAGCAGTTAGCCCTAAATACATGTACATATGAGCAACAGAAAATCAATTTAGCAGAGTGTGTGTATGTGCACATGTATGTCTATGTGTGTGTTTGCAACAGTAATCGAAGAAGCAGTCATTAATTAGAGAATGGGGGAGACATGAGAGGAGTTGGGTTAGGGGACAGAAAAAGTGTACAGTACAACCTGTCTCAGAGGTAAGCAATAAACTTGAGTTTGCTTGTTGTTCAACTCATTAAATTTAACACATTTTAGTTATAGCCAAGGCTATCATAGACTAAAAAGGTCTGAGATAAAGTAACGTAGGATTAGTCAATTCCTAAATCCCTCAGTGGAACAATCAGGTTAGCTTCTAGAGATTTTGTTGTTCATTATTATTAAGAATGGAAACATATGAAAATAGGGAGAGTTAGTAAGACTTGGTGAGAATAAGAGCTCCACAAAGACCAAATAGATCAGGGCACAGGGGTCTTTTATGAGACTGTTTCTCCAATCAAGGATTATATATGGATATAACCTAGAAACCCTGCTCAGATGTGGCCCATGGTAGCTCAGTATCCAACTGGGTACCCTAGTAAGGGGAACAGGGTCTATTTCTGTCATGAAATCAATGGCTGGCTCTTTGACCCCCCCACCCCCACCCGGGAGGTACAGCCTTGCTAGATCCCAGAAGAAGACATTACAGCCAGCCCTGAAGAGACATGATAAGCTAGGGACAGATGGAATAGGAGGAGGTCATCCCCCATCAGTGGACTTGGAGGGGGGCAGGGAGGAGATAATGGAGGGATGGGGATAGTGGGAGGGATTGAGGGAGAGGGCTATGACTGGGATACAAAGTACATAACCTGTGACTAATATAAAGATAAATAAATTACATTAAAAAAAGAATGGAAACAAAGATCCAAAATATGAAGAGGTGAAAACAGATGATGAATACACAGTAAAAAGTTTATATTATCTGGAAAATTGTTAAGGCTCTATCATTTTCGAAAACTAAACTTTACAACTTCTAATATGCAATGATTGCTTTCTTTATCACTTTCTAGAAAACTTTTAACGTAGGCACCCGGAGGTTTTCATGAATATCTCCAGTTATTCTCAGTGAGTTTCTTCATCCCCCACTGGTTCTTTCATTTGGCTTTGTATCAAAATAAAAACCTGATCTAAAACATTGATACCCAGGCTCAAACTTCAGGCATCATCAATCATCCATCCAGGTTAGGGTCTATAGGGCTATATTTATTTACTGCCACATGAGATGCTGATGCACAACTAATTGAAAAACTATTATTATAGCAGATGATGATAAATGGGAAATGAAGCACAACTGCATATTTCCCATGGCTTTTCAAATTAAATTTACAGTTTAAATAAAGATAGGAAGATATATTCTGATATATAGTTTATTTAACAAACATAATATTCAGCAAATTTAATGTCTATATAATATTTAATTTGTTATAGAAATATAAATATAATATTTAAGGTGTAATATGCATGAATTATCTGATGAAATGTATTTTCAAAGTTACTTTTACAAAACTTTTGTATAATACATATATAATATATTTGATATATAACTCTGTCTGGTTTTCTGTCTGGCTCTCCCTCTCTTTTTCTCACTCTACCTCCTTCCTCTTTCTATTTGAGATGCGTTTCTACTATAAAGCCCCAAATGAATGACCAGGAACTCACTCCATAAACCCATTTGGCCATGACCTCTACCATGCCTAGCTTCTACCTTCTTCTAAAGGTATTACATTCTCCTCTAAAGGTATTATATTCTCCTCTAAAGGTATTATATTTTCATTTAACCAGGATCCATGTCAATTCATGGATATGAGAGGGATTAGATATATTATAATATATACATATGTATATATCACATATATGATATATCATACAAAAGATATGTAAAATAATCTATGAAAATATATTTTACTAGTTAACTCATAGGCACTGTGGACTTATATTTGTCTGGGGCTGATTGGACCATGCAGGTTTCAGGGAGAAACATGACCTGATATAGATCCTGGTTGCATAGAAATATGTTGTTTAGAAGAGTGTAGGAGCTAGGTGTAGTAGACAAAGAAAAAAAAATACAGAGAAAGAGAGAAGTTGAGCAGAAGAGATCATGTCAGACATGTGGAAGGTCTGACATGATCTAGACAGCAAGGTCTAGACAATGAACAGGCCTTTGCTAATGGAACAGACATGGTAAAAGAAAAATCCACAGCAGCCTTAAACCAGTGCCGAGCTCTGTGCTGTGAGATCAAATGCTCTGAATATTCCAAGAAGAGCGTCTTTTAGCAGCCCACTCTGTGTTAGGTCTCTAGCTTCTCTCAGAAATGCCCCCGCCCACAGTTTTTCTTCTCTCTCTGCAAGCCCTGTGTCCTCCTGCTCCATTTCTCCTCACATCTGCGCTCCATCCTTGTTTCCCTTCATACTCCCTCTTCTGTCCTGTTCTATCTCTTCTACTTCTTATGCTGCCTATTCTATTTCCTCTTCTGAGTGAAATTCAAACATCCTCCCTTGGGACCCTCATGTTATTTAGCTTCCTTGGATCTGTAAATTGTAGTATGTTTATCCTATATCATATGGCTAATATCTACTTATAAGTGAGTACATAGCATGTGTATCTTTCTGGGTCTTTTTTTTTTTTTACCTCACTCAGAATGTTTTTTTTTTTCAGTGCCATCCATGTACTAGCAAATTTTATTATGTCCTTGTTTTTAATAGCTGAGTAGTAATCCATTGTGTAAATGTACCACAGTTTTTTTTATTTTTTATTTGTTATTAATTACATTTTATTCACTTTGTATCCCCCATAAACTCCTCCCTCCTCCCCTCCCAATCCCACCTTCCCTCTTCCTTCTTCACGCATGCCCCTCCCCAAGTCTACTGATAGGGGAGGTCTTCCTCTCCTTCCTTTTGATCCTAGTCTATCAGCTCCCATTAGGAGTGGTTGCATTGTCTTCCTTTGTGGCCTGGTAAGGCTGCTCCCCCATCCGGGTGAGGTGATCAAAGAGCAGGCCAATAGGTTCATGTCAGAGACAGTCCCTCTTCCCATTACTATGGAACCCACTTGGACACTGAACTGCCATGGGCTACATCTGTGCGAGGTTCTAGGTTATCTCCATGCATGGTACTTGGTTGGAGTAGCACTCTCAGGAAAGACCCCTGTGCTCAGATTTTTTGGTTTTGTTGCTCTCCTTGTGGATATCCTGTCCTCTCCCTATCTTACTATTTCCCACATCTTTCATGAGATTCCCTGCACTCTGCCCAACAGTTGGCCATAAGTCTCAGCATCTGCTTTGATATTCTGCAGGGCAGAGCCTTTCAGAGGCCCTCTGTGACAGGCTCCTAACTTCAGTTGAGGGACATCTGGGTTGTTTCCAGTTTCTGGATATTACAAATAAAGCTGCTGTGAACATTTTCTTGTTGTGTGGTGGAACATCTTTGTGTGGCTGGGTCTTGAGGTAGATCTATTCCCAGTTATCAGAGAAAGCAGCAGACTGATTTCCAAAGTTGTTGTACAAGTTGGCATTCCCACCAGCAATGGAGGAAAGTTCCCCTTTCTATACAACCTCATCAGCATGTGCTGTCACTTGAGTCTTTGATCTTAGCCATTGTGACAGATGTAAGATGGAATTTCAGAGTCATTTTGATTTGCATTTCCCTGGTGACTAAGGACACTGAGCACTTCTTTAAGTTCTTCTCTGCCATTCGAGATTCCTCTGTTGAAATTTTTCTGTTTATCTCTGTATCTCGTTTGTAAATTGGATTATTTGTTTTGTTGGCATTTAATTTCTTGAGTGCCTCATATATTTTGGATATTAGCCCTTTGTCAGATGAAAAGGAGTTGGTGAAGGTTCTTTCCCAGTCTGTAGGATGTCACTTTGTTCTGATGACAGAGTCCTTTGCCTTACGGAAGCTTTTCAGTTTCATAAGATCCTATTTATTATTAATTTTATCATATACCTACCTGTGGATTTTTTTTCAAATTTATCTGAAAGTCTGATCTATGTTCTCACCATGGAAATGTGTGCATGTTCTTTATTGCAACTCCAGATCAGTGAATCACAGAAGTTTCCCAATGGGTAGATCTATCACTTCCTCATTGTTGAACTTCAATTACTAGCCTACAATGAGCCAAAAAAAAAGATTTTCAATATTTTCTCTGTTGTGAACCATGATCATAAGGAAGGAATGTTTCTGATTCATTGATACAGAGCTGTTTCAGCTGCTTTGATTTAATTAACTAGTCGACTTTAATCAATTAATAATTTGATTCCATGAAAAACATTTCACAAAGTGTAGTAATATGGGAAATTAAGTACATTCCTAATATTGAAGATTTTTATCTCTTGAGAATGCTATGTAGGTCAAGAGAAAACAAAGCTGCTTTTGTTTTCTTATTTTTTTAAGTATAATTCTGGGTTTTCCGGAGAAGTGACTAATAATGTCTAATAACAATGGTTTGCTTTTGTGCAATCCTTTCAGAACTTTCACATAAGTATAAGCTCCCTGGGTGATTGTGTTTATACCTGTGAAACAGGGTGTCCAATGACTTGCCCAATGGCTTAAGAGAGCATAAAGGATGGTAACATACAAGCTTTGAAATAATGTTACACACAAGTTTATTGTTTAAAACTTACATTAATTGGCTGTGTGGATTAATATCATGCACCACATTCCAAACTCTTGACACTTCAGTCTAAACTCTTAACAATGGACCTGGAATGCTGTCTCTCCAGATTTACCTTTAACAATCACTTGAATTTTTGTCCTAGTTTCTTATGTTTCTTTCTCCTTTTTTCTGCTTTTAACAGAAAGAGTATCAATGGATTCAATATCTTGCTTGCCTTGGATGAGAAGGCCTGCCTCACTCTGGCAATATAGAAGTTCATTTTCATGCTGGTTTTGGCTGAATCATACACAATAGTCTCCAAGGTATTCAATATCAGCATGAGTTGCAACTCCCACAGATACTAAAACCCAGCATAATAGTCATCATAAATAGTAGAACATAGGTAATGACTACAGAAGCCAATAAAATTAAACCACAGAGAAAGTGTACATTGATATATACCAATTACAATATAAGTACCTTGTCCAGAGAGGTGAAATTGTTTATGTAAATCTCAAGTGAGATTTTCCAAGTTATATTTCAAGGCAAATATAAATGTAAACTCTCTCTCACTTCTGTTCATTGTCTCAAATGAACAAACAACTTTCTACCAGTGGGAGGATCACTTTCACAACTATGCTATTTTGAAGCTTTTTTTTTTCAGGAAGAAACATAAATAATATCTATGTATCCCTAAAGAGAAGACACCCAAAGATCAGATAAAGGATTCTACCTAAGTCTTGGTTGGTGAACTAATAATATGCATTGGTTTTTTTTTTAGATGGCTACACTACCAGCAATTTTCCTGGGAATTTTACACACAATATTAATAATACACAAAAGCTGCAAAACTGAAGATTTCCTTGATAAGTTTTCCTACTTTATGGAGAGATATATTACCGAAGAAACTGAACTCCTGGATCATTGTTGTGGAAGGATGCAGTGTTTTTTGTCCTGGCCCCAAGCTTCCAAAATAACGACTCATGAGACTCAAGATGATTATTTACAAATACCTAGGCTATATAGCTAGGCTCTGCTATGACTAGCTCATAACTTAAAATGGCTGACATAATAATTTACTTTCTGCTACATGGTTGGTTACCTGGACTCAGGTACCATGCATCCATCTTTCTCACATCTTGCTGACTGAATCTCGAGTGTCTGGCTCTATACCAGAATTTTTTCTGCAGATCGATGTTCTACCTATTATTTCCTGCCTCAGCTATAGGCCATAGGTTTTTTTAATTGATAGGTGTTGCATCTACACACTACACAGTTCCTTCTACAGTTTTTTTAACTCCTGTATACTCTAAGAGGGATCTTGAATCTCGTGGACCTCTTTACCTTCTCTTTCCGTACATGAGAGGATGTTGGTCCAAATATCAAAAGGAGGGTTTCATACAGGTGATCACAGTTGCTCTGATTCAACATGACAACAACCATGTCACACCCAGAGGAAGTAATTATATTCTACTGCTTTCTCTGACTCATATTTTTCCACTCCCTGTTTTGCTATGTTCCCTTGAGCCTTGATCCATTTAGGGCCAAACATTGGAACATTATGCCACTTTAACATTATATGCCATAGTAACAAACAGTTACCCCAGGCAATTGTATCACTTATCAATTATTAGTCTCTCAGGTGAATATAAAAAAGAAGCTTCTTTCCACTCTAGGTGACAGCAGCAGTTCTTTACAGACATAAACACAAATGTGTAGAATGTAATATTATGGATCTTATCCACTTAACAAAACAACAACCATAGCCTCCCACTGCAGTCTGTGATATCCCTACCTATAGGTTTCTCCTTAGCTTATAGTACCCAATATGAGCTTCTTCTTGTGGAGTGAGCCTTAGATATAATTGGAAGATAATTTGTCACATTCATAACAGTCATATCACTATTGCATTAGTGGCATATCTTGTCCTGGCATGCTGATTGCATAACATGCAGGGGCCACAGCTGCGCAGGACCATTTGTGGTATATCTCCCAACAGATTCCACAGTGCTTTTTAGCATTATGAACACCAGACAATACAGGAGTTTCTTATTCAATCAAGCCTGACTTTCTCATGCATTGCAACCTGAATGTGTAACTCCTTCAACATAAGAAATTTGCCATGGTGTTCTGGCATGCAGCCAGCAGAAATGGGAAATAGTCTGTATTATGTGGGAAGCCTCAGATACCTGACTAGGTGATAGAGAATGATAGCTCACTGGTTGGCACTGAGATTTTCTCTCTTTACCCCCGCCCCCAGAAAAAGAATATTGTTTCATTACTGGTTTTCTTTTTTTCCGTTTATTTATTTCTTTAATCACTTTCCAGCCTAATCTCAGCACCGCCCTCCCTGCCCTCTCCCCAGCCCCACCCTCACACCTTCTTCCCCAATACCCCTCTCTTCTTCTCAGAGAAAGTGAGGCCTCCAAGGTGTACCAACTCATCCTGGCATCTCAAGTCACAGAAGGACTAAAGGTATCCTTTCTCATTGAGGCCTGAAAAGACAGTCAAGCCAGGGGAAAAGGATCCAAAGGAGGCAACAGTATCAGAGATAGTGCCTACTCTCATTGTTAGAGAACCCACATAATGTCCAGGCTGCACATTTGCTATATACATGTAAGGGGTCTAGATCCAATCTGTGCATGCTCTTTGGTTGTTGGTTCAATCTTTGTGAACCCCCACAGGCCCAGGTTAGATTATTCTATAGGTCTTCTTGTGCTGTCCTTGACCTCTCCTGTTCCCTCTATCCTTCCTTCCACTCTTCAACAAGACTCCCTAAGCTCAGTCTATTAATTGCCTGTGGGTTTCTGCATCTGTTTACATAAACTTCTAGATGAAGCCTCTTAAAGACAGTTATGGTAAGCTCCTGTCTACAAACGTAGCAAAGTACCATTAATAATGACAGGGGATGGCTCTCTCCCATGGGGTGGGCTCATCATCAGTTTGCCATTCCTTCAATCGCACTCTATCTTCTTGTAGGCAAGATAATTTGGGGGTAGAAGGTTTTATGGATAGGTTGGTGTCCTTCTCCCTTCACTGGAAGCCCCACCTGGCTACAGGAGGTAGCAACTTCAGACTCCTTATGCTATGCCATATCACAGGGACACTTGCTCAACCATGCTCATAGCAGCTTTATTCATAATAGGTAGAATCTGGAAACAACCCAGATGACCCTCAGCCAAAGAATGGATAAAGAAACTGTAGCACATTTACACATTGGAATACTATTCAGCTATTAAAAACAAAAACATCATGCAATTTGCAGGAAAATGGATGGAACTAAAAAAGATCATCCTAGGTGAGGTAACCCAGACCCAGAAACACATGCATGGTATGTACTCATTTACAAGTGGATATTAGTCATAAAGTACAGGATAGCCATGCTACAATCCACAGACCCAAAGAAGTCAAGGACTCAAAGGATGATACTTGAATCTCTCTCAGAACTGGGTGGGATACAAACAAAGAACAACAGGGGTAGGGATAATGTATGTGGAGAGCAGGGATGAAGGGGTAGAGGGTATTGGGAAAGAAAATGGAATTCAGTGATGGAGGCATCTCTGGGATATGGGAGGCTCTTAGGAGTCTATCAGAGTGACCGTAGCTGATTCTCCTAGTTCGGGTTGAGGTATTGGAGGGTAAGGAACCTGAAGGTACTGGGATTTTCATTCTTATTTTAACATGGATTAGAAAGACAAAGGAAAATCCTGAGACATGATCCACTATCTAGAACGTTCTACATACTAACAGAAAACCATTACAATTCAACTTAGGGCTTCTAGTTGCCTTTGATGTCCTCCTCCAGCCGGTAAGCTTTATTAGGGACTTCATTAGTGGTGCAGCTGGGGTCGTTCAACACCACAGCATATTGTCTTAACTACACAGGGTGGAGGGTGTGCAGCTAAGATACCATGCACCTCCCTGTCATCATCCTTTCAATGAGCTGTTGTTCAGGTTTTGTGGCCTTCTAGGGGCCTCTTTAATTCAATTGGTCCGTGTTTGTATAACAAGAATTACGTGTCTTTCCTGCAGAGAGTATTCACAATAAATAGAGAAAGCAGCAAAAGACTTAATTAATTAATTAATTAATTAATTAGTGCATAGGATTATATTCAAGCCCTACATGATGAACTAATGAGTTTATTGGGGTTACTAATAACTAATGAGGTTATTTTCAGAAGGGTAACTGAAAGTTACACCACTGAGAACAGCTGAAGATTTCCACCTGCATCATGGATGATTCACAAGACACTTCTCCACTGAAAAGTCCTAGCCTAGATACAGTACAAAGAATTGCAGCCCCTGTACATGGTTCATGTCTTACATAACCTTGTAGAAGAGAGGGACTTTGCAAATTTCACAAACCTCTTCTTTCCCTTCATAAAGAAATGTTAATAGGATGCATTTCGTGAGCTTACTACAAAGGTGATCTACATAGCTACTCTAGTTCAAGACAGCAGTGGTTATGTTATACCTGGAAGAAATACCCACATCACAGTTCTGAGTTGCCTTGTCAAAGAAAAAAACCTATATGAAATTTACTCTTTTATTGCAAAATTAGCTGCCTACTTCTGCCCCCAAATCAATTGACAAAATCAGACTATATCCTTAAAAAAAGTATATCATTTTCATGAGGTCCCTGCTCTTTATTGTTGATCATAGAGCCTGAGCTGTTGGTTTTCTGTTCAAGAAGTTGTCTCCTATGCCAATGAGTTTAAGCTTCTTTCCCACTTTTTCTTCTTTTTTAAATAATTTTTATTTTTATATTAATCACAGATTATTTACTTTGTATCCCAGCCATAGCCCCCTTCTTCATTCCCTCCCAATTCTACCCTCCCTCCCTCATCTCCTCTCTGCCCATCTCTAAATCCACTGATAGCAGAGGTCCTCCTCCCCTTCCATCTGACCCTAGCTTATCAGGTCTCATTAGGACTGCCTGCAATGTCCTCCTCTGTGACCTAGCAAGGCTGCTTCTCCATTGGGGGGAGGGGAGGTCAAAAAGCCAGCCATTGAGTTCATGTCTGAAAGAGTCCCTGTTCCCCTTACTAGGGTTCCCACTTAGATACTGAGCTACCATGGGCTACATCCCAGCAGGGGTTCTAGGTTATATCCATACATGGTTCTTGGTTGGAGAAACAGTCTCATAAAAGACCCTGTGCCCTGATATATTTGGTCATTGTGGAGCTCCTGTCCTCTCCAAGTCATACTAACTCTCCCTTCTTTCATATAATTCACTGCACTCTGCTGAAAGTTTGGTTATGAGTCTCAGCATCTGCTTTGATACAGTGCTAGGTGGAGTCTTTCAGAGGCCCTCAGTGGTGGGCTCCTGTCCTGTTACTTGTTTTCTCCTACTTCCAATGTCCATCTCATTTGTCTTTCTAAGTGAGGATTGATCATCTTACTCCGGATCCTCTTTCTTGTTTATCTTCTTTAGGTGTACAGATTTTAGTATGTTTATCCTATCTTATAGGTCTAGTACCCACTTATAAGTGAGTATATATCATGTGTGCCTTTCTGCTCCTGGGGTACCTCACTCAGAATGATCCTTCCTAGATCCCACCATTTGCCTGCAAATTTCATGATTTCCTTGTTTGTAATTGCTGAGTAGTATTCCATTGTATAAAAGTACCACAATTTCTGTATCCATTCTTCTGTTGATGGACATCTGGGTTGTTTCCAGGTTCTGGCTATTATGAACAGAGCTGCTACAAACCCAGCTGAGCAAATGTCCTTGTTGTATACTTGAGCATCTTTTGGATATATGCCTAGGAGTGGTATAGGTGGATCTTAAGGAAGCAATATTCCTAATTGTGTTTTGAAAAAGTAGACAGTGTCACTGGGTGGTAAGAAATAAAATTGAAACAGTTACTTGGTCTCCTATTTATTTGTCATGTGGACTAACTTATAGGGTTTTTTTAAAAGACTGACTCAATAGCTTTTTGACAAAAGAAGATTTGATAAATACCAGAGGATGGTATTGTGTGAAACGGTACAGCCCATTATTGTACTACTGAATGGCTGGTCTTATCTATTTACCTGTAATCAATGATTACTACACATAGGTGTGTGCCTGTGTATATATGCATATAGAGGGCTCTGTTAGATTAGCTTTCTTTTGATCTTTAGAAATGAAACTATAAACACAGGCACTGTATAAAACTCAAGAAAAAGAAAAAATGAGGAGGAAAAGATGGTGGTTGTGGCCGTGGTGATTATAATGCTAATGATGGTGGTGGTGGTGATGACGATGATGATGAAGATACTGGGTTTGGGAATAATAGTGCTGCTGGTAGTGGTGGTGAAGTTCATATAAAACTAGTTGGTACATCCACTCTAACCTGCTTTGACCTTTCAGAAGGTATTATAACTTCTTATACCTCTAGACTATGCAGCATCTGCTTTTGGATTATTCCCACAAGGCTTCGTGGAGATCCTACATTATCTGATGATGCAAAGGATGGGAGAAAAATGCCTGATTTCTTCAAATAGCCTCATGACATATATATATATGTATATGTATATATATATTAGAAAAGAGTCAAGCATAAGTTTGTTTATTTTCTATATTGTTTAAGTTACAAATCCAGCATCTTAAAATCATGTCTTTGTGGGAGATTTCTTTGAATTTACAGGATCAACTGCAGTGATGTTTATTCTACTGTCTTAAGCATCATGTGGGTGTCAGGGCTTGAGGACTTAATGGACCCCAGGTGGTCAGTTAGAAGCAGAACACAACAAACGAAGCCTACAAGGATTAACTCTATTACCCATCCTAGATAATGGGTTTACGGAGTCTCCAAGACAATTTTCTGTTGCATGCTTCAGCCAACGTTGAGTCAGTTTTAGGCACCATCTGTGACTGGTCTCTGGGACTGGAAATATTAGCACATTATTTCAGGGAAGTCAAGCTTGTCTCTGACCTCTCCTCCTGGTGTCCCAGACAGTCCTACTTGCCTCTGGCCATGATGAGAAGAAGGTCTGTGAGCTCATTTCTGGGCAGTATTTCGATGAAATGGAGACAGTGTCCACTGGGGCTTATATGTGAGGAAAACTTCAAGGCCTTGCTTCCTAAGAGAGCTGGGAAAAACATTAATTAGGTGTCGAGAAGAGCTGCCTGTGGGCTTTTAACATAAAATAATAAAAGTCAAGCAAAATGAAAATTGTCCCAGGAAAACTTGACTTAGACATACTTTCAATGGGTGGAGTAGCAGACACAAGGTCGGACCTTGCTAGACAACTTTGGATAAAATCAGAGAATGCAAGGCTGTCATTGGGGTAATTGTTGAATGGGATCAGTCTGTCCATATTCTCTGAGGATACTCTGAGTACCAATCTTTGATGTTCCATCCCTAGAGATGCCCTAACCTCTAGATACCCACTCTCCAGCCAAAATCAACAAACTGATTATCTAAGACATCAAATATGATTGCCAATAGCCACATATGTGTGTATATTGAACCTGGAAACTTTTCTTTGCTGAATTGTGCTTTAAATTTAAAATATGTGACAGGGTTATTTAAAAATATATCAGGATATTTCAAGAATTTAGTTAAAAACTATAAAATATCACAATAAAATTTTGCTCTATTTTGGAATAAAGATACTTTGGAAATACTAAGTTAGAAAAAAGTATATTATTAAAATTAATTTAAGTTATTTCTTGTTACTATTTCAAAAATGTGGCTACTACAAATTTTTAAATTACATTTGTGGTTATATTTGTGGCTCACATTGTATTTCTTTTGGATCCCATAGTTCTCTATCCTTGGGACCGTTATTTCTAGTATATCTATTTACCCTTGACAATGATGACCATGGAATTTCTCAAATGATACATTTTATGTTAACGTGAGTCATTGGAAAGGGTAAGAAGAGAAACAGGTAAGTCACCTCAAATTTGCTTCCTCCTTGTTTATCCTGGAAAAGTCTTATTTATCCATTATTTATCCACATCAAGAGTTTTCCCCACCAGAGACTTTTCATAATGTTGGTTCAGTCCCATGCACAAATTTACCTGAGCTGCCTAAGTCTACTACAGTTATGTCAATGTACACAATTCCCCTTCTATGATCAGCTTGTTCTAATTAAGAAGTCCTTCAGGAGCTCCACAAGGAAAGCAACAGATCCAAAAAGTCTGGGCACAGGGGTCTTTTCTGAGACTGATACTCCAGCCAAGGCCCACTCATGGAGATGGCCTGAAACTCCTGCACAGAGATAGCCTATGGCAGTTCAGTGTTCAAGTAGGTTCCCTAGTAATGAGAACAAGGACTGTCTCTGACAGGAACTGATTGGCCTGCTCTTTGATCACCTCCCCCTGAGGGGGGAGCAGCCTTGACAGGCCACAGAAGAAAACAATGCAGCCAGTCCTGATGAGACCTGATAGACCAGGATCAGAGGGAAGGGGAGGAGGACCTCCATTGTCAGTGGACTGGGAGAAGGACACAGGTGGGGAAGTGGGAGGGGAGGATTGAGAGGGGAGGAGGGAGGGAGGGAGGTACAGGAGGGATACAAAGTGAATAAACTGTAATTAATAAATTTTTAAAAGCATAGGAAGATAAAAAGATTGTAAAAAAAAGAAGCCCTTTATTTTAGTAACATATTATTAGCTCAATGGCAATATAAATGTTTTTCCATTTCTTTTTTTTCATTGATAAATTTTATCACCCATCCTTATACATGGCCTTATATGCCATTTAGGTAGTTGTAGGACTCTTGTTCCACCTTTGTTCTTCATATAGCCCATAATTAATACCATAGGGTGAAATTTCCCCCATGTGTCTTGCCAACTCAGATACTTCTTTTTAAAAAAAATTCATTATTTTAAAAATTGAATATGGTTTCCTTTAATCATATTTCCAACCACCCTTCACTCCTCCCAGATCTACCCCTAACTCCCTACCTACCCACCTTCAGGATCTTTTTTATAAGCCCATAGAGACTGATCTGTTTTTTCCAGTTTCTTTCCATAATTTCCCCAATATATAAGTATCTCAGTGATTACAGAGGTCAAAGTATTTACCATATCCTCCCCTCTTCTGCCTACACAAGTATCCTGATTTTATTGCTTTGATTTCACATTTCTGTGTGATCAAATCTACCCCAGACTGATCTCCAATTTGTTAGCTTATTTATTTTTCTTTCTTTCTAGTATTGCTCTCAAGGTTTTGCCATCAGCTTTCTCCTCACCTCACCCCTGTGAACACATTCCTGCTTCCAAATGGAATGTTTATCCCATTGATTGGGTGTTGACTCTCCTTGAGGCCAATAGAATATGGGATTCATTAGAAAAATGATGACCTAATGACTTAGCAAGGATTAGCTCTTGTCCTATTCCCTGGCACATGTCAACCTAAGGAATGACAAAATCAACCTTCTACCACATTTGGACCAGTCTTTTCTTTGGATCCTGCTTGAGATGTTGTTGATCTCTGGCAGATAGACCAATGTCCCGTGAATTAAACAGGAAATCAGATCTTTGTTTAGTTGATCAGAAGCATTTTCCTTTTCTATACAAACCCTTGGGGATAGCCAGGAACCATCATCACTCCAGCAGCTGCCATCTCCCTTTCTATGCGCTGTTGTGCAACCAACTCCTACCACTTGACCTTGGAAAAAGTTTTGCCAACTTATTTAAAATATGGTCCAAGAGGAAGACAGCTTTGGCATTGTCATGAAAGGGCATAGTCAGAATTCTGTCTTTAATTATTACTGAGATAGTAAAAACAAACTAGATTGCCAAATTATTAAAGTAGTGAAAATATTTTGAAAACTCTCTAATTTTCTTTGGTCATGGGGATATATTCAATATGCCTCTTAGAAGAAAAAGGAAATAGAATGGATAGATACTGTCATCTTTTAAATATGAGATTGCCCAATGGTGGAACTTTGATTTTTTTGTTGTTGTTTCCTTGCCTAATTTTTATTTCTCAGATCTAGTGGAATAGTTTAGAGAAAAAGCTTTCATCTATCTGGAAATCTACCAGACCTCCCACTTTGCCTGTTTCTACTGTTTCTTCTCTCCTTGACTTGGATTTCACTCTTAGGAGAAAATCTTCGATTTTACTAATGAAAAAAGAAAAAGAAATATATAACTGTATGCCTTCCAGAAAGATGTTCAAACCAGGTAGTTATTCAAAGAATGTTTTCTGAGTAAGGAATGAAAAAGTGAATGGCAGCAAAAAAAAAATGTAGAAGATATTTGGATTATAAAATTATCTTTATTTACAGATAACCATATATAGAGAAAAACCTGAAGACACCAACAAATTTTCTGCTCAATTGATAAATTACTTATGAAATTGAAGGCTATAAATTAGTATACAAAACACAGCAGCATTTTTATATACCAATAGTGAACTTGATGGCAATAATAATGAAGAAAGAATCATATGCTTAATAGCTACAAAATAGTAGACCTAACAATAAATTCATTGTTTATTATGAAGTATAGTGTATTATGTCTATAAAGAAAATCACAAAATATAAAGAAAGTTGAAGAGGACACATGAAAGTAAAAACCTACCATGTGTATTGGCTGTCTAAATGTAATATTGTTTAAATGTCCATACTATATTCACTATCTGTAGATTCAATACAATCTCCATCAAAGTAGAAATGACTTCTTTAAGAAAAACAAATATACAAACAAATAAGCAAACAACAACAGAAAAAAAACCTTAAAATCCATGTGGAACCACAAAAGGCTTCTAGGTGCTAAAATAAACTTGGCCTGAAAGAAAAGAGCTGGAAGTATAACAAACGGACCTCAAAAGACCCCACAAAGCTATAACAAAGTACTGGAGAGATGGATCAGCAGTTAGGAGTACTTAATACTCTTCCGGAAGACCCAAGTGCCGTTTCTAATACCTATCTTGGACAACTCATGACCACCTCCCATCACCTGACTCGTAACATTTTGTAAATTCATTTTCAAGGATTAAGATACTTCTATGTTTCTATCCTCCTCAGAGAACAGGATCAAGAGTATAGATAGGTAATCAGGAAGATAGATGAGAGATGAGAGATGAGAGAGAGAGAGAGAGAGAGAGAGAGAGAGAGAGAGAGAGAGAGAGAGAGAGAGAGGGGCAGGCATACACATTTACTTAAATGCATAAATACATATAAATAAAGCATAGTAAGAACATTTTGGTTCTCAAATAAACCCCAACAAAAACAATGAAAAGAATAGAGAATTGAGAAATAAATGCATGCATATTCAGACCACTAATCTCCTCTAAAAGTAAAAATAAAATTATGGCAACATGGATAGAATTAAAAGATAGTATGTTAAGAAGATAAATATATACATAAATAAAATTGCCCATATGAAGAAAGCAAATGCAGAATAATCTTACCTATATAGAGTCTTAAACATTTATTTTCTAGAGTATAGAGCAGTTGTCACTAGAGGCTAGGTAAGGTAGAGGGGACTCTGTCACAGGGAGGTTAAAAAGTCAATACAAATGTACAGTTAGAGAGGAGGAACACAGCCAAAGCTTAATCAGGATAGTATGGTAACTAGTTTGTAATTTATTATTTATTTTATGATTTGCTAAAAGAGTGGATTTCAAATGCTGTCAACTTAAACAAATAATAAGTATCTAAAAATTCATAGATAGTAATTATCTGAATTTGTTTGCTGCATAGTGAGCATGTTTATTGGATTTTCAGGCTGTACTCCATTAATTACATACAATTATGAGTCAACTATTTTCAAATCCTTGACTTTGGGGTGAAGCTGGAGCCTTCCCATAGAGCACTTGATAGGTATACATGAAGTCCCAGATTCAGTCCACAGTACTGGTAAAAATAGCAAAGCCTTGACTTGAAGGTAAACAATGCCGCTATTTATGAAAGTCCTCAACTTTTCTGAATCTTGTGAGCTCACCATTAAAAATGGACATACATAACCATATGTCATTCTGAGGTCAAGTAAGGTAAAGTTAGTGAAAACATTTTAGAAACAAAAAAGCCCACAAAAAGCAAGTTACTAAGCTATACTCTTTCCCCTTCGTGTATTTATTTATCATGAAAGTATACAGGCAATGCATCAAGTATATGATGCAAAATTATCTGGGAGCCAGGGAGTTCCAAAGGTCTTTAAGTCATGTACAAGACTATGTATGCCTAGTTTTGTGGCTGATATTCAACAAACTCCTTCTGAGCAATATAGCTAATCCAGCTCAGGGATTCTCTGGCATCAGAGCAATAAAGGAACTTGCAATGGTCAAAGGACATATCATGTTTACTCCACCCATGACCCCACCCACAGTAAGAATCAACTAAGTTTGGAGATCTAAAGTCTGTAGGAGATTATAAAGGTACATTACAATGTTTAATAGCTTTCTTTCCAAATACCTGTGTTAAATATGAAGCTTATTACCTTGCCCCCATGCCAGGGGACAATTTCTTTGATAAATTTATTTTCTGTCTTATTTTTTAAAGAATGTGATATACAGAATAAATTATGATTATAATCACCCCTCCCCATTACATCTTCCAATTCCTCATGAATCTTCCTTCTAATTCCACATCCTCTTCTTTTTGTAAAGTATTAAGTATACAGAATGCTGCCCATATGTACATGGGTGTAGGGTCATCTACTGAGCATGGGCAACCTACCAGTGACCACACTGCCCACCCCCCAAAGAATGACTCTGTCTCTCCCAGTAGGCATCAACTGCTCATAGCCCCTCTAGAGTAGAGCCTCCTCTATTATGCCAGAGTTTTACCTGGCTAAGTCTTGTGCATACCTTAGGCAGGTAACCATAGCTGCTGAAAAGTTCATGAGTGCAATAATTGTGAAGTAGTAACTGGCAAAGTCTGGAATACTGTTCTAGTGAACAGAATGATAAAGGTGTTGCATCTAGAGTCATTGGTTCCTGTCCTGTTAATATAATGCACCATTTATAATGGGGAAGGAAGAACTGGCTACAAGGAAAAAAAGAAAAGACAATTAATCAGAAAAAAGTAAATTAGCATATTATAGTATGAGGTTTGTAGATATTTTCAATATGAGTATTGATTACACTTACATTATCACTCCTTATGTTTTAGGCATTTTAGTAGTAGAAAGGAGTCTGCTCTATGGACTTCTGAAGAAAGAAATCCACACCAAGATTTTTTTGCCCTGTTCTTCCTTAACTTTTCTGAGTGGCCTTGACAGTTGAACCTAGCATGTTTGTATGAGATGATAAGTGAACATGATCCAAATCTGGTATTGTCAGTCATTGGCTTTTACGAATATAAAAGGATTAGCCTAAGGATAGATGACATAGGGTCTTGGTGATTGCTTATTACAAACAACAGAACTATTGAACTGGTTGAACTATTCCAAGTAGTTGTACTGGGATGAATATCAGTAGTATCCACAGATACCCAACAAGAGTAGGGTCATACAAGGGCAGACAATCCTAGAGCTGGCAAATCCAGGACAATTATGAATTCACTTGAACACCTTGGTTATTTACATTCTTAAGAACATTGCCAGTAGAGCTTTAAAATGAATAAATAAATGAATAAATAAATGAATAAATAAATAAATAAATACATAAATAAATAAATAAATAAATAAATAAATAAATAAATAAATGGCTGAATCAAAGTGTCACACATCTCTTTTCTATTTCTCATCCATCAGCTTCTAAGAGAAATGGTTGTTTCAGTCTCCTGAGTCACAAAGGCAGGAAAAAATTCCATTAAATGGGCTTCTAATTGTGGTTTGGGAAGAGGACTGTTAAAAATCTGTACTTAATTTTCTGTTTATGAGCTAATATGCTTAGCATATTATCACCAGTAACCAAAATACTAAAACCATTTCAGATTTTGAGTCCCGTTTCACTACCATGTTCACGGAGTATTTCTCTTTGCATATTGGAATGACCCCTACGGACTGTGTGACTCATGACAGGAGTTTACCTGGAGGGCTCATACTGTGGGCTGCCCACCTTTTTCTGTACCACGTATCACAAAGAACCTTAGGTAAGTATCATAGGCAACAAAAACTACCTCAACCACTCTTTCTCCCTTTAAAAAAAAAAATCAACTTGCAGCCTCATGTGGGTCAAGAGAAACATGGGAACAGCATAGTTTGTTTTGGGGAACAGGCCAGTGAAGAAGGCTGACGGAGCCCTAAGCAGTGGCTTTAGGCTCCACATCACCATAAAAATGGGGAGATAGGTCTGGGCTGATGGGCACTCTACCCCAAGACTCTGCATATTCTTTGGGGGAAAAAAGGGGGTTTGAAATTTTTTTCATTCTTTTTTGGGGGAGATTGAATTTTTTTCTTTTTATTTTCATTCTCTCTTCTTTTAATCTCACCCTCCTTCCCTCTTCTCCTCCCTTGCCCCTCCCCCAGTCCACTGATAGCAGCAGTCCTCCTCCCCTTCCATCTGACCTTAGCCTATCAGATCTCATCAGGGCTGGCTGCATTGTCCTCCTCTGTGGCCTGGTCAGTCTCCTCCCCCATCAGGGACAAGTGATCAAAGAGCAGGCCAATCAGTTCATATCAGAGATAGTTCCTGTTCCCATTACTAGGGAATTCCTGTTCCCATTACTAGGGAATACACTTGCATACTGAGCTGCCATGGACTACATATGTGCAGGGGGTTATAGGTTATCTCCATGTATGGTCCTTGGTTAGAGTGTCAGTCTCAGAAAAGACCCCTGTGCCAAGATTTTCTGGCTCTGTTGCTCTTTTTGTGGAGCTCCTGTCCCCTCCAGATTTTTCATCTCCCTCTTCTTTCATAAGATTCCCTGCACTCTGCTCAAAGTTCGGCTATGAGACTCAGCAACTGTTTCAGTACCCTGCTGGGTGGAGTCTTTCAGAGGCCTTCTGTAGTAGGCCCTTGTCCTGTTCCCTGTTTTTTCCCTCTTCTGATGTCCATCCCATTTGCCTTTCTGAATAAGAATTGATCATCTTACCCAGGATCCTCCATCTTGCTTAACATCTTTAGGTATGCAAATTTTAGTATGTTTATCCTATGTTATATGTCTAATATCTACATATGAGTGAGTATATGCCATGTGTGTCTTTCTGCTTCTGGGATACCTAATTCAGATGATCTTTTCTAGTTCCCACCATTTACCTGCAAATTTCATGATTTCCTTGTTTTTAATTGTTGAGTAGTATTCCATTGTGTAAATGTACCACAATTTCCTCAGTTGAGGGACATCTTAGTCACCAGGGAAATACAAATTAAAATGACCCTGAGATTTCACCTTACACCCATCAGAATGGCTAAGATCAAAAACTCAAGTGACAACACATGTTGGAGAGAATGTGGAGAAAGGGGAACCCTCCTTCATTGCTGGTGGGAATGTAAACTTGTACAACCACTTCGGAAATCAATCTGGTGCTTTTGTAGAAAATTAGGAATAGTGCTACCTTAAGATCCAACTATACCACTCCTAGGCTTATAACCAAAATATGCTCAAGTATACTACAAGGACATTTGCTCAACCATGTTCATAGCAGCTTTATCTTTAATAGCCACAATCTGCAGATTCTTAAATGGTGTAGGAGAAGCCAAGCTCCTGAATTGATGAGGCCGAGACTGCAGCTTTACTTGCTACAACCTAAGACCTGACCTGACTTGAAATGTCTGAAATCACACAGGAACCCTATGATCTAGATGGCATCTATATCTATGTTTACAGTCTCTTGGTAAGCAAGGAAGGAGCCATTGTGAAGGTCATTGCTATGGGGGACTGGAGTATCTTTGTTTTCCTGCCTTGTGCTCTAACAGAAGCATCGAATCAATCAATGAGATCATTGCACGTCCATTGGAGGATTTCTTAGGTGGATCCAGCTAAAACATAAGGTTTAGATCTGTAGCCATTCATTGTTCCATAAAATATCCAAAGATATGATATCACTACAGTAGCAAGAACATATTTAAAATATCATTTACCTGCCCAGTCCTGTTGAAAGTACCATTTTGTGCTGACGATTTTGTTCCATCTCTTTAACTTCTTGTGTTCCTCTACTCATTGACACCAAATGCTCTCCCCAAGTCCCCTTAACTGTTCTTCTCTATCACATGGAGTGTCTCTCCTCCTTCCTATCCTTGTTGCCAAGATGAGTTTCCTGTCTAGACCATTACAATGAATTCCAGTCAACTATCCATTTGAATCCAACCTAAACAATAACACTTCTGTCTGAAGTTTCTCAAAATACAAAGTTGTTTGCATCACTTCCCTTCTTAAAAATCTCTCCAGTGACTTCCCATTCCTTAAACAAGCTATGCAAATCCTTTAACTTAGTGTTCACTCTTCAAGGCCACCACACCCACACTCTTCCACTGCGTGTGTCTATTGTTTACTTATTGTTTTTTTATCATCACTTTAATAATATTAGGTAACTCTAGAAATTCTCAAGAAAAAAATGAGTAAACTGCAACCCTTTTGTCACCATTCAAAAGCATTTTGTCTGTGTACATAGGGACTAACTTACAAAAGTAGAAATATCTTTCTTCTTTTTATTCATTTGATAGTACTACCAGCAGTATTTCCTGCATACTTAAAATAATTTTACTCCATATCATTTGTCACCTAAATATATATATAATTATTTGTTTTTATTGTATAATAGTACATGGTTATCATAAAAATTGTATCAGATGTTGACAAGTCCATATATGTTAATGAGCAAGCCTTGACTGAGACAACATAGAGCTTCTACTGTTGGCATTTTTAGTATGTACAGTTATTGCTCCTTTTATTTGATGATTATATCATGACATTCATTCAGTTATATTTTTTTCTTCTACAGGGGCTCTAAAATTTTACATCACATTTTATTATGAGCAGCAGTGAGTTATTTAGCTACTTTGTTAAAAATATACTAGGACAGAGTTCCTCCAGTTATTAGTAAAAACGAAAAGGATGTATTCATTCCTACAGGATACAATGTGGCATGATGTTATTTTCCTACTTTTGTTTTTCATGGGGTTTTTTTGACAAATTTTCAAATTTTGTCACAGTTTTCTGAATTTCCATAGCACATTTATGACCTCTTATAACATGCCTGTTTGAGATTATTTTAATTGCACAGTGGTGATGTTCAAATGGTTTTATCTCTCAAGACCAAATCTCCAGTTTAGTTTTTATTTGATGGTTTCATTTGAATGCTCAATTATCTTGCTCTCCCAGTACTTATCTGAAATATCTGTTTTCCCAAACTTATTTTAGATGATAGAACACAGATGGCTCTTCTATAATATGAAAACTTCCAGAATCATCTGTCTTCACCCTATATCCTTATTAAACTTAGTAGTTTGGAGAAAACTGATTCCACTTAACTTAGTTATTTTTCTATGCAACCTGTTTCAATTAACTCTAAAATTTTCCAATTTACTTCATCTTTAATCTTAAAGTTTTCAGTAGGCTTAAAGTAGGCATTAATGTATTTCCATTAAATTTAAAGGAATAATCAATTATTTTTTTTCAGTCCAAGACAAGTCATCTGTTTAGAACAATTTCTTTTTTACTTTCCTCATTTTATCATTCGATATATTCCCATATTGCATGGATAATTTTTCTTTAAACCAAAATTTTTTTAAATCAAACCTGTGTTTGATTTTTCTCTTTTTTGTTTTTTACCATTTAATAATTTTACTTTAGTATTCCCTAGGAACTTTGAGAAATTCTCAGCTTCCAACATTTTTATTCAGTTTCATGGTGTTCAATCAACTCTTTGCAGCTTCTTTCTAATTAAGCATTTTGTACAATTCTGTAAAATCTCTCTTATTCTCAGACTATTCCCCAGTTGCAACTTCTCACTCAACTTTCATAGCTATGACAACCTCTTGAATCACCATAATAAAGATAACAATACTTCTAAATTTTTCTCCTACTTTAGAAAAGATAGAGTTTCTCTTTTGAACAACAGTACAATCCTTTATGTGTCTGGTATGAGGTGTCTAATATTACAACCCCATTGGTACCTCCTCCTGACTAAAGAAATAAAGTCAATCATGCTTGGAATTTGCTACAAATGTGGAAGCTAAGGCAGGTAGTTCTACAATTTCTCTATGGAGAAATCCTTGTCTTTCTGGCTTTAACTTCTTATAAATTCTTACCCAACCCTGCCATTCCTCTGTAAGAATTTCCATTTAAACAAACCACATGTCTCTTATGAGAGAGAATATTTCAGATCACTCTTCTATGTTTTGGCTGTTGTGTCTTATATTGAATGTTATCTAGCTAGAATTTCAGGATGTTTTCAGTAAATAGTACAGCAGTCACCATTCTATCACTGCAATAATGAAGATGAAGATAAAAGGTTTGTATGAGCTCATGGGTAGGGGTTAGAATCTGCAGTCAACAGTTCCCCTTACTGGGGTTGCAATGAAACAGCAAATCACAGCAAGATTGCACTTTGGGGCAAAACTCTTTTGCTCATTGCAAGGAGGCAAGAAGAGGGGAAAGTCTCTCTTAATATCTCTTCTAAACCTCTCGCTGCCTACTGAAATAGGCAAAACTCGAACAGCTGTCAACTATACCAAAAGTTTTCAGGAAAAAGCAATAGAAAACTATCTTTTGGGTGTGTTCTCATGTATTCCATAAGTTGACATGCATTAGACTGTGCCACAAATACTAACCATATATCATTATGCCTTATTTATCCCAACTAGAGAATTAAAATTTTGAGAAAAGCAAATTGTTTGCTTGGTTGTTTGTTTCCTTCTAGGGTACAAAGTATCGTATAACTATGCCCCTTAAAAGTATAATAAATTTAGTTGGAAGTTGAAATGTAGCTATCATTTCAAGTGCACTATATGTTACATGTACTATTTATGTGCCCCCGTAAAAGCCCTTACAAATAGCATCTTTTGCAAAACAGTTATATAAAGCATAGACAAGATTAATAACTTTAGAGTTACCCCATAAATGACTGAAATTAGTATCACATCCAAGTCTGATTCCAATGTCCATGTGATTTTTCTGTTATACCATTTTGATTCAATTGAATGTTAATGAAGTTGAGATGATCTCACCAGGCATAAAACATAGAAGGAATATAATCAAGTTAAATGTGAAACAACATTAATCCCTTACCAAGTCTACTTAATACCGTCTCTTTGCCTGAACATGAGAATGGACCTCAAAGTTTCTACTGCATTATCTTGGGTGATGCCGAAACCCTTTCTGAACATGTCTTTTTGTCTCCATGATAATACAGTAATTTTCTATTTGGCATTTCTGTAAAATAATTTGCCATGTTATTCCTTGGAAATTTGAATAAAATTTGACCACTAATAAAATTTTTTTCTCATTCCACAATTACAATTTCATGCTATAATGTCTAATCTACATTTTAGGTGATCAATTCTTCTCTTCTCAATATACCCTTTGTGGAGACAACAGGAAAATGTGATGTGCAACTTCTGCTATTTGCTAACCAAAACAAAATCATTGAGAATGGTAAGAATGGAAAAGAAAACGTTAAAGCCTGAACTGTCGGCCTGAGGGCCAAGCCCAATTCTGTGCTGTGTTTGGTTTGGACTGAATAATTTAAAAGCTATTTGATTTTTTTATAGCCAATATTTAAAAGTTTGAAATCTCATAAAAAGAAAAGTTTTTAGTTTAAGAAAAAATGGGTCTGATCACATTGGTCTTCTATTTTTACATTAGAATCATTTCTTTGGACTGAATTGTAGCAGGGATGGCTACTGCCATCAGCTATGGACCAGAAATCTTGTAGACTCGATATGAAACAAAGAGAAATACAGCAGGAAGAAACCTTAGCAAAATTAACTCAGCCTTTTCATTTGTAATAAAAAATGATGTAGGATCATCCAAGGTGCTGGTTAGCAGGAAGCTGACAGTACAGAGTTACATATTCTGATTACTCAGGCCACTGCTCTTCTTATTAACAAGCTTCAAAGGCAATAAGGACCTCACATAAAATCACATATTGAATAATTTGAAAGTGAGATGTACTGTAAAATACCAATCTCCTGTTCCAGGTTCCCCTAATGCCTGCTCTCTTCTATGTTTACATTCACACATTACCCTATTGAAGGACAAACAGATCTTTCAGGCAGAGATTGCAATTTAACTGAGTAATCATAAAGCAATGTCATTATGGGGTGGGTGACTTTTTATAAATACAATCATTAGTTCTGTATTAAACTTGTTATAAGTATACATTATTTGTTCAGCAAAAGTTATAAATTAAGATTATATATAAATAGCTGCACTGGATATTCAGTAAAGATAAAAAAGAATAAACAGAACCATAAGCCATTGCCCCTGTGGTCATAAACTAGCAGTATGCCATCTGGAACTGAATCTCCAACAGTGCATAAGCTCCGATGGAAGAATATTTGTGATTGAAGAAGTTCGTAGCCACACATGAAGTCTCAGAGAATGTTCTAAGTAAGTAGTTGGAGGAAGCTGCAGGATGAATGATCAGCTTTTTTTCCCCTAACTTCAAGAAAACTCATCTCTCACCATGTTTATTTCATAAACAGGGATAAGTCCTAACTATGAATTGGGTAGAAATGATAAGGTATCTAACTTCTTATGTTAAAAAAATAACCTAAGGACGTGGGAAGTAGCCTAATAATGCAGCTTAGCAGGAACAAGTTCAGTTCTGAGCACTTCAAAAAAGAAAAAGTTCACTAAAAAATAAGGATTAAGGGAGGTGTAGCTGTGGTTTTATATTATTGTTGATACACTAAAAACAGACAGTATATGCAACAGATACCCAAAAGTAGAGGTAAAAGTGAAAGGAGCCAAAACGATCTTTTTTTAATGTATTTTCTATATTCGGTATAATTCTTTTTTATTTTTTTTAATTTTTTAAATTTTTTATTGATTACACTTTATTCCCTTTGTATCCCCCCACAAACCCCTCCCTCCTCCCCTCCCAACCCCATCTTCCTTCCCCCCTCTCCACACATGCCCCTCCCCAAGTCCACTGATGGGGGGTCTTCCTTTCCTTCCTTCTGATCCTAGTCTATGAGCTCTAATCAGGAGTGGTTGCATTGTCTTCCTCTGTGGCCTGGTCAGGCTGCTCCCCCATCTGGGGGAGGTGATCAAAGAGCAGGCCAATCAGTTCATGTCAGAGGCAGTCCCTGTTCCCATTATTATGGAACCCACTTGGACACTGAACTGCCATGGGCTACATCTGTGCAGGGGTTCTAGGTTATCTCCATCCATGGTACTTGGTTGGAGTATCAGTCTCAGGAAAGACCCCTGTGCTCATATTTTTTTAGTTCTGTTGCTCTCCTTTTAGAGCTCCTGTCCTCTCCCTATCTTACTATTTCCCACATCTTTCGTAAGATTCCATGCACTCTGCCCAACAGTTGGCCATAAGTCTTAGCATCTGCTTTGATATTCTGCAGGGCAGAGCCTTTCAGGGGCCCTCTGTGACAGGCTCCTAGATTGTTTCCTGTTTTCTTCTTCTGATGTCAGTCTGCTTTGCCTTTCTGGCTGGAGATTGAGCATTTTAGCCAGAGTCCTCCCTCTTGATTAGTTTCTTTAAGTGTACAGATTTTAGTAGGTTTGTTCTATTTTATATGTCTATATGAGTGAGTATATACCATGTGTGTCTTTCTGCTTCTAGGATAGCTCACTCAGGATGACCCTTTCCATTTCCCACCATTTACCTGCAAATTTCATGATTTCCTTGTTTTTTATTGCTGAGTAATATTCCATTGTGTAGATGTATCACAATTTCTGTATCAATTTTTCAGTTGAAGGGCATCTGGGTTGTTTCCAGATTCTGGCTATTACAAATCAAAAACTCAAGTGAAAACACATGCTGGAGAGGTTGTGGAGAAAGGGGAACCCTCCTCCACTGCTGGTGGGAATGTAAACTTGTACAACCACTCTGGAAATCAATCTGGCGCTTCCTCAGACAACTAGGAATAGGGCTTCCTCAAGATCCAGCAATACCACTCGTAGGCATATATCCAAAAGAGGCTTAAGTACACAATATGGACATTTGCTCAACCATGTCTGTAGCCGCTTTATTTGCCAAAACTATCTTTAAGGGAGCAGGGAATCTTCAGGACCTCAGAATAACTACAAAGGTCAAGGAGGGTAGGCATTGCCAGAAGAAAGATCACCATCTCAGTAGGGGCAGAGACTTTCTGTGGCAGAATTAACTCTCAGCTAGACCCATAATGAGGAAAGAAAAATGACTGAGATAAAATATTGTATTTGATGTGGAAAGCTGAAATGTTGCCAAAAGTAGGTAAAGAAATAGAGAGGAGGAGAGAAATGTATCCTATTTAGGGAAACTGTATTTGAGCATAGTCAGACAAGGTATTGAAGTGATATCTTCAGGAGTCCCTCTCTCTCAAATCACAGCTCTCTCTTTCTTTCAACAAATATTAAATTGTCTCCTTCCCTTCTATCTGACCCTAGCCTATCAAGTCTCATCAGGACTAGCTGCATTGTCTTCCTCTGTGGCCTGGCAATGCTGTACCCCCTGGGGGTGATCAGAGATCCTGCCACTGATTCATGCCAGAGACAGCCCCTGCTCCCCTTGCCAGAGGGGTAGAAGAGGAAAGGAAGGTAGGATTGGGAGGAAATGAGGTAGGGAGCCTGGATAAAAGTTAAAAATCTAATAAATAATAATTTTAAAAAGAGAGGAAAAGAAAAAATCTTATATCCACCCAAATGTGTATCACCTGGCCCAGATATTTGAGTAACTGATTACATTTAGTTAATACATAACTAAATAATAACTGTGTACAAATTTAGTAGCTAAGATATTCTTTGTTAGTGTTTTGAAGCCAAGAATTTTAAGAAGAAGGCCAAATAACAGTTGTCACTTGTATAATCTGTAGCAGCTTATATATATTATCTTTGCCAGACCAGATGATTCAGTAGATTCCAGCAGCTTTGAAATTGTATTGAATTAATCTTAAGTGATGTAGCTCCAACCCAGAACTTTAAGTAGAAATTATAAATGATAATTTATAATATATGTTAGGGGACAAACCAGAGGTGTCAGTGACAGACTGTTCTTATCCTGTGCTGTTGTCCTCAAAGCTGATATACTAAAATCTAAGAATAATGAGGACATATTATAATAACAAAATCGCAGAGTATGACAGGAAAGTCAATGTGTGAAAGAAGATAAATTCTTTACACATCTTGGGCTTTAACAGCTAATGAAATATTTGAGTGGCTAATTCATGTTTCCAAGGGCCTATGGCAATGGAAAGCAGATGTGGATTCAGATCTGCATGAGGAGGTTTCAGAATCACTCATGAGCATGGAATTGGCAGGGGGGCGGGGTGGGGGTATTCAGATTAGATAACATTCCATAAGAATGTGTTCAACAATAGGATGGGCTAATATTTGGGGGGTTGGGAGGATCCTTATACTATAATCTCAGAATAGATTCTGAAGAAAATAAAAACTAGACTTTAAAACACATAAAGGAATAACAAAGATTTTCATTCTCTACCATCAGTCTTAGTACCGGGGGGTGTGTGTGTGTGTGTGTGTGTGTGTGTGTGTGTGTGTGTGTGTGTGCCAAATACATCAACTACTCCATGAAATCATCAATAAATTCAACAAAATGGAAACCAAACTAGTAACAGTTATTTCTTGTATCTTGGGCAGTATATTCTAAAACTTACATGAAATGGACAACTACCAATAATAATTAAGATTCTCCTGGTAGATAAATGTAAATGGAGAAAGTGGGGGGGTGAGTATTAGCTGTAACAAAGGTCGTCAAAAAACTACAGCATTGATTTTGAAACATAAAAAACTGACATTGTATATCTCAAGACCAAATGTTGATAAGTTTTCAAATATTAACAAATTAATAAAGTGAGTGAGTGTGTGTCTGTGTGAAAATGATGTCATCAGGAGTTTCTCTCTCGTATCACAGCTCTGCCTTTCTTTGAACAAGCATTGAAATTTCTTCTTTCTCATCTTTATACATGTGTTTATTGCCTGAACCAGACACTTAGGTAACTGACTACAGTTAGTGAATATTTAATTAAATGATAACATTATATGATGTTAATAGATAATCTTTAATAATGTTGAGAAAGTTAGATTATGTGAAAGCGTGTATATATATATATATGTTTAATGATACATATACTATATATTTCATATATGTATCTGTATACACAAATATACGTACAGACATACACATGCACATATATTATTGTTACAGAAAAATAAAGTCTATAATGCACACCATGGAGGCATATACATGCATGCAGAAGCTTGTGGTTAGAACAAGCTTCTAATTAAGAATTACCATTCTATAATGGTAATTATAGAACATTGGTAAAGAAAATGAATAAAAGGTGCTCTAATAATTACCTGATAGGATAGCAAAGTGGAATTTTGTTTCTTACCTAGTATCATAAGGAAAATATCTTCATATACATAAAGCACATGTGTTTGTAATCAAAAGGTAAAACTTCTAAAAGAAAACAAAAAAAATGTTTCTTCTCTTCCTCCTTCTCTTTCTCCTTCTCCTTTTTTCTGGGCACAAGGTCTCAGTATATTCCAGTGGCTGGTGTGGGACTAAACCAGGCTGGCCGAAAATTCAGACATCCATCTGCCTGTCTCTTCCAAGTGCTGGGATTGACAGCATTCACCACCATGCCTGTTTGCTTCCCTCTTCTATAATAAAATTTTATTATAGAATGGATGCGTGGGCATCAAAATAAAGACTGCATGTGCTAACCTACCTCTTATGACAGTAGTGTCACTGGTGTTGTTTTAAAACATGATTGTCCTCCATAAGTTTATGTGTTTGAACATTCGGTTTCCAGCCGGTGGTGATATTTTGGAAGACTGTGGAGCCTTGCTGAAGAAAGTGAGTCATCGAGGATGAAACTTGAGGTTTTCCAGCCCAGGCTCACTTCCTGTTCACTCTCAGCTTCGTAAGTGTGGATGCGATGTGACCAGCCAACCTGCTTTTCCTATCATGATGCCTTTCCTGCCTGCTGTCCTTGTCTCTACCGCCATGATGGACTCTATACTTCTCTGGAACTTTAAGTGAAAATAAAACCCTTTCTCTTTTAGGATGTTTTTTTCCTTAGGGTATTTTGTCACAATAATAAGAGGGAGACTGAAGTGGGTGACAAACTTCTGGTCATGGAATGTGTTTGGAAATGTCTATAAAGCAGCTCACAAGATCCTCCTTAAAAGACAGCTGACACACACATATTTTACTCATCTCAGTTTTTCTCTTTTACCTTCTGCCTATAATAAAGTTGTGTAAGAAGACACAAAGATTGGAAGGGTGATTCAAATATTTGGGGATCCAAGATCTAGGTAGACTTTGTGCAGCCCCAACTTTGCTCGGATTTTCTCTCTCAATACTCATGATAACAGAGAATAATGAATACCTGCCTTCTTTAAGTCCCTATGACATTATCTCTCTGATCCTATCTCATACCTACATAACATTATTTATCTTTTTTTATTTCAATGGAGTATATAGAAATAATTCTACAGTCATATCCATTTTAGGAGACTGTATGGGAAGAGGGAGGTAAAAATGAGAAGGTATATGAGTTATTGATGTCAAATGCCATTAAAATATGGAGAACAAGGGCCAAAATAACTTAATCTCCTAGTTATCTAGATTAGAGAGGAATCACTGGTGTGTACAGAGAGATGTTTTCCAAAGAGTGACTAAGCATTCAGTAAAGCAACCTAGCCCTCAAGGGATTATTGCACGTTACTTGGAAGCTTTCCAGGTGTGCACAAAACCAACACCCAAATGCATTTGGTATTTTTGGACGAGGTGCATCTGAATCATGAAGAAATAGAAATAGCCCTTGCCCTGAAAATTTTCTTGACACCTTTCCACAATGATGGTACACCCACTAACATATCTGATCTGCTCAGTCTGGTCACTAGGCTGTCACCTGCCAATTCATTTGAGTTCAACCAACATTTGCCCTTAACTAGACTCTCAAAGGCCACCAACATATTCATACCCTACAATGAACAGCATGGATTGCTACTGGTTTTTATTACAATATGGTTTTATTTGTAATAAGAAATGACGAATCTCTTCAAGATATAACCACAAGGTTGGGCCATGTATTAATTAATCACTGTTCTTTCTACAGAAGCCATGGGCACCGAAGCATAGGAAACAGAAGCAGATTTGGGCCAAACTTGGAATTTTACAAAGTCCAAACCAGCACTGTTGTATGTACCCCAAAAGAGATAGATGTCATAAAGTACACAGACACACACACACAAACACACAGTGTGTTGTACCAAAGTCGTTTTCCGTAAGAAACAATGACAAAGAACAAATTTCGGGTATTCCAATCATTATAACACAATATAGTCTGTATTTATTTGACCTTGAAAGTAACAGAAGTACCAAAATCCACAAACTCCACACACTACCAAATTGTCTAAACCATCACACGTGTTATGAAAAGTGATGAATCAAAATTTTTGTCTGAATTATATAGACTGATTACTTGTACAGTTCATTCCATGTCATCTCAACGCCATGTTCACCTCATTCTGAAGTTGTCCTGATTTTGTTTTCTTAGAATGAGAAACATGCAAAGGGGAGGGGAGAGGGCAAAGCCAATACAGGAAACAATCCAAATCCCCTTCTCCTAAAGCAAGAATGGGAGGCTCAGCCCTTCAAATCTCCATGATTTTAAACCAGGGAGATTTCAGTGGCTGTGGTTTATCAAAAAGGACCTGGAAATCTCTGCCACTACCATACAGGCCAACGCAGCTGTAGGACTGAGAACGGTTCCCAGGATACTTAAGCTGCAAAGCATGAACAGAGTAAAGTGCAGCTGTTTGGCTCCAGGGACGCTAGAGTCCTTCGAGGAGACCCTGGAATTCCCAAAGGCAAGATGCTGTGATCACCCGATCACCCGGACATTGCATTATCCTCACCACAGCGGCACCTAGAACTCTCTGCACTGGTCTTATATTGAGAATTTGTTCCCTGCCTTTGACTCCAGCTTCATTTCTTTTTGGATACATTTTTTCCCCAAAATATACGACAAGGACATTTGCTCAACCACATTTGTAGCAGCTTTATTCGTAATAGCTAGAATCTAGAAACAACCAAGATGTCCATCAACTGAGGAATGGATACAGAAATTGTGGTACATTTACACAGTGGAATACTACTCAGCAGCTCCTTTTGGATATTAAGCAAACCCAAGCCGTATCAACTAAACTCATGGCTCAAAGCATAGAAAATCTTCATCCATGCAAGGCTGCTTTGAAAAGATTATAAATGCTCAATGCAATCCACTATGTTAATGATTTAAAAAAAGAACAGCTTCAAGTAATAACAACAGCTCAAGGCTACTCAGAAGAGCTCTTTCTGTGTGTGTTTGTGTATGGTATATATGTATTCATGTCTATGTGCCTGTGTGTTCACACATGTATAGGGATAGCAGTCAACATCAGATGCCCTCTATCACTGTCCATTTTTCTTTTTTGAGACATAGTCTCCAACTGAACATGGTATTTATTCATTGATGGCTAGACTGGCTGGCTAACAAACTCTGAGGATGCCTCCATCTCTCCTCCCCACAAGAGCTAGTGTTCATATATGCATCACCACCCTGGTTGTTTCATGATCACCATCACAAACATCATTAATATTGCTGCTAATTTCATATAGGAGTACTGAATTTGCATCATTTTCTTTCTCTCCCACCTCATACCAACTATTCCTGTCTCCTATCCCTCTCAAATTCATAGCCTCTGTTTCTTTATTATTGTTATATGTAGAAATATAACTTGTTGAGTCTATTTAATGTTGTTGTGGGTATATGCTTTTAGGAATAATCATTTTGTATTGAATAACCAATACCAAGTTGAGTTAGGATGCTCAACCCTAGGGAATATTGATTCTCCCCCTCTCACCAGTTAATAGTTGTTTGTAACTCTTTATATAGGAGTGGGAGCTTGTGAGATTTCCCTTATCCACACTACATCCCAGGTCTTTTCCCATGAGTGTAGAGATCTAAAGTGAGGTCTTCATGCTTGTACTCCAAGCATTTTAATTACTGGGCCATCTCCCCAGTCCCTTCTTTCATTTTTCATAATTTCTTTTTCTAGATGTTTCTTCTCTATATTTATAAAGCTTCTCTTTAGATGGAGTTAAATATCAGAACCTCAAGATATATATAGATATATAGATATATATATAGTCTTATATACATATTATTTTTATATGTAATATATTATCTTTTTTAAAATATTTATTACTGCAGCAGTTCTTAACCTGTAGGTTGCTACACCTTTGGGGCAGGGGAGATAGGACAACTCTTTCACAACTGATAAGACTATCTTGTATGTCAGATCCTTATATTATGATTCATAACAGTAGCAAAATTGGAGTTATAAAGTAGCAATGAAAATTATTTTATGGTTGGAGATCACCACATGAGGAACTATATTAAAGGGTGGCAGCATTAGGTAGGTTGAGACCGCTGCATTATTGTGTATAAATATCTGGTGCTTTCCTAAGTGAGGTATCCCAAAAGCAGAAAGAAACATATGGTATATACTCACTTATATAGACCTATAGGATAGGAAGGTCAAGCGGAAATCTACACACCTAGAGAGGATAAACAAGAAGGAGGACCCAGGTTGGTA